>OY970827.1:6097500-6720000 GCA_963853835.1 Calendula officinalis
CTAATTATTGAAATATTTTAAAAACATACTTCCTCCGATTCAAAATAAGTGCTACACTTTGGGTTTCACAGTTTTTGAGGCAAGAGATTATAATGATGGTTAAATTAGATTAGTTGAATGGTTAGTGGATAATGGGTCCCACACTTTTTGAATAAAGTGGGGTTAATGAAGTTTAAAAGTAAAAAGTAAGGGTAAATGAGTCATTTCACTTTATTAAAGTAGATAGTTAGTGGGTGTGGGTCCTACTATATTTTGCCAAATAAGGTAAGTTTTCAAAGTGTAACACTTATTTTGAATCATCCCAAAAAGGAAAGTGTTGCACTTATTTTGAATTGGAGGAAGTATATGTTTATACTTTATACTCCACCACTAGTTCGTAAATATATTTGAAAAATAAATATACTTTTAAGGTTTTACATACGCATTTAAAAATCGTTTTGTTTGACTCATTTGACCTATTTAAACCGCTAATTTATTTAACATGTATAATTAAACATGTTATATTGGTCATGTCCATGTTGAAAATAAACATGTCGGGTTGAGATATCGACTCGTGTATATAAACAAGTCGATTTCAGGTTGAATATTTATGACCGTTAAGTGTTAACCAACAAACCCGAAAACCAACCTCAATTAACACCCTTAATTAAAATAGGTTAGTAGCATGCGTAATCCTTTGTTTACGAGACGGTATTTGGCATTTCTGTCGGTGAAGGTCGCATTCAAAGGCAAGAAGATTTGTCTTCCCAACACCAATATTCCCTCTCCGTGTCTAATTATACCCACCTTCTATTATACGTACCGCGAATTAACATTAATTAAAATAAATGCCATTCAAACTTAAAACCTACCCCAACCCAACCCAACCCACCCACTCCTGGCTCGTCGATACGAAAACACTAAAATAATTAGACCTATTTTTCCTCACCGTATAACATGGTTAACTCACGTGACTTGTGGGCATGACTTTGTGTAGGTGATAGGTTGTTCTTTTTGTTCTCTTCTCTTGTAATTTTCTTCTTATTTGCCCTCCCCATGCCATATTTTATACTCTTTTCATCCCAAAAATTCTATACAATTCAAAATACAAAATTATTTTGCACTAAAAACAAACAAGGACGGTTTCACGTTGTTTTTATTAATATTATTATTATTATAATTTACCAATTGATTATAAAAGAAATAGTTCAGGACCTTTATAAACACATTATATGTTTATTACTTATCAAATGTAGGATATTACTCAACACTAACATGCATTCTTTGATTAACTATATATAGCCGTCAATGTTATATTTATCATTTTCTTTAACTCAATGGCAATTATGTATAAAAAACGAACAATACTATATAAGTATATATCTTGGGAATTTATATGACAAAAACAAATTAGTCAATAATTCTAACGCTAAAAATATAAGCTCGTTTACGTTGATCTAATTAAGCGCAAGTCCCTAGGGTATTGGACTTGGGTATAAAATTTTTAATAGGGTGTCAAAATTTAAGAAATATAATCAAATCATGATTAGTTTAATACTAAACCAAAGCAATGGTCAGCGGCTGATGCGCTCTAGATTCTCCGGGAAGTGGACTCTAATCTGGCTTCTTCTTCTATTCATCAACCCACTGATCGTCTGTGTAAGCTATATTTTATTATACCTCTGTTTGATATTTGAAGCTATTAGATAATATGGTTTAATTTTATTATATGATATAAGCCCAATTATAGATGAGTTTAGGATGTAGTAAAAATTTTTTTGCATCTTTGTAATCTATATATAATGATATTCAATATAACAGTTATTCTTTAAAATATATTCATTATTTTAGTATTTTACATAAACTAAGTTAGATAAAAAAAATGTAATTTAAGATATAATTTAATGAAAATGCCGTGTATTAATATCAAAATACTTTAAAAAATGTTAAGACAAATAGAGTTGATGAAAAACTCATGGATCAGAATTACGGAATGTATAAAGATTTTGTTGTAATAAGTATCCTAAGCTTAAAAGTAAATTTAAATTGAATATTACAAAAAAAGGTAATATTGTCATCTCTATTTTTTGGAAAAATTAAAATTAATCACATTTATTTAGAAAACAGATATAAATAATTACGTACATGCGTAATAAATAAATAAGTTTGAATGGGGGTAATCGGCTGATTATCCGTGTCTCTATGGCTTGCTTTAAATGTATTGTAGCTAATTCTAAATGCCTTGGTGGATATATTCCTAGCTTGTGTTTGTCGTATCATATATCCCCTACCCAAAACTTGTACTCCTGTCCACCACCCTAATTTCATTTATTTACTTCAATTCTCCCCCACCCCAAAACCATTATTAAAATGGAATAAATCTCCAATGTCCGCCAACAAGCAAGCTGCAGTAGCGTTAATGGTTCAAAGGTCAAACGCACTTTTATTTATTTAAAAATTACAAGGGTGGCAGGCCGTTAGTTCAAGTTTAGACTATTCGTAATGGTCCTGTTTTTACTTCACAATAAGGTCAAAAATCTCGTTTCGGCTTGTTCAGAAGTTTTTCATGGACTAAGGAGAGGATGACATGTGTCTAACGTATCTAGCCAAGTGGTATAAAAATCGCCGAGCACGTCCAAGGGGTATTATGCATTTCTGTAATTTTTCTAAAACAATGGCGTGTCGCAAGTTGGCTCTGTGATTTTTGATTAATTTCGGCACGTTTCAACAAAAAAATCCGAGCTTTCCGGATGCATTTCAGCGAACTTTTTGACGATTTCATGAAAGTTGCTAAATTCTGACGATTCTAAACTAATGTAGTGTACGGGTGACCATTTGAATAGTTTTCTAATTTTAAAATGTTTCACTCTTACATTTGTATATACTTCAGTCAAGGCCCTATTTTTACTTTTCATCCATGAATTTAATCACCTACGGACCATGATACATTTATATATACTTCAATCGAGTTACCGTCCACTCAACATAAAGGGTTATATAAGAACATAGCACAATCTTTTTTTCTTTTCTTTAAAAGACATAGATATATACCACACATGTGTGATTAGTCCAATAAGACTTGAAAACCACAACTTGAGGTTGGTGAACAACTCACATTATTGCTAAAAATTGTCTTCGCAAGATTGCTCGAGGAAATTTAGCACTGCTTTAACATTAATACGATAAGTTGGATGACAAGTTTAATGAGATATTAATACAAATGAATTATAGAGAATATGACTTTACAATAATGGTACTATTATAATTGTCTTATCATTGCACTGCTAGGGTTACTTGGTTACTTTGTTGGTAAAAATTAATGGTTAAAATAGATTTTAGCATGCATAGTTTGGTTTTGAAAATATTTGCAAAAAGGGACGTAAGTAAAGGAACATATAAGACCAGTTAAGTGAGAAAATGAACCCGACCCGAGGAAAAGGAAAATAAAATAAACTAAAAGTAATAAATAATAAAATAAAGTTAAGATGGAAGTTAAGAGGATATAGCAGAGTTAAATAGAGATAGAAAAATCTGGGCATTTGTGCATGCATGAATAAGAATTAAAGTGAATTAATTCTATGCTTTTGTCTTTAGCAATATATTCATCAGTGGTATAATATTCAGAAGAATATTAGTTTCTTTATGGTTATTGGTGAGATTAGGGCCAGTCTGTGAATTAAGGAGGAGAAGACAACAAGGACATGAAGGAATCGCCGGAATCACCGCCGTTTCGGCTCATGTGACCTACCCACGACGTTATTTAAATATCCAAAAACTAAAAATTTTGTTTTAATCCAATTTTTTAAAAATTTTATTTTCACTAACTTATCAAATAATTAAAACCTACTTCTCGATCGTTATAAATAACTTTTTTGGAGTTTCAACTTTTCTTACTCTTTTTTTATTTTTATTTTTTTTGTTGTTGATGATTTAATGTAACTCATAAAAAGAATTTTGGTTGTTCATACTGTAAAGATTTTACATTTGTATATTTTTGTAAGATAGTCGTCCTTTTACTTTGTCTTAAGATATGATTGTGAAGCAGACGGGGTAGGGGTATATCTTGTTGGTTTCATTAAATTCTGAAATATATAAAACTGAACTATTTAATTTACACGAGGTAGCATGGACCGTGCGATGCACGGGCTTTGTTAAGGATAATGAATTATGAGTATCACCTACAATGTATGAATAATGAAAGTCGGAGGAAAATGTAGTAAGGTGTAATCACTCAATTTATGTCGTAGTATAAACTTTTGGTTTTTGAGTGCGCGCCTTTGATCCTCATGAAGGTTGAACAATTTTGAGAGAGAATTTATATGTGTGAACCTCCATTCTTGTGATTCTGATGATTCAACAAAAAATGTATCTTTGATTTCAGCTAACTAATCATGGGGGTAGGCATATGCTCTGAAATTTTTTATAAAAATATTGTGATACCTAGGAAATTATTTCAAA
Organism: Calendula officinalis; assembly: GCA_963853835.1. NCBI lineage: Eukaryota > Viridiplantae > Streptophyta > Magnoliopsida > Asterales > Asteraceae > Calendula > Calendula officinalis. The sequence continues at coordinate 6,101,938 of OY970827.1, forward strand.
TTAAGGTACATAATTTCCAATGAATTAAATATTCTTAATTAGGTAAAATATTCTTAATTAAGGTATATAATAAATATAATTTTATACGAAATTTTTTATAATTTCTTCAATTTTTATAAAATTCATGATAAACATATTACATTACATTACTGCTTTAAATATAATTAAAATTTTCTATCTAAACAAATTATAAAACAACAATATTATAATACTTCATCCGTTTCAAAAAAGTGATACATTTTGGAGTTCACGGTTTTTGAGGCAAAATATGATAATGAATGTTAATTAAATTAAATTGGATAACTAGTGGATGATGGGTCACACATATATTGATTAAGTGAATTTAATTATGTTTAAAAGTAAAATTAAGGGTACATGTGTCTTTTAATTATATTAAAGGGGATAGTTAATGGGTTTGGGCCCCCACTATCTCTACCAAATATGTTAAGTTTTTAAAGTGTATCACTTATTTTGAAATAACTCAAAATAGAAAGTGTATCACTTATTTTGGAACGGAGGAAGTATTGTTTTGGTGAATGAAGTAATTTTAATAATTTACCAATCAACTTATGTATATTCATCTTAGGTTTTTTTTTTTTTTTTTTTTTTTTTTTAAATATGATTTCATATGAACAGGACAATGGGCATTGAACAGAATCACCAGATAATGTAATCAGACAAGATAAAATTAGTAAGCTAATTCTTTCTCCCCGTCACAATAAATAAATGTTGTCAATTTAATTTGGACGTGCATGCGTTAATCTTACTACTATATAAAGCATTTAGGCCTACCCCATTAGGCAAGTTTAAGGAGCTCCTTAAACTTGATTTTAAGGACCTTTCCACTTTTGTTTGTTAGTTCTCTACCTTTAAAAAAAAATCGCGGCTAATAAGATTCGAACCCAAGACCTCTCCTAACTTATCACTATGTGTTAACCACTTGCTATACATTACACTTTGGTAACACCACCCACACTTAATAACAAAAGTCTGTTACTCGAAAGCCATTTTACCCAATAACATTAAATATACGACGCTGTAAATCATCAACTCTTACCAAAATCCACATTTCCGTTTAATTATTTATTTCTAGTAATAATTATTACCGTGTAAACGAACAACACGTGCTCGCCACGAAATATGGTTTCTGGGTACCCGCCGCCGCATTGCGCGGGTACCCTGCTAGTTCTTACTTAAATGGTAATCTATGTTTATGTAGTTAATCACTAGTTATAACAAAATGTTTACATGGCTGGTATTGGCCGGTACAAAAAGTTGTGTTTTTTTAATTACCGATCTAGTATTTAGATTTTTTTTATTCTTAGTCAAATATGTATATTAAATTATATCACACATTTTATATTTATGTGGTAGGTACACGAAAATTAGCATTTTCCATATACATGACATGACTTTAACTTTCACATTGTATTATAGTAAAGGGTTTTTCTAATGTATGCCCCTGAGGCATACATTAGGTGCATTTAATGCACATCAAATTTCCATTTAAAACAAGAAGTATTTATTGCATCCCCAAATATGGTAAAAATTTAATTTAATTAATGTTATTCTAAATATATTAGGTAATCAAATAGTTTATTAAATACACCTAATGTATGCCCCAGGGGCATACATTAGAAAAACCCAAGGTTCTAGAAAGCGTAAGGCGTGGCGTGGCGGCACCATCAAGCCTCAGCCAAGGCGGGCCATGGCGGGCCATGGCGTTTTTCAAGGCGTCGCTTAAGGCGGCAAATTTTTTATATAATTTATATATATACGTATATTAAATTGAATTTTTTTTTATAAATCTATTGATTTATATAACAATCCATATATAAAGCTTATAAAAAATATTACATTTAAATTTATAATTATATATATTAAATTTTTTTTAAAAAAAATTCATTTTTTACAGCCGCCTTCAAGAAAACTCGCCATAAGGCGCGCCTTATCGCGCCTTATCACGCCTTATCTCACGCCACGCCTAGCCGAGCCGCCATGGTTTGTTTCGTAACGTCGACGCCGCGCCTCACGCTTTGGCGACGCCTTGGCGCCGCCATGGCGCGCCTTTTAAAACCTTGGAAAAACCCTATAGTAAATACTATTTCTATAAAAAAGGAAATCAAATTCGAGAGAAAAGAGGGACAAAAACCACTTTAATATTAAAAAAAAAAAAAATTCTGAAAGAAAAAAAAATTATTTTTCACATTGTATTATAGTAAATACTATTTCTATAAAAAGGAAATCAAATTCGAGAGAAAAGAGGGACAAAAACACTTTAATATTATAAAAAAAACAATTTTCTGAAAGAAAAAAAAAATTCTTTTTAACATTGTATTATAGTAAATACTATTTCTATAAAAAAGGAAATTAAATTCGAGAGAAAAGAAGGACAAAAACCACTTTAATATTAAAAAAAAAAAACAATTTTCTGAAAGAAAAAAAAAAATTCTTATAAATTTACAGTCAATTAAACAGAACTACAACAATACCTCCAATTTCCTCCCAAGTTACAATTATTTTCTTGTCTAGAAAAATGCCTTCACTTACTTATTAGAACTCAACATGAATTATATTTTATTTATGGTGAATTGATGAATCATTTCAAATTAAACAGTGCATTCCAAAACATGGTTATTTGAAAATACGCATGGTAAAAATAGCAAAATAAATAAATAAAGCATGGAAAAGTAATTACCATCCGAGGAAAGAGAAAGCAACGGGCAAAACCAAAGCCTGAAACCCCACGCCGGCGTTCAGATTATGAAAGGCGGCGTAATGTGCATTGCCGTTCCGGGACTCCGTTATCGGAAGCCATGCATCTTGTGGGTTTAACTTCGTCAGATGTCCCACTTCCTCTAAATAACCTTTCATATTTACCAACACTCTCTTCATCGGTGTACCAATCGGACTCAAAAACCTCGGCGATCTAAATGACGCCAGTGTCCACGCCGTCGACGACTTCCCACCTTCCTTCGACATTGGTCGAATTTTTTTCAAAAATAGGCCTAATCGGCGTTCAATTTTCACAAATAGGCTCGATTCTTTTTCGTTTTCAAAAATAGGCTTTCCGCAGTCCCCGAGGCCGGCTTCCAATTAAACCCGGACTCCCCGAGGCCGGCTTCTGCTTGTTGATGTGACCACTGGGAAGAAGGCCTCCCCGAGGCCGGCTTCTAAAAGAAGGCCTCCCCGAGGCCGGCTTCTAAAGCTGCTTCCTCCAAAAATCCTACACGTGTAAGAATAATAAATCACAAGAGCCAAGAGCGTTTCTCGTTCTCACTCGTACTCTTTCAAACCCGTTACAAACACAACTTGCCAACATTTTCTTCTATTCATTCTTCTCTTGCAGATTACAATCACCTAGTACTCTTCATAGTAGGATACTAGGATGGTAAAAAATTTAGAATTCAATCATGGATTTCTTTGATTGATCGATTTCAGTAACTTGTTAAGAATCCATCATGATCGAAGGTACGTACTGGTATAAATTATATAATCATATAGTATGTATCATTATTTTATGATTTGATGAGTTCTTGATTTTCATCCGATTTGTCTCTCATATTCTTTTTCTGGTTTTGTTCTTCAAGTTCCTTAACCACCAAACAATCTTTTGATAAAAAGACACTTTCTTTTTGTTGCTTTTAAGGGCAGCTGACTTCAATCAAATTGTTTAGGGATTGTTCAAACTTTTGAAGCCGATCATCACAAGGAAAAGAAAACTAGAAGGGGTTGAAGAAGGAAGATTATTGTTCAGAACAAAGCACAAGCACCATCAATAGATAGGTATAATTAAGTTGAACATGCAAGAATTTGAACCAAAAAAAAAAAAAAAAAAAAAACTGGTCTTATATATATATTGGTTCATCACCTTCACTTCATTAAACATATGTGTAGATCGAGGCACCTGCGTATTTGATTTGATCAATTTCATGAAACATATGTGTAGAGCAATAGGGATATATAGACTAAATATGACGACTCATAAGTTTATACCAAAGTTGCAAAACAAACGTACATTTTACCTTCAAAATTTATGTTTCATTTGCAAGTATACTATGCAAGTAATTGAAAGATTGTAGATTTTTCGTGTTCAAATGATTAACTACTAAATTTAGGTTTTCTCTTCATGGTAGGTGTGGTATATAATAGGTAGTGCTAGATCATTGCACAAGAGGTTAATTTTAAACTTAGATTTCCCACATGCCTTATTTTTTATTAAGCTAGTTAAATCAAGAGTTATTTCTTTCCTACAATAGCTCGATCGCGTGTTGTCGCTTCATTCTTTTCTCTTCTGCTACCTTACTTTTTTTTTGTGCTATCCATTATGTAATGTGTACACTACATTGTATGCTTAATCCGGTCTAATTAATTACTAATTGCAGGAGAACTTAATCTTTAGAACTACAACATTTTGATTCTATATAGATATAGAGGTGAACCATGTCAGGAGATTTTGATATGCTAGAGAGTAATGAAGATATTAGTTTTGATCAATATGAAGAGAACTCATCATCTATTTCTTGGACAAATAAGCATGTCACACCTTTTGACTTGAATGAAGAAGCAAGTAGCCAAGAAGATAATGATTTATCCATTGAGGATGACAAAGAAGGAAGTGCGTCAAGGATTAAAAAAGGTGCGGTTAGGCAATACGTGCGCTCAAAAATGCCTAGACTTCGTTGGACTCCTCAACTCCATCACACTTTTGTCAATGCTATCGAAAGGCTCGGTGGACAAGAAAGTAATTAAACTCTTTAAATTCGTTCAATAATTTAATTAGCAATTGATCAAAAAGTTCTTTTCTTTAATTACTTGGTTTGTGGTATCTTTAACTTAACACATATATAATACAAATATTAATTTTCAATAATATATAATAGATCGAGTTATTAAATGTATGTTCCTTCTCCGTCAGTTCGTACATATGAGCTTCTATTCATGTTTTCAAAATTCCCGGGTTCGATACCGACGGAAAATGGTGGTAAATCATCGAAGTTGTCGTCTTCTTCTTCATCCACAACATTATCAACCCCAAGATCGAAGTTGTCGTTTTCAATTTACAACGCCACGGTGATCGAAGGAGGCCCAATGATCGTTTTATAGACCATATGACTATAAATGGTGATATGGTCGACTTCAAACACAAGATGGGCATCCGCACGAACCAAAATGTGATGTTCACCCTTGATCTCGAAATTTGCCAACATGAATATAATTTACCATCCTAGTACTCTTGGTTTTGACCAACCTCTTGAGTAAAATATTGTCATTTTTCAGCAAGCATACGCAATACTGACATACCGTGATTGTAATATGCAAGAGAATGAACGCATCCGCACGAACCAAACTGCAAGAACACTATGGTTTTGTAGAAGTTCAGAAATTGAAAGAGTACTAGCTTTAGAAGCCGGCCTCGGGGAGGCCTTCTTCCCAGTGGTCACATCAACAAGCAGAAGCCGGCCTCGGGGAGTCCCGGTTTTAATTGGAAGCCGGCCTCGGGGATGACGGAAAGCCTATTTTTGAAAACGAAAAAGAAACAACCTATTTGTGAAAATATGTATCTGATCACGCCTATTTTTGAAAAAAACTCACATTGGTCTCGGCGACCTCTGTCCTGGCGGCGTAAGTATCTCCTGCGTCGTCGCACGTGGCGTCGCCGGAATCGATATGAGCTCCGTCTCCGGTCTCTCCTCCATTCAACAACAATGACAGTGTTGGTGCAAGTAGTAGAAGAAATGAATGAATAATGTTGATTTTATAAGGAGGGTGTGGGAGTTTGGGAAGAAGAGATCCTGGCCGTTGGCAATGCTTTTCATGACGAATCTCGAGGTGAATATGAGAGTGAAGACTGTGAGAATCTCTGTGATGATGTGCGATTTTATTTATCACTGTCGTTTTTCAAGGACGATTGGGTTTTTACAGTTTAACCCCCGTAGTTTTTAACTTTCATGATTTTACTTAGACGGTTAGACCTAAAATAACAATATTTAAAGTAAAAAACTTAAAAGTTTAACAAATTGAAATGATATATTGATATTTACAGGTTGTTCTTGATTTAATTTGCACAGGTTTGCTCAGAACAACTGATTGTATATTTAAATTCTAGTCATATTAGTATTCGTGTTATCATATTTAATCAATGTGGAAAAAGATCGATAATGAAAGAAAAAATGAAGCATCTTACAAATAGTGGGTTTTAGAATGTAAAGTTTTGGTGAATTTATCCAAGAAACAGAAGGTAGCAAGAGCATGATATTGAAGAAGATGTTGATATTATTTGAATAATCTCTAAAATGACTTTTTACTATTGAAATGAATGACTTTTTTAAGAGGTCACTCCAACCATTTGATCTTCCCCACTTGAACATCTTTCAATGTTTGATTCTTTTAGTCCCTTATATTTAACAATTTTACATTTTAAACTCATGTATATATTTATATGTGAATCATTTATTATTTCTGTAACTATAAATTATAACTTTATCATATTTCAATAATTTCTATAACTATAAATTATAATAGTTTTGTAAAAGATATTTTTAAAAAATGTTAAGTTTTATAATGCTATAAGAATTGTTAAATTAAATAAGTGAGTGATATTTATAAAACATTTGATATGATTAAAGGTAAATTAGTAATTTATAAGAAAAAGTCTTTGGAAAGGTTAACCATTGCAGAGGTTTTTAACTAATAGGTTATTAGATGATGTGCAAAAGTATTAAGTCATTGGAGAGGTTAACCATTGTGAATGCTCTAAGAGCATCTCCAGTGTAAGGTTTTTTAAGATGTTATTACTATTTGAATAATCTTTAAAATGATTTTTTACCATTAGAATAGATGACTTTTTTAGGAGGTCACTTCAACCACTTATTCTTCCACAACCACTTTATCATCTTTCAATGTTTGATTCTTTTAGTACTTATATTTAACAGTTTTTCATTTTAAACCCTTATACTTGTATATATTTATATATGAATCATTTATTATTTTTATAACTATAAATTATCACTTTATCATATTTCAATACTTTTTAAGGTCAATCATTATAATATTTTTATAAGAGACATTTTATAAAATTATTAAGTTTTATAAATGCTTAAAAATTGTTAAATTATATAAGTTGGGTGCATTTAGTAACATTTGATATTGATACAGGTAAATTAGTAATATTAATAAGAAAAAATGTTTGGAAAGGTTAACCATTATAGAGATTTTTAATTAATAAATTATTAGATAATATAATAAATATAATAAGTCACTGAAAAAGTTAACCATTGCGTTTCTATACATTTAGTCGGCACGCGAATGCAATGTGAAATAATGTCTAAAAATGGGGAAACTTCTTACGATGGTCATGATCAAGATTTGACTGCAGTTTACACTAGTCACCATGGGACCACGTACTTTTCATATTCAGCGTTGGGCTTTCATCATCTATACGGAGTAAAATTTTTCTAGAGAAACGAGTTCTTTCACAATAGTTATTTACTCTCTCGGTTTTGTCATATAAGTGCTATATCATCTCGTCTTTACTGAGAAACTAGCTGAAATGTCTATGTCAACATCTCTTTCTTACTTCTTCAGTTTTATCGTAACAGTGCTACATTATCACTTATCGAGTGAAACTAACTGACACTCTATGACAACATCATCTCTTTTTTACTTCTTCAATTTTGTTATATTATTGTCAACTCGTCTTTTTTAAAGGTTTTGACAATGACAGCTCTATATAACAATAGATAATATGTTTAAAAAAATAAAAATTAGTTTCATTTTATACTGCTTACTCCCTTTTAACTCTATTAATCAAATTATGTTCCTTCTTTTTAACAATGTCCAAATTCCCCCTCCAATCAGAATCAAGATTACTCATTATTATTTGTGCTTATTGACAGCCCTAAGGATTGTCATTATTAAAATTATTTTTTTAATTACACGTAATAATTATAAAACAAATGTATTACATTGATAGAAAATATTACATTAATTGAAAAATACATTAATAAAAAGTACAAATTACGTTATTAAAAAAAGAATATAAATAAGAAGTAGATTAATAAATTTTTTATTATCTAAGGTTTGTAGCCTAGCGATATTAGTGGAAAACATTCTCATATTGAATAAATTGGTAATAGATTAGGCGTCGTTGAAAAAATTTTATTTATCAAAAAAATAAAAATAAAATAAATAAAAAACTGATATTTTTAAAAAATTCAACACCCCTTCTCCTTTCCTTCTCTTTCACCCACTTAGCATACCTCTTCCGTCATATCTTCAATGATCCGAAGTGTTTCAAGCGACAAGAAGTGACAGAAAAACTGACGAGATTTTCAGACAGATCTGAACCATGACTATTTATATGTTGCTTTGTAATTATATGCATTAACAAAGTGATATTATGATGCATCTTAATATATCATATTTCTTCTCACGGATAGTTTATTTTCCAAAACAATTCTTAAAGATGATATCGTGATTTTTCACAAGACCTTGCATTGATAGCATCATCGAGATATATGTTCTGATTCCCCAAAACAAGTAGTCAAACGCATGTGGACAAAAACCCATTTTGGTAAATCTCCCATCCAAAAGAAAATTTTGACATTATCTAGATCTTTTATTAATGTTACCTATTCTATCTTTTGGAAGATGGTGTAAAATATATACAATAATCACGAATTTTATTAGAAGCAGATTTATAATAAACAAATGCGTTATAATATAGTTAAGATTATGTATTTTAACCTCTTCTATCAAATTACAAGACTAAATTGTGAAATAGAATAGCATACGAATCATCCAAGGCTACCTGGCATCGAAGGGATCATTATCAAGTCTTATACAAATGTAATCTTCTATGGACTTGTGAAGCAACACTACTGGAGAAAGGCCTTTTGTGACAAAAAAAATCGGCCGTATAACCGTTGCTAATGAGATTTTATGTTGATTTGTGGTAGATGTTAGCCGCCTTAAATTTTTTCGTGACATATTTGTGTTAGAATATGCGACAAACACTTATATTAGCGACGGATATAACCATTGCAATTCCTCTGTTAATATTTTTAAACTCTCATTGTTACAAACAAAACACACGAATTAACTCGTTCTTCAAATATGAATAAATAAAATCGCAGAATGTTTACGAAACAAAAAATATTTACAAATACAGATTATGTTATTTATACGAAGTATATGAAATGAAAAGTAATAATGGTTTCTCAAATATGTGATCTAGAGGTATATATATATGATACTAGCTTCAAAGCCCGCCCGACTGGGCAGACATGCTTCAAGAGAGATTTAAGAAAATAATGAAATATTGATACTGTTTAAATAACATAGCAATTCATATTTGTAACAATGAGAAATAATTTTTGATACATCAATAAATGTTATATGTAATTTATTGTCGAAATAAAACTTATTTGTAAACGAAATTTGTTGTTGAATTGGTGTAATTTCCATCTTTGTCGCAACACATAACCTTTGTATTTTTTTGATACAAAGACATATATTTGACCATGTGAAAATAATGTTTTGGAAGAAATAAACCAAGACAAAATCCGAACTTGAGACTACACCGTACGTAAGACATGTAAGCACTAAGCTCCTACACATAAATCATCAAAATGGCAAGAGGCATTTTTACATAATGGAATATCTCCAACCTTTTGCAAACTAAAAAGTAAAAAGTTAGGAAAAAATCTTACCCATCAAGTGGAATTATAATACCAGAATAAGGGCTTCCAAAAAATAGTTTATTTATCTTGTGACTAATGTGCGAACATTTATAAAGTAGCTGAAGCAAATCACAAATTTTTTTTGAAAAATAAATAAAAAATGGTGGCATAGCATACATTGTAAATGTCTTCTTGAAAAGCTTTAACATGGTCACAGGGTGCATGCTCATTTGCAAGATGAAAACTTCTAACAAAATGAAAATTTCCAGCCACTTTGTTCACTTCTAATGACCCGTATACATTGCATTTTTCACCATCTTCGGCTTTAATCATTTGAAGAAAACCTTCTCTGTTGCACTAACATTTCAACAATTTATTTTAATTTGGAAAATAACATTTAAAACCCCTCCAACCTCTTATAACCCTTTTTTACACGGCAGCCCAAATGTGCATGTATGCCATGATTGCCATCCACTAATATGAGTGTCTAAATGGAATGCCAATAATAGTAGAGGGACTTAAATGGAAAATTTAGAAAATAGGTTGGTTTTCTAAAGCATTTGCCCTTTTTTAATATAATCATGAATCAAACAACCAACCTGGTCAATCAAATCAGGATTCATCAATCCTCAACCTCTCCTTCTATATGCTTCACGAACCTTGTCACATGTATTACAACATTCAGTTTCTGCCTGCCATATTTAAACAATAACAAAAATTAACGGTTTGAAAACTTCTATAAGTTCATTTAGTGATCCGTCAAAGAAAACGTACCATTTCTGCACCAAAACATGAACCACAATATGTCTCATTATGTGCAACCTCACCACCATGTATCTGAATTGGTTTTCCGATTTTAGGTACTCCAATTTGATCATATCTCACTTGAATCACATTTCCATTAGGATCAATTCTGTTCTTGATTACATCATGTTTCTGCAACCATAAATGGTAATTAAAATGAAGTTTTAATGAAATTAATGTATAACTGTATAAGGTTATAAGAAGACATACAATATCAAGATGTTGTATTCCACTGCATCAAGAGTCAAGACTGAGCAGTGTACATGAAACAGCAAAGAATGTGATATTAAACTGCATTACAAACAACAAAGATGAATTGAGTTCTGAGTTTATATTTAAATCTAAATTTCAGAAATTATAGAGGATTTTTTACATTAATACTGAGATTTTCCCCTCGTGAAGTATCAACTGCAAGCTTTGATTCTGTAACTGTTTGGAGATATAGTGCTGCCATGGGAGATATACTATAAACGCATGATGTTAATGGGCAATAACGAAATCTAAATCGTTTGCAAAAGAAAAAAAACTAATTTTGTTATTATATCGATTCCTAGAAACCTCACTTATTCAAACTATACCTTTGTAGGTCGTCGTTTTTTCAAAGCGGGGAGATTATTTTCAAATAGAATAAGTTTGGTCGCCTGACTATGTGGATTTAGTTGTGATTTTTCATATGTTTGATCGCAAGAGAAAAAACTTATGTTTCATTGATGTGGCAGAAATGACCAAATAAACAAGCTCACCGATTACACATAGTCACGTAGTCTAATACTCTCTCCGTCCCTTAATAAAGTTCTCATTTCAATTGGGCACAAATTTTTAGAAGTTAGTTAGTGGTGGAGTCTTGATAATAGATTTAATTAAAATATAAGGTTATTTTGGAGAGATAAAGTGTTTTTAAAAGATAGTTAGTGGTGAAGTTTATGGTAATAATATTATTTTATTAAGTGGGTCTCTATAATTTGAGAAATGAGAACTTTATTTTGGGATAAATATTTTGATAGAAATGTGACTTTATTAAGCGACGGATAAGTATCTTACATCGATTGCTAACAAAAAGCCGACCTTACACAATTGACAAGACCATACAAACTAGAAAATATATGCCTTGCTTGATTAACTATCAGATTAATCATGTTGCAAATACTTATACAGTTATACATCATGCAGTAAAAGATGTACCTTGGCTGACCTAAAGTACCTTCGTAAAACGGGTATAATCGTCAATTCGTCATTGACAACCATAACCAGATCTGGAAAGTGGGGAAATAGCGTTTCGGTTGAAACAGGTAAAGTGTTAATCCACTTAAAATTCCCTTGATTGAAAAATTGAATCAATGAAGATCATCATCACTAGGATCAATTTCTTGCTCCTGTTTTTATCACACGCAATCGCTTCTCCACGGTTTAATCTTTCTCACTTCATCTACCCAAAAATCAGCGACGAATTTCGTCCTCAGCCATCTCTTTTCTTAAAGGTAAAATAATCAATAATCGATTCAGATTTAACTCAAATGTATTAGTTTGTCTCGCCATACTTCTTAATTCACAAATTTATCCTATCATCTGTGTCAATATTGGCTGATATACATTTTTATCGATCGAATTTGCTAATTGAGCAAAGTGTTTACCAATTGTTTATCTGAATTGATTCGTAAGTTTGTTATTTTTGTTATAGGATGTTTTAGGAGCGATATCTGGTAATGAACACTGGAAATTGGAAGAATTTAGGGTTTCGAAATTGGAAATAGAGAATGTTAGGTACGGAAATTTGCAGAGTTACGAGATTCAATATCAATTGGGGAAAAAGGATTTTATGCTCTATATGCGTGATGAAGTTTCATTATGGAAGAGATTCAAGAACATACAAGGAAATTTTGAGGTTTTGGCTAATCAAGCGAGCTCAAGACCTCAGCTCAGTTCAATTCAAATTGAAGGACCTGTTGAATTACTTGTTTCTGGTGATGATGAGATGTCATTAGCAATGCCGGTATGTTCATTTTTCCAAATAGTATGCTACTAGACTTGCATTTAATTTGTGCGAATTTGTTTAGTTTAGGATTTATTTTGGCTAATTGTGAATCTATGATTACAATAGCTATAGGAAATTGGTTATCTGTGAGTTTGTTGCAGACTTGCTGCTAACTTATTAATGTATGGATCATGTTTTACAGTGGAATACATCATATTCTGGTCTAAAACGAATACTTGTTGGTGAAGACATAACTGTAGAAGTGAAAACTGCACAAGAAATCTCTGTTTTTCAAACATCTGATCTTGAACAACATCTTGGTACACATATGGAGCAATTTAACCAATGGTTATTTCCATGTTTTACATGCAATTCATTACTTCCAGTAAAGATTTCTGGTTCTGCATCTGTAACTGCCTTCAGAACTCGAAATCGCGATCCACAAATTACATCAAATATTCTATCCGAAAATGTTATTGAATTGCTTCCAGATATATGTTACTCCAAACATACTCACAAAAAGCAACAATTTCCTATTGTATCCTTAAGATTGAGGATAAAACTACTGGAAAAAGTAATGAAGAGCTTTTTACTTGACAAAATAAACCGAAATGCTGCAAGGGGTAAACTTAAAACAAAAATTAAAGCAGCAACTGTATTTCGGTTTCAGTTGGAAATAGAAAGAAATATTAGGAATAATGATACTCGGTGGACTACAATGGCAGAATGGCGTACAAGACCAACTGTTGAGCATGTATGGTTTGAAATACTTGCAAGAATTGAGAAAAAGAGATTAAAGCCGTTAAATGTTAAAAAGATTAGACCTTTTATTGGTGTTGATTCATCTGCATGGAGTAATTTGATGGCAAATATGTCTTTTACTAAATTGTCATCTGTTCTTGTAGCTCCAGAAGCTCTTACAATGTGAATTTGTAGAAAAAAATGTATATGTATAATGAAATAACTGTCATTAAATCATGCATCAGTTTGTAAATTAAGCTCAAACACATTGTTAGAGAAATGAAGATTTGAGTAATGAAAAATCAAAAGGATAAATTTTTCATTGTTGAGTATGATGTGATTTTCTTATTATTTTTTTTAACAAAGTATTCCCTTTTATAAAAGGCACCCTCAGAGTGGCTGAGTTTTGCTTATAATGTACGCGACCTAAATGTTACAGTGACCATTTCAAGAATCTTTCAATGTATAATAAAATTGCTAGGCCATCAATATGTATGATGTGTTTCTTATATATATATTTTTTTATCAAAATTGGTAATAACACAAGTATTCATTCATTTGTTATTCATGAAAATTACATATAATTAGCTATATAACGAAAATGGGTACATAAGCGTTCTTCATTTTCTGTTATCACTATTGCTACTTGCATCAACTTGCTTCATACCCACTTTTTTATACTTGTACCAAGAGGCACACATCAAATAAACCCCTAGATTAACTACACTTAATCCTGCTAACATCCAATAAAAGTAATTTAATTTATCACGATTCAGATTATTACTAGCTAACCACCCGTTACTCACTTTATTCACAATCTCCACAACTATCGAGCTCGTGTAATATCCAAACGCCAAAGAACACCATGAAATAGCTGTACCGAGTGATTTCATACCTGACGAACTTTCTTCATAGAAAAATTCTAACAAACCTACTAATGTAAACATATCAGCAACCCCAAAAATAGCATACTGATAACCTAACCAGAAAACACTAATAGGCAGTGGGCCCGGTGAATCAACCATATTATGTTCAATAGCAACCGATTTTCTATGGGTTTCAACGATTCCCGCAACTGCCATTGAAATGGCTGATAAAACTAATCCTACTCCAATTCTTTGTAGGTGTTTGATTCCCGTTGGAATCCCCGTATAGTTTCTCACAAATGGTACTAAAAAACGGTCGTAAATTGGGATTAAAAGCGTCATGAATGCTAGTGGGATTACGGGAATTGAGGGTCCTGGAACTTGAAACCCTAGAAGGTTTCGGTCCATTGTTGTGCTTTGTTGAATTGTGAATGTTTGTAGTTGAGCCAAACATGTGTTCATGAATATAGTACTTAATATGATTGGTAACATACGGATTAGAATCTTTGTTTCTTCAATTTGTGTTACTGTACATAGTTTCCATGATCTTGATTGTTGTAATACAGATGCATCTAGTGAACTGCTAATTATCGATGCCCTATCGAGACATCTGTCATGAAAAATGCAAGTATTAGCAACCATAGCAAGGTACTCGCGCAATGCGGCAAGCAAGGTAGGTACCCAGAAACTATATTTTGTGGCGAGCAAGTGTTGTTCGTTTACACGGTTTTTCCAACAATAATTGCGCAAATGAATGATTTTTTCCGTCTTTAAAATTTATAATTAGTAATCATTATCATCTAGAACATAATAATACATTCAAGTTAACCAACAAACTTAAGGATTATAATTAAAGAATATGTGAGCACACAAACAAATACCTTGATCATGGAAAGTTCGATACAATATGTTTTCTATTTAAAGTTGGTTGTTTATTTGTTCTAAAACAAATTGTCATTTAAAGCAATTGGTTAACACACAGTCAGATTTCACAAGAGGTCTTGTGTTCGAATCCTGGAAGCAACACTTTTTTATTTTTGTGGTGTTGAAAAAGTTACTAAAAGTGGAAATATCCTTAAGTTTAAGGAGTTGTTATATTTAGTAGTCCTAAATGCTTTATAGATAGTATAGATAAGATAAACATAAATAATAAACATGAACGTTTAACGTTTTAAAATTTGTGTTGATTATGTTTTAATCACCAAACTTTCACTGTTCAATTTATCCTAAACTTTGGTTGACCAAGTGTTTTAACTCTTTTGTTGACATGTTGGCTATCACACAAGTAATGCTGTGTCGAGGTGTAAATTTTTGCAGGAAACATATTTCGCGATTTAACCTAAACTTTTTTAGGGTTACATATGATTTAAATGTTTAGTTATAATATTTTCACATATTTGGCGGTTTGATCTCCAATTTGGCATTTCGTAAGTATTGGTCTGTTATATAACGTGTTACGTTGACTTTCAAGTTTCAACCAATATTTATAGAATAAAAGCATTGTCAAAAAAAATGATTCAGGCATTATAAATCATTAAGTTCTGATTAAAATACAAGTAACCCTTTTAAATATAAAAAAATCACACCTGAACTGATCTGTTCTTTGAAGAATATCAGTGTGTGTTCCTGCTTCTTTGTCATAAATCTCGTGCAAATCCTCTGTATTCTCCGGTAATGGTATATTTCTGTTTTTAACTGCCACCACAAAAACCTGAATCCGAAAGTATAAGTATATATGTAATCCATTTTGTGATATTAAATCATAAATCCGTACCTGTAGAATTCGAATAATCGGGCTACCTTTAGGTACATAATTCCGATACAAAGATTTCCCCATAAGTAGAAACAGAGCAGATACTAAAACAGCAATTGAACAGAGGCTAAACCCCCAATCCCACCCTTGATTTAAACAAATCCAAACCACAAATGTAACACCAAATACAGCACCAGTTGTAACACTAAACAAAAGCCAATTAAAATAGCTCGCAAGCGATTTAGCTTCTTTCGGGTCAAATTCATCAAATTGATCCGCTCCTAATGAAGGTAAAGCCGCTTTAATTCCACTAGCCCCAAATGCAATTAAATACAAACCAGTGAAAAGTATCACTTCCTGACCACCTTCTGCTGACTCACATTCAGTCCCTAGGCTGGCGTCGGTCTCAATTGCTGGAAATGGGCTTGAACTGCTAGAAGTGCATAACCCTGAGTTTACACATTATTAATGTTAATAAATCCATTAATTAGATGTTAGTATGTTATTTATTTGTTTGTTTAAGTACCACGACTTCAAAAGATGCGAATAAGAGGCAAGTTTTGAATCTTGATAAATAAGTGTCGGAAAGAAAGCCTCCAAAAAGTGAGAGTAAATATGCGGTCCCCGAGAAGTTTGTTAGAGTTGTAGCTGACTTGGTCAAACTGAAGTTCATGTAACCGTAGAAGTAAGTTACTAAGCTGACAGCCATTGCAAGGAATGCCATGTTTTCAAGCCCTACCATAGCTGCATAATTTACAAAACGGGTCAACAAAAAAGTTTGAGTTAATTGTGTTTTAATCATCATAATTTACTAGATTTAGCCTTTTAACTGTTAAAGTGTTTGTGTAATGATTTATACTAGATTTTGGCAGACTTAACGTTTAGCTCCTAAACTAGTCTTTTGTTGATTTGGTGTTTTCACACTGGTTAAACCCGTCATTTTTTGTTGAGGTGTAGTTTTTCTTAGGGTTAAATACGGTTTAATTATTAAACATGCTCCTATTTAGCGGTTTAATCCTAAATTTGACATTTTGCAAGTATTAACATGTTATAGCACGCCACAATGATTTTAATAACAAGTCAACAAAGGTTTAGGATAACACCATTGCCAATAGTGTTTACGAATTAAAACGAAAAGTGGGTGAAATTAAAGTAAAAATACCATATACAAACATAGCAGCCCTTGTTCCACCGAGCCGTTTCTGGTGTCTAGGCTTTGTTTTCACAACTTCACTGATCTCCTGCATATTGTCGTACAATGTGTTAGTAAAAAAACTTAAATATTTACAAAATTGTGAAGTATTTAAGCATTACCATTATAAATGGTGCTCTTGTGTTGCAAAAATCTTTAAGTTTGATGCGAGTATGTGATACTGAAAGTTGTTTTTATAGCGAAATACGTTTGTCTTTATCATTCTCGGGAATCAATTAGCATCTTTAAGGTTGGTTAAAATCCATCTCTGTCATTCAAATTAAAATATGCTGGTCAACATTTATCATTATTTCATATAATTGACTATATGCAAGTTGAAATAAGGCTCAAGTAGGAACATGTCTCCATCGATTTATATGACAATGTTTTGGTCTATTTTGCCCGTAAGCTTCTCTGTTTTGCGGGTTATAAATTCTAATATCTTAAGTCTTGGATAGTTACACAACAACGAACACACGAAAACATGAACCACGTTCTTATAATAAGCACTTTTACGTTTTAATATATCTAATTTATTAATGATTGGTCGTAAGGGGTTACATTTAGCTCCAGTTTGATCTTCTATCTTTAAAAACAACAAGGGATACCTAATCCCGACAAAGTCGAGCTATGTGGGAGGTAAAATATAAACAGTTTTTCCTCTAACAAATGGTTGAGAGGCTGCTTTCAGAAGGATTAACTGCCTATATATATGTGATATTCTAATCTTATTGGTGATTATTTGTCCATTGTCACCTAACCAGATTTAAATATAGCCCTTTCATATGTGATATGTTTTGATATTTGCTAGTTGTGTATCTCTGGATTAAACAAATATGGTTCCGCTTGACCGCTATCATAAGTATTTAATTATTTAATGTTGTTGTTTGTCTTGTTGCTATGATCGATCTCTTGGCATGCCGCTATGATTTCATCATGCGAGGCTACCTTCATAATTAAATTCAGCGTCATTTGCAGGTCAACATAATGCTAATAAGGTTATTAAGAGCGTACACACAGAAAAAAACTAGATATTAGCTGCTGATAAATAGCCTTTTGGACACAATGTTAGTTTAGTTGCTTTGTTTGGATTTTAGTGAGCAGAACGAATATGCAATGTAATTAGTTAATTAATTTGAATTTGGAATGTGTGCTTCTTGCTGGTGTTGTTTTAGTGAGTCTGGCAGATGAATTGTAAATTAAATACTTGTTTGGCGGTATTACGGCTGCTTCAGTCATCAGATTATGAAGTTTATACTCTTTATTTTATCATTTTCTATATTATAAATTTATCAAATTCATTGTTTGATCAATAATAAAGAAGAAGCAATATTTGTCCGTGCGCATATTGGATGCCCTGAACATAAATTATAAGAGTCAAGTGTGGCTCATCGATAGTGTAGGTTGCTCGTCACTTGGGCTTCTTTGAACCGACGTCATTGGTGTCGGTTCAAAGCCCCTTCGGTTTGGGGAAATGTAAAGTGACGAGAGTGTGGGGTATATATATTTGTGGCTATTGGTAATTTTGTTGTGTGTATTTTATGTATAAAATTATTTTCCACAATTCAAGTACAAATCCCACGTGAAGGAAGGGAAAAGCAAAAACACACAAACGAACAGAAGGAGGGCCCAATAACAACAACAAAATGAGGCCCAAACAAAAAAATAAAGAAAACCAAAACAGGCCTAAAATAGACCTGCAGCCCGAGATCAGGAAACAAAGACAAAAGAAACGCGGCAGAGTCCAACTGAAATTCGAAGTTCGTTATGGGAAGAAGATGATCATATGCAAACCACATGATCTGGTAACCAATCACGTGACTGGCACGAAACTCTAAATTCGTGTGCAAACCTGGGTGGGTGGGATTCCCATGCACCGGCCTAAAACCAAATCTCCTTACCGGACTACCTTAAAATTATCACTTTGACACTTTAATTTTACAGCAATTATTTTCTGCGTAAGGTCTTAATTTATTTAATTTTCTATATTATACTGTATAATTTTGTCTTATGGATGATAGTACTCTTGCTGTTAATATCTTTGACTTTGCGCAATTGATTGGTAGAAATAATAACATTTCAGGCCTATATACTTACACATATATAAACTTGCTATTACGCATAAAAGAACTACTCGTACAAAATAATGTTAAGACTGATGTATAATTATTTAAAGTTTATGAAAACCACAAAATAAGGTCAGTAAATAAAAAAGGATAAAAGTAATCATAATGTACCGTACTTTCGAAAAATGTTTATTGTAGTTGCTAATCTTCTTTTTGTTATTTGAGAATGTATTTAAGTAATATACCCCTCCGTCCTACAAAAAATTTCGCATTTGTCTTTAAATTTTTGTCCCACAAAAAACTTCTCATTTCTCAAATTTGATGGGCTCCACACAATAAAAAACTATTATTACTAAAAACCTCACCACTAATATCCACTAACTATCTTTTTCCCTCTCATCCAACCTTATATTTTAATCAAAAGTATTATCAATGATCCCACTATATACTATCATCTAAAAACTTATGCAAAAGGCAAATAATAAGTTTTTTGTGGGACGGAGGGAGTATATCTTAGTTGTAATTAACTAATTATTGATAGTATACGTATTACCCGAAAGGGAAAACTCTATAACACGTAACCTGGATTGATAAATATTTATATATTCAATTTAAGATATTTATATACTCCGTAATATATACGAACTATAATAATATTTGTTACTTTGCACGGGTACGAAGGCCATTGTAAGTCCCAACTCATGGGCTGTCAATTTAGGGGTGTTCATTATTTGGATATAACCGGATTATCTAATTGAACATTTTAGATCAGACTATTTGGATTGGTTATTTGGTTTTTTTAGATCGGTTTGGACTTGAACCAAATTAATATTTTAGATTTCGGATTGGATTTGGTTTCTACTGTGAAAATCGGATTGTCCAAAAAAACCAAATAGAATATATAGTAAATTGATTTATATACAAACACTTGTTGGTTTTCATTGTAAGCAATTATGGTACTCCTTTATTTACATTTCTTATAGTAAATTGATATATATACTAACACTTGGTCCATTTTATATTGTATTAGTTGGCGATGTATCAATATTTTTAAAGTTTTTGATAAAGTTGATGTCAAGATTTTTGCATATATATACGATTGGAAATGTCTCAAGCTATGAATTAGACTTGTTTTTATGTACAAAGTAGTTTATCATTTTGAAATTTTACATATCAAACTTAATATTATTTATGTTGTATACTTTTGTAGTATTTTGAAATTTTTAAGGAAAACCAAACGGATAAAACCAAACCAATCAAATTGTTATTTGGTTCGCATCGGTTTGGTTTTCGAATTAGTTTGGACGGTTCGGTTTGAACTTTTGAATACCGAACTTTCTTTGGTTTCACCTATTTGGATTGGATAAAAACAAACCGTCCAAACGACCACCTCTAGCTGTCATGGTGAAGTGCATGATTTGTCATGGATTTATTCATTTTAAATGTGGGTTAAATGATAACAAGTTATAATTAGAAGTAGTAAGTCGTAGATCATGATTAAGTTAAACTGTTTTTTTGCCTTTTTGTTATAATACTAATTAACATATAAATATGTAACATAATCAATTACATAACAAATCAAATGATTTAAACGTAATTATTAAAAGATATAAACTTTAATCATTTAAGATCGAGTATCCCATGACTCTTAAATATGAGTCAGGGGTGTTTGAGAAAGCTTATTAAGGGGGCTTATTAGCTTAATAAGCTCAAAAAAATCTAAATTTCAAGTTTATTAAGCTAAAAAGTTAATAAACCTCCTTAACAGGCTTTCCCAAACATGCCCTCAGTATGGCCATGCGTTTACGTCTAGAGACACTGCACCTTTTGTTTGTCTCTACTCGAACACATTATTTTAATGTTTTCATCATGCTAAAGATCTGGATTTTCTCTCGTCTCCATCTTTTCTTTAAATTTCTCAGAACTTCTTTCTTAATTATTAATTATTATTTTACTTCAAATTTACTACTCATTTCTTCTTTCCAAGAAACCTCCAAAAAAAAAAGAGCCTATCTCACTTGGAAATAATTTCTCTTTTCCCCTTTTCAAGATTCACTTTAGTTGCTTCTACAGATTTCAATGGTGGAAAACGGGCCCCAACAACCACCTGCTCCGGCGCCACCGCCGCCCACCGTCCAACAACCGCTCGGTGCCGCCAGAGGTCCTGCTTATCCACCGGCGGAACAACTTCTTCAGCTTAGCTATTGCATCCATTCCAATCCTTCATGGGGTTTG
The DNA here is from genome assembly GCA_963853835.1 of Calendula officinalis. Classification (NCBI taxonomy): domain Eukaryota; kingdom Viridiplantae; phylum Streptophyta; class Magnoliopsida; order Asterales; family Asteraceae; genus Calendula; species Calendula officinalis. The sequence goes on from OY970827.1 coordinate 6,123,250, forward strand.
TTATTTTTGTCTCAATCTTGATTCTTGAATCTTTTACTTTTTGTGTTTTAAAAAATTGGAAATCTTTATAAGTTGATTTGAATCTCTAGAAAGTTGAATGAATATCCCTGCTAAAAGTTCGTTAAAGTTTTAATGTTTTTTTGGGTATTTTGAAAATATTCTTCTTTTCCCCCTTTTGGATCTTTTAAGAAACCCTTATTTTCCTTAAAAGGGAAAATAATGATATAATTTTTTTTTTCAATTATAATTTTCAACTTTTTCATTAGGCATGTCTAGTGGGCGTAAAATCCATGGTGGAATTCAGAAACTTTGCTTAATTTTGTTTTAAAGAGAAAAGAGAAAGATACAATTTGATGTTGACCTATTTGACTTTTCAGGTCAATCCTCAGATTGATAGGAAATTAGGAATCCCTCAATATTTGTTTTGTCAATTTTTTAAATCACTACTTTTAGAATTGCACTAATTGCAATTTGTTTTATACATAAGATCCAAATCTACTTTTTAATAATTTCATTTTCCTTAATAAAGATCATAAAGTGCTCAACTTTGATTATACATCACCTGCCCCACTTCATATGTTAGAAAATTTACAAGACATAATAACAATTTTAACAATGACAATTAATTATAATATAGGCAAATTATTGAACCACATGAATTCATTATCTTGATTTTTTATTTCCTGCATAAATATAATTATTTAAAAATTCAGCCCAAACCGCAATACTAGCATTTCAACACTACATAGTAATGCTCGGGAGCATAGTTATGATTGCATCGATTCTTGTTCCTCGAATGGGTGGCGACCCGGTAAGTCTTGCTAAAAAGATTAATTAATTATAAAAAATATGGTTAAATTTGATCATATTTTTTAAAAAGTTTGTTACATTTGTGATATGCAGGGTGATAAGGCCCGTGTAATTCAAGCATTATTGTTCATGTCGGGAATAAATACGCTTTTTCAAGCATTAGTTGGTTCAAGACTTCCTACAGTTATGGGACCGTCCTTTGCGTATATATTAGCCGTATTATCAATCATAAATGATTTCAGAGATGAAGATTTTCCATCTGAGCATCAGGTTTATAAATTATAATTTATTTTATAAATCCGTTCATTTGTTGGTTATCTTAATATATTTTTTATGGTTTAATTGATAGAGATTTCTGCACACAATGAGGGCGATTCAAGGATCACTGATAATTTCATCATTCATCAATATCATTCTTGGATTTAGCAGGGCATGGGGAGAATTCACAAAGTAATATAACTTATTATAACTACTTTAATTAATTTTACTTTTTCTTTATTCTGTAAATTAATTTTACTTTTTTCCTTGTGTGCAGGTTTTTAACGCCACTTATTATTGTACCATATGTTTGTGTAGTTGGTCTTGGATTATTCGGAAGAGGTTTTCCACAGGTATAAAAATTTAATCTTTTTTTCAAAATAATTAATTTTATTTTTCCTAAAAAGTGTAACTAATTATATTATATCCCCTTTTGCATTATATACAGCTTGCAACATGTGTTGAAATCGGCCTTCCTATGCTTGTGTTCTTGGTTGTCCTTCAACAGGTACGAACCAAAAGAAAACACTAAACTATGACTCTGTGGTCACCAAATATATATCGGTTTGACTTCCAAAAGTCAAAATACATCTAATCACATATATTATTTTCATTTTATAGTACATGAAACGACTACATCCAGCTGCACACCCGATTCTTGAAAGATTTGCATTACTGGTATGCATTGGACTTGTTTGGGCTTTTGCAGCCATCCTAACTGCAGCTGGTGCTTATAATAATGTTAGAGATGCAACCAAACGCAGTTGTAGGACCCAGTCTGATCTTATGTCATCTGCTCCATGGTAAACAACTTAAACTGATTTTGACTTTTTTTTCTTTCAAAAAGTCAACTGTTTGACTTATATCATATGTAGGATTAAGATCTCGTACCCGTTTCAATGGGGTACGCCTATATTCAGAGCAAGTCATGTTTTTGGAATGATGGGAGCTGCTCTAGTTACAGCAGTTGAGGTTTGTTATTGTTTAATTATTTTATTAAAAATGTATTTTGAATTTATATAATATTATTGTTGGTTTTTTGTATAGTCGACTGGAACGTTTATTGCTGCTTCACGTTTTGCGGGTGCTACACCTCCTCCAGCACATGTTCTCAGCCGAAGCATTGGTCTACAGGTTCACACTCGTTAATTAATTATTTTTTATATTTTATATTATTGTTATTGTTATGATTATTATTATTATTATTCTTGCAGGGTGTTGGGCAGCTGCTTGATGGGATTTTTGGTTCAATCGTTGGCACAAATGCATCAGTGTTAGTACTCAGTGTCTTAACCTTTTTTTTTTCTTTTTTCTTTTTTTTTTATCCTCCACATTTACAAGATGATTATTTTCATATTTTGTGACACATTTAATTTTAAAATACAGTGAAAATGTTGGACTTCTTGCACTAACACACGTTGGGAGTAGAAGAGTCGTTCAAATTTCCACCATTTTCATGTTTTTCTTCTCCATATTCGGTATGTATTTTTTTTCAATCTTCATTGTCATATGTCACTAGAGGTGAGAATTTCGGCCTATTTACATAAAAAAATATCACCCAAAATGTATTTTGAATGCATAGAGCCATAGAACATCCTAAATCATCATATTCAAAAAATAATATTATTCTTGAAATACAATAGTTTTTGTAATCACATCTAACACTAGTTATTTATAAAAGATTAATAATTTTGGACTAACAATGTTTTAGGTCAACCCAACCTGACCCATACAAAAACTACACCTTTTGACCCAGACCCGTCTTGACCTCGTTGCCCAAGTATTTTTTTATTTTTCCACCAATTGAAAATCATTTTGTTTTTTCCCAAGGAAAATTTGGAGCTTTCTTTGCATCAATTCCACTCCCAATATTCGCAGCAATTTACTGTGTCCTCTACGGTCTCGTTGGTAAGTTTTTCTTACCATTTCATTTTCTTACACAAATCTTCAATTATAACTTTATGTTTTTATTTGTATTTTTCAAAAGCTTCGGTTGGAATTACGTTTATTCAATTCACAAACACAAATTCCATGAGAAACATCTACATAATGGGTTTATCATTATTTCTCGGAATATCAATACCTCAATATTTTGTATCCAACACAAACAGCGGGACCGGCCATGGGCCCGTGCACTCCGGTGGTGGATGGGTAAGGATTAAGAAAACCACAAACGTTAAATTTTTAATTATTTTTGTTGATTGTTTATCTCGATATTTTACAGTTTGATGATATATTAAACACGATATTTGCTTCTGCTCCTATGGTGGCTTTGATGGTAGGGACGTTATTAGATAATACAATAGATGCTCACCATGCACGTGATGAGAGAGGGGTACCATGGTGGGGCCCGTTTCAGCGCAAGAAAGGTGATAGTAGAAACGAAGAGTTTTATAGTTTTCCTCTTAGGATTAACGAGTATGTTTTCAGGAGGTTTTTTTAAACATAACTTTTCTTAAATATCACTAACTTTTTATTAAAAAATAATTATTTTTGTTGGTTATGTATTCATCACTTCTAAGATTTTACTTTCTTTTACCATATGGTAATCTTTACGCTTAAACAATATGAAAAATAATGTACATGTAAATTAGAGAGATGGTATTATTTCCTATTAAATATTTATGTTTATCTTGCTACTCATTTGATTTGTACAAGTGTCCAAATCAAATGATAAGTTTGAGAAAGAGAATTAAAAGATTTTATATATCAATCATTTTATTGGAAGACGAAGTAGAAAAATTAGTAGGAAGTGATACAAATTTTCTCTAAATTATCTATATCGAGCTATTCAACAAGAAAAATAATTGCTTTATATAGAAGGAAGACTTCTCGATTCAATAGCAAGGTGGGCTAAAAGTTGTATTTTGTCAAGAAACCAAATAATATAATTAAAAGTCAAATCCCTTGTCATATTTAACCAACAAAATCGGACTTTTCTCAAACTTTGTACTTATGTAACCCTCACATTAGGATTCTTTTGTAGTGTAGCCGTGTAGGTATTCATAAGTTCATTCCAATAGGAAAAATGATAAATGTTTTATGTAGTTGTACAATCTGCAGAAATAATTATACATTGTTACGTAAGTATAAAATTCGAACCTTTATATAATATCTTCTTTATCTAAATTTCTTCTTTATCTCAATATTTGTACAGTGATTGTATCACTATCATGACCGTTTTCAAACAACAATCTAGCAAAAATTTAGATAAAGAAGAAATCAAACTTATAAATTGTACCATTAAAAGGTTAGAGAGGATAGTGTTACTACAAATATTGAGAGGGGTCATTTGGTTAAAAAGATAAGATACGTGGGGTAAAATGGAACTTTTCGAAATCGAATTTATATATCCTTCATCTTTCATCTATCCCGTCCCCTGCTTTTGAATATTCAATGGAAGACGAAGATGTCGTATTCCCCCCTGCATCTAGTCAACTATACATACATAAAAAGTATACGTATAGGTACGACTGAGTACGCGCACGAGCATTGACTTTTGACTTTTAGTTCTTGCCATTTACACACAGTGGATGACAGAATGAGAGGACGATGATGAGGTTTGTGATGATGAAATAATCGTGTATAGTACTTCATGAAATTAACATGAAGGAAACAAACGTCGCAATTGCCGATCCGAATGTTGACAAAAATTGGTAAACGCGACGACTCATCAACCCTAAAATATTTAACTTCTACTACTTAATTGATCGTCAAATTTTGTGTTGTGAAATTTGCTGAATCATGAGTAAATTCTTCAGTAAAAGGAGGTTTCATCTTTCTTCCCCAGCTAATTTGATGCCTAATTTTACTTCTACTTCTGGCTCTAGTTATAAAAATAATCCTTCAAAATTGTCTCCGTGTTCATCTTCTACGTCTCCGTGTGGAATTTCGAATAATGGAGGACCTTTTTCACCTCAATCACAAAAGAGGCTCACAAGGCAGCACAGACTCCGTCACCTGACGGTGGAGGACTATTGTGCGCCGGTGGAAAATGATGGCAAAAGGTCAAAATCGCTGCCGGAATCTCCTGATTCGGAGTCAAGGTCGCCTCAATTGCCGCAACACTGGTCCGTGTCCGCCGTGCCGCAACCATTGCCGCTTCCTAGCGATGAATTACGGTTTCCGGCAGAAGGATACACCGGAGGAAATGGCCGGTAAGTTTCTGAAGCTTTTAACTTGTAAAAAAATTGTATATTATACATGTTAGGGATTATTACATGTATACACTCATACATAATATATTCATCCAATAGACTTGATTAATTCTATAAATTAAAATATAATTTGGCCAAAATGCATTTTAGTACCCTGAACTTGGCTAACTAGGTCCTCTACTACCCTGAACTATTAAAGGTGCAGCATGGTACCCTCAACTTGACAAAATAGTCGATTTAGTACCCTAACACACTAATTTAGCCTTGTTTTTTCGCTTGACTTACTTTTGTTGGGGCTTTTGACGGAATAAAAAATATACATTCATCTCAATATATTGATATTAGAAGCAAATCTCGTGAGAAAATAAAACCAAATTAGTGAGTTGGGGTACTAAATCGACCATTTTGTCAAGTTCAGGGTATCATGCTGCACCTTTAATAGTTCAGGATAGTAGAGGACCTAGTTAGCCAAGTTCAGGGTACTAAAATGCATTTTGGCCATATAATTTCTACATTTTAAATATCTGCAATTTGACATTAGACTTTAAACAAACCATTTGATTTCAACGGATTTATGAATTTAAAAACCTTGTAGTTGTCGATCTGATCGAGTTGTGATGAAACCTAAGGCTCAAGGTGTTCCAATATCATCAAAAACATCAACTTACCATCGCCGAAAAGGTTATCCTCGAGACATTAATGGTGAAAAAGATCATAATAGCATCAGATTGGATGTTCCGGTTTGGAGTGCTCCATCTACCACCTTCACTAGTCCTACACTTAGCCCTAAGAGATTTAGTACAGTCGATATTTTTGATTCTGCACTTGCAGGAAATCGAGAATTTCATTTATCACCACCACCTTCTACTTCATCATCAAAAAGACGTTCTCAATTGCACAGTCCACCATTACAAAGTCCTTATTTGAATACAAGAATCGAAAGCAACAACAATATTAATAATATTAATAATAATAGTAATAATAATAATAATGTTCATCCACTACCCCTTCCACCTTCAAAACCTGTTTCTAGACATCAAAGTTTGAATAAACCAGATGACCAATCGATTAAATTTCAATGGCATAAAGGAAAACTTTTGGGACGTGGTACCTTTGGTACTGTATATGAAGCAACCAATCGGTAAGTCATTTGTAGAATTTGGAATTCCTTTCGCTGCAATGTGTTTTATTTTATTTTATTTTTAATTTGATTATTTTTGTAGCGAGACAGGGAGTTTGTGTGCAATGAAAGAAGTTGATGTCATTCCGGATGACCCTAAGTCAATTGAATGTATAAGGCAGTTAGAGCAGGTTATCCTTCTGAACAACTTCACATGTTTCTGTTTTTATTTAAATTTATTATTATTACTAAAATATTTTTTTTTTATTTCAGGAAATAAAAGTGCTGCGAAACTTGGAGCATCCCAACATTGTACAGTATTTAGGTTCAGAAATGGCGAGTTTCCTTAGGTTTCGTTAATGTTGGATAATTAATTGTTAAATATATATTAATTGGCATAATTCTGTTTTGATACAGTTTGATGATCGATTTTGCATATATTTAGAGTATGTACACCCTGGGTCCATAAATAAATATGTGAGAGAACATTGTGGAGCTATAACCGAATCTGTTATTCGAAATTTTACACGTCATATTCTCTCAGGTTTGGCCTATTTGCACAGTAACAAGACTGTTCACAGGTATGCTTATCTCTAATTACTTATATTTACGAGTATGAGATTTTAATTATTTGTTCAATTATTAAATAGGGATATTAAAGGGGCAAATTTGCTTGTTGATTCATCTGGTGTAGTGAAGCTTGCAGACTTTGGATTGGCAAAACATGTGAGCTGAAAAATAGTAAATCTTTATTTGTTTATGTTTTTTTCATTTTAAACACATCTGTTAGTTGGGCATTTTATAAAAAATATTACTTTTTTAAAATAGTTATTCCCATGTGTTTTTACAGCTTTCTGCACATGTTACTGATCTTTCTTTAAAGGGCAGTCCGCATTGGATGGCTCCAGAGGTACCCTTTGTTACCACAAATTTAAGCGTGTTGTTTATATCATAAAAATTAAAGTTAGCAACAGCAAGCGGGCCGGGTAACGGGTCAAGATTTTGAAATTCTTTTTATATATAATTAATATGTTAAATGTGATCACTATAACTATATCATTAAATTAATAAAGTAAAGTTTTTAAAAATATAATGCATGGTTTATATGAGGTTGTATGCCTTAAAAACACATTTTTTCTGACTTTAGTTCAACCCATTTAACATGTTTCCTTATAAGATTAATTTATCATCAAACGGGTCGAAATTACATATTCAAATAAAAATGGACAAACTGATGATGCAGGTTTTGCAAGCTGTTATGAGAAAAGATTCCAATGCAGAACATACATATACAATGGATATATGGAGTTTAGGATGTACAATCATCGAAATGGTAACCGGAAAACCACCTTGGAGTGAATTCAACGGGGTAAGAAAATTACTTTTTTCTTTTATTCTTTACGTTTTTCATTTTAAATTATTTATTTTTTAATTAATGAATTGTATCTTTAGGTGCAAGCAATGTTCAATGTATTGCATAGATCACCACCTATACCAGAAACATTATCATTAGAAGGAAAAGATTTCCTTAATCGATGTTTACAAAGAAACCCAGAAAATCGTTCATCAGCTGCTTCGCTACTTGAACACCGTTTTGTCTCTAATTCACCCGATCACAATCTTTCTCGTCTCAGATTGAACGTAAGTTATTAGTATCTATTTCATTTACTTAATTATCATTCTTAATTTTCCAAAACGCTTATTTTAGATTACTTGTATTGTATTCAGGAAATATCATATAATCCAAGGTCAAACCTTGACTCGCATCCACACCCCAAAGATCAAAGACTTCAGTCTCATTGGTAAGAAGTTGTGAAATATTTTGTTAAGATCAAAATTTATAATTTATACACTTATTTATTTATTTATTTATTTTGCAGTGGAACACCCAAACATTCAGGGACTACAACACATGTTCGAAACCCTTTGCCAATTACAGCAGGTGGGAGAACATATTCTCTCCCAACGACCCCCCGTCGCGAAAGCTATCTGTCAGAAAAGGTTTTTCTGTTTAATTAACAGCAGATTATGTAACAAATTAAGTAGAATTTAGGGTATGATTCTTTCCATACTGAAAATAAAAGGTTGTTAGTGATTTGTATGTGCTTATATTTGAACAGCAAATATACTGTATATATATAATATTGTATGTGCTTAAATTGACCGATGAAACTGGAAGTCAAATGAAGTGATGGTACGTGGCAACAACATTTAACACAATACCTCAAGAATTAAGAAACACGACTTTGACTATAAAATATTTGAAGGTCTTTTTCAACATACACTACACATACAAGTTGATTAAAAGGTGGTGATTGTTACAAGTGGAAGCTTATCAAGCGTGTTGAATTAGCAACACGCTAACATAGACTACATAATTGTTGTATCTTAGTTATACTATTCCATTCTTTCATCAATTACTTGGATGTACTATAACAACTTATTTGTTTTTATTATTATACTTCCTTCGATTTAAAATAAGTGATACATTTTTCATATTTAAGTGTATCAAAATAAGTAATACACTTTGAAATTTTACCCTATTTGGTAAAAGTAAGGGTAATGAGATCATTTCACTTTATTAAAGTAGGTAGTTAGTGGGTATGGGACCCCTTCTCTACTAACCATCTAATTAATCTAATTTAACACTCGTTATAACCTTTTACCTCAAACACCGTGAAATCAAGAATGTATCACTTATTTTAAATCGGAGGAAGTATAAGATTAATAATGGTTTAATTTTTTAACTTAGATTTTGTTTCCATTTTTTATCCTTTTACTTCCTTTTTCAAAAATTTTATAATCAACTTTGGTTGGCTTTCTAAACTAGCCACTATAACCCGTTCAGAAGGTTAGATGTTTATGTAAACGCCACATGTATAATATTCGATAATCTGGCATAGGGTCAATAAAGATCTAATCCTCAAACTTTGATCTCGTTTTCGTTTTAACCTATTGACTTTTTGTCTTCATATTTTTATTTTTAACTTTAGTTGACCTTTTAAAATTGTCATTATAATCAATTCACCGGGTTAAATGTTCATGTAGACGCTACATATCTAATATATGATGATCTGATACTGATTTTGCATATGACAAAAAATTATTATTAGAATTATTATTGTCATTTTGTTATTATTACTATATAATTCCTCCGATTTAAAATAAGTGATACACTTTCTATTTTTTAGGTGTATCAAAATAAGTGATATACTTTGAAAACTTACCTTATTTTATAAAAAATGTGGGTTCCACACTCATTCTCTAATAACTATCTAATTTAATCTCATTATAATTTTTTAGCTTAAAAACGGTGAAACCAATAATATACCACTTATTTTGAGACGGAGGAACATGAACATTGTTCTTCGTCATTTTCCACAAAAAAAAAACATACTAGAATACTAAACCGTCTCAATTACAAAATCTAAAGAATTTGAAATGATAATTCTCAATCTAAAAAACTCATATTGAAGGCCATTGCAATCAAACAATGAGAATAAAACAATTATAAATCTCAATGACAAGTTGTAGAAAGTCGCTATTAGTGAAGCAATGTAATTTCAAACACACAGAGAAAAATGTACCTCAAGATGCAATTGAAGCAAGTTTACCTTTTTACGTTTGTTTTTCATAGGAAATTTCTACCTTTTTTTTACTGTTGTTTAAAGTAGAAAAACAAAAGAATATATGGTAAATATTATCAAAAGTACTTCGATAAATACCAGTATTTCTTTTGGAGTTCATTTCTGCACCGTAAGATAAAAATTTTAAAACTATGCATAATCTTCTAATACAACAATTGTGATATATACTCAAAAGCTGTGGTCATTCTATTTCTTTTTGCTGGGTCAGGAAAAAAAAACTCCCATATGATACAATTTCATATTTACATCTACAAATCGACTCTCTCTATCTTTGTTGATCTCATCAATGGCGCTAAATCTTCGTCAAAGACAGACAGGTAATCAGTTTCTCTCCCCATATGTGTGTCGGTCGATTCAATTTCATGTCTTCCGATCGATAATTGAAATTCTGCTCGAGTGTCTAGCTAGATTAATCTCTGCGAAATTGGATCTCGAATAAGATATATTAACGCTGTGGATTCTGATCTTATTGTAAAAAAATAGCTTCAATTTTGAATCTGAATCTAGAAATCAGTGTCTATTTAGGTTTTGCATCAAATGTCACGGGTCTCAATAACAATCATATCAAAAGAAATCAATTGTCTTCATATTATTTTATGCTTGTGATTAGCACGATGAATGAGTAATTGAAGTTTTTTCTATAATTTGTGAGTTTGTCTGCATATTGAAGTATATTGTGATTCAGGTTTTCATAACCCTAATTCAATTGTGTTGTATAATCAGAGTGTATAGCACGCATGCTGAATCTGAATCAGCCTATAAATGCAAGTGGAACAGCAAATGAAGAAGTTTACAAGATACTGATTTATGACAAATTCTGTCAAGACATTTTATCCCCTTTGATTCATGTCAAAGATCTTCGTAAGCACGGTGTAACCCTATATTTTCTGATTGATAAAAACCGCAAACCTGTTGCTGACGTTCCTGCTGTTTACTTTGTAAAACCAACTCAACACAACATTCAAAGAATCATTTCTGATGCAACAAATTCTGTTTATGATTACTTTCATCTTAATTTCTCATCATCAATTCCTCGCCCTCTGCTTGAAGAACTTGCATCAGGGACCTTAAATTCTGAATCTGTTCAAAGAATTAACAAGGTACACGATCAGTATCTGGAGTTTGTAACCCTAGAGGATAATCTCTTTTCTTTAGCAGATAAATCTTGTTATGTGCAATTAAACGATCCAAAAGCAACAGATCGTGAAATTGAAGAAATAATTGAAAAGCTCGTGAGCGGGCTATTTTGTGTGCTGGCTACACTTGCTGTTGTTCCAATCATTAGGTGTCCACGTGGCGGGCCAGCTGAAATGGTTGCATCTTTATTAGATCAACGGTTACGTGATCATTTACTCGTTAAAAACAACTTGTTTTCAGAAAGTGGTAATTTCACTAGTTCGTTTCAAAGGCCCGTTTTATGCTTATTCGATAGGAATCTTGAGTTATCGGTTGCTATCCAGCATGATTTTAGGTATAGACCTCTTGTTCATGATGTTTTAGGGTTAAGATTGAACCGACTTAATGTACAAGGAGATAAAGGTGGGATGAAATCGTTTGAATTGGACGGTTTAGATCCGTTTTGGGTAGCAAATGGATCGTTAGAATTCCCTGAAGTTGCTGTTGAAATTGAAACACAATTAAATAAATATAAAAAAGACGTGGATGAAGTTAACAGACGGACAGGTGGCAATGATGGAGCTGAATTTGATGGAACCGATTTAATCGGGAACACAAAACATCTAATGAATGCGGTCAACTCATTACCAGAGTTGACCGAACGAAAACAAGTTATCGATAAACACACAAACATTGCAACCGTTTTACTTGGAGAAATTAAGGAAAGATCTCTCGATTCTTTTGCAAAAAAAGAATATGAGATGATGATACGGGGCGGGATTGACCGAAATGAACTTATTTCTGTTCTTAAAGGAAAGGGTACTAAAATGGATAAACTTAGATTTGCTATCATGTTCTTAATTTCAACAGAAACAATCCCACAACCAGAAATTGAAACAGTTGAAAATGCTTTAAAAGAAGCTGAAGTTGACACAAGTGCATTTCAATATGTTAAAAAGATTAAATCTTTATTAAACGTGTCATTAACATCAGCAAATTCAGCTAGCAGAAGCAACATTGTTGATTGGGCTGAAAAACTTTATGGTCAATCCATAAGTGCAGTAACTGCAGGTGTTAAAAATCTGTTATCTAGTGATCATCAGTTGTTAATTTCAAGAATAGTTGAAGCTTTAATGGAGGGAAAACCCAACCCTGAGATTGAATCTTATCTCATGTTTGACCCGCGGGCTCCAAAGTCAAACTCTGTATCGAACAGTGGGCATATGAAAGGCCCGTTTAAGGAAGCGATTGTGTTTATGATTGGTGGTGGGAATTATGTGGAGTATGGAAGCTTGCAAGAGCTTGCAAAAAGTCAACAGCCAGCTAAGCATGTTATATACGGGTCAACTGAAATTCTGACAGGTGGGGAGTTTGTTGACCAGCTTGCTATTTTGGGTCAAAAGATGGGTTTGGGTGGTGCTCCTGCATCTGCTACTGCTAACTGAGATTTACTAGGATTTTTGAATCAAGTCTTTATTATTTGTAATACTCATAATTAAACATTCTAATAGATTTCTGGTATTATGTTTTTGTTTGTCTGAATATTTCAAACTTTGGTTGTAGTTTGTAAGTGTTTTAAGTATATTTTGTGCCACTCCTTTTTTAAAGTTTGTTCCCACATCGAGCCGTTTTTAGTTGAATGGTTCGAAGTTACAAACTCTAATATGTTTGGATTCGTTTTATGCTACATTTATTAGTTTTGGTAATATATAATAAGTATTTAACAGCACTTAATATATTTGCTGTTTATGAAATTCAAGGAAAATTTATATGTTATATATAAGTTGGGTAACCCGATAGACCGACATATTTGACTAGGTGGCATGTTTGACTCGTTTATGGCCGGCTAATTCGACCCGCTTATTTTTCAGATTGTGTTTTAGATGAACATCGACCCCATTTTCAAGTATATGAGTCGAAATTATCAAACTTTAGTGAATTTAGATTACTTGTTAAGCTGCAATTCATTTTTTTTGGTAATAAATACTATGTTTATATCTGCACTTAATATATTTACAAACTTAACAAAATTGTTATCATTCTGTGAACGTGGATGTTCCATTAAAACAGTATTATTTTTTTTGTCCCACATCGCCTATGTAGAGTGATAGATGGGGATGACAGGCTATAAAAAGAATGGACCAAGAAGGGAATAAGCATACCTTTCTCGGCCTTTTGGCTAAGATCAAGTGTAGTATCTGTTCTTATCAGTTTAATATCTGATATGTGAGCCATCGGTTCACTCGATATTAATCTTATTTTTTAAGGGGAAGACCCATCACACTAGCTTGCTAGTGGGGTTCTTCACGTGTCACCTTGGTGTTGCACTATTGCCTAGGCTTGGCGCACCCCTCCAATTAGTAGTTTTAACAGTTCCTTTTCCGAGTCTTTGGTACGTCCTGGCTTCAAGATCGGATATTTTTCATCGAGCTCATAAAATTGTGTATAATGTTCGTCAGAAAGAGTAAACATTTTTATAACAATACATGTATAACGAGAATCTGTATTTAATGTACTTTATCATCAAAAAAGAATTGAAGATAAAATCTAGAAATTAATGCATCTCTTCAGCTTTTGTTATGGTTCCCTATGTTGTTAAAGGGTTGTGCATTCAATTTTATTGGCTAAAAAATTCTACCGTATAATCTTATTGCACTAGTTGCGTACGTACCACTCTAAGAAATTAAAGATTAGTTTTCCCGCTTCATCTTGAAACCCCTCTTTTCTGTCCCATGGAAGAGGAGAGTTCAGTCAAACTCATTTCAATCTCCGACCTGCTCAACCGTCAACGGCCACTTACCGGTGCATCCTACCTCTCCGTCAGCCCTCCGATTCACCGTCCCACACTACACAATCACAGACATCAGCCGTCCGATCCTCAAAGCCCTAATAATTTTAAAATCCTAAAACCTCATGAATACCCAACATTACTCATCGGAACCCTAAACCTAACCTCGCCTTCGTTCTCCTGCTCTAATAATTCAAGTTGCCTTAAATTCTCCGATCATTCTGCGACTGTTTGTTGCGACATACTCGACCTTGATTTTCATATTATTGGCCGAAGAATCAGAGTTCTCTCCTGGAATTTCCTTCCGGTGAAACCTCACGGCGGATATCTAGAAATAATCAGGTGGAGTGTAGATCAAACTGAACAAATATCAGTACCGAATTTCAACGCATTTTATTTGAATTCTGTAATTCCTACATATGAAGAAAGTATAGTTCCTCGTAATTTAGTATACGGTTTATTGAATTCAATTAGCCCTGTTACAAATGTTCCATGTACAGCTAACAAGAACGGAACCAATAATCTCAATGGATTTCTTGCTGAAATTACTGTTTGTGAGTGTGAATTATGTAGTTCTAGAGACAGGGTAGTGTTACTGCAAGATATTACAAAAGCACAAAATAATAATCACAAATTTTCAAAATGTACAATTCTGTATTTTTGTGGTTCTGCTTCAATCTGGTATCCTGCAATCACAAGGCTGGTTGGACGAATCGTTATGATCTCTGGTATGAAGAAGAAGATGGTTTTCATTGGAGAAAAAAAGTCTTTGATGATGTATGTAACCACAGAAAAAACTATTATCCATCTTCCAACGTCTACAAACAAAAGAGCAATCAATGGAAGAAATTATCAAATCAGACAAAAGAGATTATGCAATGTTTATACAGGAAGTATTACTGGGGTCTACATGCAGGGTATGGTCATTGAATTGGATCAAAATGTGTTGTTATTGCTCACAGATCATCAGCTCTCAATGCCACATAGTCTAAGAATCGGTGCAATTGTATGGAAAAATAACTTCTTTTTTGACATATAAATGTTTCAGTTCACTAATTTATGGATTTTTCCTTCTGTTAGATAACTGTAAGAAATTTGCATATCGAGGATCCCAAATTTGGTTGGACCAAAGTCAAAGTATTTGGATCATGCTATAAAACTAGCATTTGTGTTAATGTATTTTCTCCAATTGAAAGCAGGTTAGTGCTGCTAAAGTTTTTTTTTTTTTTTTTTTTTTTTTTTTTTTTTTTTTTTTTTTTTCTTTTCTTTCGTGGCAATATTTTAGAATTTAAGAATCTCATGTGTTTAACATACAAATTGTTCTTTTTTGCTTCAGATGCTACCAAGTTTTACAATCTCGAAGCCTTCTTAGAAAATTTATTGAATCACTTACATTTTCAGCTAGATTATGGTAGTAACATGTGAATTTATTATTATGATAATTATTTATTTAACGTTTTTTAGCATATTGCATTTCTTCATATGCTTCTATCTAGGGTTTTGCTTGTCGTTTCATCTTTGAAGAAAAAGTTTGCTGGAATTTTGTCTGAGATTGAGATATTAGGATCAAAACATGTAATAATTTCATATTATTTAATATTTAATTTTAGAAAATATTGTTCTAAGCTGAAACAAATATTTTTCGTGTTTTGTAGATTGAAGGATTAGTTCAGAAATATTCCAGTTCATGTTTACCTTTATCAGTATTTCGATTTCGGGTATAATAGTTTTATAAATTATGATGGAAATAAATGAGTTATAATTAATAATCATTTTGTATTTGGTTTGACAGCATGGAGTTCTTTCAGAATATTGTCTGCATGACTTATGTGGATGTGGCAAAGAAATTGATTATAACACTTTAAATTTGGTACATTTTGGAAATTATAGATGTACATTTCTTATAAATTTTGTTGTTTTGAGTATTAAAATAACTGTCATTCTTGCAGGTTGTGCCCGTTTCAAATCTCATCAGTCAGTGTGAGAGCATATTTATAAAAAGTTTATCTGCAAGTGGGACAGATTCTGAAATGAACAATCAAAATAGTAGTTTGGTTTTTGGAGGGAAATCTCATGATCAACCAATTAAGAAAATTTACATCAGTAAAGATATGAACGTTGTTTTGCTAGGAAAATTAAACGTTAGTAAATTTACCTAATATTTTTACTAATACAATTTTTTGATTTTTTTTTTTACAAATATTTTAGCATTGTGTATGTAGATTTCCAGATGCACCGGAAGATTACAGTTAATTGATGCAACTGGCAGTATTGATATAGTTATACCTGATCTTCCATCTGTTTGGAGCACTAATGACATATATGAGGTAATTAAATTCTTGCAATATACATTTTTTTGGATTTTTAATAAATAAAAAATATCCCATTTGGTTTATTTTGACCAGATAAACGACTTCAGTATTGTAATGGAAGGATTTCCTCAACAAGTGGAACATTTGGAATCACCCAACAGTGAACCGTTTTCATGTGGAAATATTTTTAATCATTTTTATTTAACGGGAAGAAAAAAGTTTAGCATTTATATTCGTTGCTATTTTAAAGATCAAAAATCAAGAAATCATATTTTATGTCGTAGCAAGGATATGGAAGAAAGTATTAAAGATCTAGAAAACGGAAAATTCCACCTGCTTTCCTTAATACATAGATTTCCTATACAACAAAAGGTATGTATTATTATTATTATTGTATTATATCATCACTGATAACATTAGCTAGTAATTTCCTTGTTTTTATTTTTTATTTTCAGTTTCCAGGTGATAATGTTGTTTCAAAGAATTCAAGCGTATATGCTGAAGCCATAATTTATCCTTGGAATTTAGTTATTCATACAAGAGACGAAAAACAGTGTAATTTACAGGAATTACCGTGTAGTATCAGTTGTCAAATTTATAGTGATAAATTAAATCACACAATAGCCAAAATGCAGGAAGATTGCAAAAAAGCTTCAAGAAAATTGCTTATGGAATTCAAGTCTGACACCTTCTGTAAGTATGAGGTTGGTAATCTACATTTACGTGGAATTATTAATTTATTATTATTATTATTTTTTTATATTTTTTTCAATATCACTTAAAATATGAAATTTATTGCAGTCTTTGAGAATTGGTGAATATTACGTGCTAAAACATCATGAAAAAGATCCAATATGCAGTGCAAAAGACAGTAAACTATATGTAAACTCTAAATCACTTTTCTGGAATGTCTCGTTCTCTGCTGACGTGGCGGGTGCTGGTGAAATTTATCCAGATATTTATTTAAATCTGTCAGCTGACCATTTAAGCTTCTTAGAAGTCAAACTAAGAGAAGTAAAACAGAGTCTTATACAACCAACTAACTCAATCAAAGAATTATTCAACAGTTGTTGGAGTCCCCAAACCATTATGAATGTAAATCTGCCTGTTGGGAGTTTATTACATGTGCAAGGACACGTGGTAGCTGTCGTACGCCAACACGGGGCCCATCATCGTATTGTTCCGGGAGTGACAAACAGTGTCTGTATTCATGTTTTAATCGACAATAACATTGTAAATGCTCTACTTTCCATCTTTATTTTCGTTTGTACAGATTCGTGTTTATCTTTTTTTCTGATAGGTTTGAAATTTGGTAATTAATTTCAGGTGAAGATTTATAGCAGTTTAAGTGAATTCAGTTATCCTACTGGATTTGGACCAGGTGTCAAAGCTAGCTTTCACCGTGTTCTTTTAACAGCGTATGTTTCAATTACTTTACTAACACGATCTTTATAATTATATGATTTGTTTTTGTTATTAACTTTATATTAATACCTGTATTAGTGAAGGGAATATGTGCAAGTTGACACCTGTATCTTTCATTGAGATCAATTCCATAGTTGTTGAAGAAGACAAATGTAGCAATCAGTTGGATGATAAATCAGTTGTGGAGACTGATATCTCATTACAATACACTCCTGCAGCTTTAATTTCTCAAATAATAAATCATAAACATATGCGACTCCATTGCAAGGTAGGTCAAAATATAGCTTTTATTTATACGATATGGTGTTTAATTTGGTAGTTTTCATGTTGCAGGTTGTGACAATTTATGTCTTGATAATGAAAAAGAAGAGTGAAATACCTTACATAAAAATTCCACTTGCTGGTTTCATAATCGGTATGCTTCTTGTTAAAGTTTATATTTCCATCAATCAACAGATATTAACTTATAATCTTTTTCATAGATGATGGATCATCTTTATGCTGTTGTTGGACTGATAACGAGATGGCAGTTACTTTATTAGGTTTACATGAATCTTTCCCACATAAACGTTCACGAACAGATTCACATAAATCAAACAATATGTCTCGCATTAGCAAGATTTTGGAAAAATATGGCATGGTTGTAATCAAGAACAATGGATCTGTGTCTGATTCTTCATGCCTAGATGTTGCAATATCAGTCAAATCAGACAGTGTTATTAGTGGATCAGATGAACAGTTTCTTAACTCCCTAATACTCAACGCTTGCTCCATCAACACTTGGGTAAGTAATTGGTTATATATATAATAATATTATTTGATGACAAAAATGTATATTTCTGTTTGCAGAATGTTGTTGGTAGTGTGTTGGATCAAAAAGGTGTGAGTCAGTTAGAAGAGCGGTTAGGAACGGTGGATATGATGATGCTACCGTTGCAAAACATATGGGTTTCTCAAGTTTCTCATTTGGATACGTTGAATGAAGGAAGAAGTATACTTCAAGAACTCCTAGATTCCAAATAGGCATTTATATACAAAGGTTGATGATTGATTAACCATCCGGTGATGGCCTAACAGTAAGGGTGTCCAAAATGATCTTCTAGAGGTCACAGCCTCACGGGTTTCCCTTCCCTAGGTAAACATTTACCAGATGGACAGGGAAAAATTCAGAAACAACCACGTCTTAGGTAAACATCAGGAGCAAAGTTCAGCACTTCAGCCCATAATTACATAGAATGCGGTACACTCCGGTACGGGTACGCGATTCACTAGTTTAGGTGTATCCGGTATGAAGGGGGTAGGTTCATTTCGGTACGTGTCCGGAACAGTGTACCTTACGTTTCGAAACGATGTACCCTTAAAATTAAGTTTCTTTTGCATATATATAATTATATCTAAAAGCTCAAAGTTCAACTAACAAAAACATAACATAAAATCCATAAAACTTCAAACACATTAACGAAAATACTTAAGCGTATACCAAAAAATAAAAATTAACGTTTCTCAAATATATAGATAAAATTAACGTGATCTTTTCCTAAACTCTAGGGGTGATTTGATTTTGAATCATTCCTATAATAAAGAGATATACACAATCGTTTCTCAAATTTAAAAAATTATGCTGATACATCCCTGACTTCGTGGGAAACGCAATCCATATAAATCGGTACACGGCGTCGGGTACGCAACGCAGTTCACACCCAAACCAGCGTATCGTGTGACTATGCTTCAGCCACCTCAAGGAGAGCTTGTTATAAACAAGAATACCCTCTAAAGAGAATTAATATAAAGTTTGATGATTATTCATAGGGTAGATATAAATTATAATATGTAAATACACAATTCAATGTTCAAACGAATGGATACGAAACTAGAGATTGTGGTAAGATTGTGGTAATTTGTAGTTGATGCGTTCTGATTTATGCTAAATAATGTACAAAAGGAAGGCAAAAACTCGACAACGTTGTTACTTTAAAGACCTGAAAACTACTTAACCATAAAAAAAAAGGTTGTTACATTTTAACTTTGAGACGAACGCTTCATTTTTAGAAGATGAGAAACACCCGCAACAACATGAAGACGGCTGCTTGGAACGCCTGTCTTTGCAAGTGCATTCCCATTCTTGTCCAACAATACAAAACATGGAACATATTTGATGTCATAATGAAGAAGCTGCATACAATTAAACAACAAAAGAAAAAATGAAGCTACACTTTAACGCATACAGAAAGTTGTTCAAAAATGTAACAATTAGTCATTAACATAAACATAATGCAGGCATTTCGTCGAACAGTTAGAGTGCATTTACGGATATGAAGTTAGAGATTACCTCAGGCAACCATTTATCATTCTCAGCATCCGCCATAACAATATTGAGCCAATCACCATTCTTATTCTCAACATGACCAACAAAATCAACCATTGAATTACAAAGACTGCATTTGGGTGAATAAAACTCAATCACAGTAGCATCTTTCCCATTAGACAAAGCACACGCCAATGCCCTCTGTTCTAACTCCCCTTGTTCTTCCCCATTTAAACCCTTAGTTGTCAATTTTGACTTTCCTGATGAAATTTGGAGTGGGGTTTTGGTTTGGGGCTTTGAGATTGAATCGACGAGTGTTA
The DNA here is from genome assembly GCA_963853835.1 of Calendula officinalis. Lineage (NCBI taxonomy): Eukaryota > Viridiplantae > Streptophyta > Magnoliopsida > Asterales > Asteraceae > Calendula > Calendula officinalis. The sequence goes on from OY970827.1 coordinate 6,143,508, forward strand.
ACGCGAGAGAGCCGATAGTTTGGAAAGATTTGAATATCCATGGAGGTCCGGAAGAGCAAGAATTGGGGGAATTGTTAGGGTTAGGGTTTGAGTTGGCATCCCATGGCCATTTTAAGCAGAATAGAGGTTGTTTCGGAGGAATACCACCCATGACAAATTTGGATTGCGTTTTCTTTTTTCGCTTATGGTGTTGAAAGATGCTTTGACAACCCCAGATTATGATGTTTAATTAACACTAAAGATTGCTGCAACCTTTTTAGCATTCCAATTGCAAACGGTGACAGGGTGAAGAAACCACTGTCAATAACTCGGGTCGGCTCCTGGTCAATCTGTGGGTTTACCCTTCTAAACATAGGCTTAAATGGTATGATTAACAACTTATTTTATTATTATTTTTAAAACTATTTATCGAAATATAGTAGTTTTATTCTCCCCTTTTTATGTTCTTTGTTACTTTATAACGCATATATATATATATATATATATGTTGAATATCGAAATAATACATGGTTAATGAGATATGACAAATATCACCTCATGCTTTAAGAAGATCAACGACGCTTTATAATCATTAAAATCAAAAAGTTGAAAAAAATATACAGTAGTTGTTTAATAAGTGATGATAATTAGTCAAACCTCATGTGTAAAACATATCTATTGAACACATGCATGTTGAATTTTCTATCATTAGAATTTTGTATAAAACGTCAATATCCCACAGAGTCTGTTCTCATAGTTAGTAGTTTAGTAGTGTAACTTTTTGCAGATTTAAATTTAACTATCATGCTTCTTTTACTTAGTCAAACAAATAAATAAATTAACAAAACCAAATGATGTTGTTCCATTTTTTGAAAAACCAAAACCATTTGGTTTTCAAAAATTTCAGTTTTAGGTTCAAATTTTATTTTATTTTTTATTTTATTTTTTTTTATTTTAAGAAAACTTAAATTTCATTGGTTTTCTAAAACCTAAACATCTGTAACAAATACTTTTTTTAAGAGAGCCGGATATCGTGGCAGTGAGGGGTGTGTGAGCCGACATGGGCTTGCGACATGAGTGCGCCACAACATAGCCCGCTATGTGAGTGAGGGTGCGTGTGGGTTGGACGGCGAGGGTAGCATGCCAATTGTGGTGGGGGGGGGGGGGGGGGGGGACCACGTGGATAGAGCCGTTGAACGACCGGATTTAAAAAAAAAAATATTTTTTATTTATTTAAATATTAACCCTTAATATATACCACTTACCTCTTTCTTATTTTTCACACCACTCTTCTCTATAACTCTCTACAATTCTTTCTCTCAAAAAATATCTCAACCACCAAATGATTCCTTCTTTAGCAACCTACTTGGTTTACCACACCCACCCAAAATATGGAAAGAGCCGACCAAAACACCACAAATTCCTCAATAAATCAGGGTGAAAGACCGTGGTCGTGATCCTCCCATTTCACGAAAACCCCCACGGTGTGGTGTGGGGCGTGGGGTGGTGTTTCTCCTTCTTTCACAACGTGAAAGTATGGACACCTCATCAACCACGGTGTGGTCCAATACCGTGTAGCTTAAAAAAGATTCCCACCAACATATCTAAAACCCGCCATTTTGGATCTCATACCCTATTTTCAATCATAATTCGATTAACCAAATATTTTTATTTACTTTTATTCCAATTTCTTTGTTTCAAAATATAGCAAACATACATAATCTGAATTATAGAACTATGTAAGTATCTGGTGTTCTAAAAAATATATTATAAAAAGATCTTTCATCTTCATGTTCATCATACCGTACGTACTAAAAATATAAACGTGAGGATATACTTTAACCGTGTGAAAGTGTGAATTAGCACGTTTTTAATATGAGCAAGAAGAGCCCGTCCCAAAAACTGTTAAAAATAGAGATATGGGGGCACAAAAGGAGAAGCGGCAAGTGGGAATACACCGTGTAGACCCCTTTCCCTATGCTAATGTACTTCTCTTTGTCACTTTTAAAAACTAGTGATGTTAAAGGCCGTGCTAAGCACGGCCCACAAAAGGTAGTTTGGGTATTTATGAAATATAATATAGATGCAAGAAATTTATCCGATTGTTTCAATCCTTAACGTCTAAAGCATATTCTCAAACTACAATGATAGGAATAAGAAAAACAATGTCTTCAAATAGTACCATTTGAATGAGGTAACATGGAAGGAATAATGTATTGTCACTAATAACATGACACTTAAATCAGCTTGCAAAACGTCTTTGAGAACCTGGTTAATATTCCGTACCTGCACAAAAATAAAATCAAACAGATATAAAAATGGCAGTCAACCAAATTTAGCATCATACAAACTTGTTTTGAATAAAAATTAGTCCAATAAAAATTAGTCCAACGCCTCACGACTGCCCAAACCACCAACATTTTTTGTTTGTTTCTTAAATTTAATATTTCTTATGAATAATTAATGTATTATTAAATACTAAAAAAAAACTATATTATTAGTTCATATTTTAACAAAATTATTTAACAGGCTGTAAGCATTTGAATATACACCATGCCACTTCAACCCATTTGATAGTTTCCTTAGTAGCTCATTTTGTATGTTTACTCATTTGACCTAGTATTAATTAAATAGAACTTGAATTGACCCGTCTATATACAAAATCAATGATATGCAGTTCACAAACATGCTTAAAAATACCTTGTCAAGATATACATTTAATTAATACAAGTATGATTAAAATCTTTTACCATTTAAACATTCATATATATTTTTTTAATAAAAACGATTTAGGAGACTTTAATGCACTAAAAATATACGGCGGCGATTTTCAGCCCATTCCTTTTTAAGTACACTATTGTTTTGACGGAATGTGCATAAGCCACCGAAGTATCCATCTTTTTTTTTTCATTAAGACCACCCATATACATAAACTAATTTATAGACCAACCAATTATGTATTTGGTTTCATTTGTACCAATTTCGACCAAAAACATGACACGACTTTGTAAAATGACAAATATTCCCCTACTTCAAAAAAATAAAAATTACAAGTTAGATGTGTAATACCTATTATGACCCTCCTTAGATAGGACATTACCTTTGTCGGAGTTGGTGCCATTGTGGTTTGTAGTTTGTACATTCTGGTTTGATGCAACAATAGTTGTATCACTATTAGTTTCCAAATTCTAAGCACTCCCAACAGGACTTTGTGCAAGAAAATAAGGTGGTTGACTTTGACCATCTATTTGAAAAACCTTGAAATAAATAACTCCTTAATCTCAATGTTACCTCCATAAGTGCTTCTCTAGCCGCCTTAATCTCTCCAACAATCGGAACAAATAACATCATTAGTGTCATTAATTTAAGGGAAATGCTAACAAGTGCCCTAAGGGCAATGGTTAAGAAATTTTTATGGCTTAAATTAATTGTAAACTACCTAATAAAATCCCTTAATTTAATTGTTCCCTAAATACATGATAATTCTCTAGTCCCACCAAAATAGTATATTATAGTAAATCCCATTGGGAGACATTATTGGCTTTAGGTAGAGGTGGCAACATCAGCGGATCAGGTAACAGGTTCACATTTGAATGGGTCATTGCTTGGTACACGCTGAAACGGTCCAGGTCAGACAGTGTTACCCGAAAAAATTTGTCCATTTTTAATTTTTTGATAAATGTATATGGAGGATTGGAGGCCAGCCAACTATTCAACTTTTTTCATTAAGGCCACCCGACTATTCAACTTTTCTAATTAAGGCCACCCAAGTATGTATCAAGTTTCGTTTATACCAAATATGAAGAAAAGCATGATGAATGACAAAGATAATAACATTTTTTGAAAAAATATAATTATCTGTGGGTACCTTTTATATCATGTAAAGTAAAAAATTGCAAAAATCTCATCATTGAACATGTTTAACCCACTTAAGACGTTCCCCTTCCAGTTCAGTTTTCTTTTGGACCCGTTCTACTGTTTGAGACAAAACCTAACCCAAAACAACCAATTTATAATCAGAGGTGCAATGTTATATGAAGGAAAACAAAATATATGCAGATACAATAAGTTCTTTTAACATTCATATATTCATGTAGGGATGGGATATAGAACAGAAAAACCGAACTCGTACCCGTACCGAACCGGAACCGTTTGGAACCGGATTACCAAAAATCGGTTCGGGTATCGGGTCTTTCGGGTCCGGGTAAATCGGGTCCGGGTAGATGGGTATTGAACATATAGGGTCTAAGACCCGGAACCGAAATTAATTAACAATATACTTGAAATATGTTATGATATAATACTATATTAGTATTCAGTTCATATTAATTACACAATTGTTATTTGTAAATCATTAGAATATTATATGTATTAACTAATAAATATGATAAAAACACCCAAAATCGGCTCCAATTATTATTTCGGTTCCAATCGGGTCTATACCCGATTTACCTGAACCGAACACGGAACCGTATTATGTAAAACGACTCATTTCCGGACCCGATTCCATCGCTATATTCATGTACTTCTATGATCTAATATAATAAAATTGTTGTTACAATATCCTAGTTAATGAGCCATATGTGTAATACACTTGAATACAAATCAACACGAAAATTGGTTCAGAATTAATGGCATTAAACTACATAATCTTAAACATAACACCTCATTTAGTAAGATTTAAAGGAAATTAGCTGAAAAGTGACCAAATCTTACCTTCAATTTGAGGGGGGAATTAAGCTGAAACAATGTATGATCCGTTATTTTCAAAAGAGTAAAACACGATCAGAAACGACAAACACAATTACCTAATGTTTTGTATCATCGACATCGACGCAGTTTGGCTGCAATTAAGCTTTAGTGAAAAGTAAATTAAGGAACAAAATAATAAAACAGATTGTGCACGTTCTGAGCCCAATCCCAAAATCTGTTCTATTATGTATACATGTGAAACTTATAACTGTAGTTAATTGTTCAAACTCTTGAATTCGTGAAAACAGGGCAATTGTAATTTTGAATAATTGGTGCTCTATCGTCATCAAACAGAAACCCTAACTTACAGTGGGAAAGGCACAAGTGGTGGAGGAGACGAACTCACCTTAAATCAATTCTTGATGAGATGTTTGAGTCCGATGAAGATGGAGCGATGTGATGCCGCCGATGGTCGCTTGTTTTCTTCATAGAGACAGAGAGAATTAGAAGAAAGAGGTCGTGGTTGTTTCTTCACATAGAAAGAGGAAAAGAGGTAGCAGACGTGGGCAATTTTGAAGGATGTCAATGACGTGGCGTGAGAACCAGCTGTGGAAATAGTTGAGTGACATCTGGCAGAATGAGGCGGTGGAAAGGAGGTAGTTTTGATTGGAGCAAAAAACCACCTCAATGACGTGGCCTCAAATTCCTATTCCTTTCTTATGGATATATGATAAACTAGGTTATAACCCGTGAAAAATCACGGGTGGCCAGTAATTTTGTTAAAGTTAAAATTAACCGAATACAATCATGCATGTAGGCAAACGGGTCGTATCAGATTGGGTTGTCCCCTAAACACTTCTTGTCCAATTTTTTTTTTAATGGAAACAAAAGGTATTGTGTAAAAAACGATTACAAAAGCTAGATTAATTAAAAAATAATCTAACTTTATAATAAAAAAGGGTTGAAAAATATACAATTTATCAAGCCGCCTGAACCATTTCACAAAAAATGCCTCTTCGGCTAATTCTTTTACTTAACCCGAACTGACCCACAAGTAAATAAAAAGGTCGATATTGCCACCTCAGCTAGTCTAAATAATGATAAAAAATATTGACACAAACTTAATAATAAATTAAAATGATGTCATACTGTAAGTATTAAATTTGAAAAATTATATATTTCAAAAGCTTACCACCATAAAGGCATTTTCTATGTCAACACCATCCTATTCAACACATCAATATGAAAATCAAAATGTGCATAATTTCTACTAAATTAACTGGGAAATTCAGAATTACATGATAACTTGAACTTACTATGTTGTCAAGCCATCTGTAATGACCAACCTAAAAAAAACAACCATTTTCAACATCATATACAACTAACTTAACCAAACCTAATCAAAATACAAGTTTTAAACATAATTATCAAAAGAAAATATACATGCCATGGACCAACTAACTATATCGGATACAAACCGCTAAACAACCCAAAAGATATACATCAAAATATCACAAGTCTATACCAAAAGAGATGCTTTCCCAAGCTTCAAGCAAATCCCACTTCCACTATCTACTCACACTTGCCTTTGCCTTTATCTATACCTGAAAATAATGACAACTAAAAGTGTAAGCTATAAAGCTTAGTGAGTTCCACAATGTATAATGTTATACTAAATAATTATATAAATCATCATAATTAAACAAACAAAGGGTAACAGATCAAAGTATCGTGTTAGCACAACAACATCATCACAAAGCATCACCTGTCAATACCGGGTCAACAATGATCAAAGTAGAAATTCCAGATTTAACAAAGTGCGTCGTTCCCTCTTAGGCCATTAGGGAATGAGGCCGATGAAGGTGACCATGGCACCCCCTAACCGAGTCCATGATCCAGCTTCACCACCACGGTCCATACCACTCCTCCGCCAGGTACTCCCGCGTCCACCGCCCGACATATTACACGAAGTAATACTCGAGCCGCCATGGGTCCTCACGAAATGAAATATCACTCAAGGCAATCCACTCAAACGGGTCAAGGAAAGATGAGTTTGATCATAAGGAATATCAATGTCTTAAACAACCGAAACAATACCCAAGGATGTCAAATTGTTAAAATTACCAACTAATTATATTGCTTATTTATAAATATATATATAATTAAAAGTATACACATTGCACATAAGGAACTCACCTGGAATTATGCAACTTTGACAACCACCGGGCAATTCCAACGTCACCAACCAATGAAATCACCACAATCTCCCAATTGATTACCTTAGATATCAACACAATTGATGAAAATCCCTTGATTCTATGTTGAAATTCACCTTTGATCACCAGAAATCGCCCAAATCGCCCTAAGGTTCGGCTGGAAGAAAAATATTAAGTGACCTGGGCTGAAATGGGAAAAATCCCGTTTTTATGTCTGTTCAGCACAAGATAGCGCCGCTATCTTGACCCCGCGCTTTTTAGTGCCGCTATCTTCCAAGATAGCCCCGCTATCTCTCAATTTTTCGCGTTTACCCCTTCGCTAAAACGGGTCGCTGTTGGATACCAGCCAAAATAGCGCTGCTATCTTCAAGATAGCGCCGCTATCTACCCAGATGCTGCAATTTTTAGCTTTTTGTCCTTTTTAACTTATCCCACTTAATCAAACACCCCTAACACAGATTATTCATCAAAATGCTAACTATCAAGACTTAATTCCTTATCATTTATCATCTAATAATGAACTTAACAATTAAAATACTTTAATTAGAAACACGTATGTTACACCATCTCTACAAATATATATATATATATATATATATATATATATATATATATATATATATATATATATATATATATATATATATATATATATATATATATATATATTGCAAAAAAAAAAAAAAAGAGGATGAACATACTTCTTATAAAAGTCAATGATTGCATCATTGACACATGTTTCCGGTTGTGGTACATCAAAGTCTCTTTTACTTATGAAAACAGCATAAACATCCATGGGTACACAACTCTTCAAATGGCCGATCAAAGCTGCAAAAATTCCAAAAAAAGAATCAACCAAATGCTTTCTATTTAATTAATATGAACATAATATTATGTGGATTCAAATAAAGATCAAATGTTGCTTACATTGAAAGATATTTTGAAAATGAAACTCTTAGAACACTGTCCCTGCAACAATCATAAATAATTGTGTAATCATATCAATTCACTTTCTGAACCATAATAAAATAAAAAAATTTGACCATATTATGCAGAAAGAGACTCCATCTTATCCTTTTCTAATAATTAGATTCGGCCCAAAACTCATATAATAAATTTTTTATTAATATAACCTGAAGTACATTCAATTGTTTCAACGTATTGTTTCTTTTTGAAGTACATGAATCTTTACAAATTAAGCTGCACAAAATTAAACACATATAAGCACTTGCAAAAATAAGAATTTTTTAAAAAAGGATAAAAATGAAAAACTGGAAAAGAATATACCTAGTCACAACTCACAACACCAGTGCCGTTAACATCAATCCTCATTAAAGAGTGGTAGAGAAAAACGATGGCATCTTGCAATTTTCTTTTGGAACTGGTGTGAATTCTAATCATTTAACGAAAAAATTAGCACAATTAAACTATCCATGTACCCAAAATTTCAAATTGAAGAAAAATATTGATGATTCAAGGTACAATATATACGTATAATAATTACAATTAATGAAAGTCTCACGATGCAGTTGTAGTTGTTCCACATTACCATAGAAATATTGGTTACATTGAAAGAAATATCTTTCTTCCACAGAACCAATAGGATCCCAATCAAAGCTTTCGAACATTTAATGACACTTTTACCCAACTTTTTTTTTAAAAATAAATTGCACCACATTTAATGATGTTCTAGGAGCTTGATCACATAGTGTTACTAATTTCCTAACCCATACAACTGAGGCTAAACCAGGCTTCCCAAATCCCAACTACTTGATCACATATATGGTATGCAAAATATAATTTGTTTAGTCAACTAAATGAACACATGTTTTAAAGCCTTCAGAAGACTGGAACCACACCCTCACTTTTAAGTTCCTGAAATTTAAAAATGATTTTAATTAGAAAATGTATAATTTTGATTAATGAAATATAATTTCAGAAAGTTGGGATAATTTTAGTGCCGTTTATTTAAAAAAGATAAAAAATCTAGAAAGATGGAAGTAGTCAAGATGATATAGTAACTGTACCTGTAGGGATTCAAAAGCTACGTTAAGTGGCAAAACATACTTCGCCGTTTAATTTTTCTTCTTTATCATCAGTCACTCGATCTTCTTGATCTCGTGTTTGAGGTGAAGGAGTTACATGTTTGTAAAGTTATCAAACAAATCCATCAGGTAGTTGATTTGCTATAAGGTTATCCATTTCACCTACACTTCAGAAGTTTAATCTTCAAAGTTTGATAAAAATAACCTAAATTCATCAATAGTATTATGGCCACGTACACAGAAAATACAGCATCAAATTAACAAATTTACATGATACAAAAGAGCATGCTATTCATTTCCCCTCAATAAGTTTCTTAAAGAACATCATGTGATCATTGATAATTGGTTTTAAATAAAAGAATACAATACATGCCTTTTAATGCATATAGGAAGACTTCTTTTCATCATGATGGACAACTACAATACAAACAGTAACATTGATGAAAGTTCCTGGCGAAATTGCAATACAAATAGTAAGAATTTATGTTATAAAAAATTATTAATTCGATAATGACATAATTTGTGTTAAAAAAATTAGTGACTCACCCAAGTTTTGATATTTCCATAAGTAAACAAATCGTGTGAAAGAATATTACAGAACATTCTCCATACATTTTATCAAACAGTTGGTGTGCGCCAAATCTAGAAAGCTCATTAAAGAAATACATAATGTTATGATCGAACAACAACAATAACCCTACACCATTTGAGAAGTTTAAATCGATTTAAAAGAATCACAGATGAAAGTAATGAGGAAGATTTAAACATGAAAGAAAAATCACAAATTGTATATAGCAATAACCTCAACTGTAACTTTAATCAATGATTCCTGAATTGCGTCATTGTAATCTCTGAAGCCTTGGCGATACAGGAGGGAGTAGCGTTAATATGAAGTGTATGAGGGTTGAGGAGCCTAAACGTGGCAACGTGAGAAGCTGCATAACCGCCGGTGGTAGCGTAAAAGGAGGAGACGGTTTATGAAAGCTGAAAACTGAAACCTGGAATTAATTAGGTTAGAAATCGTAGGAAACATTATGCTTTGATTGTTGGGCGGGAAAAAATAACTTATGACCAGTAATACATTGCCACGTGTGATATGGATGGTTAAGAAGGGGACAAGTGGCACCCAAAAACCTTTGTTTATATATATAGATAGATAGATTATAAAGTTTGTGAATTGATTATACACCAAATATTTTAATTAATATATTACAATTATTGTTTTGATGGGTTGTACAATTTGTTAAAATAATTGTACAATTTGTATACGATGTAAAATATTTGGTGTACAAATCACATTCCATACATTTTTCTTGAGTAATTATGTAAATTAAATACATGAAATAGGACAAAATTGGAAATCATATTAGTTAACATTAATATTGGTATATTGTAAATACGTTATACTGATTAATAATCAATTGAAGATAGAAACAAAATGTAGTGCTATTTGAAAAAGGCTTCTTTATATTCTATGCTCAAATACATAAATAAAAATACTATGTTTGATGTTTCTTTTGAAAAAAAGTTCAAGTAATAAAGGTCTTCGATTCATATATTTTTATATTTTCACATAATTAAGATGTGAGTAACAGACAATATGTCGTGTTGATATCACGGTATACGAAAAAGCAAAAAGAAAAGAGGTATTTTGATAGAATGAAATACCTTCAGACCACACATTTGATTGACATAATTGGAATAGAATTGCAATTCAAGTCCCTTGTGAATTATTGTATGGTTCTTACGTATATCTTTGAATTGAAATGTAACACAATGTATATAATAAACATTTTAATTAAGGTTTTAATTACGTATACCTTAAAAGGCACCTAGAGTGAGTGCCTCGGCATGCCGTAAAGGCGTAAATTATATACATATTGATAAAAAAAAATCTCACGTATCTCTAATAACTTGAAGATAGAATACCTTATACGTCTATTTAGTTACCGTTCTGATTGAATTATAACAAAAACACAATTAACATAAAATAAAAGTAATTTACTATATTCAGGTTGAATCATTCTGGCACATGTTTGAAACAACAAAACTTGTATTTTGTTTGTTGTGCAATTATTTATTTTGGATAAACATTCCATAGTTATTAGTTCCCTTGTAGTTATTCGCAAGCTTCTCGGTATTTCATATTTGCTTACCTGATTCAATCCATGAGCCCTAATTGTTCATTTTTATTTGGGTTTATAATCATCATCCAATTAATCAAGAAAATTAAATGTTATATTAAAAACACATTTAATTAGCTATACAAAAAAAGAAAAGAAAAAAAGAAAGCAGCAATTGTCAATGGAACCCAGAAGTCTCAGGAAACGACATCGTAACATACTCCCTAACCTCTTTAGCAATCACATCCCTCATCACATCCCAAAACCCAACTGGCAAACTCTCCGCTTTATTTTCCGATGACTCACATACGCCCATCCCCGGCGGCGCTAACGTCAAAGTAGTCATCGGATCAAACTCATCAACCGCCACACTCACATTCACCGGAGATCCCGATGTAGCACTCAAAACCTCCGGTTCCGGCACGGCGGTTTGGTTATCAGACCGCCTTCTCTTCAATGTAGAATTCCAATGGTTTTTAACCGCATTATCAGTCCGACCCGGGAGTAATCGGGCAATGGTGGCCCATCTGTTCCCATATTGAGCTTGTGCTGCTAAAATGGTATCATCTTCAGCCCGTGAAAACGGGCGGTGTTTCACATTTGGGCTGAGCTGGTTGCACCATCGGAGCCTACAAGACTTACCGGATCGACCCTTGATATATTTACTAATAAGCGACCAGTTTCGAGCACCGTAACGGTCAACAAACCGGGTTAGGATCCTGTCTTCTTCAGCAGTCCATGGACCCTTAATCGGGTTGGGTTTTTGACCCGAATGAGAAGTGTCTGAATTAGATGATGAATCAGAAGAAGTTGAAGCAGGTTCAAGCCAATTGAAATGTTCCATTTTATGAATTTTGTGGTTGTTAATCTGGTCTTTGGTGAAGGTGGATAAAGAGAGTGGATTGTATGTGTATATTTATAGGTGAATGGAGTGCATGAATGTATGTGTAGGGGGCAGAGGGTAGGTTCATGGAAATTGGTATTTTTTTAATTTTATATTATTATAAAGTGTGTGGGCGTTGGGGGAGAGTGTAAGAGACAAAAATATTAGGGGATTTTCTATTAAAACATACCTTAATTCTATTAGAACACACCATAATATATTAAATTAAGTAATAATTATTAGTACCTCTAATTTATTATAAAAGAGGCAGCATGGTCCGTGCGATGTACGAGCTTCGTTCACAATAATGAGTTATTTTGAGTGCATATCGTGTACAATTTACTGGTATCACTTGGAAAGTACGAAAAGCGTGATCGGTTACATGTTAAACTTTGATTGCGGGTATTCTACTAAATGAGCAAAGTTATTCTTTATGTGTATTGATGTTTAGGGTTTTTTGTTGTTTATTGAGTCATATGGATTGTGTATGTCAATTGCAATTATTTCTTTAGCTTGAAATAGATTTCATATGCGTAAGTAGGGCTGTGCAAATTGGATCGAGAACCGACCTGGATCACAGAATCAGATCGGACGAACCGGGCTCCATTGGTTCGGTTCTCGGTTCTATATTTTATGAAAAATCAGTACTCGGTTCGAACCAGTTCAGTTCCGAGCGGTCCGATTCGGTCCAAAACCAAAAAAAGTTAAAGGAATTGCCTCGGGTCTTGTTTCGGTTCGGTTCTGAGCATCATCTGTTCGATCCTCGATCCGTCCAAAACTATTTTTTCGTTCGATAATGATTTTTTTTAAATAAATATCTGTCATCGTGCATTTTGTTTGTATTGATTGATTTTAATAAACCTATAAAGTTTGTTGCTATATAATTAATATTTAACCATGATCTAGATACTCAACTATTTTTGTGATTCAGAAATACATTGACATTATTTTGTTGTGTTTATTAAATATTATTTATTATAAAACTTTTGATCTTACAATTGATTAATATATTATTTTTTATAAACGGATTTATATAATATTATTAATAATATTAAATGCATGGTATTAATTGCAACTTCAAAGTTGGAACTCAATTTTTATAAATGGATGTTCTGTTAGGGTAAACGATAACATCATTTGAAAACTCAACATCATTTGCATCATGATATTGTAATATTTATAGTTTATAATATGTAACTTCTAGTTATATGAAGAGACTATTATTTAATTAAATTTACTACAATTATTTTCTGTTAAATTCTTTGTCTTATTTAATTAATATGTAACTTCTAGTTAAATGAAAAGACTATTATTTAATTAAATTTACTACTATTATTTATGTTAAATTCATTGTATAATCAATTACATTTACTCATGAGCATCATTTATAACAAAAACTTATTTTTTTAACATAGAATTCAATACAACATAAACCATAAAACTCAATTTTTATATGATTTATTTATAGATATAGTGTTAAGATATCAGTAAATTATATACTTAATACAAATCAATGAAAGAAATTAATAGCAAGGAAAAGAGCAAAATCGCTAAAGGTCTTGTTGCTTACTTCACTTATTAAATGTTTCTTTTGGATGCACCTTTAGAGTGTTAAAATAATGAAACATCAAAATAAGTATTTATAGATCCTAATGTGTAAGATTCATAAATCTTCAAAAGTTTCATATTTTATAGAACTTTTTATTATTATAATTATTACAAAACTCTTGGTCTTACAATTTAATGAGTTTGTCAAATTGTTATTAAAATGAATTCAATACTATAGAACTCAATAGAACTCAATTATAATAAATGCAACATAAAAATAGAACTCAATTTTTATATTTTTTTACATATATAAAAGAAGTAAACATAAATTTAACTACCATCAATATATTTAATTAATATTTTCCTACTAATTAGATAATCTCAAGTTTATGTTAAAACTCTTGATTTTACAACTATTGAGCTTCTCAATTTTTATTAACATGATTTACTTAATATTATAATAAATGCAACTTCAAACTTGAAACTCAATTTTTATATATACGAGGCAGCATGACCCGTGCGATGCGCGGGCTTCGTTCACAATAATTAGTTATTTTGAGTGCATATCGTGTACAAACTTGTATCACCTGGAAAGTACGAAAAGCGTGATCGGTTACATGTTTAACTTTGATTACGGGTATTCTACTAAATGAGCAAAGTTGTTCTTTATGTGTATTGATATTTAGGGTTTGTTGTTCTTATTGAGTCATATGGATTGTGTATGTTAATTGCAATTATCTGTTTAGCTTCAAATAGATTTTGTATGCGTGAGTAGGCCTGTGAAAATTGGACTGAGAACCGACCGGGATCGCAGAACCAGACTGGACCGAAGCAAGCTCCATCGGTTCGGTTCTCGATCAGTTCTAATTTTTGTGAAAAATCAGTTCTCGGTTCCAACCAGTTTGGTTCCGAGCGGTCCGATTCGGTCCAAAACCGATAAAAAACCGAAAATAGTCGAAGAAATTGCCTCAGTTCTGTTCGGTTCCGACTGGTTCTCGGTACGGTTCGTTTTGGTTCTAAGAATCATTTGTTTGGTCCTCGGTCCATCCAAAACCGTTCTTTCGTTCGGTTCTAGTTTTATATATTACATTTAGCACTACATTTATATATCTATCTAATTAATGTTACTTCAAACTTGGAACTCAATTTCTATTTAATTGAATTCACTACAATTATTTATGTTATTATTTATTTTAATTTACTAATATTATTTAACATAAAATTTACTATTATATATGTTATAAATTTTCAACACTACATTTAAATATTTATGTAATAATGCTACTTCAAACTTGTAACTCAATTTATATTTATATATATAGATGATTTATATAATATTGTAATAAATACAACATCAAATCAAAACCTATTAATTGTATTAAAAGAAAAATAACAAATCAAATGAACAACAATTATAACATTTAACATGATAAGACAATCATCTTAAATAATGTGTGATAATATTACACACAATCTTATAAACTATAATGATATTACATCATTATTTAATATCATCTTTATACAAAATGTACATAAACAACGAATAATAATTTTATACATATATAAATGAGGTTGTGTAATTTTTAAACAAAAAGAACTAACATACTCTATATAAAACAAAACCATAAAGAGTTCATCTCTATGACTTTTTTTACTTTAAAAGATACAAATATAAAGTTTATGTTGGATTGACAATTAATAGAGATGATAAAGAACAAAATCCCTAAAGATTTTGGTTGTTGATTCCACTTGTTAGATGATTCTTTTTGATGCACCTTCCTAAATTTCACCTCATATGCAAATGTGAAATTAGCTCCCAATTATTTCGGGATAAAACCATGAGCTCCTATAATAAACTTGATTACAATATAAACTATATTAGCAATACCACAATTGAATTATCCAAGAAAAATAATATTTAGAGATAAAACATAAATTTACACAATAAATATAATACATAAGCTTACAACTTTATTAGATGAATGATAAAACCAAGAGTTCCTATCATAAACTTGATTACAATATAAACTATATTAGCAACACCACAATTGGATTATCCAAGAAAAATAAAATTTAGAGATAAAACATAAACTTACACAATAAAGATAATACATAAGCTTACAACTTTATTAGATGAAGGTCTCAATCCATTGTAAGCAAAAATGTTTCTCTTGGATGCACCTTTAGAGTGTTCAATTTTTTTTCAACATGAAAATGAGTATTTATAGATTCTAATGTGTAAGATTTATAACACTTGAAAAGTCTTAATTTATTGAATTTTTTATTATTATCATTATTTAATTAATTTCAAAACTCTTGGTCTTACAATTTATTGAGTTTGTTAAATTGTTATTAAAATGAATTTATCACTATAATTTATAACTCTTGATTTTACAACTTTTGAGCTTCTCAATATTTATTAACATGATTTATTTCATATTAAAATAAAACAATATCAAAATGGAACCCAATTTTTAATAGATGGTAATAAATGCAACTTCATCCATGAAACTCATTTTATATATATATATATATATATATATATATATATATATATATATATATATATATATATATATATATATATATATATATATATATATATACAAACGAAAATAAGCATCAATTCAACAACCACCAATGTATTTAATTAATATTTTCCTACTAATTAGAGAATCGAAAGATGTGAAAAATGGCGATCAAAACCTATTAATTGGATTAAAAGTAAAATAACAAATCAAATGAACAACAATTTGTGACCATTAACATGATAAGATATCCATCTTAAATAATTGTGATAATATCATACACAATCGCATATACTATAATAATAACTATCATATCATTATATAATATAATTTTTATACAAAATGTAAATAAACAACAAATAACAATTTTATAAATATATACAAAAAGAGGTTGTGTAATTTTAAACAAAAACAACTAACATACCCTCTCTAAAACAAAATCATAAAGATTATGTTGGCTTACCAATTAATAGCGACGATATATGATAAAAGCCCTATAGATCTTTGTTGTTGACTCCATTTGTGAAGTATTTCTTTTGGATACACCTTTGGAGTGTTAAAATTTTTGCAATATGAGAATGAGTATTTATAGATGCTAATGTGTAAGATTAATAAAACTTGAAAAGTCTCTTATTTAATGAACATTTTATTATTATTATTATTATTTATATTTATTTCAAAACTCTTGGGTTTACAATTTAATAAGTTTGTTTATATTATTATAATATAATATTATTAATATTAATTGCATGGTATTAATTGCAACTTCAAAATTGGAACTCAATTTTTATATATACGAGGCAGCATGGCCCGTGCGATGCACGGGCTATGTTCATGATAAAGAGTTATTGGTATCACCTGGAAAGTATGAATAAAGCAAAGTATGTCCGAGTTATTTTCTTTAGTTTTCAATTAAAATTAAAATTTATAATCCATCGTGTCTTTAGATCCCGTTGTTTTAATTAGGGTTCATCCACCTGCGCATCGTCATCTTCAATCTTTTAAGACATGTAACTTGTAAATGTGTAAATGTAAATGATCTGTAAACTAATTAAACCAACAAATATATTATAAAACAGAAAATAATATAGTAAAGTAAATAAGCAAATATTTATTAGATAAGCGAGTAAATCATGTGTAAATGTAAATGAAAATATCTCCAGTTATCATATTGGATGATAAACCCCTAATAACACAATTGATTCGATCTGTAAGGTGGCACAATATAATTATAGATAAAATACTAATTAAAAAGAAGATAAAATACCAATTAAACAACATGTGGAAATTGAGTTTATAAACCTAACATAGTCATATAACAAAATAATTAAACTCTATAAGCTAATAGCCTTTCTAACTTTCTCTTCATTAGAAACCTTGCTTGATGAACATCACTAATACTCTTGCAGAATTTTAAAGCTACTTAATTACAAAAAAAAAAAAAAAAAACTAATGTAGATAAAGAAATCATATATAATTGAACAAAATCATGTACTCTATTAAATTGGTTGCAACAGGTTGATACCTCTACAATCAGAAATTGTTGAAATAATATAAGTTGGTGCTTGTACTTTCCCACTCATAATTGCTGAATTAAGATCCTCGGGGATTTGTGAAGGAATAAGTTCCAAATAACGCCCAATGAAAAGGACATGAACAAAAGAAATATCATTTAAGTGACCAGTAGCTTCAGGGGATAATGGCGATTATGGTTATTTAAAAGACAAAAATTAATGAATAAAAATTTTAAGCTCACCCATAATGAATAAAAATGCCACAACCAAATGTCAAATGAAATGCATCACACACAAAACCTACATACAGATCAACAAAAATAAATTAATCATTGTTTACAGGTCAAACGGTCAAATCCAAATTTTTAGTTAAAAAA
The DNA here is from genome assembly GCA_963853835.1 of Calendula officinalis. Classification (NCBI taxonomy): domain Eukaryota; kingdom Viridiplantae; phylum Streptophyta; class Magnoliopsida; order Asterales; family Asteraceae; genus Calendula; species Calendula officinalis. The sequence continues at coordinate 6,161,413 of OY970827.1, forward strand.
ATAAAACATGGCATATCGGTATTATAGTTGACATGTTTCCTTTTAAGCTAATTATTTTTTTATTTTACCCGTTAAAGATTAAAGAACCATAATCAACACATTTATAAATAAATAAACAAACAATACAATGAAAATATACGAAAATTGTTGAGTCTGCAGTCCAAATTCAAGAGAAAATATAAGTCATTAATAAATCAAAAGTCAAAAATGTAAAAGTCAAAGTTACTCCATAATTCACTAAGCTTTGAAGAAGCTTCTGGGTAACCCTTGATTAATAAACACCAGCTTAAATTTTTTAATAGTTCTCTACGAACTTATAAACCAAAAAATCCATAAGCATAAATTGAAAAAAACATACAATTTGAGTACATATATATATAATTCAATTAATAAACCTTGAATTGTAATAAAGACTAATAAAAACAAATTACACAACCCCGGCTGTGAATCAAATTAATTGAACATGAAAAGCACAAAATATAAATTCACCTTGAATTGGTTTAAAGACGTACGTATTTGATCGGCAAATTTATAAAATTTGGCCGTTCAAAGAAAAGGTTTAGAGCTGCATAGTTGAAACGTTAAATAACTCAGAGATAAGCGAATTTTACGGCTTGATGAAGGGAAACGGCGAAACATTATTTACTAACTTATTTACCTACAAAAAAATATAAATAAATTTAGTTAATTTATAAAACATACAAAAAAATATTGCATATTATGGATCATATTGCTTTTTACTTGCAAATGATTAACATAGGCTAGAAAACTCAGTGGGCAATACATCAATATCCTTATGTGCAAAACATACAACAATTATCAAACCCATTACAAAAAGTTCAATAACTCCCCTTAAATTTTAAAGTAGAGAATAGCATAAATTAACGTAAATTCATGGAGATCGCTCCAGAAATGCTACTTGCACATAATGACGTTAAATCATACCATATTCAAAGTGTAAATCATATTGAGAAGTGTAAATCCACGAAGGAGATGTACGACATACCAGATTACTCCAACTTTCGTCTCATTTATAAGGGGATGAAAACAGTTTGTTATTGGGTATTTAAAGACATGTAATTAAGGTTGCTCAGTCAGTAACTGAAAGTTTTTTTTAGGTTAAATGAAAGGTTAATAAAAATTGATTGGTAAACTAATAGGTAAATTGGTTTGAGGACTCTTTAATGGTTCAATTGAATGATAAAATGAAAGGTTAATAACGGTTTTTGGTTTTGTTCATATAGGAAATAAGCAAGGGTAATAAATTAAATAGATATAGATTTCAATGGTGTTGTTCATATACGAATCAAATTAGATGGTTTTTGGTTTTGGTTATATTGGTTTGAGGACTCTTCAATGGTTCAATTGAATGATAAAATGAAAGGTTAATAACGGTTTTGGTTTTGTTCATATAGGAAATAAATGCAAGGGTAATAAATCAAATAAATATAGATTTCAATGGTTTTGTTCCTATACGAATTAAATTAGATGGTTTTTGGTTTTGGTTATCGTTTTATAATGATTCCAATGGTTGGAATGCTATGTAATAAATGTAAGAGTAAATACTAAGTAATAAATACAACATCAAACTTGAAACTCATTTTTTAATTATATATAGATTAATGATTACTAATCATAATTAACAATAACTATTTATTTTATTAATTTATATACCATACCATATCATATTAACTTAATTTATTTTATTAATTTATATACCATGTCATATTTTATATTAAAAACAAAATATAAATAAGTAACATGACAAGTTTATTTTAAAATTTTATGACAAGTTTCATTTTTAAAATCCTCTAAATACATACAAAATTTGATTAAAAAACCTCAGTTTTCTATAAATTTTTAAATGTGACATGATAAAATATTAATTCACTTTATAAGTATCATATCTTATCCGTAAAAAATAGTGACGACATTTGTCCGAAAAGCTAACATTTTTCGGTAGTCACTACAAATTATTGAAAAATAATATTTAATTTTAAGCAAAAAGATAAAAATTTAATTCATAGATTAATTTTAAAAAGATACAAAGGTAAAGATTATAATTAATATAAAATTTATAAAAGAAACTTTAAAATCTATAACCCTTACTAAAAAACTCATACCAAAACCCAATTTCCAATGTAAAATAATTATGTCACTCATGTAATTTATTTATTTTTATCACAATTTTCAATGTAAAAAGTAGTTAGACTTCGACTAGGATGTGTTGTTGGTAAGAAGGGATGTGCTAATAGTAAGACCCCCAAATGTTAGTGTTCTTTTTGAATAATATTTTCATTTTTTAATATTTTTTAAATTTAATAATTGAATAAACTAAAATTTTAATAACATAAATTACATAAAAAGAAATATATTTGTTAAAAAAATTGCAAGTCTTAAAAACAGATAACTTAAAGACAATAATTTTAAAATACCACAAGAAGTAATAAATTAAACAAACTAATCAACCATATATTACTCTTTTACTGTTCATATATTATTATTATTTTTTCCGATTTTTACTTGATATCAAAATTTAAAAAATATGTCAATAATAGGAGAATATTTTGTTTTGAAAAAATATTTAGTTAAATTAATTACATGATCAATGAATATTCCTAGAAAAATGGAAGAATTTTGACTAATGAATGATAAATAGTTTATAATTTAATTTAGGGTTTTGATAATGACAGCCCTTAGTCATTAGACATGCATGAAATACTTGTACATCAATCTATAACTACCTCTTGAATCTTAGGAACTACTTCCCCCCATTGATTAATGTACAACTTTAATGCGTCTATTGACAGCCCTAAGGGCTGTCATTATCAAAACCCTTTAATTTATAATTATTTTTTTAAAATAGAATATTCCCCTCTTATTAACAGCACTTAGAACTGTCATTAACAAAATCTTTAATTTAATTATTCTCTCACATACTAAGGATTGTTAGTTGGCTCTTAGTAGTACTAGTATAAGATTTACTTATCCATATTTTCAGGTAACTTATAAGAAATAAATATTGCATCGAGTTGAACGAAACTTTGAAGTTGGTTACTTTTAATAGTTAAGGTCACGTGGTTAAAATATATCATGTCATATTTTAATAAATATCACATGTGAAAACTGTTAACGAAATCAAATAGCATATTTTGCAGATTTCCCTGTTTTTCTTGTATAATAACAATATGTATGTATCGGCCTGCGTTTATCCCCTCCTTTTCCTGTCACTTTCCACTATGTTTGTTATACGTTCCCATATGGGGCCAAACTTTTACGTTTTTTCTTTTTTTTTTTTAAATGACAAATCCAATCTGCTCTTAATTACCACATATGTTCACGACGGGACTCGAACTCCTGACCTCAACTTTTACATGATTACTCAGTTTAAGTACTTAACTTTCAAAAGTTGCTAACGACTCCCTAATTAAATGTCTGTATATAAACGCAATTTTTGAGTTTCCCATCGAACGTTTGTTGTCACTTGTTTTTTTTAATGGTAGACACACACACTCTCTAATCTACACCATTTTGTTCACGCCGAGACTTGAACCCACAACCTTGTGAGACATCTAATCACCTTGATACCGCTAAGCTATAAGTCCTTTGGTGTCTGTTGTCACTTGTTACTAGGTGTATTTGACATTAAATCCAAATGACGAATATGATGGATTCCAAACATTTAACATGATAAATTATAGCTTTCTTTGTATAGCGCATCGCGCATGCAAAAGCTAGAAATATGGGGATTTAATTGTTTAAACCTACAAGACACCAAAATCCGTTTCTGATACTGAACCGGCAAGATACCAATTTTCTGAAAACTTCTAAAACCAATTTATCAACCAAAAGTGTACCAATTTTAAGTTCCATATCACTAAAAAAAAATATCATACATCTACAATTCAACTTGAATACAAGTTACAAAAACATACCAATAACTCAAGCCAACCAATTATTCAATAATATCTACGGGTACGTATATGTAAGCTATTAGGGTAAGAAGATTTTGACTACTCTCAGTTTTTAAGCTTCTAATAAGAAGGGGAAAAAACAAATTTTTAACATGTTCCAATTCCCTATTCAAAGCGGTTTCGTGACAACCATCCGGTTCCCACTGGTTTGCTATCGCGGATCTAATGCTATTCATCCAACTGGCCTTCATCACGGTTCTTGATACGAATTAATCGGTTTTGAAAATATTGCAAAATAGTCAATCCAAATCGTAAGCAATTCTGGATTAAGAAAAACATACATATTATCCAATTTAACACATCAAAAGTGCGATTAAAATTTTAATTTTTTTTTTTTTTTTTTTACTTTTTACATCAACCTTATGTGTGAAGCAATGGCAAATGATAATGTCTTTTCTAAAGTCAAAATGATTAAAGTCATAGTAATAGCTAGTTATTATTATTTTTCATTATATTAAAAAATTAGATATATTATGTCGACCATGTACAGTACATTACGTCGACAATGCGAGACATCCAGATTTAGTTGAATAAATAGTACGTACTCACTAATAGGAAACGATCTGCTGTATATTATTACTTAGAACAAGCATCTCTAATACTCACAACCAGCTTGTCGAATGTCGATGAATTGTTTTAACTCAACTAATCTGAATCTAAGTACTCTAATATTCATTGCATGTAGACTAGACTAATATTATTAACTTTTCTGGATAACAAACATGAAATTTAAAGAATTAATAATATCAGATGCAAAAATCAACCGGCTTAACGATGGGATTTTGTTGAGAAGTCATGGTCACCGGTCTAATAATTGGGTAACCATGTTAACAGTGTTTGGTTGAAAACTTAATATTCTAGACTTTTTGGATTCACCAAAATCTTGAGCTAGCCTGGCAAACTCCTCACCTCCGACAACTACCTTGCTCCGCTGTAATGCTCTCAAATGGCTACAACCCACAAAGCCACCCTCATGTTTCAAGAGTAGGGATGGCAACTAGCATCCGATCCGATGAACATCCACCCGATCCGCTCCACTCGTAGTGGATATGGATGAAGTTAAATGGGTGAATATCGGATGTGGAGCGGATGTGGATGTTTATTGGAGCGGATATGGATGATGATTTTCAATCCATGGATGAATCCACTTAACCCGAAATTAAATATATATTATAATTTTATATAACTATAAATATATGTTTTCAATAGTAGGTTGACTGATGAGGCAATTATTTATTATCATTTCCCATACTTGAATTTCTTAGGAACTAATCATTTTATCGTTTCTTATTCTGTTCTTAGTATGAAGGCGACGATCATTATATGACTCGTTACTTTTGAGATTTTTGTGTGATTTTCAATGCAACAACCCATAAATCACAAGCATGTAATTATGGAACTAAGGAATGAGTCAACTAAATGATCAATATTTTGGGGTTATCTACAAAGCATGCTCTAAACTTTTAATTATATCAGATTATATTTTTGTGTGTATCTCTTTTAGATCAATATTTTGGTATTAGCTATACAAACTATAATCTATGCATCAGATGTATCATAGTTATGTTTCCGTTTGACTCTTCTTTTGGAAGAAACTATGTAAATATGCAATAAAAATCGTAAATCATATATAAAACTATCGTACTTTCTTTAGGAGTTTTTTTTCTTCCGAAATCCAACGGATGTCCATTTACCCGCTCTAATCCAATGGATATGGATATGGATGGATGAAATGATTTTAAATGGATATGGATATGGATATGGATGAGGTAAATTTAAATGGATATGGATGTGGATATGGCATCATCCGATCCACATCCGATCCATTGCCATCCCTATTCAAGAGGTTACCCAATCAACCCCTTAATTTCGTTCAGTTTTTAATTTTACAGTTTTTGTTTATCCAAAGAGAAATGATATTTAGTCATACCATTGGTCCTATTCATAGTCAGAGGCGGAACCAGTTTAGGTCTCGTAGTGGCACAAGACACTACTCAAATTTTTTTCTACAGGGTAAATATTTTAGAATATTTTTTTTTTTGTATTATGGTGTAGTGCTTCTACTAGATTAAAAAACTTACTAATAACTCAAATCAATCTTGAAAAAACTAAAGCAATAATCAATAGTTCAAACTCAAAGCCCCCCAAAAAATTAAACCAAATAAAAAGAATCCAAAGTGTGTATCTTGTAGTTTTTAGTTTTAGATCTATAAAATTAGTAATTATCTTGTAGGTTTATGAAATTAATAATTAGTTATTGAAGACTTAGTGTATATAAAATCAAACATGGTTTTTATGTAATAGAGTCATTTATGTAAAATTTATTCTTGTTTCGACCTTGGACGCCACTATGGGCGCTGCTCCTAGCTAGGACCCTGCAAGCGAGCACAACCCCCTTCACCTCTATTTTTTTATCCGCGTAAGAGTGCCACTACTGACGGAAATTTCTAGTTCCGCCTCTGTTCATAGTTCTACCCACTTAATAGGATGACATGTGTATTCCACTAATTCTCTCTCTTAATACTATCTCTTGATTTTGACACATGTCTCCATCTAAGGAGTATGATCAAATGATACGACTAAATACCATTACTCTTATTCAAAACATACGTATCGCTTTTTATCTATTATATATTCAAGTAGGAACTCGTTGTTTATAACGGTGTAGAGAATCCAACTGCTATTTAAAACTCATTTAGAATCCAAAATTAGTAGGTTGGGTTGTAACTTACGTCATGTTGATCATAAACGGATTAACCCGTTTATAACCCGCCATAGGTCTAATACTGATGAATATATCTCTACCGTTAGCATAGGTCTAACACTCCTTCAAATTTAACAGATTTCTTAGTTTGTATTTCACAGATGCTATAAGCATTGAAGTTGTCTTAAACTCCGAAAGTACTTTTTTTAATTCGGGAGTTAGCCAATATCTGCTTGAAATATCTAGTGGGACTATCCTCATATGTTACAAAACTTACAATCACTACAAGGAAAAAGGCATTTAGTGACAACACACTCTTAATTTAGTGACGAAAAATTTGGTGTCACTATGTGTGACTATTGGCCCGTCACAACTTATGGTTAGTAACGAAATACCAAAAGTCGTCATCATAGATCGTGACTGATATGGTATGTTATAGAGTAAAACATGTTAATTTGCTTTTCGTTAGCATTCTCTTGTTACAATAAAATGGAGTAATACTTTAAGCATCCGTTGTGAGTAAACTAAAATCAGGGTGTTGTTTTGTTAACTTTCCAAATTCAAGGGTTACTTTCTGATATTCACCGACAAAAATAGACGTATAACTTCTAGCTTTCTAAATTCAACGTACGACGAATAATTGTCCACCGTACACCACCCACTCCACAGGTGAACTGACAAAATGGATATAAACCGCAAGATATGTCTCAATATGTGGGACCCAAATCTTTCAATTACGCCGCATTTGATCCCTTGTTGCTAACCTTCACATGTTCCGCGTGGACCGTTGTTGACTTTTATCTAGATTGACCAATAGTAAGCAGGATCGGTTATGGGTCGTTGTTCTTGTTTAGATAATTTTCCTTGTTTGAACGAGATCGGTTATGACTTTTATCTAAATTGGCCATATAAACTATTAAGTTAGAAACATATATTTGTAAAAAGTATAATACAGTAGTATTTGTGTCTATCATTTGTGTTTATTTTATAGCTACCCAATTGAAAAAAACAAGAGTTAAAACAAAGGGAGGAGATGATGAATGAAATTAATGGGTTACACACAAGGTTCTAAAAGGCGCGCCATGGCGGCGCCAAGGCGTCGCCAAGGCGTGAGGCGCGGCGTCGACGTTACGAAACAGACCATGGCGGCTAGGCTAGGCGTGGCGTGAGATAAGGCGTGATAAGGCGCGATAAGGCGCGCCTTATGGCGAGTTTTCTGGAAGACGGCCGTAAAAAATGAATTTTTTTTAAATTTTTTTTAACATATATAATTATAAATTTAAATGTAATATTTTTTATGAGCTTTATATATGAATTGTTATATAAATCAATAGATTTATTTAAAAAAAATCAATTTAATATACGTATATATATAAATTATATAAAAAATTTACCGCCTTAAGCGACGCCTTGAAAAACGCCATGTCCCGCCATGGCTCGCCTTGGCTGAGGCTTGATGGTGCCGCCACGCCACGCCTTACGCTTTCTAGAACCTTGGTTACACATGTCATCTTGTGATGAGTTACATCACGAAATAGCGCATCAATAACATTTCTCTTGTAAGAATAATAAAAATTTTAGTTATTTAAAGAGTGCTAATTAGCAATGTTCTAAACTCGGATTAGACCGACAATCAACCCAGTTAAAATGTTGTTTATGAAGTGCTTTGAATCGGGTGAATTAATTATGAACTGGGTCGGTTCGGAATGATTGAACCAATTATGAACTAAGTTTTTTTCCCTTTTAATGTCAAACTTCTTTTTGATATCATCTCCATCTTTGATTATAGTAATCTTTCCTTAATATCGTCTCCATTTTAATTAAAACTTTTAAATATTTAAAAAAGGATACAAATAATAAACTATTATATACCTACGAACGAAAATGGTTATATTTTTGGATCATGCCATTGTCATCATCCAAGGGACATGGAGGAAGGAATACTTGACAAAATAAAAAATTAATGTTGGATTGAGAAATTTGGATAAAGTTACCAACAATATCAACTAAGAATATTACACTTCAATTTTTAATTTGCTGAACCAACTTGGACAGTTTGGCATTATATTCCCCAATCTACCAACATAACACCTTTTTCTTTTTAGTAATTATAATTTCAGAATTTTAATTTATAGCTAGTTTTAAATTCCTTAAAATTAGGTAAAATTATTTGGTTGATATTAAGTACTAGGGTAAATTGTAATTTTTGTCCCTGACCTATGGCCGATTCGGGGTTTTTGTCCCTAATATTTTTTTGTCGGTTTTTTTGTCCTTTAAGTTTTTCAAATTCTGGAATTTTGTCCTTCCGTCCAAAATCTTCCGTTAAGTGACTAAAAACGCAAAAAAATTAAGGGTATTTTCGTCTTTTTTCCTCACTCTTCATGTTCTTCATCTTCTTCATCTTCTTCCCTCTTCACAACCTGCATTGGAGCTTTGCCCACGACCGATCCCCATTATCGGTCACAACCTCGAGGCAAATCGAGCATGAAACCGAAACAGCAGCTTTCCCTCCTACATAACCATCATCTACAAGATCTGCATCCTCCAACCCCATATATTCTCAAGAACACAAATCCCTAACCCTAAATTATGCAATAATTATAATTATAGCTTCAACCACAATAAAATCTCTTAAATTCCTTACTTGCGCAACAACACCTTCGGGAAACCCCAAATCCCCCTTTTTGTGTTTAATATAATTATAGCTATTGATTTGATGTTAATTTGAGAGATTATTGTCGTAACTATAGTTCGTTTTCCTCAATGGAGGTTTCTGAAAATTATGATCATGTTTTTGAGTAAAACCTTCTTTTGAAGACGATGATCGCTTCGTGTTTGTGCTTGTCGATGATGATCCGGTGGACTTGCTCCGAGATACTGATCCACCAATATGCTTCCCACCGATGAACACATTATCAACAGTACTCTGACATGTCAACTCCTTCAAAGCAGATTAAATGTCATCACCGATAATGGTGGTGGTGCCGGGATGGAATGATTTGGGGATTAGGGTTCATCAATTTAAAGATATAGTATTTAGGGTTTATCAATTTGGGGATTAGGGTTCATCAATTTAAAGATATAGTATTTAGGGTTTATCAATTTGGGGATTAGGGTTCATCAATTTGGTGGATTAGGGTTCATTGAATGAAGAAGAATGATAGAACAGGGGTAATTTGATAAAATGGACAAAAAAACGGTCACTTAACGGCCAAAATTGGACGGAAGGATAAATTTCCAGAATTTGAAAAACTTAAAGGACAAAAAAACCGACAAAAAAATATTAGGGACAAAAACCCCGAATCGGCCATAGGTCAGGGACAAAAACTGTAATTTACCCTAAGTACTAATCAATAAAGTTGATGAACCAAACTAAACTATCTTAACCTTCATTCTTAACAACTACACATGTCAATAAACTTTAAATGCGATGTTTTAGTGGACGCGTGTGACTTCACATAAATAAATGAATATTGAAATATATGTGTTTTATTCCGTATTTTCGTAACCAGATTATATTGTTTATTCGATTTTAACTCGTATGAGACACACAATATCAATGCTTACCTGTGATGTCTCGTAATTTTATAATAATATTTCATTTAGTGCCGTTTTTTCCAAGAAGCTTCACATTAATTTAATATTTTTAGGGAATCGTTTTGTTGATATTTTGCTATTAAATGGCATGTAAAATTTTGTTTGTCTTTTATGTTATTAGTTAATTAATATCAGTTATGTTTAAATATGATATAACATGAGATGTTTGGTTATCTGATTAGTTAAATATTCAAGGAGGTCCACATATTTTTTAAAGTCTCAAAGAACACTTTTGGTCCCTTGGATCAAGTCTAATCAATGGTTCAGATTACATCCTTTTTTAAACTGATTTTGTACGTGGAAGGGTATATTCGTCATTTTACACTTTGATATAACCCCCGTCACTCTTTCATTTGTTCCTTTCCCGCTCTCCAATCACGTCTCTTCATCTCCTTCTCTCTCAAAACCTCTCGAATCAAATCGTGATTTCCGGCGATTTACGGCGATTTACGGCGGTTTTACCGGCGATTAGTTGTGATTCTTCATTCCTCTTTCTTCCTCGTTCATTATCAGTCGAAGAAAATCCTTTTCTAACGTTTAAATGTCTGATTTACGATCATCTTCTCCACTAGAACCATCTGCTGAAGTTTCCGTCAATGCCGAACTACAATCAGGTCATTTTAACTTTTTATTATTAGTTTTTTTATTGTTTTTGTATAAATAGGTGTTCATTTTTTTTGGTTTTGTATATTTCGGCTTTTTTCTAGGTTTTGTAATCCGTCGATTTTACCGTTTTTATTGTAGATTACTGTTTTCTAGTGTTTTTTAGTTGTAAATCACTTGTGATTTTAGCGTTTTTATTTTAGATTATTGCCTTCTGTTGTGTTTTAGTAGTAAATCACATGTGATTTTACTGTTTTTATTATATATTTCAGCTTTCTAGTGTTTTTTAGTTGTTAATCACATGTGATTTTACCGTTTTTATTATTGATTTTCAACTTTCTAGTTTTTTTTATTTGTAAATCACATGTGATTTTACTGTTTTTATTATATATTTCAGCTTTCTAGTGTTTTTTAGTTGTTAATCACATGTGATTTTACCGTTTTTATTATTGATTTTCAACTTTCTAGTTTTTTTTATTTGTAAATCACATGTGATTTTACTGTTTTTATTATATATTTCAGCTTTCTAGTGTTTTTTAGTTGTTAATCACATGTGATTTTACTGTTTTTATTATTGATTTTCAACTTTCTAGTTTTTTTTAATTGTAAATCACATGTGATTTTACTGTGTTCACATGTTTTATTATTTTAATGTTTACTCTGTTTTTAAATCACATGTGATTGTTTTTTATTATGTGATTATTATGTTATTTGAGTTCAATCACATGTGATTGTTCTCAATATCTCACCTAATCACTGTCAATTAATTCATAGCTTCTAATCTCATGTGATTAGTAAGCTAAATTACAGTTTGTTTATTTGAGATTGTGAGTTCAATCACATGTGATTTCAGTTTATCTATCTCATATTGTTATTAGTTGTCATAACTTGCTTCTTTTTCTGTTTTATAGGTGTTGATGATTTATCTACTCTGTTATCTGAGTTGCCTCAGATAAGAACTAAAAGACCTAGGTCATCATCAACAAGAGGAACTGCCGAGGGTAAATCAAAAATCAATAAAAGGTTTAAGCTTATAAGACGCTCTGAACCCGAATCTGTACAAGAGAAAATTTCTGAAGTTGATTCTGAAGTTCAGCCTATGCCTCCAAAAAGTTTAAAAATAAAGTTTTCTACAAAAGGCGTATCTTCTTCTTCAGTTCAATCAGAAATCATTCCTGAGGCTCCAACAAAATTAAAACCAATAACAGAAAAGAGAACAAAAAAATCAAAGGCTGCACAAAATGTTTCTGTTTCTAAACATCATCCATCCATTAGGACTCGGTCAACCCCATCTCAGTTCTCATTTGTTATGTGTGGTTTATCTCTTGAACAGAAGGAAATTGTAAAAGATATTGGCTTTGCTTCTTTAATTGATTTTGATTTTCATCAACTTCCTGGAAAGTTAGGATATTATGTTGTTGACAGTTTTGATGATGCAAAGATGGTTATTAATACTAAGAAAGGTGTTATCTCAATTGATGTTGATTCTGTTCATGATGTGTTTGGTATTCCCAAGGGTGGTACCAATATATACTCTTTACCACTCAATTCTGAATCTAAATTTATTAAACAATGGCTTAATCAGTTCACATCATCCAAGGATATTAGGCCATCTGTTATCAAGGAAAAAAATTTAAGTTTAAATGGTGTTGTTGATGAGTTTTTTAAGATGAATATATTGATGCTGTTTGCCAATACATTGGTATCCTGTGATTGCAATGGCATAATTAAAATGGATGTTTTGAATTATGTATCTGAAGATATGGATATTAAGTCTCTTGATTGGTGCTCGTTTTTATTGGCCAATCTTAAAGACAGTAAAAAACTTTGGAATAGGAATGCTGTTAATAAAAAATTTTATTGTGGTCCTATTACATTTTTGATAGTGAGTTTCTTTTATTTTAATTTTTTTTCTTAGATATAATTTTATAAGTTTTTTTATTAATATTTTTTTTATTTTTTTATAGCATTTGTATTGTGATCGCACAAAATGCGATTCTCTCTCTTTACCTCGTCGGCGTCCAGTATTTAAAAACTGGAAGGGTTATTTGTGCATTCGAGAGAATAAAGAAGCAAACTGTGGATCATTTGGTTTATTTGATGTATTACCTCCTTTAGATGTTGCAGAACCCTCAAATGCAAATGATTATGATATTAACAATGCTGAGGATATTAACATTGTTGACCCTGCTGATATGGTATCGGAAAAGGTATTACATTTTTTCAAAAGTTATTATAATTTTCTTGAATCACTTGTGATTTTACATTTTTATATCACATGTGATTGTACTTGTTAAATCACATGTGATATAAAACTCTTTATGTCATTGTTAACAACCTCCCCTGTTTTTATGGCAAATAAATCACATGTGATTCACCTAACAACCTCAAATGAAATTTTGTAGGAAATTCTCAAAAGACACCAGGATTTGGTTTATGAAATTTTTGCTCGTGTTGATGCTCAGTTTCCTCAAGGCGATAGATCGATAAATTTTGTTAAATCTGAATTTAACAGAACTTTTAATCTTGAGTTAGTGATTGCTTCTGAGGTATTATCATTTCTCTTTCTTTTTAATTTCTTATAAATGTACTCCAATCTCTTGTGATTTGCAGAGTATTATTTGAATTCTAATAGTATTAACTGAATTTTATAGGCTGAAGTTGATGTTCCGAATGTTGAAATTGTTGAGAATGTTTTGGCTGAGAATGATCCTTCAAAGTTTGTTGAGGTTCAGAGTGATGTTATCACATAAATTTTATATTCCTAACAAAAATCACATGTGATTTTATTGTGTAAAACATATTTTTTTATAAAAAACAGGGGAGTCTATATGCATATCATAATCACATGTGATTTTCTTCTCTAAAACAGAGTTTTTCATAAAAACAGGGGAGTCTATATGCATATCATAATCACATGTGATTTTTATCTCTAATAGTATTAACTGAATTTTATAGGTTGAAGTTGGTGTTTCGAATGTTGAGTTTGTTGAGAATGCTTTGGCTGAAAATGTTCCTTCAAAGTTTGTTGAGGTTCAGAGTAATGTTATTGATGATTATGAGATTCCTGATAATGATGATATTTTGTCTGAATGGTGGTCTCCCAATGTTTCTAAAAAGGCATTGCAGCCATTAAATGAACAAGGATTTTTAAAACCATCACCACCTCTGAAATCACCATATATAATTAAGAAGACTGCTGCAAGTCCATGCCTTTTAGCTTCTGAATTTGCTGTTGCAAGTGAGCTTTTTGCAGCTCTTGAAGAAAGGATGTGAGTTTGTTTGTCTAATTTTGTATTAGTTAATGTTTATTTATTATTTTTTTTATTTAACATTGTATTTTTTTCTTTTCTTCCATAACAGGGAAAACATTTTTGAAACTGCTGATCAATTGACATTTGCTTCCCGTTTGACTCTAGAGTCACTAACTCCTCGTCTTTATGTTGATGCAAGTGTAATTGATCTTTGGTCAATTATTTTAAATCATGAAGAAAATTTTAAACATCATAAAGCTTTGAAGAGAGTGTTCTTTCCATCCACTATATTTGTAAGTGTAATTTTTTTAATGTGTATATTTTTGTGTTAATATTAACTAGTTTTTGATGAACAGCCTTCCACTATTTATTCACCCGGTCACCAATATTCTCAAGATTGGATATACAATACTTTTTCATCAAGTATTTGTTCTTTTTTTAATGATGATATTGTTAAGCTGTCGTTTGAGAAATTCAATCTGGTAGGTGGATTTTTTATTTTTTTTATTTTAAATTTCAAAGATATCAATCACATGTGATTTTGTTAACAATCATATGTGATTTTGTTAACAATCACATGTGATTTTCTTAACAATCACATGTAATTTTGTTAACAATCACATGTGATTTTTGTTAACAATCACCTGTTATTTTTTTAACAATCACATGTGATTTTGTTAACAATCACCTGTGATTTTTTTAATAATCACATGTGATTTTGTTAACAATCACATGTGATTTGTAACTTTTTATATCTAATTTGTGTTTTTTGATTCAAATGTATTACAGGTTTTCTTCCCAATATGTGCTTTTGAGCACTTTTATTGTTTTGTATTTGATTTAAGGAAGAATCCAAGATTTTATATTCTTGACAATAGAACTGTGGATGATTTTGATTCTAAATACAAGCATATATGTGATTTATTTGTAAGTTTTTAAATAAATATTCATCTAATTTTCTATAAAATTATTTCATTTTGATAAATATCTAATAAACTTTTTTGTATACAGCTACATTGTTTTTCTACCCATTTAATCGCATATGGTCATCGTTTTGGTGAAGATGTTGGGAAGTTGAAGCCGGAGAAGTTGGAATTTAAATGGTGCTCTAAGAAGAATTTCACTGATTGTGGTGTTTTTCTTATGTTTCATATGGAAGGATACAGTGGCCAATCAGAAAAGTGGGTCACTGATATTCCAATTGATTTTGAGAAACAAAATTTGATGTTGAGAAAGCTTAGGATGCGGTTCGCATCAAAAACTATTACTCATGACCTTAACATTCATGCTTCAAAAATGATTGAAAAGGCTTCTGATTTCATCAAGTCCAACACAAAAGATCAAATCAAGCTTCATATTCTTCATGCCATTACTAATCGATCAGTTCGTGATAAATAAACAATTGTGTTTAAACAGTTTTATATTTTAAGTTATGTGTTTTGTTATTTTCAAACAATGTACATTGTAGTTTAATTATAGTACTTTCTAGTTTATTTATTCTAGTTTTTATAGTTAAGTTATGTGTTTTTGTTATATGGCAAACAGTTTATCCAGTTTTGTTTCACTTGATACTGAACTAAAATCACATGTGATTTTATAATGTAAAACAGAGTTTTTCATAAAAACAGGGGATTCTATAACAAATCACATGTGATCTTAACTATAATAATTCATACGAATCACATGTGATTCAGTAGATACAGTGAAACACATGTGTTTTTAGTGACTCAAGAATATGTATGCAAATCACATGTGATTTTATAATGTAAAACAGAGTTTTTCAAAAAAACAGGGGACTCTATAACAAATCACATGTGATCTTACCTATAATTAATACGAATCACATGTGACAAAAGAATATGTATGCAAATCACATGTGATTTTATAATGTAAAACAGAGTTTTTCATAAAAACAGGGGATTCTATAACAAATCACATGTGATCTTAACTATAATAATTAATACGAATCACATGTGATTCAGTAGATACAGTGAAACACATGTGTTTTTAGTGACTCAAGAATATGTATGCAAATCACATGTGATTTTATAATGTAAAACAGAGTTTTTCAAAAAAACAGGGGATTCTATAACAAATCACATGTGATCTTACCTATAATTAATACGAATCACATGTGACAAAAGAATATGTATGCAAATCACATGTGATTTTACAATGTAAAACAGAGTTTTTCAAAAAAACAGGGGATTCTATAACTAATCACATGTGATCTTAACTATAATTAATACGAATCACATGTGATTTTATAAGTAATGACTTGTTAATACCTTTGCTGGCAACTTTTGAGTAATATGCCACATGCAAAGTCTATGCTTAGCAGTCCTAAATACAATGTCAATAGCTTTCTTCATAGATTTATCCTGGTCTGTTACAACCATAATTGGCTATTTCTTAAAAGTCTTCATGAATGAGTTAAGAAGCCACGTGTAAGTCTCTGATATTTCATCTTTTATCAATCCCGCAGCAAAAGTCACACACTTACGATGATTATCTATTCCAGTGAAGGGCACAAACATGAGGTTGTACCTATAAATCACATGTGATTTTATTATTAATAAACAACTTCTGAAAATGTTATTTCAAAATCACATGTGATATATTTATGAATCACATGTGATTTAAAATTAGTAGTTTACCTGTTTGTTCTATATGTTGCATCAAATGACATGACATCGCTAAATTCTTTGTAGTTACACTTTGCCACTTCATCTGCCCAAAATATTGAGTGCAATTGATTGTTTTCAGTCTTGTATTCAAATGAGAAACCTGGATCGTATTTCATCCTTTCTTCCATTTTATTTACAAGCATTTGTGAATCACTTTCATTTATATAGACATTTAAATCCCTCCTCCAATTCCTGAAATCATCAACTGTTCCATTGACATTCTCTTCACATCCTTTCATATTACTATAAAGAAGATGTGCTTTTGTTGGTCCTATGTTTGCATTTGCAGCATTGAATACAAACAGTTGTTCAGCATACTTCAAATTTCTACTTTGCCTAGATAAATGCATATACTCTGGAGGAACCAACTCGTGATTGTGTTTATCCTCAAAGCCAACAATTGAAAATTTTGCTGATCGGTCATCCCAAAGAAACCTAACATGAGCCATGCATCCTGTTTTTCTGGTGTGTGTTTTTCTAATTCTTGTAACATTTTCTTCTCCATCGAGGGTGTCAATAGATACATTCCTTGGGTAACCAGCTCTATCGCACCGAACATATCTGTCTTTTACTAAACCTGACCTTGTCCGTTTCTGTGTTGACAATAGTACGTCAAAACCTCCTTTAAACGCATAATTTTTATACATTTGAATACATTCCTCAAGTGTTTCAAACTTTTGCCCCATAATTGGTAGTAGTCCCTCATCTACAATTGGAGCATAAAATATCGATCCTCCTGGTGTATCCATGTACAATGAATTAACTTGTATTGGAGTGCCATTCCCATCAAAATCTGCGTGTTGACATAATCAATCAGAATATAAATCACATGTGATTTTGCAAAGCGAATCACTTGTGATTTGTCGCTTATCAACCTCCCCTGTCTCTAATCAATCAAATCACATGTGATTTCTCTTAGCAAAATCACATGAATCAGTCAACTAAGGCAGAGCAAACAAGCACATGTGATTTTGTAAAGCGAATCACTTGTGATTTGTCCCTTATCAACCTCCCCTGTCTCTAAGCAATCAAATCACATGTGATTTCTCTTAGCAAAATCACATGAATCAGTCAACTAAGGCAGAGCAAACAATCATATGTGATTTTGTAAAGCGAATCACTTGTGATTTGTCCCTTATCAACCTCCCCTGTCTCTAAGCAATCAAATCACATGTGATTTCTCTTAGCAAAATCACATGAATCAGTCAACTAAGGCAGAAGAAACAATCACATGTGATTTTGTAAATTGAATCACTTGTGATTTGTCCCTTATCAACATCCCCTGTCTCTAAGCAATCAAATCACATGTGATTTCTCTTAGCAAAATCACATGAATCAGTCAACTAAGGTAGAGCAAACAATCACATGTGATTTTGTAAAGCGAATCACTTGTGATTTGTCCCTTATCAACCTCTCCTGTCTCTAAGCAATCAAATCACATGTGATTTCTCTTAGCAAAATCACATGAATCAGTCAACTAAGGAAGAGCAAACAATCACATGTGATTTTGTAAAGCGAATCACTTGTGATTTGTCCCTTATCAACCTCTCCTGTCTCTAAGCAATCAAATCACATGTGATTTCTCTTAGCAAAATCACATGAATCAGTCAACTAAGGCAGAAGAAACAATCACATGTGATTTTGTAAATTGAATCACTTGTGATTTGTCCCTTATCAACCTCCCCTGTCTCTAAGCAATCAAATCACATGTGATTTCTCTTAGCAAAATCACATGAATCAGTCAACTAAGGCAGAGCATACAATCACATGTGATTTTGTAAAGCGAATCACTTGTGATTTGTCCCTTATCAACCTCCCCTATCTCTAAGCAATCAAATCACATGTGATTTCTCTTAGCAAAATCACATGAATCAGTCAACTAAGGCAGAGCAAACAATCACATGTGATTTTGTAAAGCGAATCACTTGTGATTTGTCCCTTATCAACCTCCCCTGTCTCTAAGCAATCAAATCACATGTGATTTCTCTTAGCAAAATCACATGAATCAGTCAACTAAGGCAGAGCAAACAATCACATGTGATTTTGTAAAGCGAATCACTTGTGATTTGTCCCTTATCAACCTCTCCTGTCTCTAAGCAATCAAATCACATGTGATTTCTCTTAGCAAAATCACATGAATCAGTCAACTAAGGTAGAGCAAACAATCACATGTGATTTTGTAAAGCGAATCACTTGTGATTTGTCCCTTATCAACCTCTCCTGTCTCTAAGCAATCAAATCACATGTGATTTCTCTTAGCAAAATCACATGAATCAGTCAACTAAGGCAGAAGAAACAATCACATGTGATTTTGTAAATTGAATCACTTGTGATTTGTCCCTTATCAACCTCCCCTGTCTCTAAGCAATCAAATCACATGTGATTTCTCTTAGCAAAATCACATGAATCAGTCAACTAAGGCAGAGCATACAATCACATGTGATTTTGTAAAGCGAATCACTTGTGATTTGTCCCTTATCAACCTCCCCTGTCTCTAAGCAATCAAATCACATGTGATTTCTCTTAGCAAAATCACATGAATCAGTCAACTAAGGCAGAGCAAACAATCACATGTGATTTTGTAAAGCGAATCACTTGTGATTTGTCCCTTATCAACCTCCCCTGTCTCTAAGCAATCAAATCACATGTGATTCTATTATCTAGATAACTTGAAATAAATTTTATTACCTGATTCATCGGTTCTTTTATCTGTATGATTGTTACTGACAGACTCTGGATTCAGATTCATTGATAACGTCAGTTATTTTTTATTTCGATTTCAGATCTGCGTTCGATTTCTTCGATTTTATAAAAAACGCGATTCGCAGGTTTTGATTTGTTTTGCTGCAGTCGATTCGATGTTTGAGATTCAGATCTGACGTTTGCGAGTGATTTTTGAAGCTCTCGATTGAAGAAATCGCAAAATTATTCGAGTGATTTTCGAGCGGAAGAAAAAAGCTGCCGATTGAAAAAGAAGTCGACTGAGAAAGAAGGTCTGAATCAATTTTTGGACGCTTGGACGATAATACCCCTCCGTGTCTAATTCAATGAATTGATCTTGATCATTGATTAGATCTGATCTGATGGCTGTGGATTGTCCCTTGGGACTTTATAATTTGAGTATACTTCCCTGAACACAACTCATAACATGAGTCATACAAACATTACTTATATGTTTTATTAATTATATATTACGTATTATGTAGATAGATATTGTAACACTTAAAGTTATGTCATCAATTTGGTCGCTCCTAAAAGAGAAATAATATTTGTACTTATTTAATTATGTGTTACCTACTTCTAAACTTGACATGTGTAATTTACTAATTCTCTTTTCTCATATCATCCCTTAATTTTGACATTTGTCATCATTAAATGAGTATGCACAAATAGTAGACACCAATACTATTCCTCCTCCTAAAAATGACTAGGGTTCAATTTCTGTCGCTCCTACTAGTGTAGTCTTACCACTCGGTCAAGTTGATTTAACTTCGTTGTGAATTTAGAGAGTCTGCCGATATGAGTTTCCAATGGAAAACCTTTTGATCCACCTACTTGAATTAAGTTGGTCTTTTTCAGTGATTCATTGAATGGCATATTAGATTATTTAACAAGCTCTATATTTATTTCGATGTGATTAGTCACTGTTGTGAGTCATACTTATACTTATATTTTATAAACTAAATTTATCCAGTTTAAATATTTGAATGCTATTGTAGCCAGGGGTGAGCAGAAAAAGCGGGTAACCGGAATTGGAACCGGAACCGCTTTGGAACCGCCGGTTCTGGTTCCTAAAATTATGGAACCGCCCTAAGAGATTCCGGTTCCGGTTCTCAAAATTTAGGAACCGGTAACCGGTGGATAACCGGAACCGGCGATAATTCGGTCTATTTTTGTTAAAATATTATATATTTGAGAAATTTAATGTCCAACTTTAATAATATGATAAATTTTGTGTAATTTTGAATAAGTTTAGTCATTAATTAGTCTAAATATAGCGTTTTAACAATATAATAATTAGACAATTATATGTTTAAGTGTTTGAAATTTATGGTTATTCAAAGATTAGTAAATAAAATGACAAAAAATGATTAATATTTAAGCTTTGCATCTTATTTTAATTTTACGATTTTAGAGACAGGGTAACCGGAACCGGCACCGGAACCGGAGGTTCCGGTTCCGGTTCCGAAAATTGAGGAACCGATACAAGAGGTTCCGGTTCCGGTTCCGGTCGGAACCGGCGGATACCCTGCTATGCTCACCCCTAATTGTAGCGCCTGAATAGAATTCTTTGATTATTAGAATATCGACTATTACTGAGGATTTTCGATAATAAACCTTTCGTAACAATAACATTGATAGATATATTGGCCCAAATGAGTTATATAGATTCGGATATTGACATAGTATGAATATTTAATGCTTAAATTAAATGTTGGGCTTTACTAGGGCTAATAAATTTAAAGTCTAAAAGATCCCAGGCCCAGCAAAAACAGAAATACATTACTTAAATAAGAAGGCGTTTTGATATGCATTTTGAAGTCATGTAGTCAACTAGTGCGACTCAAACAAAAATTATAAGCTAATGTAAAATTAGTTTAATTAAAATACTCCCTCCGTCCCTAAATAAAGTTCTCATTTCACTTGAGCACAAGTTTTAAGGAGAAAGTTAGTGGTGGGGTCATTGGTAATAAAAATGATTAAAATATAAAGTTGGTTTGGAGAGAGAAAGATAGTTAGTGGATAGTAAGTAGTGGTGTCCTTGATAATTATATTATTTTATTAAGTGGACCCCATCAACTTGTGAAATGGGAACTTTATTTAGGGACAAAAATTTAAGGGGAAATGGGAACTTTATTTAGGGACGGAAGGAGTAATAATTAAAATAATTATTATTATTTATTATAATAATAATATTAATTAAACAAATTTATATTTATCTTGCAAGCTAATTTAGACATAAACCAAAACATTTTTTAAGTGGATTTTTGAATGAACATATACTTCCTCCGATTCAAAATAAGTGATACACTTGAGGTTTCACGGTTTTTGAGGCAAATGATTATAATGATGCTTAAATTAGATTAATTGGATGGTTAGTGGGGAATGGGTCACACACCTTTTGAATAAAGTAAGATTAATGATGTTTAAAAGTAAAAAAGTAAGGGTAAAGGGGTCATTTCACTTTGTTAAAGTAGATAGTTAGTAGGTGTGGGTCCCATTTTTTTTTTTTGCCTAGTAGGTGTGGGTCCCATTTTTTTTTTTGCCAAATAAGGATACTTTTCAAAGTGTATCACTTATTTTGAATCACCCTAAAAAGGAAAGTGTATCACTTATTTTGAATCGGAGGAAGTATATGTTTTCAATATGATTGTCATTTAATTTTTGTTGATCTGACAATAAGAAACTATTTTACTAAAGTTATGATACATAGTTACGTAATATTATACTTAGCACACATGATTAAATTTCATACTACAAAGGGTGAATTTTGTAAGTCTTATACATCAAAATGTAATTTTAAATTACATTTTTACTTACAATGTATACAATAGTAATTATGCATAATGAATACAATTGTTTGTAGTTTGCAATATTTA
Source organism: Calendula officinalis (assembly GCA_963853835.1). Classification (NCBI taxonomy): domain Eukaryota; kingdom Viridiplantae; phylum Streptophyta; class Magnoliopsida; order Asterales; family Asteraceae; genus Calendula; species Calendula officinalis. The sequence continues at coordinate 6,183,832 of OY970827.1, forward strand.
CAATCTAATAATGGGTTATTAGCTGCCATTTTGAAAACTACTTAATTTATTACCCTTCGAAACCATAGACAACTTACACAACATGGGAAAGAAAACCTGGTAGAAAACATTCCAAACAAAAAGAGCCTATTGTGACATCTTTAAGGCACTCTCTTATTTCAAAGAGTATGAAACTATATGTAATAGAGTGTTCAAAAATATTTCTGATATTGGATATCTGATATCCTAAGTATGGAAATACAAAAGTTCAGTTATCTGAAAATTCGGATATCCGAATTTCAAATATTGGATCCGAATAATGTTTTTAAAAATTTTTGGATATCAAATTTTCGTATATATATATCGAATATCTAGATATCAGATATCCAAAATTTCGGATATCTGAATTTAGGGTACTAGATTCACATAGTAAAAATTTATTATCCGAAATTCGGATATACTTTTATAATACTCCCTCCGTCCCACAAAAAACTTCTCATTTCACTCTAAATTTTTATCCCACAAAAAACTTCTCATTTCCCATATTTGATGGGCTCCACACAATAAAAAACTATTATTAATAAAGACCCCACCACTAATATCCACTAACTATCTTTCTCTCTCCAACCCAACCTTATATTTTAATCAAAAGTATTATCAATGACCCCACCACTAACTATCACCTAAAAACTTGTGCAAAAGCCAAATGGGAAGTTTTTTGTGGGACGGAGGGAGTAGTTTATTTACATTGTGTTCCTGAGTTTTAATTTCAAGAGAAGGGAAAGGAAACGGAAAGAAATAAAAATTGTATTGTGTCCCAGAGTTTTTTTATAAAAGAAAGGAAGAGAAGATGAAGGAAATTTTGAGTATTTTTTCTCTCTTAATCTTTCTCCAAAAGTGGGAAGATTTTGGAGAGAAGAGAAGATTTAATTAGTTAAAAATATCTGTAATTACTAAAGTACTCTTAACATTACTTAATTTGTTTATATTTTAAGGATAAAATTATAAATGTGTAAACTATTTTCCCTTCTCTTCTCTCCAACTCACGCACATAAAAAAACGATAATTTTTCTTTTCTTTTCTATCTAACCGAACACAAAAACTAAAAATATTTTCCTCTTATAAAATCTCTTCCTTTTTCTTCAGTTCTCCTTTATTCCTCTCTTTTATTTCCCTTAAAATGTTTGTGTTAAAGTTAACGCCCCTGTATACAGTGCACTGTGATAATCCTCATCAACTTTTAATATTAAATAACTCTGAAAAGTTAAAAGATCGACTATAATTTCGTGAAAAGGGTTAATCATTATTGGGAAAATTTCTTATATATCATTGCAAAACTTATAAATTATTCTTATATTCTTTTAAAATTTACAAATTATTTTTATATCCTTATAATTTTTTTAATTATCTACATATCCTTTCAAACCTTTAAAGTTATCCTTTATATCCAAAAATAATTTTATGATTTATTAAATCATTATAATATCACTAATAATTATAATCAAATTCATTTTTTATTTAAAAATTACTATATTACCCTTATTTTTATATAAATCAAAACCTAAACTTGAACCTAAACTAAATGGTAGATTGGCTTTTTAACAAGTGAAAGAATCCATGGCCGTATATCGAATTCAAGAAAACTGGGAGGATATCAAATTCATGAAATTGTTGGTGCTGAAATTAAGTTTTGGATTTTTGGTGACTTATTTTAGTTGTTAAGTTTTGTAATACATTTATTTTCATTCAGTCAATTCCGATCCAATTTTTCTTTATGTTTTTGCTATTTGTTTTCGTAAAATATATGAATGATACTATTGAATATTGATAATAGTTAACATCAAGAAAAGCTTATGTAACCTTTCGAAAAGAAAAAAAATTGTGAACAATTGGCGTTGAATTATCATCCAACAAATTTATGAATTTGATATACTCCCAGCCGATTTCTTGAATTTGATATACGGCTATAAATTATTTCCCCTCTCCAATCTATTATTTAATTTAGGTTTAGATTTAGGTATACATAGAATAAGGGTAATATAGTAAATTTTTATATAAATAAATTTGATAATAATGATTATTGATAATATAATGATTAATGAATCGAAAAATAGTTTTTGGACATAAAGGATAATTTTAAAAGTTTGAAAGGATATGTAGATAATTAAATAAGTTTATAAGAATATAAAAATAATTTGTAAATCTTAAAAGGATATAAGAATAATTTATAAGTTTTGCAAGGACGTATAAAAAATTCTCCCAATTTACACGAGTCGAAACACATTGCAATGTCATATGCTATACTTTTTATACAAACCACGTTTCACTATACTCGTATGAATCATTACAAAAATGATACTTACGAAAACTATAACCATCTAAAATATCTTTCAGTAATTATAAGAAAATGTAACAAATCAAATTCACCCTTCACTATATATACTTATAAATCTGTATCTTTTTGGTTTTTTTTTTCTCTTTTCATTGAACTCTCACAAAGAAAATGCTCAATTCCTGACCATTTTCAGCACCGTCAGGATTAATCATATGAAAAGATTCAGAATCCTTACTTCCAGCCACTCTATCAAACCTAGCCCTCATATAAGTCAACTCTCCGTCAACCACCGAATCTTTTTCCGACAACCCCGGCAGAACTCCGGCACCCATCGATACACCCCGTAACGACTTCATAACATGTAGTTCATCATCCGTCATTTGTGTCCTCCTAATCGAGTACCCATATTTCTTCCCGTTACAATAAACCGCCCACACAAACTCATCCAACACCTTCTTTTTGTGACTTTTCGTCTCACTTTCTAGCGACAACCGAACTATATCCGACGCCATTTCTTTCTGGAACACACTCGAGTTCATTGGTAGCTCAATTATGAAAACCGGTAGGCGGTGTGGGTCCTCTTGAATGGCTAAACTCACCCGCCCTCTACGGTGGCCAAATAGGGTTCCTGTGGTGGCATGATCGGTCAGAAGCGGTTTCCGGTGGTGCCGCCCTAATAATGCCACCATTTTGCAACCGGAGGTTAACATGGGAAGGAGTTTGAACATACGAAAGATGCCACCGGTGCTACTACTTTTGGACCGTTTTTCTGTACGGGTGGTGTGTTGTAGTAATGAAAATAGGGCTGGGTTTTCCATTTGGTGAAACGGGCTAGAGTAAACTGAAGGCATTATGTTATCGAGTGTGTTATTAACAAGAGGTAAAGCTTTAGAACTATATAGAGGAAAAGAAGTCGGTCCTATATATAGAAATCTTTTTGAAATGGGATATATAATTGATGCTGTTACCACAATTAGCCCAACAATATGATTGCATTGGTAGATCTAATCTAATAATGCAATTGGTATATAATAAAAATATCCGGCCAGTCTCTTTAAACAATATAGATAATCATACATCTATATGAATGTAGAGAGACTGTACAATTGGTATACTGTAATGTTATGATTTTATTCGCTCAGTTAACGAGAGTACGAGACGTATGTTTTTTTCTCAGATTTGATTGAATTGAAATGATTTTAGTCAGTTTTGTATTTATCAGTGCTAATGACATGCAATTAGGGAGGATTTAAATTACTACTTTTGAGATTGATGTGACAAAGTTTAAAGTGATGAAAAGTAGGACCAAACGTAACAAAGAGATAAGAGTGGGTAGGACCATATATGAAAGAAAAATATAGGCCCTGGTTATTATGGAATTTGGGCATGTTAAAATGATCATGATATAGAAAAGTTTATTTAGTTACACTATTTAATATGAAAATGATTTGAGAGTGTAAGTAATTTAGTATTAATGGGTATCTATAGATTTTTTCTGTTTTAGAAACAAGTCACAGAAGTATATAATTTTGAATAACGAAAGGTGATTTACATACTTAATTATATACTTCATACACATATGCATTATGTTGTTGTATCTATGCTTTGAAGATATTGTATTTGAAGTGTGAAATAAAACTTTACGTACGTGGAAATCATCTCATATAACTATTAAACGGATAGAAAAATTTTACTACAATAATCGATCGACAGAGCTTATAGAACTCTTGAAGCACTTTTATATATAAAACCTAATGATTGGTAGAAGAGGATAATTTATTATAATGAAAATAATAAGGTAAAGCATTATAATTGATATAAACAATAATTGAATAAGAATGATGAATGTATGTTTTTGTGAACATTTAACATGGTAGTGTTGTGTTATCAACGTCAAGTTAGCTTTGTGTTCTTTTCTTTTCTTTCCCCATGGCCCAAGTCAAGGACTATATCCATCTCCTTAAGTCTCTTATTTATCCAATATAGAATTAGAGGTAAAATTAAATAGATTATGAAAATTAAATCATTTATTATATCTTACAAACTAATAAAAAGATAAGTGAGCCTCCAAAAATTGGGTGTGATTTCATGACAAGAAAATTTGACAAACGCGACATAAAAGAGTTGTATGGACTAGTGATTTACGCATTAAATTATCAGATGAACAATCTTTTCTTGGACTTTCTGTAAACTGGAACGAATAAAATAAAATAATAATTGCTATAACAAAAGAAGACACATAATTTCCCAAGATTGTCCAAACAAAAACTTGTGCCACTGTCTCAACAATTATAGAATGAGAAACCTTCCACTCTTCAACCAAAATAATTGAATAATTAACAAACACATTCATATAACTGGCATGGCATCTGTGTCCAATACTAGGAGGGCATGTGCATACTTTGGCCCTGTAGTGGGGGCAATGGCGGACTCAGAAAAAAGTTTGAGGGGTTGCACAACTCTTTATTCATATTATATAAAAACACATAAAAAAAATTGGAAAGGACGATTTCATTAAATGTCAAATAGACGTTTATAAGTTACATTCTAAAGTTTATCTATTCGTTTTTTCATTTTCTAAAAATGATTGATTACACATTCAATTGTAACATCTAACTTTTCTATTGTACAAATCAACGCTTGATTCAAAAAATCATCACCCATTTTAATACGCAGATCGGTTATTAGAAGTTTCATTGTAGAAAAACATCTTTAAAGTGTTGCGGTTGAAACCAGCAAAACAAAAAACAACTTTAATCAACCTATATGACAAAGGGAAAGAACGATGTTTTCCTATTTCACAATCAATTAATAATAGAAACTTAGTAAATAAGGAGGAATGAGCTTTGCTTGATTTTTTATTGGACTGTAATTATATTTTTCTTAAGCTATATTTTTAACAAATATTTAAATAGAACATATATTATTATTATTTTATGGTACATAAGTATATTTATTGCATTTTGTTCCCTTAGGGGTGTCACCTATATTAGAAAAGAAAAAATTAACACTAATTCGAAAATTTTGAGGGGTTGCCCAGAGTGGGGGTCAAACAACTGTTTGTAAATGATCCATTAACTAACAACAAAACCAATATACTTTTACACGAGTAATTGTAACAATATAATTTTTCTTTTACAAGCTAACAGCTCGATGAAAAGAGGTTACCATAAACAACCATTTTTAATCCAATTATGATACATCTCTAACTTGTCTAACACGCTTTACGCTTTTAGTTAGCTCTAATATCAGGGGCCTGTTTCTATATGTTAGTTATTATAAAGTAGCCGATTATTGGTATAAACTATAAAGCCAGTACAGTACTACCTCTGAAAGAAAGCGGGCCACTTCAATTTTAAAGATAGAAAGTAGACATGACTAACCGATTACATAGCAATATGGTCCCTTTACGACTTTTATATGAATCATTACACATGTGGGACACTTAATTCCATTACAATAATTGGTTTCAATGTGCCATATGATGAATAAATATCGAGTTTAATACAGGTCGAAGAATCAGATGAATTAAACTCGAATTCTAGATCATGATATTGCGATAAAGTTACGTCCTTAAGCATATTCAATTTACAAAAAGTATTGAAGCAAAAAAGTGAACTCAAATTATATAAATAGAAAAAGAAACAGTTAATCTAGGACGGACCCAACTTCATGTGCTTGCTTTTTAGGATTTAGACATTACATACTTTAAACGTGTCTAGCGCACGATGTAGGTTTAATAATTCTATAATAAAAACAATTCTAAGGATCTCGTATCATTATAAATCTACATTTCTGTTATATATAATATATAAAGTAATACAGTATGGCTGTATGAGTTAGTTATCCTCATCTAACTGTAAGGGCTTGAAGTATTTTTCATCTATGAGGTATGTACCAATGGTGAGACGAACAGCCCATACATCTTTGGGCTTCCTTGACATAATCCTGCACATGTTTTAAACCTAATTATTGAGGTTTAATAATGGTGTCTTTATGCAACAATGAAATAACAACAAAAAACTACAACATAAATGAAAAGGTTATGGCTTGTACCTGCCAACATCACCGGGTTTGACTAAACCAGAATTAACCCTGAGACAAGGAACAGAAGCTGCTGTTTTCAACATTTTAGGAGCTTCAACTATGATTACTGGTGACCCTATTTCTAGTGAAATTGAAGCTTTTGGTGTGACCCCTGTCTCAGTTATTTGATCTTTCGATTCAGACATAATTCTACCGACAAAACTCTGATTACTTCGGATGCCCAAACACTATTTAAGAAGAAAAAAAATGTTATAGTATAATCTATTTGGCCTTAAAAAATACTACTATAAAGTTCTATGATTGAGGAACTCTACGAATAATTTGGGTAAACTATTAATATCATTATTTATTGTCAAATGGTTAACCTTCTTCACCACTGATAATTACTATTATCAATAACTAATATTTAATTTTAGTATATATGGATATTTATAATTATATCACCATGGACACATCAGTGTGTTAGTTCCAATCAGTGGTTCCAATTGATGAACAGAGTACTGACAATTCAAAAATTAGGGCAAAAAACAAATCATTTAAACGTGTCTATGAAGTTGAAGCGCTAAATTCCCATCTAATTCGATTTCTTCGTGTACAATTGAGATGATTATATAATGCCAATAAAATCAAAACGATTAGGAACAAATTATAATAATAATAATGATCACCTTCTTTCTCTCGAAAAACCAAATTGAAGAAATGTTGCTCAAGCTGAGGCGTTTTTCGGCATAGGAAGCTGACGAGAGTGGAATCTTTATTGAAATGTGAAGAGATGAAGCAGACGCCATCGCTGATTGCTGTCGAAGGTTGGAGATGAGAGAACGGAATTTGAGCGGTTAGCTGAAGTTGGGGTTCTTTTTGCTTTTAAGTCCTTGAGGTTTTGAGATATTATATATTGAACACACTAGAGTTGCTAAGCTAAATTTCAGTGCACCCACACTAAAATAATGAACAAAGTAACTATTCTTGTAATGTTAGCGAAAGCAAATATATTTTTTTATATCCACTTTAAACTCTCTATATATTTAACTAGCTACAAAACCCGCCCGATGGGCGGGTATGCTGTAAATTTTAGTATGTAAAAAAATATCCAAAAACTTTATATATTTCTAAATGACATAATAATCGATAGATGTGATGATGATTTTGTACAAAAAAACGGTAAATGAAGAAATGTTACACGGACATTTTATTAAATGAAGAATCCAGCTTTTTATGCCGTCATCCGTAATATCTGAAGTCTGGTTCCGTTGCACAATCCAGCTTTTTATGTCGTAATCATAGAATGCCGGTTTTATGGAAATTATATTGAGTCGTGTATCACTTCTGAATAGTTATTTATTTGTTTCCTTGTATGTAAGAAGCCGTATTTAAATATTTATTTGTTTCCTTGTATGTAGGATCTTTTAAATAGTTATTTATTTGTTTCCTTGTATGTAGGAAGCCGTATATGGAGCATATGAATGTAGACCGTAAGCCGTACCAGATTCGTTTGTCGTATATGGAGCGTATGAATGTAGACCGTAAGCTGTACCAGATTCGTTTGTATTAGTGCAAATGACGTGGACCAATCAGGGAATTCCAAGTGGCATTATGGACGAATAGGAATGCTTGGAATTGCCATGGTGTCAAATCCTCTTCAAATTTAGGTCTCATATATAGGGTAGGATACATAATAATTAATAAATATATGTTATTGACTCGTAAAGAATAGAAGTTCATGTTAGGTACCCGATCCAATAAGACATGCGATACAAAATTTGGGGCCGAATGCGAGTCATCTTCTATGTAAAGGACCACAGCCCGAGGATAACCTAAGAGGTATGTTTACAACGTATATCTTAAACTTAACCTCTCATACATACATGTTTAACATGATTGTTGAAGTTTTAATCCCCAAGACTTGAGCTCGGGTTTGACCAAGATGTTGCTTTCCGTTATAGAGAAAGTCCTCCATAATCTTGTTCGTTTGTTAGGGAGATTAGGCCATTAGCCACTTTTTTATAAAACATAACCCTAAATTTAGTATGTTTATGGAACGTACTTCTAATATTGAAAGAGATATATGAAAATATCCCTATTATCCAACTGATTGTTTTAACTCGGTTTTGTGTTTAGATTATATTATATTTATATATGGTCTTTAGGTTTCTTTAGAAAAGAAAAGAAAATAGAGACAAGGGCCATATTCTCAAATTTGAGAAATGAAAATGATATATACTCGTTTACTCTTCGTAATGGGCTTACGCAACAAAACTATTTATCCAAAGTCCCAAGAGGCCTATTATTCCTTTCTTTTTTGTTCTTGGGCATTTTGGCCCAACTAAATTATGTTTTAAAAGATATCCAATACTCACAAATCCGAAAATTTAGATATACGGATTCTGGATATCATTTATAGGTAGTGTTTTTAAAATTTATGGATATCCGAAACCTAAGACATTATCCGGTATAAATTTAGATAATTTATTTTTTCGGATATCGGACATCCGGATTTCGGATACCGAATTCGAACAGTAAAGTCTATTATCCGAAATTCAGATTTCCAAAAATCCTGATATTCAATTTTGAACACCTCTACTTATATGTATTTAAGTAACGGGTGTACGAAACTATACCATCATCTGTATCCTTGACCTTTCAAAATTGTAGTACTACTTTTTTTATTACGTTGAAAACTTAAAATAATGACAAACAATGTGTTTGAACATTGTTAAGTGTCCAACTTTTCTTTGACTTTAATCAAAATATTGGTTTTAGAAACCACGAGTTTGTTTATATATTTTATAGATAACGCATTAAATGTTTGTGTAATATCAATTATAACTTATTATTGCCATCACCAAACATTCTAGATGAGTATTTCTAGGGGCATGACTAATGTTTGCCATGTGCTATATTAGTCATAGCCGGTAGCCATTGGTTCCTCTAGCAGCACCTTTAACTTGACCAAAAACTTTCGCTTTCATGTAAACCAGTTGCTATTGTTGAGATATCAATCGGTTGTCTTATATATACATGTGTTAGGCCCCCCTAAATCTCGTTTTCTCTAATATGCATATTTGGTCCAAATTTCAGCACGTAATTCTTAACTAGTGTCCAAGGTTCAAGACTTTTTAGACCTAAGGCGTAACCCAGGGGCGGTAACATGAAAAGGTTCAACTCGGGGTAAAGTTCAGCTAGGGTCTTGTTTGAGTTTTTTTTAGGCCGAATCATAAACCGAATTTTTATTTGGTTCATGTAATGAAATCGATCGCATGAATTCAATAAAGGAAAGGTTGATTATATAAAGAGGCAGGGCCGGCCACACCCATGTTCCAAAGGTTCCATTGAACAGGGCCTACTAATTTATAGGGCCCAAAATTTATTCTATGTCCAGGCCCAAACTTTTAACTAGATTTACTTAGGGCCTAAAATTACACCGTAATTTTATAGGCTGTAAACTCTTAACTAGATTTGTACTATGTCCAGGCCGAAACTCTTAACTAGATTTTATAGGGCCCAAAATTTGTACTATTATTCTTAACTAGATTTATACAACTATTCAATTACACCATAACCCACTACATCACTAGTTCATTATCCATCTCCACATCAAGAAATTTAGAGATTATGGCAACGATTTGGGAATTTGTGTCGGATTAGGTTGGCCTCGAAATATTTATTTTTTGTTAATTTCTTAAGTAAAAATAAGTTTATTTTTATGTAATATTTTGATTAAAAATTTACTTAAAAGTATTTAATGAGATTAAATAAATTAGAAGTTTATTGTTTATAATTCTAAAATTGATAAGTTTTAGGGCCTTTTTAGGTAAATTGTACAGGGCCTTTGAATTCTCGGGGCCGGCCCTGTAAAGAGGGACATACCTGTTTTTTTTAAGGTTTTAGTGCGATTGGCAAATACAATTACCCCAATTATAATATTACTAGCTTCATAGCCCGCCGGGATGGGCGTGCTGCTTCGAGAAATAAATAGGAAAATAACAAAAAAAAAAATGTTGAAATCATATAGTAATCTATTAGTGAAATGATGATTAACTTGTTTTGATACATGAACAAATAGTATATAAAATTTAGAGACAGTCTAAAACTTCTTTGAGTGTAATTATCTTTTTAATTTTTATTTAAAATTTGAATTTTTAAGTTTAACATATAAACTAGAATTGTTATTTGACTTTTGAACTTTGAATGGCTTCAGTATTTTTATTTTGTATGCATGGTATTATGGGAATTGTATCTACAATTAATTGCAACTTAGAGTCGGGAGCCATATTTATGTAAGTTCTTTTTTTTAAAGTTTATATTATACTATGATAATTAATAGAAACTATTTGTATGATTTGAGTTTTAAAAAATTACAATTGATATACAATTAACTTAAAGCTTCCTTCTATTATATGTCAAAGTTACCATATTTAACATATTAACTTTTTTATACAAAAAACATAAAATGGGTAAAATGGGTTGTTTCAAAAGTGTTAAATGGTTATTATGTTAAACATGTCATCAGAGGATCATACGAACATGACCCAAACATTTATTCCGCCATATTGGATCCGAATTAGTACTGTTAATTCCCATTTAAACGTCTCAAATTGATAAACGTGATTTTTTTAATATTTTGGAAGAATTAAATCTTCATTTAATTGCATATTAGAATTAGTTTGAAATATTTAAGGAAATTCTATTTTTAAAATGAGCTGAAATTTAAGCGTCCTTTATAACCTCCTTTAAAATGTGAAGGAATTCAAAACTAACTATAATCAAAGGCAACGTTAAATAAGGCAACAAATTTTAATCGGTTTGATTAATATTGATTTTCTAAAAATTCACCTAAAATCCAAGGTGGCATTTTGGGTCATTACACGTCAGCAAATCCAGCCAATAAAAACACACGAAATGGACAAGTTGTCAAATTATAATATTATTAGAAACCCTGAACCTATTATTTGCTTCGTATTTAATTCCTTGGTCAGAACTAGAGGTAATTATATCCGAAAAACTGAGTACACGAAAAAGTATATGATATCCGGGTATATGAAAAATCCGGGTATTCAAAATTCTGAATTTTGGATACCAAATACGGATAGTGTTTTCAAGATTTTCGGATATTCGAATCCGGAAAAATATCCGCAAAATATACGAAAAATATCTGAAATATTAGAAACATGCCCAAAATATCCGAAAAATATTTGATTTTTTTTTCCAGATACCGGATATCCGGATTTCGGATGTCAAAAATCCGGGTATATGAATTTCGGATTCGGTTAGTAAAAATCATTATCCGAAAATCCGGGTATTCGAAATTCGTATATCCGAATATCCGGTTTTGAAAACCCCTAGACTGGATAGCATTTAGTTTGCACCATTAGCAAAGTTTTAAAATCTAGATTTTTAATTGGATTGGATGATGCCATAAAAATGGTTGAACCATTTGAAACTGTTGGTTGAACCAGATTACAATATTATCGATTATAAAGAATTTTGTAAATAATCAGAATTCTGAAAATTGTCGATTATAAAAATGATCAATCTTGAATATGATAAAGAAAAAATAAATGTGACTTTACGAATATATCATTAGGTTAAAACATTTCATGAAACACATAAGCGTTAAATAACATTGGGTCAAAAATAAAAAAAATGGCCCAATCCGGTTCTTTGGGCCCTATTTAACCATTTCAGTAAAAAAATCCGGCGGTTCAATCCGGCCCACACCTTGCATATATATTGACCCGGCTATATCCGTCCAATCCGACCCAGTGATTAGAACATTGAGCTTAGTGACTGTAATCTTTTTAATAAAAAAAGAACTTCATTAGTCACAAAAAATCACTTATTTCGTAGTGAACAGACAAATCGAAATTAGTATAAACTATATAATAAAAACACGACTAAATTAATAATTATACTAATTAAAATTATTATTTTCTTTCAAATTCGATATAATCTATATTTTTTTATTAAATTTTAGGGTAGTACTTAGCTAACTTTATCGTATTAAAATGGTTAAAGGATAACTTAGGTACTGCTTTGCACTTTTACCTACTTGACAATTGAGACAAAAGATAACATGAAAATATTCGTAAGTATATGCTTTATAATTGTCACTTCTAACCTTTTTCTAAGAAAATGATTTTTTTTCTTTGTCATTCATATAAAATATTAGGGGTTGTACGTAGTAGAATAATCCAAGTAATATTGAGCTTTATATTAGTCGTCACATTATTTTATCTATTCCGTCCTTATCACGGATGAGTATGGTTTCTTGTTCTCTTTGCAAAAATGACGAGTGTGATGATGCGACATGCTTTGACAATTTTTTGGATGATTGGTGAGATCATTAATTAATCAAAAAATTGGATATTTTATTTTCTTGGATTTATTATGTCCACTGATTAAATGGATTGATACCAATCCACCATTGATCGATTCTTCAAGGACTTGTATGTTGGTGATTAATTTCTCCATCTTCGATGGTAACGTACTAGTACTTAATCCAGAAGCACAAGAATTTTTATTTTTTCTTAAAAAAATTGATCGATCGATATAAACATTTTTTTCATTAATCATTACATGATGTTTATTGTTTAACAACAAACATTTCTCGTTACAACAATCAAACAACAAACAAATTGAAGATTAAAATCTATAAAGAGATCATCTATCAAATCAAGATTTAGTACCACTCAATTATTATGAGAAAATCCGAATCCATTTGCAAGCGCATGAACTGTTGGGTTAAACGCTAATCTTCCCAATATACCCTGTTTGTACGGCAAGAATGTTTGTTTCTTCATATCCTTCGAAACCGCTCGGTTTACGTTATAATGCAACTCATGAGCAGAAACCCGACCCCTTCTCTTTGACCCGGAACCCGACCCACCAGAGCGGTCAGATCGTAAACTCGAGTTTCTGAAATCCTCATCATGTTTTCTAAAAGTAGCTGAATATTTCTTCAAAGGGTCTCTATCCATAGCTCTACCATCTGAAGCGCTTCTAAACAAGAAAAGATCCATAAAGCTCCATTTTTTCGACCCTTTACCCGACCCACTAGCTGCAAGAGTTATAGCAGTTGACGATGACGTTGGATCTGTTGTGTTCACCGGCGCCGGTGGTTGTTCTAAGCCTCTGAACGGTGGTAGCGATCTTGTTCTTCTACTTCTTGATCTAGGGTTTCTCTCTCTTCCTCTTTCTCTATCTAGGGTTGTTGTGTCTTGCATGGCGGCGGCAGACGGTGGTTGTGGTTCTATTTCCGTAGATTTGATTACGCAGCCGTGGAAAATATCATCGGCGGCGGCCGATGAGTCTCTAGAGAGTTCACCACTAACATCAAATGCAAAATTTTCATCGAATAAGTGAGTGAATGATTTTGGAACACCGGGTCTTTCTTCCCATGCAAATGGAACGGTGGCAAGAGAGTAGCTCCGGTGGGTCTCATCGGCGATCAGGAGTTCATCAAAGTCAAGGTTTAGCTCATCGATTCGGGTGGGGCTTGTGGGTGCACTGAAGTAGAAGTCGCCGATAAGTTTGGGAGTTGATGGGGCGTTTGCGTATATCGATGAATTGAAGTTGAAATCAGGGGAATTTACGGATGATGCAACCTCCATTTTTCTTAATTTGTTTGTGATGAGTTCAGAACACTTGAGTTATATACAAGGGAGGAGCGGGTTTATAACATGAACGAAGGTGGGCGATCAAATTGACTCGAATGATAAGTCAAACTTGCCGCCTTTAATCGTGACTTGTGAGTTTCTTCTGGAACAACGTTTGTCATGTATCGTATTCAATCTTGTTTGTTTATTTGTCCGGACTCTGGAGTATGAATACCTCTCGTGTTAGTCGTTGCTATATGCTAACAAATACTCCCTCCGTCCCACAAAAAAACTTCTCATTTCACTCTAAACTTTTGTCACACAAAAAACTTCTCATTTCCCATATTTAGTGGGCTCCACCCAATAAAAAACTATTATTATTAAAAACCCCACCACTAATATCCACTAACCATCTTTCTCTCTCCAATCTAACCTTATATTTTAATCAAAAGTATTATCAATTACTCCACCACTAACTATTACCTAAAAACATGTACAAAAGCCAAATGAGAAGTTTTTTGTGGGACGGAGGGAGTATGTTATATTTTTTAATTTTTTAGGGGACCACAAACGTTAAAGCTTATAGTGAGTTGAAGGTACGATTTTAATATTATGTAACATTATTAATGAAGTTGCAATTATTGGTTTATAAAATTACTCCAAAATTTTTGTACAAAAAAATGCGAACACCCAAAAATAAAAGTAAAACTATTGGAGAAACTTAATTAACGAGACTAAAAGTTAATTCCCAACAAAAAAATTTTATTTCTCTTGGGCATAAGGTTTTAGGAGATAGTTAATGGTAAGGTCATTGATAATACTTTTGATTAAAATATAAAGTTAGATTGGAGAGAAAAAATGTTTTATTGGTGAATCATTAGTAATAGTATTATTTTATTAAGTGGACCCCTTAAATTTGATAAATGAGAACTTTTTTGTGGGATAAAATTTGAATAAGAACAAGGAAGTTTTTTGTGAGACGGAGGAAGTAATAAATTGAGTGAAACAACATCTTCTCCTACATATGAGCCTACATTTGATTTACGTTTGCCAACTCAGCAGTTTGCAACTCCCTCATTGGTCAAGAATGCCACTTGTAATTCAACCATTGGCCAACGTAATCCTCCTTATATTATACTTGAAAATTCTGTAGTATTCTCCTCCTGCTGAGTTAACAAACTTCCTTTACAAATTTCACATCCATTGTTTTCGTAAATATTCATATTTCCGCAAATCATGCAATTATATTAGGTAACAAGATCATGCCTACGGAATATTGGGTCTGCCATTTGAAATTTAATAAAAATAAATAAATAACTACAATCCTATTTAGGTAATTTGCGAATCTTTAGAAAAAATTAATAAATTCGTTTGACGCAATTATATGACTTTCCATCTCAACTTTCAATTAAGTTTTAAAATATATATTTTGTCAAATCAATCCTTTAGGTAATTCTTTAGGAATATATATTTTAATTTTCGGAACTTTAGACAAATAATGAACAAATTCTTTTGACACAATCAAATAATGAGCAAATTCCCTTAATTAGTTTGACAGAATTTAAAACTATTATTATAACTAAAAATGTTAAAATATGTTGATATTGTCGATTATCAAAATTCAAATTAAAGGGATATTACTTTAACTACTTAAGGTAAATTAAGAAATATTATATGACCTCTTTATATAATTCAAGAAATCTACAAAAATTGATTGTGACAAAGTCCGAACATGCCCTTATAATATATGTGACCCAAATGTCTACATTTGTGCCGCGCTAATCGTTGGACTATTTGAAAAGGCATGGTTATTAGTTCTTTCGATAACAAGATGCCCCTGTTTTATGTTTAAGTATGCTTTGTTATGACTATTAATAAAAGCCAATGTCAGACGTTGTCACAAGTTGAGTTGTTTCTTCAAAATCCAGTATTCTCACACGATCAATTGTATGTCGATGTCTCTAGATTTAAGAGCAAGAAATGATTGAAAGTTATTTGTTGCGACCAAGATGACAATTACACTAACTCAATAACAACTTGTCGTATACAAATAAGTTTTATTTCGTCTCTAAATTATGTGTACCATTTGTGATATGTATCAAACGTTTATCATCATTTCAATTATAGATTAATATATGATATCTTGAGTTTTTTTTTTAGAATTTTCGTTTTTATTTTATGTAGCATGCCCGCCCATTCGGGCGGACTATGAAGCTAGTAATGGTAAATAAAAAGGTAAATGGAGAGATCATTATATACGCTATTTTGGAAAACTAAAATATTTAACTTCAATGTATGCGGGTATCTTTTATTCATGTAACCGTTTCTAACTTTTCTCTAATCATTTCAAAACCTAGTGAGATTTTGAAGACTATTACTCCCTCCGTCCCATAAAAAAGTTTACATTTCATTTGGGCACAAGTTTTTATGAGATATTTAGTGGTGAGGTCCTTTGTAATACTTTTAATTAAAATATAAAGTTAGATTGGAGAGAAAAAGTGTTTTATTGGTGGAATAATTGATAATAATATTATTTTATTAGGTGGGCCCCCTAAATTTGAGACATGTAAACTTTTTTCTGGGACAAAATTTTAAGGAGAAATTTAACTTTTTTGTGGGATGAAGGGAGTACTAGTTAATAGATAGTGAAAAATTACCCATATCCTACTCTATATATGAGGCCTAAATTTGAAAAGGGTTTGACACCATGGCAATTCCAAGCATTCCTATTCGTCCATAATGCCACTTGGAATTCTCTGATTGGTCCACGTCATTTGCACTAATACAAACGAATCTGGTACGGCTTACGGTCTACATTCATATTCATATGCTCCATATACGGCAAACGAATCTGGTACGGCTTACGGTCTACATTCATATGCTCCATATACGACTTCCTACATACAAGGAAACAAATAATTATTTAAAATATCGTACATACAAATAACTATTTAAAAGATCCTACATACAAGGAAACAAATAAATATTTAAAAGATCAATCAGCGAAGGAAACAAATAACTATATGTAACATTTCTTCATTTACCGTTTTTTTGTACAAAATCATTATCACATCTATCGATTATTATGTCATTTAGAAGCATATACAGTTTTTGGACATTTTTCTACATACTAAAATTTACAGCATACCCGCCCATCGGGTGGGTTTTGTAGCTAGTATGATATATGATTAAAAAATGATAAAATTTAAAAAATAAGAAGCAAGATGAAAAGGTAAAAAAAATGTTATTTTTTTCTTGAACGGCAATTTTTTTTAATGTTATTAGTGTTCAAAAAATAACTTTCAAAATACGTAAATATATAAATATAAGTAAATGACGCAGCTTAACTTTTAGTCTAAGAAAGTATGTACAATGTTAGAACGTAGCAATCATGTATATTTAATACCATATCTACGTATATAATTGTATTAGTTTCAAAGCCCGCCCCGACTGGGCGGGCATGCTTCAAGAGAAATATTAAAGAAAAATAACAAAAATATTAATACAGTTTAAATGACATAACAATCCATAGTTGTAATGGTAAGTTTGTATAAATTTTGATACATGAATAAATGTAACACCGCAAAATTTAGGAAGCGTTTTTTTTTTTTTTTTTTAAATGCCCGAAGGCGATTAGGTTATTCTGTAGGTTAGTTTAGTTTAGTTTAGTTTACAAACAAGGTCCCACAATAAGCTTCCAAATAAACATTTCTTAAACAATACATTAACGGTGTCACTTAAACGACATGGCTCATTTTTAAAACTTATCAAACGGAGCTTGGTCAATCATCCCGTCCAAAGCACCGATCACCTGAAAAGATTCAACAAGGGAGGGATTAGCACAAAGCTAAGTGAATGAATATAATCTACAAATTCTGTAAAGCCCAACGAGCTAGCATAGACATCTCTACTATCTAAAAGTCACATAGCCACCACACTAATCACTTAAACACGGAAGTTATAAAACATCTCCGGTTGGGTCAACACTTAAACCCGGAAGTTAAAAATAACATCTCCGGTTGGGTCATCACTGGAACACGGAAGTTTAAATAAACATCTCCGGTTCGTTCAAGAAGATCGGGGTCCTGCCGGAGCCTTAAACCATGGTCGGCCAAACCACGGTAACCGATAGCGGTTCGAGACCAACACCCGGGCAACTCCCTCCCCTTGACCATGCAACAAATACAGGTAAGGTCGGATACCCTTTAGTCGACACCCATTGCCCAGCGCACTGACTTCTCAAACCTCGGTTACCAATCAAACCGAGCCCTCGGTTACCAATCAAACCGAGTTGTTGCTTACAATCAAGCCAAGTCTCTTCACCTATGTGCACATGGTCTTGTATGGTATTCCCTAACACTAGGCATACATAATAAGTCGTCTAGCTGTGAAAAACACCGCGAAAAACGTCACGGCAGAGTTCCCAATCGCGAACTCAAGTTCACGATCGTGAACTAGAGTTCGCGTCGGGAACTCCGACGTGAACTACTTCGCGACCATCGACCAACTTTGCTGGAGACACTTCGCGATCGGGAACGGGAGTTCGCGACGCGAACTCCCCACGTCTGGTAATCCCTGCATTTTTACCAAGTATGCATATACCGAACCTATTGAAACCGAACACAAGTTGGAGGTTAAATCCACTCACCGTTACTTCCACTTGTCGAACTCAGAGGTCTAATGTTTCTGAGTCACGATCCCGATTCCTGTACACCAAAGGAATACCGAATTAGTATATAATTCCACCAAATTATAAACAATGTTAAATATATATTTAACACTAACACTTGCACTAACTAGATAGCCAAACACTTAAACCATCATATGAACATGTCATGACCTTCTATACTTACACAACCAGTCAAATAATCCTTTTGCAAGTCTTTCATTCAAACGGGTCAAACCGGATTATTAAACAATAATGCACTCCACAACTACAATCATGTCGACAACTTACAAATCACCAAATTATGTAATTATCATGTTGTTGTCATTCATAAACCAAGTCAATCCATACTAAAATACATTTAGTCAAACTTTCACTATATTTGCCCAAACGGGTCAAAACAACATTTTTTAACTTCAACACTTTCAAGCACAACTATAATTGCTATAATCATACCATTTAACAATTAATAACTAACTAGTTATTTTAACAAGATCAAAACTCCATCCTATATCATTATTAACCACCAATTTCACTAGTTCATGAAATCTCCCAATAACCATCCAAACACCACCCAAGCTCAATCATTTAGCACACATTCATCACAACTAACAAGTCATAACCAATTAAACAATTCATCAAGTTCATGACAACCAAAAAGCCAAGAATTTTACTTCTAAATTCCTAGTTCATCTTTTCACCCAATTAGCCAAACACTAGTTAGTTTATTTATCAAAATCCACCAATACTTGGTTTTAAACATACATAACTTACCAAACATGTTTTCTTAACATAATGAACAATTCCAAGCATTCAACCCACAAGAAATCCAAGGTTTGACAAACCCAAACAACCTACTTTTACATAAACACACCAACTTGTACACTATGCTAAAAAGGTTGTACCTTGTGCTAAAACACTTGTACTCAAGCTAATTCCTCCACACCAAGTCAAAACTCACCCACACAACACACACACCCCTACGTACACACACACATACACTTGCACATCTTGTTAAAATACTTGCACTCATATAAACAAATACACATTACATGCCAAACCTTGCAAGAACACATAATATACCATCCATAGCAAGATTCACTAACAAAAACCCAAGAATCATAAACCCTATTTTAATCAACTATCATGGAATCGAAAATGAACACATATAGGTTGAAGCTTACCTCAAGAGCTACTCAAAAACGTGTTCGGATTAAAGATTGGCCAAGAAACAAGCTATGTATCTTCAAGATAACTCAAGAACAAGAAATGGGTTTTAATGGAGTTTCTAGAGAGAGAAAGAGAAAGATAAGATGGAGAGGGAGAGATATGAAGAAAAGTGAGGTTGAAAGGAAGAAGAGGGTTGGCCCTCTCCCCTTTGGCTGCCGAACTCACTCCAAAGGGGGCCCACTTTTTTGTCTTTTTCATTTTAAACAATACAATATAAAAGTCCCTTTCGTAGTTAATTTATTTAAAATAGCAAACGGACTCCAATTTTAAAAACGAAAGCATTTCTGGAAACGAAATCCGACAAGGAATCTAAAGATATAAAAATCACATTTTTATTTAAACATTTCAGAAAACAGATATTTTAATCCCTTGATTAAAATATCACAAAAGGATAAAAGGTCAAATAATTCATTTAACACTTAATCAATTTATTCCATATATGGTCAAATAGATATTTTTAAATATCAAAATATACCTAAAACAACTAGGCCAGTTTTAGGATGTTACAACCTCCTACAATAAGATAAAGCAAAATGATCGGGTTGAAAATGGGATATTTGTGTAACGGGTCAAAAGAACTTGGTTTGACCCGTAAACCATTTTTACCATTTTAAATATACAAATCATTAATGTATTTTTTAAGCTGAAAAAAATATATAATAAAAAAAAGTTATGTATAAAAATAGACTTTGTACAAATATTCATTTGGCCAGTTTGAACCACTCCTGTTTCTTGAAGTACCTAAACCTGCCCATGATTCTTCACCACATCATTGGATTCTGCAATATGAATACCAATTTCATGATACTTTGCAAACCACAACCCTAGATCTCCTAAAAAAGAGCATCAATAAACTTTAAGAATGAATAATGAACTACTCCTGATATTCAGCAAATATTAATACAAATAAAAAGCAAACAACAAAAGACTCACTTGCTTAAAATACCGAGATGCACAAAATTGACCAGCAACTCTTTTGCCTGATAAAAAATGTAAGAAGAAAAAAGAAACTTAAAACAATGTATATACCCAAATATTAATATTAATCATCTATAACATTTGATTCTGTCAAATAATTTCCCACTTCAAATTTTCAAAATCAACATTTCATTTCACATTCATTTTCATCTTCCTCTCCATCAAAATATCTATAAAGTGCATTAATATCAAATAATATTAAGAATATTTTTAGCAAAAAGGAAAAATCAATTAGGCTTCAAACTCCAAATACTTTAGTCTCTAATCAAACAACCAAAAAGTGGCTCCTTTTAGTTGATTTAAAATCAAACACATATGAGTGATTATCAAGAAAATAATGAAATTGAGAAAAACACCAACCTTTTTCGACTAAGCACCACTATTTTTTTGATAAGCACCTCGAGCTACCACCAATACCACAACCAAAATCAGTTATGCTTTTAGGCCTTTTTAGCGGTTCCTTTGCAACAAAATTGTACATTCTTTATAGAGAAAAATCATCATAATGGCAGACGAAATTAATATATAACCTGATTTGATTAGAACATGTTCATACCAAACATGTTTTTATAACTTTAAAATTAGTGAGTAACAAAAATAGGTTTAGATGAATACCAGAAACATAGGTGGTTAGAACATGTTCATACCTGAACCTATCTTGACCCGTTATCCAACCCGCCCATTTTGACAGCTCTACTAATTAGTTAGGGCAAAAATATTAATGTACGTGCCAAACGTTTGCTCAAGCTTCATTGTTTATGTACTCTAATTCATACAGGTTACACACTCCATAGCCTTTATGTAAACAACATGCTTTTTTATAGCTGCATCAACAATAGAAAAATTAGATTCGATGATGAAAAATAAAGATTTCTATAGAATGCATTAATCATATAAAATCATAAGCCTTTCACTGTTTTGAATTTAAAATTGTAATTTTTAAGTAAAAAATTCAGAAAAAAGAGAACTCATTTTTCAACATGCCCAATGAAAGCTCAATTATCTACAGCTTATGAAGGTTGAATGTACCTGTAGGGATTCAAAAGTTATCAATCAACAAATCCATCAGGTAGTTGATTTGCTGCAATAAGTAATAATCAATAATCAAGCAACACATGTATACAAAATTGCAAATTGATCAAAACCGAAAAATATATAATCTTACATAGTTTGTATACAATCATCTGGAAATTTTTTGGTGGATTAATCTCCCAAATTAAGGTCACAGATCAAAGTGTTTTAAATGACTTGAATTCAATCGTGATTGGGTATTTATTAATTATCTATGAAATTGAAAATCGATTTTAAAGGAACAAATCAACCGATCATGTAAAATTGAGAAAGAAAGAACAAAAATCAAGTAAATGATATATTGTTCTGGAACTAAAATCAAGGGTTTCAAACTGATTAAGATCGTTTCAACAAAAAAATAAAAATTGGTTGAGGCGAATACCGCGTACATTCGAAGAACTAATCAACAAACTATGTGATATAATTAATCAAGTGACATTAAACTAAAATAAATTATTTACCTCCGATACCAATAGCCAAATGTGAAATTCCATCCACTGTGAATTTACAACATGAATTCTATCGCCTTCGTTCTCACCGCCAAAACATACACACAAGTGAATTTCGCTAGCGGTTTTTAGGGCGGAAAAAATTAGGGATTTTGGGGAAATAAGGTGAAATTCGATAGCTGTGGAGGGGCGGACGAATTTTTGAAATAGGGTTTAGTGAGAAGGTGCATATGGGTAACGATGAATAAATGTAGGAAAGAGAGACAAATTCAGAGTTGGTTGCTGGATGGATGTTGGCCAATCCTAGAATTACACATGGCATTATCAGCGAATGGATAGCTCCAAACTGCCTAGTTGGCAAATCTAAATCAAATGTAGGCTCATATATAGGAGAAGATTCTTCAAATATTTTATTCATCCAATTTTCAAGTCGACTAACATATTAGTTGGTTTAATTTTAATATAGAAAATTATATTACTATAATTTATTTTATATTTAAATTTGATGGAGACAAATTAATTTGTTTATATATTTTGAAAGACTGATTTCCTATTATTCAAACACGTGCTACAAATTTAACTTTCCAGGAAATGAAGAAATAATATCTGCTTAATTAATACTAATATACTATTAAAGTATAACACTGTCTAATACTCCGTATTACTATATTATATGGTTTTTAATCTAGCAATATATAAGTTACCTACCAACATTTGATTCAAATCTTGTTATAAACACATATCAGTACGTATGATATTTAATTATGTCAATATCTCTCTTATAAACCCTTCTATTTTGTATCATTTTTAACAACTATTTGATTTGGTAGGGGTAAAATACTATTCTTAAATTTTGGTTAAAAACCTTCTATATTATATTATTTTTTAACAATTATTTGCTTTGCTGGGAAAAAAGAAAAGACCATTCTTAGATTTTCGTTTGAAATCAGTATCCATAGTTTAGATATTACATATTTATAAAAAGAATTCATACTTACATAAATATCATCTTTAATAAAAGAATTAAATATATGACTATCAGATCTAAAAAATTGTGTCAAGAGATTTAAAATTCATTCTCACTGTTTCTGTGTCGCTACACATAAGATTTTAACTGATTTACTCTGCAGTTTATACTGTCTAAGTATAACTTTTGGAAAATTATGTGACACTCAACGGCAGTAAATATCAATAGAGAATTTATTTTTATACATATAACTTTTATAAATTAATATCTAGTATAAACATAATGTGAAATTCAATATCCATTCAATCTTGTGATGTTAAAACTCACCGGGCTTTCCTTGCAGAATGTTATTTTAGAAAAGAAAAAAAAAAGATAGGTAAATGAAGTATATTTATTAGATCAAGGGTGAAATATACGGATTATGTGTTTTGTTTTTTATTCATATGGTCCACGATTTCTTATTTTCGCACAGGTTTCTCAAACGGATGCTGTTAAAAAAGCCCCATTAACTGAGGTGGTGTGTTTTACTCATGAGGATATTTATGTCAATTTTTATGATAATTGTATTTGTTATCACTTACCTGTTTTCTAATAAAGAAACAAAATAAAAAAAGGCTGATATGTGCCCCCACCGCACTCCGCCACCATGCTCACAACCAAACCTAAACCCAGCGACCACCGACCATATCAGCCATCAACCGCCAGTCCGCCACCACATCAACGTTTACATTACAGTCTAAACCAAAAGGTTACAATCTAAACCCCGAAGTAGAAAATTCTGAAAGATCCAACTATCAAAATTCATTTTGTAGATCTAAACTCACATATCTGCAGATCTAAACAAAAACCGATACACTTACAAATACACATAAGATACTTCCAATCTTCCATCCACGGATCTATAAACCCAAATTCATAGACAAACACAAAATCAACCAAATCGCTCAGATCTAAAGCGAATCCACACACATACACAATTTACAAAAATAAATCAAGATAACCGAACATAAACCCTAATCGAAACCCGTAAACACATACTACCAAGGTGGTCGGATTTTGATGAAAATCAGAAGGCGGGAGAGAGAGAGAGATCGAGGTGCAGTGGGTGGTGGTCGCGGTGGCGGCCGACGGTGCCAAGGTGGACGGTGTTGGGCGTCGGTTTGATGGCGTAGGCGGAGATGATGACCGTGTTGGTGGATGGTTGTCACGCTTGGTTGTGGCGGTGGAGTTCACTGATGTGTTGTGGTGGTGGTTAAGATCAAAAGGAAGAGAGATTACAGAGAATTTAGAGGTGAGTTTTTTTTCTTCTTCTTCTTTTTTCATGTTTTAAAAAATAGAGTAAAATGATAAAATACCATATATACAGTGTAGTCTCTATTTTTTTTTTCTTGTGAGATCAAGAAACAACATGTATTGCAGACGTAAGCAATTGTTTTCATTAATTCAAATACTGATTTAAAAAGTTCTTCCACAGTTTAAAAAATCCAAAAAAGTAATGAATGAATTGTCTGAAGACTACAAGTTATTCCCAGAAAAGAAATGCAAGATGCTTTTACGTTATAACAATATATACATATTAGCAATAGTTAATTTGGAATCAATGAGACAACTATTGGTTAGATGTTTTGAGGAATATGCACATTGTTCCAAAGATCAGGACAAATGAATTGATCCTACGATATTGAGTAGTAAAAGTAAAATGAATACTGGCATTTCATATTTGTTAATAGTTTTCACAGTTTACCTTGTGGCTTTTTGTATTGCAAGCAGGGATAACCAGATTACCAAACTAAACAAATTGGTTAAGTTAAGAAGATCACCACGGGAAGAAGCATGGACAATTCAAGATGTATCGAATTTATCTCCGGTTAATATTGTAGGTCAACAAGGATCAATTGAAGCAGACATGATTGATGAACTTCCAGGCCAACCACAAGTGGATTTTGATCATTATGCAGGATATGTTACAGTTGATGCAGAAGCTGGAAGGGCCTTATTTTATTATTTTGCTGAATCACCTCATAACTCCTCAACCAAACCTCTTGTCCTTTGGCTAAATGGAGGTAACTACACATCTAATATTTGATTTAATAGGTTGTAAGTATACAAATACATCTAGAAGCAATAAATTAAAACCATAAGCAAATTACCTATGAAAACAAGATCAAGTTAATGAGTCAGAGTATTAAATTGAAATTTTTTCAAGTTTAGGGCATCATTGTACATCATTAATAGTCAAGTTGATGCCACTAAGACATAATTTGGATCTTATTAAATTGATTTCACCAATGCACATTACTTGCACAACATGATTATAGAATGAGGCTATTCTCAGGTCCGGGATGCTCATCTTTTGGATATGGAGCCATGGAAGAACTTGGACCTTTTCGGGTCAACAGTGATGGGAAAACAGCAATGACTATGCATGGAATAACGGTAACAAAAATTATCATCATCAATTAAATCATTTTATAAACAAAAAACGCTAAATTGTATTTGACAGTTGCTAATGTACTATTCTTGGAATCACCTGCTGGAGTAGGATTCTCATATTCAATCGTCTGATTACACAACCGGCGATAAACAAACAGCTAAAGACTCGTACACTTTCCTCATCAATTGGTTAGAAAGATTCCCGAGATTTCTTTATTACAGGTGAAAGCTATGCAGGTCATTATGTGCCTCAGCTTGCTTCCTTAATACTCTCCCAGAACAACAAAACAAACCAAACAATCATTAATCTTAAAGGAATTGCAGTAAGTAAAATAAACATCCACTAATTAAGAAGAATCTAATTACTAATTGTGCTTAACATGTGTAGATTGGGAATGCTTGGATAGATGATACTGCTTGTAATCAAGGAATGTATGACTACTTTTGGACACATGCTTTAAACTCTGATGAGACAAATGCGGGGATTAATAAGTATTGTGATTATGTTTCGGGCAATTTCTCAGATACATGCTTAAGTTATCAAGGTAAAGGAGATAGAGAGTATGGTGATATTGATATATACAATATCTATGCTCCATTCAAGTGCACAAAAACCTGGATCTCAAGGATCTGTAAGTTTCTAATTCATTGCATAAATAATATACAAAAACATGCAAATTTTAACATGATATATATACTACTACTAGGTCAAGAATTTTGATCCTTGCTCTGATTATTATGTCTCGTCTTATCTGAATCGGGCAGAAGCACTTCATGCACGAAATACATCATGGTCACATTGCGGGTACATATTTCTTTTTCTGTATGTACACTATTAAACATGTGACTTTTATTTGTATGCAGTGGTATTGGATGGACAGACATGCCAACAACCATTTTGCCTACTATTAATCAGTTAGGCATTAGTGTCTGGATATACAGGTGAGTTCCAGTTAAACCAAACAATAACTGTAGTTGGACAAATATGATTTAATTATGAATTTTCAGTGGGGATATCGACGGACGGTTACATCTTCAAGGTACTAGCTTCAGGTAGAGACCACATGGAATAGTAACAATGAGGTAATTTTAACAAATTATAATAGTCAAAATCAATAAATTGATGTTATAAATTAAGGTTGGAGGGTGGGGTATAAAGGAGTGGTGTTGGTTACAGTAAGAGGTGCAGGGCATACAGTTCCAAGCTACCAACCAGAAAGAGCATTGCTCATGATCTCATCATCTTGTAACGGAGATTGAGGCTTCAATGTTTGTTTAATCCCAAGTGTCGTGTTAGTTTTACTAAATCGTATGTGGAAAAAAAGATTCCTGTAAGCATATGAAAAATGAAATAGGAATTCACATGATTGTACAGAAACATATGTCAAATTCCTCATTTATTACCGCCTTCTGTTTACAAAATCGCTCCACACTTGGAATTTGGAAAGAGTAGAAAAGAAGTGGAGAGAAATAATAAAAACAAGATTGTATTCTTGAGTTTTCTTTTGAAAGAGAGAATAGATTTGGAAGGAAAATTTATCCAAATTCTCGTTCGGCCTATAGTTGGGGAGAATTGGAGAGAACTACCTATTAATCACCAAAATACCCTGACCTTGGAACAACTTGTTTAATCGTTTTAATTAAATGGATTATATGAGTCGTGTTTTGGTAATTGGTTAAAGGTTAACATGTTAGTGTTAAAATATCTGATCTGTTTATATAAATAAGTCGAATGTTTCTGACCCACCAACCCATGAATATGAACATGCAAAACCGAACCGTCCTGAATTATCACAGCTTCACTCATATATGCAGTGTTCCGTTCAAAAGAAAATATTATTGTCACTGTGTCATTAAATTGAATTAAATATATAAGACAAATGTATATTATCACAATTAATACCATTAATTTCATTAATAAAAACACCATTAGTTGCTATTTTTTTTTTTTATTATTTTTTTTAATTTAATAATTATGAGTTTGTCTAACTAATACTCTAAGGTATAAGATAAGCACCCCTTGCTAAGTTTTTTTTTATATATATATTTTCCGTTTCCAAAAATAAATAAGATAAGCACCGTTAAATAAACTGAAAGACATCATCAATATTAAAATAGGTATTTAATACATGTTAAAAATAGAATTAATTACTACATAACAAATACAATTTGTAATACGATTCCTTTTTTCCAGTTCCATTTACAATCCCTGGAATTATAGCAATACAAAGTATGGCATGCTCTCTATTTATATATTGTGAACTGAAGAATTGTGTTTTGTGGACTCGAATATGGAGAAAGTTGTTCCATCCAAGTTTTTTATTTTGGCTCTGTTACTAATCACTACAAGTGAGTTGTCTCTAATTTTTTTAAATAATATTTGTTATAAGTAGTAGTTGAATCCATTAATAATTTAATACTAAACCCCTTATTATTTATTATAGCCAGTTAGGCATTTCCTGCTTGTATAATATTTCCATTTGTTAATAATGTATATTTACTGTCCAGTGGTAAGAATAAAAGGAGAAAGCAACCCGGTTCCTTCTTTGAATGCTCCATCTGGTTTCCCTTGCTTGAGGCTTTGTTTTAATGGTGACCCGTGCCCTTCTCCAATCTGCTTAGTAAATGATGATTGCTGGAAATATTGCAAGATCAAACCTTATTCCAAGTGTCACTTAGGCAGATGTTGTTGCCTGATTTAATAACAAGTTCGATTAAACAATTAATATCGTACAATGGATAATAAACATAAATTTATAATTACTAGCTAGCTAATACTCCCTCCGTCCCACAAAAAACTTCCCATTTGATATGGGCACAAGTTTTAAGGGGATAGTTAGTGGTGGGGTCATTGGTAATAATTTTGATTAAAATATAAGATTGATTTGAAGAGAGAAAGATGGTTAGTGGATAGTTAGTGGTGGGGTCCTTAGTAATAATAGTACTACCTCCGTATCAAAATAAGTGATATATTTGAGAAATTGCGGTTTTTGAGGCAAAAGATTAGAAAGTGATTTAAAATATTATAAAGTGGGTAGTTAGTGGATAATGAGACCCACTTCTTTTGGATGTAGTGAAATTAATGATGTTTAAAAGTAAAAAAAAGGGTAAAGGAGTGTACCACTGACACTGGCCACATATTGTGACCGGACACCCGACCCAGCAACAGGTGCATTCTCCGGCAAATCACCTAATAATGATATCCACACCTCTGTTTTGGGCTCGATATACGAGACCCAGCATTTTCAGCACAGAGGGGGACCCACGTTTCAAAGGGGCTGGTGGCCACAAGAGGGGTTTCACGGGGTTTGAACCCGGGACCTCCCACATAGGAGGCCCAAGTCTTACCAACCGCGCCCACCCTTGTGGTTATGTTTAAAAGTAAAAGTAAGGGTAAAAGAGTAATTTTACTTTATTAAAATAGATAGTTAGTGGAGAAGGGGTCCCACTTTTTTGCCAAATAAGGAAAGATTTTGAAGTGTATCACTTATTTTGTTCCACCTCTTTTAGGAAAGTATATCACTTATTTTGATACGGAGGTAGTATTTTATTATGTGGAGCCCATCAATTGAATGAAATGAGAATTTTTTGTGGGACAAAAAATTAAGGTCAAATGGAAAGTTTTTCTGAACGGAGGGAGTATCATGCAATTAATGTACTTGTTTTTTTTATATTATATATATGACTAAGAGCATGTTTATAAAAGAGCTTATAACTTATACTTTTTCTGATTCAAAATAAGTGATACACTTTCTTTTTTATAGTGATTCAAAATAAGTGATACACTTTGAAAAATGACCTTATTTGGCAAAAAAAATTGTAGGACCCACACCCACTAACTATCTACTTTAACAAAGTGAAATAACATTTTTACTCTTACTTTTTACTTTTAAACATCATTAACCTTATTTTATTCAAAAGGTGTGAGACCTATTCCCCAATAATCATCCAATTAATCTAATTGTATGATCATTATAATCTTCTGCTTCAAAATACGTGAAACCCAAAGTATATCACTTATTTTGAATCGGATGAAGTATAAGCTTACATATGAAAGCTTAATTAAGTTTAGATAAACTAATAAGCTTATAAATCCTTATCAGCTTTCTCAAACATGCCCTAAGATAGTAATTGGTATAAATCAAGTTTCCATTGAATGGTGATTGCAATTTGCGTTTATTGCTTAATTATTCATGCAACTAAATTACATCATCTTTGGCCTTTGCAACGAGTATGCAACTTGTAGTTATAAATGCGATTTGCTTGCCATTTCGTAACCTATATTAAGTTATTAACTAAGGCATCAAATTACATGTGATTTGGCATGATAATTATGTTATTATAACGGTGATGAGTGTCGGGGCTTCATTGCATTAGTTGGAACAAAACAAACATTTAGTAAAATACTATTTGGCCCGTTTTTAGGACGGTTTTATAATTTTGTGGCATATGGTGAGTATTTGATACAGTTTAGTAAAACCTCCCAAATTATCTAATTTTGAGAACTATAATATCATAGAAACACTCCCGACCATAACACGCGTTCAAACACCTCCTGAATAAAGCTAGGTTTTTTATTTATAAGCCCTAATTTAGAAGTTGATTAGACCCTAAAAGCATGTATGTTGGTAACCAAAATTTTTCTTGGCATCACAGCACCAATGCGCATAGTCCTACTCAAATAATATGTCATATTCATTTGATTGATGGACCGAGCCTCTAATTATCATCTAAAAATCTCTTACTGGGTCCTCTAATTATCATCTAAAAATCTCTTACAAAATCGTAACCTATAGAGCGGCTAATGCTTATATCTATAACAACTTTAGCAGCTTTAAAGGACGGATATTTATTAGTAAAGGCTTCATGCAATAAAGTGTCATCTAACTAAGGGGTATTGACTTAGTGGTATCTAATTCATGTAATAGAAATGATTTTTAGTCCTAGTCCTACCCATTTGATAGGATAACATGTGTAATTAACTAATTCTTTCTCATAATATTATCCCTTGATTTTGACACATGTCTTCATCTAATGAGTATGACTAAATGATAGGACTAAATATCATCACTCTTCATGTAAAATACTGGATTGAAGAATTTCTACTTTTAATTTGTCTATGTAAATTGTTTTACTTTTCCCTCCTAATTTCTTGCTAAACTGGATCTTTTAACATATTAGTTGTTTCTAAAAAAAAATTCACTAGGTCTTCAACAAGAGGCAAAATAAGAGGTCTCAAATTTAATCCATATAAGCAATAAAATTACCCTCTTGTGGCTATGTAGTTCACTCGCGCCAACTCCAGACTACCTGCAAGCGGATGATCACATTGAGATTAGTATGCTCCCAAAGCAATTCGGAAACCAGGTTTAAAAAAATGAAACAAAGTGTCAACTGCAAACATAGGCGTCTCCGAGATTTTGAGTGCCCTGTGCGAATAGATAAAAATGGGCCCCCTAAATACAATATTAATATAATAAAATTGATATTTTTAATTTTTTTCTATTCAATTCATGTGATAATAGACGAAAATAGACCCCCTATATACAATATTTATATAAAAAAATTGAAATTTCTAATTTTTTTCTATTAAATTATTAAACTGGCTTAAAATTTTAAGATTACATATACTACTATAAGAAATATATAAAAATTTGGGCCCCCTAAAAAATATGGGCCCTGTGCGGCTGCACCTCCTGCACCTCCTCAAAAACACCCCTGGTCTGCAAATTAATCTCCTACAAATATGTCACAACCATTATAGTAGCGTTTGTCCCTCATTGTATCACAGTTCAAAAGGAACGGTTGTTCTGTATTAGCCTATTAGGCACTACAATGTAAGTATGAATCTACAATACCTTTTTTTATGCATCATTTAAATAAAACTCAACTAACCTGTATCATTTTGAGAAACGAGTACGCTTATGTGAATAACCTTAATCAAAGGTAACTCAAACTAATAGAAGTATATAAATCACATACTCTCTCTTCCCCTCTTTTACATCACTATCACCATCGCTGTCATTATTCATCTTCATTCAGCTATGAAGATCTTTAAAAATATTAAAAATAATCATATACTATTAAATATTGTCGGTATACGTGATTATGATTCTACTGATAGTTGAAGTGCGCGGCGTTAAAATAGTTGATGACTCAATGACTACTACAGGCGCAATCTTAATATTTTGGCATGATTTGTTTGATTGTTTTTAACATTTAATATTATTTGCAGTAAATTATCAAAAGTTTGTATACAAAGATATTAATAATTTAAACTGCATTTTAAATAGTACTTCCTCCGTCCCACAAAGAAGTTTATATTTCTCTTGGGCATACGTATTTAGGTGATAGTTAGTGGTGGAGTCTTTTGTAATATTTTTGATTAAAATATAAGGTTATTTGGAAAGAAAAAAAATGCTTTTAGGAGAAAGTTAATAATAGTATTTTATTAAGTGGTCAATTATATTTGAGAAATGTAAATTTTTTTGTGAGACAAAATTTATAGGTGAAATGTAAATTTTTTTATGGGACGGAGGGAGTATATAACTATATATTGAACACAACCGAAAAAACATGTTTTATAACACGATTTAGATTGTTGTAACATATTTCATTTTCAAAACACATATTATTGATATTGCTATATAATAAAGTGGGCACAATATATTTCATGATGGTCAATCGACCCAACACAAATTAAATCCACACCTAAACATTAGAATTGACAACACGTCGGTTCTACATATGCATGAATTTTCAAATGCTTAGTTGGCTCTGTTAGTTTTGACCGGGTAGGTGGTTTGTGCAATTGTATACCATGTTTTTGAAACTTGGATTAAAAAATGATTCCATTCATATAAAAATAAATATCTATCTTATTATTTAGACATGAGTTATAAAGTGTTCCTAAGTTTTGCTATATCTAATTGTTCATCATTTGAATATAATAGAATTGCTCAATTAGATAATTTGTATTAAACTATTTGGTTTTAAATCAAATAGCTTTTTTTTTATTTATACTTTTCATACATATTAACCTCTATATATGAGGCCTAATTTTGAATTAAATTTGACTTGTCCATTTCGAGCTCTCTCATTGGCTGCCAATGCTGACGTGTAATCCCCAACAATGCCACATGTCATCATTGAATTTGAAAACTTTTAATTTGTATAAAAATCGAAACAAGTCAATACTAGGCAAAAAAATTCGGAACAGATATTCAAAAGATTTGAATATCTTGGCAAAAAAAAAAAAAAAAAAAACTCTTGCAGACTATATTTAAAAGGGTCAAGCATTTAGTATCTCCGAAACAAGTCAAATCTTAGCAAAAAATTCAGAACAAATATTCGAATTAGCCAAATATTCTAAACCATACCTTTTCTCACATGGAAGATTTAAAGTTGCGATATATGGTCACCAGTCGACTCTAATTAGTAATTACTCAACATTTCATATATTTTTTTTTTGTCTTGAACGATATCTTAACGCCACTATTGGGCTAAACAACTTTGGCAATTTAAATGGATCAAACATGTCAAATATGTCAATTTTTTAAATGTATATGCAGGAACCTACTAAGAGATATTTATCTTTTAAATATATCTATAAACTATTAAATTATAAACATATTTGTTTTTAAAATGTTTTGATACTTAATCGGGTTGAGGAGTCGATCTATTTAAATTATCGTCAACCTGAACCCAACATGTTTATTAAACATGTCAATTGAGTCGATTTAAAATTGATCCATAACTTCTTTCTCTGAACCTCAACATGTTCATTTTCGTATCAGTCTCAGGTCGAGTTTTGTGTAAGGTCAAAAATTATCACCACTGCTATTTTTGTACGCTATTATCGACTATTGTATGCAGGTTAATTAAGGAGCAATTGTGGTGGTTTGCAACCCCTGTTATCCTGCAACAAAGACAAAGAAAAAGTAAATAATAAAAATTATTTCAGACTCAATAAAAAAAATTAATATTCACAATCATCAATCCGAAACATACTAAGAGTTGCTACAAAATCTGTGGAACCCCAGTTTTTTTCAAGATCGGGCCATTCTTGCTCCCACACACAAAATGGTTGTCATCATAAATGAACGTATGCTTTCTTTAATTCCCAGAGAACAAAAGACATACGAGTCATCGGACTCATTTTCGGTTGCAAATGAAGATGATACTATGTTTAACCTTGCTCTTTACGCCACCGATTTCTTGAACAATATAAATATGTCAGGTGTCTCGCAGCATATCTTGAAGTTAAAGATCGGCGCTCCAGTAATGTGTATGCGAAATATTGATCAGAAAGCTGGATTGTGCAACAGAACGCGACTTCAGATATTACGAATGGGGATAAATATAATCGAAGGTAAAATCATATCTGGCGGCAAAGTTGGTACCATTTACGCTATCCCTCGGATGGTTATTAGTCTTTCTGACAACAAGATGCCTTTCAAATTGAACCGGAGATAATTTCCTGTTCAAGTTTCCTTTGCTATGACTATTAATAAAAGTCAAGGTCAGATATTGTCGCAAGTTGTTTTGTTTCTTCAAAAACCAGTATTCTCACATGGTCAACTTTATGTCTTCGTATCACGAGTTAAGAACAAGAACGGATTGAAGGTTATTTGTTGCGACAAAGATGACAATTAAACTAATTCAACAACAAATGTCGTTTACAAAGAAGTCTTATTTCGTCTATAAATTTTCTGTAACATATATTCATGTATCAAAATCTATACCAACTCATTATTACAATTATGGATTGTTATGCATTTAAACTGTATCAATATTTTTGTTATTTTTCTACATATCTCTTGAAGCATGTCCGCCCAGTCGGGCGGGCTTTGAAGCTAGTATTTATTATATACGGCAAACAATTTATGCAAACCTAGTATCCTTATTTATATGTATTTACTAGTTCTAACTTATCTCGTTTTCATCCTTCAATTTTGCAAACCTTCCATAAAACTTTGCTTTACATTCCACAACGACAGTTAGTCGCTCAACCTCGTCATTGTTATTGATACCCTAACATCATTTGGATATACTAGGTTAAAACCCGCGCGATTCATATATTCCTGGCGATTAAAAGTTCATTGGTTACATATTTTTATAACGAATACAATACATAAACATGAAAACTGTGTATAAAATAGAGGTAACACGATAAACCTAATTAAGTATAAAATACAACGAAGAAGTTTTTGTTTATGCGTGTTACTCATCATGTAAAACCTCTCGATACACCACGTTTGCTGTGTAAACTCCGTCGAGATTAATTTTTTTTGCTGAGTTACCAATACTTTTGTATTAAATGTTTTTTATTTGGTATTATGTGTATAAAGGGTATTTTAGTGGGCCCCATAGGGTATTATAAGTTAAGTTATGGTAGAGGGGTATTTGAGATTTTAATGTGAAATTTGAAATAATGAAGTGGCGCTAAGGTGGCGCTGATTTGGCGAAATGGCTTGAGCCACCATACCTGATGCTCTTAATATGGTTTTCAAGGTCAATATAAGACCCTCCATATTTTTAAATCTTTTTAATCATTATAATATATTAATTATTTAATATATAGTTTTTTAGCTTTCCTATTACCCACTTATTTACCATTTATCGTTTATAATAATTGTTTGTTATAAATATTATATAAAAACTTATAATAATTAAACAAACTACATATTATGATTTGATAGTTTAGTTTTTAATGAAATAAAAAAGCACTTATGTTTGAAAAAAATATACTTTTACCCCCCTAAATTTATAACTTATAATTTTCACTTTATAGTTAATACTTTTAACATTATTTAAAATACCTATTCAATTTTGAAAGCTATTAGAATAATAATTTTTTTTATAAAATGTTGTATTTATTAGTTTATTTGACTTTATAATAGATTAGATGTAAAATTAAGAGCCCTGAACTATAAGATTAAAGCACTTTCAGACACCTAAAATTCGAGTTCAAATTTTAGGTACGTCTCAACCATATGGAGGGGTGCAAACTAAATATTTATAAATTAAACATTTTCAAATGATAAACAATAAAATTACCATTACATATTTTATTGATATTTTGTAACTTTAAAATTAAATGGATTAAAGACAAAAGTTAAATATACCCGCAGCAGAGCGCGGGGCTCCATTATGCTCGTTGACGTACAAACTCAATTAGCAATCACATGTTTTCTATTATAATCAAATAAACGAACTTAACTATTATTACACTGACATCCTAATCCATCTGTTGAATCTCAGTTGCTAACATAATACATTATCCAATTACAAGATCACAACAACGATATAAAAACCAATTAAGAAATTGAAAAAGAAATACAACTAATTATAAATAGCTTAAAATGTTGGAAGTGATTCTCTCAAATAACACCACAATTTTGTGTACAAGAAGTAGTTACAAAAACCTTAATCTCAACACACTTTGATGTACCTTGAGGCTGAAATTGAAGTTTAATTTGCTTGATTTTGTCGATCGTTTGACTTTGAGTATAATCATGAATCTGTTTTGCTCTTGGTAACCATAATTGAACATGACCAACATCAAAGTTTTTCATGTAATGACTACATTCCAAGTCTTTTCTCACACAACCCTTGCCTAAACACAACATAAAAAATAAATAAAAAATAAAAAAGGGTAAAGAAAAGTACAACCCGTTACCAGTATATATATTCAAAAGTTTCAATTGCATAAAATTCCTCTTCTTACATCTTTGTTCGGCTCCGATTGTGTTATTAGCTTCTGACATTTTCCCAAAAGATACCCTAACAATGAGTAACTAAGTTAAAAGATGATAGCAACCATCACATTGAAATACATCTTGTATTTAGTTTTTAATCTTTATATATAAATATAAAAAAACAGAAAAAGATTATATGAACTATACCTTTACCGATAAGTTGTGATTTTTGGTTCTTTATGAGGCTGGACTTATAAGTGTTACGATTACAACTGTCTACTAATTCAGATTTATAATGATTGTTTTTTAAAAAAGGGAATGAGTAGAAATGACGTTTTCATTAAATGCCTCGTTAATTCACCCATTAAGTAATTCACCCATTAAATGAATGAATTAACTGTAAATTCCGTTATATTCAGAATTTATGTATTTCTTTTTACTTAAAAAAAACATAAATACATGAATTAAATGTCAAAATAAGCGCCTCTTTAATGGTTCGCCCATTTTAAGAAATCGAAAATATTTATTCCGTTTTTAAACTGATAAAGTCAAAGGTAAATAATTTAAGCTTTTAAACTGATAAAGTCATAAGTCAGGGGTAGATAATTTGAGCATTTAAAGCCATATAATTATTTCCTTAATGAGCAGGTATTTAATGGTTTATGTAACGACCCGAAATTTGTAAATAAATAAATTATGTAAAATCATGATAAATAAGGATAAATCATATAAAACACGTGGAAAGTGGTTTCGTGTCATTTGGACACCGTATGAGAAAGTTATGGATGAAACCGGATCGAAACGGGAAGCAAAAGTTGCAGCCCTGCTGCATTAGTCAAGATAGCGCCGCTATCTTGGAGATAGCGACGCGAAATGTTGGTCGCCAGACAGAGGTCCGAGATAGCGTTGGGGTCTTGAACGCGAAAATGAGATTTCGAGGATAGCGTCGGAGATAGCGACGCTATATGGCGTCGCGAATTATCGCGGAAGGCAGATCGCGACGCGATCTTTACATTAGCGGCGCGATTTCCTATCTGATGAGCATTAAAGTCGGGTTTTGGGCATTTAATGCATACAAAAACCCTAGTTTTCTCCCAACTCGAGCTTGTGTACGTTTTTTAGTGTAAGGCATCGTTTGGAGCCGAATTCTTGGTCAAATCTTGTGATTCTTCACTCCTAGTTGAAAATTTAAGGTATATCTTCACTCCCTTGTAGTTGTAGCTTTAGATCTATGGGTTTATTGGCTTGGGTTTGAAACCCTAGTTCTTGGGTTGGTGGCTCATGGTGAAATAAACATTTTATACACTTAATAGATGATATATTAACAAGGGAATCAAGTGTATGATTAAGATTTGTAAGAAACTTAAGGGTTGGTTAAACCTAGGGTTTGGTAAATCACCATAATTGGGGGAAAGTTGTTAATAAGTGTTATCAAGAGTTGGATGAACACATTAGTAGTGGTAAGTGATGTTGATCATCTTGTGATTGTTATGTTAGGCTTTTGGTGAAGCCTTGGAAGGTTGATTGATCGTTGAAGCGAGGGATTGGGTGTCAAGAACACGGTTGGAGCATCATATTGCTAAGGTGAGTACGTGTGGACTTTACTGGGTACATAGCCATAGAAATGTATTTTACTTATTCGTGACCGGTCTATCGGAAAATGGACTTAGATTTATTGTGTGTGAATTTAGTTATATATATTAATGTTAATATACAACTAACTTGTGTGATCATTGTTGTAATAGCCTAAGGCTTTACTTGGCATAACTATTAGGTTATGATAAGAGATAGATGGTGGTGATGCGGGGGATCCCCGATCATTGAGACGAGTGTATATATGTTTATACACTAGGCACGATGGTGCTTCTAGTATGCATATGTTTACATACTAGGTTTGTTAGGATTCTGATACACATATGTTTATGTATTGGATATGCTTGTGTATTGGTACATATATGTTTATGTACTAGTTATGGGTGCTAGAGATTGATAGAGTTACCACAGGGTGAATAGACCGTGTTGTTAAGACGTAAACGTATAAAATATTATATATATATATATATATATATATATATATATATATATATATATATATATATATATATATATATGTGTGTGTGTGTGTGTGTGTGTTTGATGTACGGTTTATCGGGTATAAAACCCATGTATCTCACGAGACTCTCTTGTCTCACGTACTCCTTGTTTGTTTTGCTATGTACTCAGGTTCGGGATCGAAGGTTTAGGTGCGCATGGATAGAGATGCGGAGCCTAGAGTAGAAGAACACTAGAACGGATTTAGACTTAGCTTTGGTTTTGATCTATTTTGTAACACCAACTCTATACTCTGATTTTCATACCAAATGTTTTTATAAATCCGTATTTTGGGATAGTTCTCCTCTATATTAAATGATTATTTTGGCCAAATGTTTTTGTTATAAAATTTGAGGTGTTACAGTTTATGTATTTAACGTCTTAATTCATTAATTTCATTATTTTTATCACCCCTTATTTAACGTCTTAATTCATTGATTTTATTATATTTTCAATTAATATTTCAATATAAATAATATTTCATTATAAATAAATTAAACAGATTAAAATATGATTTAGTTCTTATTAAATTTAAATAAAGAAGATGCTATGAAAATATAAATCCAATTATTTAAATAAAGAAGATGCTATGTTAATTCTCTGATTACATCTAAAAAAATTTCGTTAATTAGTATGGGTATAGGGTAATATGACATATAAATCCTACATAGTAAAATGGACTTTTCTTTTACCAATTGACTTTTAAGCTAGTAATGAGTTATTCAAAATCTTATCGTATGCGGCAAATTCAAAACCATGTAAAGGGCCAGACCACTCAGCGCATTCTTTAACCGTTGTGCTTGATTGAAATGAAAGCTTTTCATTCAGGCCAGTAAACGTGAAACTTGATTTGGTCGCCCACAACTTACCTCCTTTGATAATGTAAACACCGTCTTCCTTCAGTTTTGTTTGAAATTTACTCATTAACTTCACGTAAATAGAACCTTGAATCCTGCCTCCCTACAAAAAATTTAATACAAAATGTAGTTAATCGTAAGTTAACATTGTTGAGATAATATATATAAGTAGTGATGATTTATCGAATATGATTAAGAGTAATACCTCTTCGTCAATTAAAATCATCTCAAGTGATATTATCTCGTTTTTGTTATTGAAGTTTGTTTGGGGCCAAATCCGGCAAACCTTGACCTTGATGTGAATTTTGTCTTTGAAATCATGAATGTTTCTTACAAAGTGCAATCCGGTTGTTGACATGGTTTGCCGAATTATGATGATAGTCGATGAATGGTGATGTTTTGTAACACTGCAAAATTTAGAAAGCTTTTTTTTTTTTTTAAATGCCCGAAGGCGATTAGGTTTTCCTCTAGGTTAGTTTAGTTATCTTAGTTTAGTTTAGTTTACAAACAAGGTCCCACAATAAGCTTCCAAACTGAACATTACTTAGGCAATACAAAAACGGTGTCACTTAAACGATATGGCTCATTTTCAAAACATAACAACTGAGCTTGGTCAATCATCCCGTCCAGAGCACCGATCAACTGAAAAGATTCAACGAGGGAGGGATTAGCACAAAGCTAAGTGAATGGACATAAACAACAAATTGTACAAAGCTCGACAAGCGAGCACCAACACCTCCACGATTGTTACTCCTCGTAACCGCTAAACCGTTGTTTCCCCTGAATCACTGTTCCACCGAACCAGTAACCGCTAACTGTCTAATCACTAACACGGAAGTTATAAAACATCTCCGCGTACTAACCTCAGAAGTAGCTTCTACATCTCCGATTGCTAACACGGAAGTTATAAAACATCTCCGGTTGGGTCATCACTTAAACCCGGAAGTTTAAATAAACATCTCCGGTTGGGTCATCGCTGGAACACGGAAGTTTAAATAAACATCTCCGGTTCGTTCGAGAAGATCGGGGTCCTGCCGGAGCCTTAAACCATGGTCGGCCAAACCACGGTAACCGATAGCGGTTCGTGACCAACACCCGGGCAACTCCCTCCCCTTGACCATGCAACAAATACAGGTAAGGTCGGATACCCTTTAGTCGACACCCATTGCCCAGCGCACTGACTTCTCAAACCTCGGTCACCAAGTCAAACCGAGTTGTAGCTACCCGTCAAGCCAAGTCTCTTCACCTATGTGCACAAGGTCATGTATGGTATTCCCTAACACTAGGCATACATAACGAGTATACTAGCTACGAAAAACACCGCGAAAAACGTCACCACTGAGTTCCCAATCGCGAACTATAGTTCACGATCGCGAACTAGAGTTCGCGACGTGAACTCTGATCGTGAACTCTTCGCGACGACTAACAAACTTCTCTGGACTGACTTCCCGATCGCGAACTATGTTCGCGTCGTGAACTTCCCCCGTCTGGTGATTTCCTGCATTTTTACCAAGTATGCATATACCGAACCAATTGTGACCGAACACAAGTTGGAGATTAAATCCACTCACCGTTACTTCCACTTGTCGAACTCAGAGGTCTAATGTTTCTGAGTCACGATCCCGATTCCTGTACACCAAAGGAATACCGAATTAGTGTATAATTCACCAAATTATAAACAATGTTAAATATGCATTTAACACTAACACTTGCACCAACTAGATAACTAAACACTAGTAACCTCATATAAACATGTCATGACCATTTACACTTACACAACAAGTCAACTAGTCATTTTGCAAGTCCTTCATTCAAACGGGTCAAACCGGATTATTAAACAATAGTACATCCTACAATTGTAAACATAACATCAACTTGCAATTCACCAAATGTTACCAATAACATTGCTAATCACATAATCCTAACAAAATACTTATACTTTCACAATCCAAGTCACTTTAAGTCATTTTACCACTAAACGGCCCAAACGGGTCAAAAGCCCGAATGTGACTATAACACTTCCAATTTCCATCAATTAGCACAAAAACCCTATACTTTGCAAGTCATAATCATGTAACAATTCATCAAGTTCAAGTCACCAACAATCCATGCATTTTACTTCCAATTTACTAGTTAACCATTTCTAACTAAAAACATCCAAACACAACTACAAATGCTATAATTTACCATTTAGCAAGTCATAACTAAATGATCAATCTAACAAGTTCATAACTATCATAACCCAACTATTTTACTTCAAAATCATAAGTTATAACTTTTGACCCAAATCATCCAAACACTAGCTATCAAATCTCACCAAAACTTGACATAATCCATAACTAACATATTCGACATATTATCACTTCCTACATATTAATTCAACCCACATTAACATTAAAACCCATATTAAGTCAAGTTAGAAGCATAAACCAAAACCACACAATTGATACACACACACACACACGAACACACACACACCCACGAACACACACACACACACTCACCCATGTGTACATTTTGCTAAAAAGGTTGTACCTTATGCTAAAATACTTGTACCCATACAACAAAACATGTCAAACTTTGTATAAACACTTAACATAACATTTAACACCATAATCACCAACCAAAACTCAAGAACACATAATATCATGAAATCGAAAACGAACACATATAGGTTGAAGCTTACCTCAAGAGCTACTCAAAAACGTGCTCGGATTAAAGATTGGACAAGAATCGAGCTAGCAAAACCCCCTTGGAGCTCAAGAACACAAGGATACGTTATGGGGTTTTTAG
This sequence comes from Calendula officinalis, assembly GCA_963853835.1. Classification (NCBI taxonomy): domain Eukaryota; kingdom Viridiplantae; phylum Streptophyta; class Magnoliopsida; order Asterales; family Asteraceae; genus Calendula; species Calendula officinalis. The sequence goes on from OY970827.1 coordinate 6,226,023, forward strand.
AGAGAGAGAGACACGTCTAGAGAGAGAGAGAGATAGATCAAAATGAAAAGGATTGGGGCTTTTTCCCCCTCAAATGGCTGGTCAAGGGGTGGGGTGGGACCCACTTGATTTTTTTTCATTTTTTAACAAATACAACACCAAAGTCCCTTTCGTAGTTAATTTATTTAAAATAGCAAACGGACTCCAATTTTAAAAACGAAAGCATTTCTGGAGACGATATTAAAAGGAGAATCCAAAGATATAAAATCACATTTTCATTTAAACATTTTAGAAAACAGATATTTTAATCCCTTGATTAAAATATCACAAAAGGACAAAAGGTCAAACAATCAATTTAACATTTAGTCAAATTATTCCACATATGGTCAAATATATATTTTCAAATATCAATATATACCTAAAACAACTAGGCCAGTTTTAGGATGTTACATGTTTGGTGGTATTAGAATTAAAAAAACGTGAAATGAAGTAGAATGGTTAATTTGTCTATTTATACACAATTAAAAAAAAACGTATATACGTTATATTAAATGTAATATCACGGCCATTTAATTGCATGGACGTTTTTAAATGTAATAAAACGTATATTAAATTGCATGGTCAACTAAAACGTCTGTATTTAAGTTGGTAAATACGTTATATAGAACGATAATTATAATCTACGTTTTCTTAAAAATATGTCTGCATATTTTTAAAATGGTAAAATACGTATTTTTTTAGCGGGGTCAACAACAATTGACAGTTAAAATGGTCTGCATATTTTGACGATTCCACATATGGTAATTATAAACGCAATTTTTGGTTTTGATGAACGATTTATATGGTAATTACGTTTCAAGGTTATAATACATTACGTTTTTATGGTAATTACGTTTTGATTTAGGAAAATACATATGGTAATTACGTTTTCTAATAAATACGTCTGCATCTTTTCAAATATGGTAAGTAAAATATGGTCAAAATAGTATATATATACCGAATTTTATTTGGTTTAACAACTTAAAATATTTTTATTAAAGACGTAATTGACCGTTTTAGTTGGACAATAAAAACGTATATAAGTAATTCAATTTTCGTCAACTAAAATACGTTTTTTGCGATTCCACATATGGTAATTATAAATACATTAAATTGAGATATTATGAGTTACGTTTTGATGAACGATTTATATGGTAATTACGTTTCAAGGTTAAAGACCATTAATTACGTTTTTATGGTAGTTACGTTTTGATTTTCGAAAATACATATGGTAATTACGTTTTCTAATAAATACGTCTATAAGTAATTCAAATTTAGTCGGTAGTAATTCAAATTTTGCCATATTTGTTCCTAAGTCACTGGAAATATGTAATTCGCATTGACTTTTTGCCATAATGTATTTAGTAAACGTAATATGTATTTAATTTTTTTAAAAACGTAAGTCACTGGAAATAATAAGTTTGTCAACGTAATTATAATTTAGGAAGGCTATTAAATGCGAATTATTTTGTAACGACCGGAATTTTCGGTTAATGAATTAAATGGAAATATTGAGGAATAAAGGAGGTAAATGTAACGACCCGAAATTTGTGGATAAACAAATTGTACAAAAATACGTTAAATAAGGATAAATCGTTTAAAGCGCGTAGAAATTGGTTTCGTGTCGTTTGGACACCGTATGAGAAAGTTATGGGCGAAATCGGGTTGAAACCTAGACCGAAAACTGCAGCCCTGCTGCAAAGGCAGGCTCGCGGCGCGAGCCTGGCGCGAGTGAAACGCGAAGTCAAACAGAAGAGTTAGGCCCAAACGCGAGGGACTCGCGTTGAGCTCGAGTTGAGCTTCGCGTCGAGAGTCGCGTTGATCCAGGCGCGAGCGGGGCGCGAGGTCGGGCTTCCTGCGGCGACCAAGAGGACATCCCGCGTCACCTCGCGGTGCGAGCCAAACGCGAGGGTGGCGCGAGGGCTGTCTGGAGTATATAAAATGGTGTAGAAGCTAGGGCTTCATAAACCCACGAACCATAGATCTTGTGCAGCCGTTTTTGGAGAGTTTTTGGTCGTTTTTGGAGCTAAGGAGCTCAAATCATCACCATCTTGAAGGATTGAAGCATCAAGGGTAAGGATTCTTGCTTGTTCTACTTAGTTATCTTAATTTTTAGCTTGGTAAGGGTAGAAATGGTGGTTTGGGGAACCAACCATGTCATCTTTGGGGAAGATGACTAAACTTGGGTGTAGAACACTCGATGTAAGCTTGTAATCGATGTGTACAAGTTGGAATTGGGTTTATTGATGGAAATCTTGAACTAGGGTTTGAGATTCCACCAAGTTGGATGAACTTGGTGGTTAGGAATGTAAATATGGATTGATTAGTGATTAGTTATGGATAATAACTAGCTATTGTGATGGTATTGATGGTAGGTCAAGAAGACCTAAAGTTTGGTGACATCTCACAAGTTGGAAAGCAAGGATTCGTGTTGTTAGACACGATTTGGATTTAGCTTGGCTAAGGTGAGTACATGAGACTTTTAAAACTGGGTACATAGCAAATGTTTCTTTTAAAATATATATGAGGTTTTGTGAGTCTTTATTAATAAATGATTTTTAATAAAGATATGCTTGAAAAGATGAGAAAGTGATAAATAGTAGACTATCTAAGTATGTCTAAAGTGATTGATGATTTTGAAAGAGATCATGATAATGAAAAGTAATTAATAATTAATTATTGATATGACTTAAAAGAGTGTACTTTTATATTATGTGATTACTAATAACGAGATTAGTGGATCCGATTATGTGAATGCTAGTTAAGATTAGCAGGTGGATAGATTGTATGATGGCCTTATGGCATTGATGATAGATGTGACATATAGTCACGTGTAATAGTTATGACGGGTAGATTGAAATAAGGCAGGTACATGATAGATTTGGAGGCATTCTGGGTTATCATGGTATCTTTAAAATGATGGAGCTATAAGCTCATGATGATAAATGATCAATGGTGATGATGATTATGAGGTCCCTAGGGCCATGGTAGATTGGAGGCATTCCGGTTATCATGGTTCCTTAAGGTTAGTGGTAGATTGGAGGCATTCCGATTACCCAATACCTATGAGTCCCGGTAGATTGGAGGCATTCCGGTTACCGTGGATATGACGGTCTTGATAGATTGGAGGCATTCCGATTATCTTGACATTGACCAATGATGAAAGAAATGAAGTGACCCGAAGGAAATTAATAACATTATTATGCTATAAATGACATTATGTGATTAGTTGTTTATCGGGTCTAAAACCCATGTATCTCACGAGACTATTTTGTCTCACGTACTACTTTGTTTTTGGCTATGTACTCAGGTTCGAGATCAATGGACTAGAGGGTCGCGATAGAAGTGGCCTAGTGTTGATTAGCTCGGGAGCTCGTAGGTAGATCCCGTTTATCCTATGGTTATGATATTGTATTGTAACACCAGTTTTATAACTCTGATAATGTTTAAATGGTTTTTGTTAAACCGTAATTTGAGAGATATTGTACATTGTAATATTTTTATTTAAAAATATGTTTTAAAAGATGTTTTGAAAAATGAGGTGTTACAACTTGGTATCAGAGCTATAGTTTAAGTGAATTAGGTTGGATGTCCATCCTAGTCTTAGACTGTAGCAATAGGAATATAAGATTCCTTGAGATAGATAGGTTGACCTTGAGACTTTATGTTAAGATTAGGGTTGAACCTAGGGGACCTATAGAAGTTGTTATGCAGTGTGCAATGTGAGTCTTTTGAGACCGTAGGGCATTAGTATGATAGGGTCGACCCCTATGAGAAGTGCCATGTTTTGATCTAATTGTGTTGTTTTTGACTGTTGAGTCGACCGTTTGAATCTTGTTTATCGAATACGTTGGGATGGCGAAAGAACGAATGTGAAAAGTGGACGAACTCCACTAAATTGGGAAGAGTTATGAATGAGAATGGGAACCAGACTATTGATAACCGTATGATTAAGGGTAGGAGGAATGATTCCAATACCCGTACGAAGGAGGAGTCATCGAATGGCGAAGTCCGTAGTGAGAAGTAGCTACATAAAGAGGTAGCCGGACCTAGTCGGAAGAAATGGAAGGATGTTGTATAAGGTTGTCATGGCATGTGAAACCGTTGAGTAAATCGGAAGTTCTGAACCGGAGGTCACGATTGGTGAATTCGGTGGATTGAGCAAGTGCTAGAGGGTAGCAAGAGAAGAAAGAAAGATATGATGAGTTTGACATTCATATAATTAAAGGGGGAGGCGTTGACACGGTGGAACGTGTAGTATGAAACTTTTGGAAAGAGAGTGTGGTACAATATGTTGTGAAAGGAACTCACGAGTGAGTTGAAAGGGGAAGTCTTCCCGGAAGGAAATCTAGAGGGGGGTTCATGATGCAGCCTCGGAGATCTTAGGTGAAGATTGATGCTATGTGGTTATGGCTTAATTGTTGGTTGTTGTACGAATTGGTGCTTTTAGAATTTGGAGACGAGTCGTACGACATGGGGATTTATTTTTGGGAATAGTCTTCCCGGCTAGTGATGTGAGTGGAAACATGTATTGGAAAGGACTATAGACAAGTGCGTCGCATATTGTAAGGATATAAGGGTTGATACTAATATATGAGAAGGATGAGACACGAGATATGGATCCTTGGAAATGGAATTTGGACATTCGGCGGGAATCCGGATAAGTAATGTAATATTATACGTGAACGGTAAAGGAAAGAATGACTAAGGTATAGTGATGCCTTAGAATTTATGAATGGGAAATATGTGGAAAAGAGTAAGTGTCGGGAACGACGGATGTTGATCGTTGAAAACGGTTGAGTAAAAAAAAAAAAATAAAAAAATAAATAAAAATAAAAAAAAAAATATAATAAAAAAAAAAAATTGGCATATAGCCATGTCAAGTTTTGTGACAATAACGACGAAGTCGATATCAACGGTAAGAAAACAATTAGGGGCTACATGTCAGGGTAATGACATGACGGTATGGAGCAAGGGGTAGTGTGAGACTACGAATGGAAAATAAGTATTTTTAAGTATCGCGATGTATAAAGACGAGAATATGGAAAGTTGGGCCAATGTGTGCCAAGTCATGAGTTACAAATGTGGACCGGAGTCGATTGGTCGACTTAAGATGACCGGGTGGCCGGTGAACTATGGTTGAAGGAATAGATTGATAGTTACCTCGGTGGTGACAAAAGATTTGGAAAGTTGATTAATAGGGAAATGAACCGTTTAAGGGTGATTAGTGTGTTAGTGAGACGGTAAATGGGAATCGGAAAGATTTTATGGTTTACCCGCGAGGTACAATTCTTGTGCATTATATGATGACCTTAAAGGCATGTGATAATGAAAAAGGTAATGTTATATGAAACGTATAAAGTAGTATGTCCGACGAGAAATGTGTGAATATGGAAGAAAATGATAACGCGATGTTATGAAAAATGTGTTGAATTGCATGGTGAACAAATGAACGAGTAACAGGGTAAGATAGGGGTAAAGTAGGTGATGTGAAAAGAAATAAGGTTGAGAGATAGTCTCCCCGGGTTATTATGTGTATAGTCGAATGGGTTGGCAACCGGTATGTCGCGAGAAATAAGGATAAGAAGGACTATGTTGTTATGGATTATTTGAAGGTGAATCACGAAAGTGGTAAACGTTTTCAACAAGGGGATAGTAGTACAATGAAGTACTAGGTGCTAGTGAGAATTGGAAGGTACAAAATGTATACATATATATCTATAAAATGGAACTTAGATATTGGATGTGATTGATTGAATGATTGACAAAAGGTTGTATCATGGATGATGAATGCGATGCTAAGTGAAAAAGGTTAATTAATGGTAAAATGTCCTAGATATGGTGTGCTAAGTCAAGGGTGACAATTAATGGTTGCAGAAAGGGCATAGGAAAAAGTGTGATAACTTATGTATAGACTATGGATCGGAGTCAATTAGTTGACTCAGGTTGACCGCGCGATCCGGTCAAAATATGGATGATTAGATGCAATGGTGGTTACCTAGGTGGTGAAGAAAAGATTGCAAATTTTAATAATAAGAAAATAAATCGACAAAAGACGATTGGTAAATGAGTAGGTTGGTGGAAAGCATTAGAAATGATTATATGTATACCGTGTGGTATAAAGGTATAAGTGGGAGTAATTGCCTACGAAAAGAATATGACTTTAGAAAGTAATGTTATATGAAATGTGAGGAAATGTAAATTGTATAGAGAATGTGATTAGTTATGAAAGAAAATGTTAGCTTGATGCTAAGTGAACGATGCATACATGAATCGTGTGCAAGATAGAATGGTATTGTATAGATCTTGTTAGATCGGAGGCTTTCCGGTTAACGAGACTTGTTGGGTCACTATGGATTGGAGGCTTTCCGATCATTGTGACAGTTTGGAATCGTGATGGATTGGAGGCTTTCCGATCATCTCGATAAGATAGTTAAAGTATAATTTGTTATATCAGGGGTATGATGTTTGTACCTGACGTATGTAGAACCGTATGGTTAGTTATTGATATGATTTTATAGCAAATGAGAACTTGGGTTGAAAACACGGGTAGTGTTTAAGTATAAGTAGGTGTAGGAGATGCCTACAAGTTCATGGTTTATGGAAAAGGAATGCTTTTAGGAAGCAAAGTTTGATAGTAATCAATGAGTGGTGAAAGAGGTATAATGGGTGGTTAGGCCACAATTGGATATGATTGAGGCTCTAGAGCCGGTAATCGGGAATTTCAAGTATGGTATAAGGATACTTGAAGGAATTATAAGTGGTATAAGTAATTGGATGAAAGTTAAAAAGGTGATAGAGATTTGGTATTGCCTTAAATGAAAATTGTTAATCGATTGTGGAAATTGAAATCGAAGAAAAGATGAACAATTGAGAAAGGAAATTAGATATTGAAATCGGGAATGAAGAGCTTGGGAAGCGATGCCTTAGTAATAAGGAATATGTGGAATTTAGCAAGGTAAGTTGACTTTATTCATAAGTCAAGGTTGGTCAACTAGTGGAATGTTGACTTTAGTCAAAATTGGGTTTTGACTTTTGGTTAATGGTTAGACAAGGATAAGGGCATAATATATCGTCTGCATGTGTATGATAGTGGTTAATGGATTGATGGAAATAATAGTAGTCAAAGGGTACGACTTTGACCGTTGAATAATTCGGATTGAATTTAGGGATCGAGTATGATTGTTGTTGGACCATGAATGTAAGGTCGATTGTTAAGGAATTGATGGTTAATGGAACCACTAGTGGATAAAGAAAATATCAAGATATGGTTGACTTTGTGCTTAAGTCAAAGATTTGGCAATGTTGACCATTTGGTCAAAGCTAGGCATTGACTATCGTTTTGGTCAATTGGCTATTAGTAATGATTGGGTTATATCATCCCAATGTAGATAAATGAATTGGTAAAATGATTGAAAGTGTTAAGGTCAAGTTGTGAAATTTTGACCCGGTCGGGTATTAGGGACTCAAGATTGGGTTTTTGACCCATTTGGAGTATGACGGAGTCAAGCGGGCATTTAAATGCATAAGTATCATTGGATAACCATTTGGAAGTGTAAGGAAAATTGGAAATCCTTGAGTTGATTCCGAGGACGGAATCCTTTTAAGGGGTGGATAGTTGTAACGACCGGAATTTTCGGTTAATGAATTAAATGGAAATATTGAGGAATAAAGGAGGTAAATGTAACGACCCGAAATTTGTGGATAAACAAATTGTACAAAAATACGTTAAATAAGGATAAATCGTTTAAAGCGCGTAGAAATTGGTTTCGTGTCGTTTGGACACCGTATGAGAAAGTTATGGGCGAAATCGGGTTGAAACCTAGACCGAAAAGTGCAGCCCTGCTGCAAAGGCAGGCTCGCGGCGCGAGCCTGGCGCGAGTGAAACGCGAAGTCAAACAGAAGAGTTAGGCCCAAACGCGAGGGACTCGCGTTGAGCTCGAGTTGAGCTTCGCGTCGAGAGTCGCGTTGATCCAGGCACGAGCGGGGCGCGAGGTCGGGCTTCCTGCGGCGACCAAGAGGACATCCCGCGTCACCTCGCGGTGCGAGCCAAACGCGAGGGTGGCGCGAGGGCTGTCTGGAGTATATAAAATGGTGTAGAAGCTAGGGCTTCATAAACCCACGAACCATAGATCTTGTGCAGCCGTTTTTGGAGAGTTTTTGGTCGTTTTTGGAGCTAAGGAGCTCAAATCATCAACATCTTGAAGGATTGAAGCATCAAGGGTAAGGATTCTTGCTTGTTCTACTTAGTTATCTTAATTTTTAGCTTGGTAAGGGTAGAAATGGTGGTTTGGGGAACCAACCATGTCATCTTTGGGGAAGATGACTAAACTTGGGTGTAGAACACTCGATGTAAGCTTGTAATCGATGTGTACAAGTTGGAATTGGGTTTATTGATGGAAATCTTGAACTAGGGTTTGAGATTCCACCAAGTTGGATGAACTTGGTGGTTAGGAATGTAAATATGGATTGATTAGTGATTAGTTATGGATAATAACTAGCTATTGTGATGGTATTGATGGTAGGTCAAGAAGACCTAAAGTTTGGTGACATCTCACAAGTTGGAAAGCAAGGATTCGTGTTGTTAGACACGATTTGGATTTAGCTTGGCTAAGGTGAGTACATGAGACTTTTAAAACTGGGTACATAGCAAATGTTTCTTTTAAAATATATATGAGGTTTTGTGAGTCTTTATTAATAAATGATTTTTAATAAAGATATGCTTGAAAAGATGAGAAAGTGATAAATAGTAGACTATCTAAGTATGTCTAAAGTGATTGATGATTTTGAAAGAGATCATGATAATGAAAAGTAATTAATAATTAATTATTGATATGACTTAAAAGAGTGTACTTTTATATTATGTGATTACTAATAACGAGATTAGTGGATCCGATTATGTGAATGCTAGTTAAGATTAGCAGGTGGATAGATTGTATGATGGCCTTATGACATTGATGATAGATGTGACATATAGTCACGTGTAATAGTTATGACGGGTAGATTGAAATAAGGCAGGTACATGATAGATTTGGAGGCATTCTGGGTTATCATGGTATCTTTAAAATGATGGAGCTATAAGCTCATGATGATAAATGATCAATGGTGATGATGATTATGAGGTCCCTAGGGCCATGGTAGATTGGAGGCATTCCGGTTATCATGGTTCCTTAAGGTTAGTGGTAGATTGGAGGCATTCCGATTACCCAATACCTATGAGTCCCGGTAGATTGGAGGCATTCCGGTTACCGTGGATATGACGGTCTTGATAGATTGGAGGCATTCCGATTATCTTGACATTGACCAATGATGAAAGAAATGAAGTGACCCGAAGGAAATTAATAACATTATTATGCTATAAATGACATTATGTGATTAGTTATTTATCGGGTCTAAAACCCATGTATCTCACGAGACTATTTTGTCTCACGTACTACTTTGTTTTTGGCTATGTACTCAGGTTCGAGATCAATGGACTAGAGGGTCGCGATAGAAGTGGCCTAGTGTTGATTAGCTCGGGAGCTCGTAGGTAGATCCCGTTTATCCTATGGTTATGATATTGTATTGTAACACCAGTTTTATAACTCTGATAATGTTTAAATGGTTTTTGTTAAACCGTAATTTGAGAGATATTGTACATTGTAATATTTTTATTTAAAAATATGTTTTAAAAGATGTTTTGAAAAATGAGGTGTTACATATTTGTTTAGGAAGTTGACTGTTTATTGATACCTTTATTACCGTGGACGTTATGTATATTAGTCGAGGTTAACAAAAGCATAACAAAAAACCACATGGCCCAGTGGTTATCACCTTGGTTGTTTTCCGAATGGTCTTGGGTTCGAATCTCGGGTAAGACACATTTATTTTGATTTTGAATGGTGTTTGAACATTGCTAAAAAATGAAGTGTTGAAAATTCAGACTTCCTCTTTTAGAAATGTCTAGAATGCTTTTTAAAGTAGTTAGATGAGGGACATTTACAATTATTAGTTTCTTTTTGTATTGTCACATTCGTAAATTGATTGATAAATTAAATACTTAATATGTTCACAATTGTAGGCTCAAAGTTATGATCTTTAGCATTTTATACTCTTGTACGGATGTCGTGATAAAAATATTTTATTAATGTTTAAATGTTGAATGCTTGGGTCACAAACATATTTTAAAAAGCTGATTTTTTGCGTTGAACTAACTAATATCCTAAATACGATTGAAGCGGTTAGATCATATTAGCTGATCGGTTGAACTGGATAACAAAGCTATTGAATATATTAATGATACAATAATTATACTAATATACATTTGACAACTTGAATGAATAGTGCCAGCCAGCTCTTTTCTTTTTTGTCTTTTTCTGACTTTCCATTCAAAATATATAACTAGATATGCAATTTAATTCACAGATGTTTCCCTTGCCAACATGGTTGGCGCTTCCTGCTAACACTCTCCACCCTTCAAACCACTTGGGTTCGAGTCCCTGTAGGATATTTTTTTACATTCTTTTTTTAACTTTTGCTGAAATTACGTTTTACCCCCCTCAACTTTAACTTTTTTAAAAATAACAATACAGTATATTTTTTTACATTCTTTTTTTTACCTTTGCTGAAATTATGTTTTACCCCCCTCAACTTTAACTTTTTTAAATATAACAATATACTAAACTCTAATTTTTTTAATAACAATTTACTCCCTAAACTTTAATATTTAATAGCTATATTTAGTAGCTATACTTTTTAATATTATTATTATTATTATTATTTCTCTTAAGTTTTAGCTTGAATGTTTGAGTTTATAAAATACTTACAGTTTACCTCTTTTTTTCTAATTAGTAATATTTTTCTCGGTAACACATGAAAATCCCCCGTGGTAACGCGCGGGGGAAATCCCGCTAGTTATATACATGATGTAGAACTACCAAAATAATACTAGAAAAATTCATAATTTCTCATTTCCCAACCGATTGAACTGACTCTTTAAAATATTGCTCACAACTATAAAAAATACGACACGTCGCTATATATGACGAATGGCCAAAATTTCTCAGTCATCACCGCAAGCAATCTTTTTCATCTTCCCATCTGCGTAACCATTAAAATCACCACATTTTATTTTGTTTCGTCGATTTTTGAATTTAATATACTCGTAATTTCTCTCTCTCACTACAAAATTTGGTGACCCACTTTCTCTCTCTACGATCACAATCACACGCAGTTCATGTGTTAAAAAAAACCCGAATATGCCATTGATTCCAAATCACATTCACCTGATGCTATTTCATAATCTTGATCACCTTTGAACGAGTGTACAAACATATACTCGTTTTCACTTTCCCTTTTCGTTTCTTGATTCATTAAGGTACTCAATTCCTCTTCTTCTTGTTCTTGATGTGTGTTTATTGATGCAATTGCTTGATTGAAAATGTTATCGAGTCTGTTAATTGCGTAATGTGTACGCTTTTTAGGTTTTTAATTAGCTTAATCGTTGTTCAGAAATTTCAGTTTAACTAAAACCCTAGTTTTGTTCTTACTTGCGTTCTTAGTAATCTAGTTTCTTCTAAACGTTGTAATGGCGAAATGCATGATCTTGATGTAGTGACACAAGTCTTTAATTATTATTCTTCCTATTGTTATCTGAATTTGGCTAATCATACATGCATATATAAACTACTATATAATAATCAACATCAATTTATGGTGATCGCGGATTGTCATTTTTTTATAGTTTGTGATTGTATCCATCAAGAGAGGTTTTCACAGGGTTTTTGTGCTGCAATTATTACTCTAATTTGCAATTGAAGATATTGCAACAATTATCTTGTATAAATTTTCTAATTTTGTGCTTTGATTCAGGATTTTGGAGCTGGTAACTGCATTCGAAACAATTCCCGCCACACGGCCACAACAAATTTGTGACTCAATTGACATTTAAATATTAAAATATCGAGTATGGGCAACGATAAACAAACAGTTGGTATATTAGATACCATAAACATGGAAACAGTAAGGACAATTTTGACCCATACATACCCATACCCACATGAACATTCCCGTCACGCGATTATTGCAGTTGTTGTTGGTTGTTTATTTTTTATTTCATCAGACAACATGCATACACTCATTCAAAAGCTAGATAACAACATCAAATGGTGGTCAATTTACACCGGTTTACTAGGTTTCTTTTATTTCTTTTCATCACCATTTGTGGGGAAGACCATTAAACCAAGCTATTCCAATTTCAGTAGATGGTAATTTACTTTAATCCCCTTTTGTTAATATTAATTTAAAGATTATTGTAAGTTTTGATTTTTCATTTTTGTTGTGTGTAGGTATATAGCTTGGATATTAATTGCAGCATTATATCATTTACCGAGTTTTCAGTCAATGGGGGTAGATATGAGAATGAATTTATCTTTATTTTTGACAATTTTTATTTCTTCCATTTTTGTTCTTCTGGTTTTCCATTTAGTATTTTATGGCCTTTGGTATATTGGTCTTGTTTCTCGTGTGGCTGGAAGGAGACCTGAAATCTTGACCATTCTTCAAAATTGTACTGTAAGTCTCACATATTCAGAGATATATATGTATATATAAATTTATTTTTGAAGTAATTTTAATTATAATGCATCTATAAGAAAATGTCCTTTTAGTACAACTTTCACGTCCCATGAAATTTGAACCGTTTTCCATTTTGGGACATTGGATGAAAATGTAACATTTTTTCTGTCATAATTAGCAAATTTTGAAGGGTATTTTGGACATGTGATAAAACATTTTTTTTCTCTAAATTATGTGTGTAGGTATTAAGTGTGGCCTGTTGTGTATTTTATAGCCACTGTGGAAATCATGCTCTGAATGAAAAAACATTTGGACGAAAAGATTCTGGATTTTTTTCATTTTGGAAAAAAGGAGAACAAAGTGAATTACTTGCTAAATTTCTCAAAATGTATGAATTTAAAGATGAAGTTTGCAAATCTTGGTTTGCTCCAGTTGGGTCGGCCCGTGATTATCCACTTCTTTCTAAATGGGTCATCTATGGTGAAGTAAGTTTTCAATTTTTCATTTATTATTTTATTTTCATTTAATTTTATATTCAATTTTTTTTACAGTTTTCTTGCAGTGGGCCATGTGAGTCATCAGATGAAATTTCTCCAATATATTCATTATGGGCAACATTTATCGGTCTTTATATTGCTAATTATGTTGTTGAAAGATCAACTGGGTAAGTGGGTATATATGTAATTAAATTAATCGTTTTTATTTTTGAGATTTATAATATTGATTTTAAAATTTTAATCATCAGGTGGGCTCTTACTCACCCTTTGTCAGTTAAAGAAACAGAAAAACTGAAAAACAAACAATTGAAACCTAATTTCTTGGAAATGGTTCCTTGGTATTCAGGAACATCAGCTGATTTATTCAAAACTGTTTTTGATCTTTTAGTTTCTGTAACTGTTTTTGTGGGTCGATTTGATATGCGAATGATGCAAGCAGCAATGAGTGGTGCTCATATAGGAGCTAAACAAGAAGATTTTTTATACGATCATTTTAGTGAAAAGGTTGACTTTTGGTTTGACTTTATGGCTGATACTGGGGATGGTGGTAATTCGTCTTATTCTGTTGCTAAACTTCTTGCTCAACCGTCACTTGATGCTTCAAATAATGGTTCTTTGACCAAATTTCCCCGTGCTGACCTTCTTTTAATTGGTGGTGATCTTGCGTAAGTTTGACTTTGACCAAATTCCCATTATTGTCATCTTTTTAATAAAATATTAATATAATGATAATAATAATATTTTTTTTAATCATTTAGGTACCCAAATCCATCTGCATTCAATTATGAGAAACGGTTTTTTCGTCCTTTTGAATATGCTTTACAACCACCTTCATGGTATAAAGAGGAGCATATAGCTGTAAAAAAGCCCGAATTACCCCTTGGTGTGTCTGAATTAAAAAATTATGATGGTCCGCAATGTTTTGTTATTCCTGGAAATCATGGTGCGATTTTTTTACTTTTTATTGTGTAAATTTAAATTTAAATACTTTGTCTAAAATCTCGTTTCTTTGAGTTAATTATCGTTTTTTTTTTGTTTTTTAATAAATTTTTTCAGATTGGTTTGATGGTCTACAAACATTTATGAGATACATCTGTCACAAAAGTTGGTTAGGCGGTTGGTTAATGCCCCAAAGAAAAAGCTATTTTGCTTTACAACTACCAAAAGGTTGGTGGGTTTTTGGTCTTGATTTAGCTCTACATTGTGATATTGACAGTTACCAATTTAAATTCTTCTCAGAACTCATACAAGAAAAGGTACCCTTTTTACCATTTACCAACCAAATCTTCAGTCGCTAATTAATTATATTTGGTTTAATGACTTCAATCCATGATAATTGTTTTTAGGTTAAAGAAAATGATTCTGTGATTATTATGACACACGAACCAAATTGGATTCTTGATTGGTATTGGGATGATATAACTGGAAAAAATGTGTTGCATTTAATCCGTGATTATTTAAAAGGGAGATGTAAACTTAGGATAGCTGGAGATTTACATCATTATATGCGACACTCATATGTTCAGTCAGAAAAGCCTGCAAATGTGCAACATTTAATTGTTAATGGTTGTGGTGGGGCCTTTTTGCATCCAACACATGTTTTTTCCAATTTTAATGAAGCCTATGGAACAACTTATGAGACTAAAGCTGCTTATCCATCTGTTCAAGATTCTACCAGGGTATGTTGTAAGTAATGGGTTTCATTTGGGTTGAAACGGGTTGGTGGGTTGACCCACAAATTTTTTTGTCCATTTTTTCAAATTTTTATCGACATAATAATTTCACTATTTTTTTATTTTAATTTTTGTGGAAATTTGTTGTATGCAGATTGCTCTGGGTAATATATTAAAGTTTCGAAAAAAAAACTGGCAGTTTGATTTCATTGGTGGATTCATATACTTCATTTTGACATTTTCAATGTTTCCACTGGTACGTTTATAATTTCATTTTAAAATATAAATAAAATCATCATAATTTTGTTTTCTATTTTTCTTGTTTAACAGTGCAAGCTAGATCATATCCTACAAGATGACACATTTTCTGGTCACATAAAGAGCTTTATTAACACAGTTTGGGATGTTTTTATGTACATGATTAGCCAATCATATGTATCATCTGCGGGTGCTATATTACTTTTAGCAGCTGCAATTTCATTCATTCCTTCAAAAGTTTCCAAAAAAAAGAAAGTAATAATTGGAGTTGTACACGTGTCAGCCCACCTAATTGCAGCTTTGGTTCTTATGCTGTTAATGGAACTTGGTGTTGAAACTTGCATCAGGCATAACCTATTAGCAACATCAGGCAAGATATATATAGTACTTTTAAATTATTTTACTTGTTAATGTAAAATAAATCATTATGTTTTATTTTTTATTTCAGGTTATCACTCGTTATATGAATGGTACAGATCTGTTGAAAGTGAACATTTTCCAGACCCCACTGGTCTTAGAGCCCGTATAGAACAATGGACATTCGGGCTTTATCCAGCTTGTATCAAATATCTTATGTCAGCTTTTGATGTTCCCGAGGTTTGGTTTATTTCCATTTTATGTTAAAAAATAATTTCTTTTTAACACTTGTTTTAATAATTTACTGATTTTTTATATATCTTTGATTAATTATTTTTGGTAATTATAGGTGATGGCTGTGAGTAGGAGTAATATATGCAAAAAGGGGATGGACTCATTGTCTCGAGGGGGTGCAATGATATATTATGCTTCGGTTTTTCTTTATTTTTGGGTGTTTTCAACGCCTGTTGTGTCTTTAATATTTGGGAGCTATTTATACATTTGTATAAATTGGTTTCATTTGCATTTTGATGAAGCTTTTTCCTCTCTAAGAATTGCTAATTACAAATCCTTCACACGCTTTCACATCAAAGAGAATGGGAATCTTGAAGTTTTCACTCTTGCAGTTGATAAAGTGAGAAACTTTTTTTTTTAATTTTTGTTTTCTATGAATAAAATAATAATTATAAATTTGATATGCAGGTTCCTAAGGATTGGAAGGTGGATATTGATTGGGATAATGAGTGTAAAGAAATGCATGTATTGAGTCATGAAAGAAAATATCCAAGTAAATGGAGGGCTGCTTCTTTTCATCAGGATCCCATTAATACTCTCAAAATTGTTGATCATTTTGTTATTAAATCGGATAAATCAGAATCACTAGTAGAAAATGATGCATCTCTGTTTACCTAAAAATAGTAAATATGTAAAGTTTAGCAGTTTGGTTCAGAAAGGATTTGTAGCACTGTATCTATCGTAGTATATATTCTTGTAGAATTATTACCATATTGTAGGTACTAATGTGAACTTTTTTGGAAAGTATGAGGACCAATGAGTGCATTAATGAGAGGTTTATTTTGTATCTCCTTTTAGCCACAAATTGGATCTTTAATCTCCTCTAATGAGAGGTTTATTTGTTACTTTTAGTAGTAATCAAAGTTTGGTGTGAAGTCTCCTTTACCATCACTTTAGGTTTAAGTAAAAACTCAAAACAACTACAATCCACTAAGCATAGTAGAAGCACTCAAATCACATGCCTACACAAATCAAGAATACAAACACACAAACGTTGCTATCGATTTGGCTTTGTCAAAGGATCATATCATGAATTAAAACATAATTTTAATTATCTAAATTTACAAAAAGGGATCTTTTCCTAAGAATGATGAAAGAAACATTTGAATTTGTAATCATCTGATATTTTTGAATATTATAAATACTTGTTATGTATACATTAACCCCATGTTCTTCTTTCAATCATGAGCTTGTTTCATCACGAAGAACCTTCAAAGAAATGTATAAGGATGTTATTGCAAGCTGCCATACTTTCTGCAGAAAGATTAGCTTAGAAGATGAAGATGATGATGTGAGCGATGAACAGGAAGTAATGTTTCTCTTCACATTCCAATCATGTATTTCTATCTGATTTTTCATCTTGTAATGATATCAGACCCTTTTTTGTAATTATGTTTATATATGCATTTTTTCCCTGCAGGTTTATGTTTCAGCAGTTATACATGGAGTCAAAGTCAAAGCGGAAACTTGGACTTGCAACGGATAGCTTCATATGGGGTTTCGAATCACCTCCAAATAAAAAACAATCATAAATGTTGAAGAATTCTATTCTCCATGTAGTCATCTTTCAAGTGCAACAACTGCAGAAGCATTTATGTCTGTAAAAACAAATCTCTCTCGGTGTTCAAGCATGAGTAGTTTTGAATTCCCGAGTTTTGAAAACTTATTAAAGAGCTTTGTCATTATGAAGGTTGGCCTTTGTAGGAAAGCTCTTCTTGTTCCACCTTTGCCCAAATCACCATCTGAATCTTGGTTGTGGCGTAAAACCAACCGACTTGCTAAGATTCCTTGAGATTTTATGTAATAAATCCGGTTTATAAACCATTTGCGAATAAAATAAAGTGGAAATTAGGCCTTATTTTTTATATAGAAAATGCAGTTTTTTGTTTCTTAAGATGCATGAAACATTGACTTGTATAAGAACTTAACTGCAGGAATATTGTACCTCATGTGTATCAATCACAGTTTTTCATGTAAATGTCATTTCCCTTTCTATATATAGGAGGTTCATGATAAGTAAGGATAGGCAAACTTATGATCCCTTCAAGTAATACGAAGAACCCTTCAAAAACTCTTTTACATCTTTATAGAGTAATGTTATACACAAATTTTTTAACAAATTCTTCTAATGTCACATGTGTAACATCCCGATACCCGGCCTAGATTTTTTTAAAATTACTTTCGGTAAGTAATTCTTTTTGTTCATTATTTTTTATATGATTTATGTGATTTAATTGGATTTTTAGCATATTTTAACGAAGGGGTTAAAATTAGATTTAATTATTTTAATTGAGCATAAAATTGATAAAATTGCATTTTATTAAACTTTGAATTACAGTTCTGAAAATATCTTCGTTATTAAAATCTGAATTGCATAAGTATTTTTAAATAAATAAAACGCGACCTAGACTTTCAGTATTGCACTGTGTTAAATGAAATTAATCTGTTGTGAGGGGAGGGGTGTACGTGGGCTTTAGAAAGGGCAGGTGTCAATTGAGTTTTCCTCCTTGTTCTTTTGCCTGGCTCGACACACACATACACACTTCACATACATGCATTTTTTCTTGAAGCTCTCTATTGAAGAAGACTATCATTGTTTTGCTCTTTCCTCTGATTTTCGGAATCATCACCATCACAAGGTAGGATTCATGCTAATTGTTCATTATCTTGTGTGTTCTTGCTAGAAAAACTTAGGGTTCTTGGGTCATGGAGTTTCTTTGTCTCAAATCATGAAATTGATGAATTGCTAGGATTTCTATGAAGCTCATAACTAATCTTGTATGTTCTAGATGGTTAATTCTGGATTGTAGTGTAAGTTCAAGCCTTGGACCTTAAAACCTAGTTATGGAGTTTTGGAGAAGATGACCAAAACCCACCAAATTTGATAAATTGTGTAAATTGGGTTCTTGATGTTTTAACTAGTGTAGAATCATAATTAGAAGTAAATTGACTGAATTTTATGTGCATTGATGTTAAAATTGGGTGGTGTTTGGCTAATTGTCTTGAAATGGCCTTAACTAGCTAATTGTGCATTGTTGACTTTTCTAAGTCAACCTAAAAAGATGTCTTGATCGAAAATCGGATGCCAAATGATTGTGGGTGATTCTAATATTATAAATGTGAGAAATTTGATTAGTTGTTGGTATTGTTAGTTTGTTTGGATTTTGACCCGTTTGGGCCTAAATAACTAGAATCGGTCAAGAATGTGTGTTTTGGTGCAATACTTGAATTGTGGGGCTTACAATATGGTTTTGTTATATTTAGACTTATGGTTAAAAAGGGTTATAGACTTATGCAAGTTTTGGATAATCTATGAATCTTGTATTTTAAGTATTTCGATTGATTTGGTTACTAACTCGGTTGCATTATTAATACAGGCAAAGGCAAGGGAACTCAGTAATTAGAATACTGAGTTTTCAAGATCGGATTGCTAGCTAAGGTGAGTGGATTTAGCCTTCAAACTTTAGATGGGCAATTTGGTTAGAAATTGGTCAAAGTGGTAAAAAGGTGCAGGATTTGGTATCTGGGAAAGCTCACGACGCGAACTTGGGTTCGCGTCGCTAACTCGAGACAGGCATTTGGGGACTGGGTCGTGAAGAAGTTCACGGATCGTGAACTCAAGTTCACGTCGCGAACTTGAGTTCGTGATCGTGAACTTTCTTGGGTGCAGTTTTCTTGGCTGCAATTGTTGTTGCAAGCCCATACTTTGGTTTAATTAATAACGGTAGTTAATTAAGTGCACATTTGGGGAAGAGGTCAGTAATTGGAACATTCTACTGAGCAGAGGTTTACTATTGACAAGGTGTACCGCCCTTAGAAGCACTGGTTGTTCTAAGGGGGTACACACTGTCTTTGAGTAAAGGGCTATCGGTTATCATTGTTCGGCCAACAATGATTTAAGGCTTCGGCAGAACCCCGTTACTCTTCAAAATTAACTAATTGGGATATAAGACTTATCATTCGGTTGTTTAATTTTATTGGTTTAGTTCATTCACTTAGCTGTTAGCTAATCCCCACCTTGTTGACCTTTTTGCAGGTTATCTTTTGGGCGGGTCAAGGGGTGATGTGGGAATGGTTGACCGACACTTTGTTTTGGTATCATGTTAACTGAACCGCCGGTTGTTTAACACTTTTAGTATTTTGGATAATTGTTGTAAAAGGCCTGTTTATTAATAACTGTGTTTGGTAAATGTTTAAACGCTTCCGTTAATTTAAAAAAAAAAATCGGGTTTAGTTTTTGCGGTGTTACAAATTGGTATCAGAGCTTTGGTTTGGCAATGTGTGCACATTTAGGTGTAACATTCCCAAATCTTGGCTCGAGTTTGGTCAAACATTCCTAGATTCGGGTTTGGGGTTAGTGAGTGAACTTTAGAGTGATAGTAGTTAGTGTGTAGGTACTAACGAATTACACTAATTGTTCGTGAGATGTTGTGATTGTCACAGGTATGGCAGATAACGATAATACAAACCACCCGAACCCACCGAACAATGACGCCGGGAATGATCAACCATCGGGAAGTAATCCAGTAATCAATGAGGAGTACGTCCACTCGTTGGAAGGTCAACTTCAAGACCTCAGAAATATTGTTAGAGAATACGAACAAAATCATACCTACTCAATACCAACTCCACCCGTGAATACCACCACACAACCTCCTACCAACATGCCACCCCCAATGTTTAACTATCAATATCCACCACAAGGATATTATCCTTACCCATACCCCGGTTATCCACCACCACCACCTCAGAAACAACCTTGCACATATAAACAATTTCTTGATTGTAAGCCATCAGAATATGGTGGAAGTACCGACCCGAGTGTTACCTTAAACTGGCTAATGGAGATGTCTAGGGCCATGGACGCATGTAATTGTGATGATGACCGGCGAGTAATGTACGCCTCTCGAAGATTAATAGGTGATGCAATGCAGTGGTGGGGTACTATAACCACAAATTTCTCAGCCGCTCAATTAGCTTCAATTTCATGGAACCAGTTTTATGAACAAGTTTGTGCTCAATATTGTAATTCGTTCGAGATGAACAAGATAAGGAGAGATTTTATGGGGTTGAAAATGGATGAAAGAATGTCTGTGGATGAACTGATAAGACAATTTAATGGAAAATTACGATTTATGCAACAATGGGTGCCTGACGAGCAAGCTCAGTTACAACATTTTATCGATGCATTGTTACCAAAATATCGAGGGTCTGTTAGGTATGCGAATACTCTAACCCAAGCATTTTCTTTGGCGAAATCGGCAGAAAGTGATTTTAAAGCAAGTGATCAAATGGGTAGGGAAAGAACGGGGTTCCATAAGTCAAATTCAACCCAATCAGGCTCTCAACAAAGCCGGAAATGGCAGGGTAATCAAAAGCAAGGTAATTCGAGTCGCAAAAGCACGGGTTTTACATCGAATCAAAGAGCACCTTGGTGTTCCCGGTGCAAGTCATCACATTCTGGACCATGTACACTTCAAACTTTGAGGTGTGCACGATGTGGTCAATTCAAACATGAAGCAAAAGACTGTAACTTCCCGGGGAATGTATGCTGGAACTGTCATAAAGAGGGTCACCGAGCGGGAGAATGCCCTACGGCTAGGAAGACGGGTGCGGGTTCTGGATCGGGTGGGGCATCGTTATCGACCACGAGCCATAAAAGAAAGACTCACCCTCCACCTGAGGGTAGAGCATTTCGGATGACAGTCGAGGAGGCCACCACAACCGATGATGTAATTACCGGTATGTTCCTAATCAATTCGGTTCCTGCTCGTGTATTGTTTGATTCTGGAGCAAATCGCTCTTTTATTTCTATAACTTTCTGTGGCAAATTGAAATTACCTATGAATGTGATAACTACGCCATTAGAAATAGAAGTAGCAGATGGAAATTTGGTTCCGGTCACAACATCTGTGTCCGGGGCACGCATAGATATCGATGGTCTGCAATTTGTGACCTTTCTATTATTAATGCCGATATCTGGCTTCGATGTTGTCCTTGGTATGGATTGGCTTAGTAAAAATAGGGCTAATATTAAATGTGATAAAAAGATAATTACTTTTCCTTTGCCCGATGGGACACATGTAGTGGCCCGCGGTGACCGTGTGAATTATTCTTTTCCAATTATATCATTTATGAAGGCCAGAAAATCTTTGGTCAAAGGGTGTGAGTCTTTCCTTGCTTATGCTATTGATGTCCGAAAAAAAAAGAAGACAATTGGTGACATCCGGGTGGTATCGGAATACCCGGAGGTCTTTCCTGATGATTTGCCTGGGTTACCTCCCATTCGGGAGGTAGAATTCAAAATTGACTTAATTCCGGGAGCCAGTCCCGTAGCTCGAACTCCATACCGTTTGGCTCCTTCCGAAGTCCGTGAAATGATGTCTCAGATTCAAGAATTATTAGATAAGGGTTTCATTCGATCGAGTTCCTCTCCATGGGGAGCTCCGGTATTATTTGTAAAGAAGAAAGACGGTACTCTCCGTATGTGTATAGATTACCGGGAGTTAAACAAAAGAACCATAAAGAACAAGTACCCACTCCCGAAAATAGATGATTTGTTTGATCAGTTGCAAGGGGCTTCATATTTCTCTAAAATCGATTTGAGATCCGGGTACCATCAAGTTCGGGTACAAGAAAGTGATATTCCGAAAACCGCCTTTAGAACTCGATATGGTCATTACGAGTTTTTGGTTATGCCATTCGGGCTGACAAATGCTCCCGCCATTTTCATGGATTTAATGAACCGGGTATGTAGACCATTCCTTGATCAATTCGTTATTGTATTTATAGATGATATTTTGATTTACTCAAAATCTGAGTTAGATCATGAGCAACATTTAAGGCAGGTTTTGGAGACTTTGAAACGTGAGCAATTATATGCCAAATTCTCTAAATGTGAATTTTGGCTTCGGGAAGTGCAATTTTTGGGGCATGTAATTTGTTCAGAGGGGGTTAAGGTTGATCCGGCTAAAATAACTGCAGTGATGAATTGGGGCTCACCGAAAACACCGTCAGAGATTAAAAGTTTTCTGGGGTTGGCGGGGTATTACCGTAGATTTATTCAAAATTTCTCTAAGATTGCTAGTCCGTTAACGAAATTGACACGTAAAGATGTACCTTACCAATGGGGCAACGATCAAGAAACGGCATTTCAAACTTTAAAGCAACTTTTATGTCAAGCTCCCATACTTACCTTGCCCGATGGGTCTGACGACTTTATTGTGTATTGTGATGCATCATTCGCAGGCCTAGGTTGCGTCTTAATGCAGAGGGATCGGGTTATCGCTTATGCCTCGAGACAGTTAAAAACTCACGAAAAGAATTTCCCGACTCACGATTTGGAATTAGCAGCCGTTATTTTTGCATTGAAGCTATGGAGACATTACCTCTATGGCACCAAATGTGTTATATGCACCGATCACAAGAGTCTTCAGTATATTTTCACACAAAAAGAATTGAATATGAGGCAGCGAAGGTGGTTAGAGTTGATCAAAGATTACGATTGTGAAATTCGTTATCACCCGGGTTAGGCGAATGTGGTAGCCGATGCATTGAGTCGAAAGGGTACTTCAGAAAAGATCCAATTCATGCGTATGGAAATTATTTCGGATTTGGTAAGTCAAATTCGAAAATGCCAACTTGAGGCATTGGGTAATGAGCATTTAAAATCGGAAGTTATGAGTAAAAGAAAAGATGAGTTAGTTGTATAAGTCTCGTGTTTGGGTACCACTACTCGGGGGACTACGGGAATTGATTTTGACGGAGGCGCATAAATCTCGATTGTCGGTCCATCCGGGTAGTACAAAAATGTATAACGACTTAAAGGTGTTATATTGGTGGCCTACTATGAAAACCGACGTTGCTCAATTTGTTGAAAGGTGTCAGATATGCGCGCAAGTCAAGGCCGAGCATCAGAAACCGTATGGGTCGTTGAAACAGTTAGAAATACCCGAATGGAAATGGGAGAATATAACCATGGATTTCGTCACTAAGCTTCCCCGAACTCAGAAAAATCACGATATGATTTGGGTGATAGTTGACCGATTGACTAAAAGTGCTCACTTTTTGGCCACAAGAGAAACCGCGTCCCTCGATCAACTAGCTAAATTATATATTGATGAGATAATTTCTCGTCATGGCATTCCATTATCGATTGTGTCGGATCGAGATCCTCGTTTTGTTTCTAATTTTTGGAAGAGCTTACAAAGAGAATTGGGTACACGGGTTAATCTAAGCACCGCATATCATCCGCAAACAGATGGCCAGACAGAAAGAACAATTCAAACCTTAGAAGATATGCTTCGGGCGTGTGTGTTAGAATATGGTGGTTCTTGGGATTCTCATTTACCGTTAATTGAATTTGCCTACAACAATACGTATCACTCAAGTATTGAGATGCCACCTTATGAAATGTTGTATGGTCGTCGTTGTCGTACCCCCACTTGTTGGTTAGAAGCAGGCGAAAAACAGTTTGCGGGCCCGGATATAGTTCAAATGACGGCCGAAAAGGTGGCCATTGCCCGAGAAAAATTGAAAGCGGCCCGAGATCGTCAGAAAATGTATGCGGATCCGAGACGTAGACCGGTAACTTTTGAAGAAAATGAGATGGTGTATTTAAAAGTCTCGCCTTGGAAGGGAATTATTCGATTTGGGAAACGTGGTAAATTAGCTCCAAGATACATTGGCCCGTTTCGTATCAGTCGGGTCGTTAACGATCAATCGGTGACTTTAGAACTACCGCCGGAATTGTCCGGTATTCATGATACTTTTAATGTTTGTTATTTGAGGAAATGCAAAGTGGAAGACGAAACTCAAATCTTGCCAGTTCGAGAGTTGAAAGTTGATACAAAGAAAAGGTTAATAGAAGAGCCGGTTGGATTATTGGATAGAAAGGTAACAAAGTTGAGGAAGAAGCAGATTCCTATGGTTTTGGTCAAATGGAAACATAGTTTAGGTTCTAATCTAACGTGGGAAACCGAGGCCGAAATGAAAGATCGTTATCCGAATTTATTCGAGCAAAGTGAGATTCCGGGGACGGAATCTCTTTAAGGGGGAGAGATTTGTAACATCCCGAGACCCGGCCTAGATTTTTTTAAAATTACTTTCGGTAAGTAATTCTTTTTGTTCATTATTTTTTATATGATTTATGTGATTTAATTGGATTTTTAGCATATTTTAACCAAGGGGTTAAAATTAGATTTAATTATTTTAATTGAGCATAAAATTGATAAAATTGCATTTTATTAAACTTTGAATTACAGTTCTGAAAATATCTTCGTTATTAAAATATGAATTGCATAAGTATTTTTAAATAAATAAAACGCGACCTAGACTTTCAGTATTGCACTGTGTTAAATGAAATTAATCTGTTGTGAGGGGAGGGGTGTACGTGGGCTTTAGAAAGGGCAGGTGTCAATTGAGTTTTCCTCCTTGTTCTTTTGCCTGGCTCGACACACACACACACACACTTCACATACATGCATTTTTTCTTGAAGCTCTCTATTGAAGAAGACTATCATTGTTTTGCTCTTTCCTATGATTTTCGGAATCATCACCATCACAAGGTAGGATTCATGCTAATTGTTCATTATCTTGTGTGTTCTTGCTAGAAAAACTTAGGGTTCTTGGGTCATGGAGTTTCTTTGTCTCAAATCATGAAATTGATGAATTGCTAGGGTTTCTATGAAGCTCATAACTAATCTTGTATGTTCTAGATGGTTAATTCTGGATTGTAGTGTAAGTTCAAGCCTTGGACCTTAAAACCTAGTTATGGAGTTTTGGAGAAGATGACCAAAACCCACCAAATTTGATAAATTGTGTAAATTGGGTTCTTGATGTTTTAACTAGTGTAGAATCATAATTAGAAGTAAATTGACTGAATTTTATGTGCATTGATGTTAAAATTGGGTGGTGTTTGGCTAATTGTCTTGAAATGGCCTTAACTAGCTAATTGTGCATTGTTGACTTTTCTAAGTCAACCTAAAAAGATGTCTTGATCGAAAATCGGATGCCAAATGATTGTGGGTGATTCTAATATTATAAATGTGAGAAATTTGATTAGTTGTTGGTATTGTTAGTTTGTTTGGATTTTGACCCGTTTGGGCCTAAATAACTAGAATCGGTCAAGAATGTGTGTTTTGGTGCAATACTTGAATTGTGGGGCTTACAATATGGTTTTGTTATATTTAGACTTATGGTTAAAAAGGGTTATAGACTTATGCAAGTTTTGGATAATCTATGAATCTTGTATTTTAAGTATTTCGATTGATTTGGTTACTAACTCGGTTGCATTATTAATACAGGCAAAGGCAAGGGAACTCAGTAATTAGAATACTGAGTTTTCAAGATCGGATTGCTAGCTAAGGTGAGTGGATTTAGTCTTCAAACTTTAGATGGGCAATTTGGTTAGAAATTGGTCAAAGTGGTAAAAAGGTGCAGGATTTGGTATCTGGGAAAGTTCACGACGCGAACTTGGGTTCGCGTCGCTAACTCGAGACAGGCGTTTGGGGACTGGGTCGTGAAGAAGTTCACGGATCGTGAACTCAAGTTCACGTCGCGAACTTGAGTTCGCGATCGTGAACTTTCTTGGGTGCAGTTTTCTTGGCTGCAATTGTTGTTGCAAGCCCATACTTTGGTTTAATTAATAACGGTAGTTAATTAAGTGCACATTTGGGGAAGAGGTCAGTAATTGGAACATTCTACTGAGCAGAGGTTTACTATTGACAAGGTGTACCGCCCTTAGAAGCACTGGTTGTTCTAAGGGGGTACACACTGTCTTTGAGTAAAGGGCTATCGGTTATCATTGTTCGGCCAACAATGATTTAAGGCTTCGGCAGAACCCCGTTACTCTTCAAAATTAACTAATTGGGATATAAGACTTATCATTCGGTTGTTTAATTTTATTGGTTTAGTTCATTCACTTAGCTGTTAGCTAATCCCCACCTTGTTGACCTTTTTGCAGGTTATCTTTTGGGCGGGTCAAGGGGTGATGTGGGAATGGTTGACCGACACTTTGTTTTGGTATCATGTTAACTGAACCGCCGGTTGTTTAACACTTTTAGTATTTTGGATAATTGTTGTAAAAGGCCTGTTTATTAATAACTGTGTTTGGTAAATGTTTAAACGCTTCCGTTAATTTTAAAAAAAAAAAAAAATCAGGTTTAGTTTTACGGTGTTACAACATGACCGTCATTCATATACTTAAAAAGGCTCACTATATATATGATCTCTCTCTCATTTAAGTCCTACATATTATTTGTACAATAGAAAATTACATCGACGGTCCTTGTGATTTACCCCATAATTCATCTATGGTTATTTACTTTAAAAAATAACATCGACAATCCTTATTGTTGTTAATCTTTGCAATGTCCGTCATTTTGGCTAACTGTATGCGGTAAATCCCAACATTGCATTGCACATGAGGGTATGATCTCACACCATCATTCACCGGAGGTTGTGATAAAACTAAAAGGTCAGAAAGACCGACACTGTAAAAATTATGAATTAAGGATCGTCAGTATCATTTTTTCCAAGTAAACGACAATACATTAAATTTGGAATAAACCACAAAAATCATTCATATAATTTGCTCTTTGTATAATCTAAGTTTATCTAAGAACTACAAAGGTGAGGAGAAGACGGGGGCAAAATGCAAAAAGAACAAAGAATAGTGGTATAAATGAGAAACAAAAAACCTTGTATATATAACAGAACCCCCTTTTCAATTCGAGGAGATCTTGTCTTGTTACCAAAGAAACTCAAATTTGTTAAACGGAAGTTAATGTCAGGGATGGAACGACTACAGAGGATGTTCGCCGGAGCAGGAGGTGCGTTAGGTCATCCACCACCGGATTCTCCGACTCTGGATACATCGGAGCAAGTTTACATCTCTTCTCTAGCCCTACTCAAGATGCTTAAACATGGTAAATACCACTTTCTAGGGTTTCAATTTGTTCAATCCTTTGTTTTCATCATATGCTGCTATACCTTCGTGAATTATGCTTTTTTTTTTTTGAAAAAAATTAGGGTTTACAAATGGTTTTGTGATGTTTGTGTAGGCCGAGCTGGAGTACCTATGGAAGTTATGGGATTGATGCTCGGGGAATTCGTGGATGAATATACAGTTCGAGTGGTGGATGTTTTCGCTATGCCACAGAGTGGTACTGGTGTTAGTGTTGAAGCTGTTGATCATGTTTTCCAGACTAACATGCTTGATATGCTTAAACAAACTGGCAGGTAACTTAGTGAATTATTTCTTCAGCTAATTGTTTGTGTTGTAGACTTTTATCTGTATATTCTCACTTAATTACAATTAGTGGTTAGAAGTTAGAAGAAATTTGATTTTAGGTAACTGCCATGAATTGCATTAGATAGCACTGGGTCACAGACTTATGTTGAATAAGAAAAAGAAACAACTTATGTGAAGATAGTAAAGATGCTTCTGTTTTTGGCAAAATTAAGTAATGACATCTTAAATTACTGCCATTAGATTATTGTTAGTATTATTTTTCTTGCATGAATGTTTTAATATTTTGACGGATATTCATGTGTAATGTGATCATTCTTATGGCAAATATGTAGGGATTTACTACATTAATTATTTCTCTTAATTAGCTATTTATGGTTTCGACAGACCAGAAATGGTGGTTGGGTGGTATCATTCACATCCTGGATTTGGTTGCTGGTTATCTGGAGTTGACATCAACACACAACAGGTCCTGTTCTAATTTTCTGTTACTTATTTCACTACAACATTATCTATCATTCAAATTATCTGCAGATTTTCTAAAATCAAAACACACTAATTTTCTGTTACTTATTTCACTAGTACAGAGTTTTGAAGCTTTGAATCAACGAGCTGTTGCAGTAGTAGTTGACCCAATTCAGAGTGTAAAAGGAAAAGTTGTTCAACCCACAAACCATGATGTTGGGTCAAGAGCCACGCCAAACAACCTCTAATCTTGGCCATCTCAACAAACCATCTATCCAAGTGAGTGTTTTACAAACATCTTTGATATTCCAAGGGCAATTTGGTAATTTTGGTTTGATCTGATGCAGGCACTGATCCATGGGTTGAACAGACACTACTATTCCATAGCTATAAATTACAGGAAGAATGAGCTTGAAGAAAAGATGCTGTTGAATCTTCATAAGAAGAAGTGGACTGATGGGTTGAAACTTGAACGGTTTGATACTCATTCAAAAACCAATGAGCAGACGATTGAGGAAATGCTGAGTTTAGCCATAAAATATAACAAAGCTGTTGAGGAAGAAGACAAACTGTCTCCAGAAAAGTTAGCAATTGCCAATGTGGGAAGGCAGGATGCTAAGAAACATCTGGAAGAACATGTCTCAAATCTCATGTCATCAAACATCATTCAGACACTTGGTACAATGCTCGACACTGTTTCTTTCTAGATCTCTCTTTCTTTCTTGTAAAACTTTTTCATATTGTTTCATTTTATTAGTGTATGAATCATATATTAAACTCTTGAATTTACCGAATTAGGATCTCAATAAAAATGTTACAAGTATATAACAACTGTAACATGTTAGCTAACATATTAATAGGTAAATATAACTGGGCTTTCACCAAATTTGTAACTAAAGATATCCATGCAAACATTTTCCAATTTATTCGCTTAACAATGGCGCAAACATAAAAAACGCTATAACTACAAAGCTTGCGTTTCTAATTCGTATAATTCTATAAAAAATTTGTGTTAGTATTTTGGTTGCTCTTTTTAATCTGGGATGTTTTAAAGATATATATATGTAGTGGCATGTTTGTGCTTTGTTGGAATTTCCACCATCTTCTTGAGGAGTTGACGCCTTGTCAAGATAATTACGAACAAGAAAGAGTAATTTTATAGTTGTTTCGTATCCAGAAAAAGAATTGAAAGATTCTTTTTATGTGTTCTGATTGAGATTTAAGAAAAAATTAAAATATTGAGTTCCGAATTGAAATGTTATAAACAATAAAAGGTTAATAACGGCTATATTTCAGTTTTTTTCTTAAAACTTTTAAAGAAAAAAAATTACAAAAACTTGTTGGAAAGGGTCTTCCTCCGACGGTTTCAGGGAACAACGTTGAGGAGTGGTAAAACGCCGAGAACACAAAATGGGGAACGACGAAAAACAACTCCGACTTCCGCTGCTCTAATTAAAAGTGTTACAGATGTCCAAGTTAGGGGTGGCAATTTCTGACCCGACACAAAACCCGACCTGAAACCGACTCGAACATAAACAGGTTTGGGTTGAGGTAAAAAATAATTGGGTCAGTCTCGGGTTGAGTCAGCTGACCCGTTTATTAAACAGGTTAGGTTCGGGTCAATGATAATTTAAATGGGTCGACCCGCCAACCCGTTTAATTATTAAAATATAGTTTATATAACATATATATTTATACTTAATTTATAGTTTAGTTAAAACGTAATTAATAGTTGGATAAAAATTAATAATATTACTTAGGAATTTGGTGATTAGCATTTTGTTATGAATTTGTGTAATAATAACATCATTTTGACTTGTTTGGCCCGTTTAACTTATTTTACCTGATAACCTGTTTAACCTGTCTTATTAAATTAGTTATATGGGTTAGGTTTGGGTTGAGATACTGACCCGTTTATATAAACAGGTCGGTTTCGGGTTGAACGTTTCTGACCCGCCAACCCGCGAACCCGAACCCGTCAACCCGAACCCGACCTGAATTGCCACCCCTAGTCCAAGTGGATAAAAGTGTATCAAAGCCTTTCAACGTTCTTATTGTTTTTCTCTAACAAAGATAGATTATTATTTTTATGATAAAAGTTATGTTCATTTTTATATTGAATTCTTATCTTTGTATATTATTAGTTTTATAATAAAAGTTATGTTCATTTTTATATTGAATTCTTATCTTTGTATATATTTGGGGAAAAAAAATATCGATGTCTAGATATGTAAGTATGATAAAACAAACCGTAACTAATAGGATTATTATTTATGTCTCGAGAAAAAAACATAGTGGATCTCAATTTGTTGGACCGGTTATCCATAGGCTGGAATCTGGATGTTGAAAGCTTCTAGGGGATCTAAATATAGTGTTCGAATGACATTAAATTCATACACATATGGTGATCCTTTGAATATTTCAATAATCAATAATTCGATAGAGGCGGCGTATCTAAATTAAGCGATTCTTGTTAAAGAAACATCATTTCTGTTGCAATCTGTCAAAAATGATCAAACTATAAATAGTCTATAAAAATCAACTAAAGCCGTTGCTGTCGACCAAAAATAGGTTGACCTAACAAACGAGTGATAAAATAGGGATGGATACGTAATAAACCATCTTGTGCTTTAAATATTTCGAAAAAGGTGATAATCTTATAATTCAATAAATATTACATTGGCTTCAAATTATAATAAACGATACACATATCAATTCAATGTCTTTTAGCAAATATCTTTACTTTCAACAAATATTTGATAAATTATATATTGAGAATTTAATTTATTCACCATTAAAATTATTTTATACATATTGTTTCTCTGTCTTTTACATTATGATTTAGAAATTAATTATAAATTGTGCATATAATGATCTTAGTGATATTGTATTTATAAGATTATAAAAGTTTTAACTACAATGTTTAGTGCTTCAAGGGAATCTAATAAAAAAGTGTCATCGGCAGATCTCGGCCTGAATACGTGATGCAACTCTCCACAAGGACCGCAACCTCCTCAACAAACAACTCAATGTTTTTAGTGCCAAAGAGTAATGATAATACAAAGTATTATATTCTATTTTATTTTCGTAATTTAGGGCATGTTTGAGAAAGCTTATTAACGGGACTTATGAGCTTATTAGCTTATTAAGCTCAAATTTACATGCTTATTTGAACTTAATAAGCTAATAAGCTCATAAGTTCCGTTAATAAGCTTTGCCAAACATGCCCTAACTATCAATCAAATACAAAGCTTAAACTATTTTTTAAAATCCGGGGCAACCCGACCGCTTCAACCGAACCCAAGGAAGAGAGGGGTCAAAAGTATCAACATTTTTGTTGATTAATGACCCCTTGCGACATGCCGGGTTTTCGTGAAACCCAACGACCCGGAAACCATTTGTGATATGTTTGTAGCCTGTAATCTCATTTGAACTTCAATTTTGGAACTTGATTCGTTGAAATTAGAAATCGAATCAGGAGGTTTGGAAGATAATATAGCGATATTTGAAACAAAATTATGAGAAATTAGGCGATTGGAAGTGATTAGACAATTTTAGAAACCGTACAATGGAAAATCAGACAATTTAGGAGGTGATTAGGGGATTTTGAAAATCGAAACATTGGAATCAGAGGATTTGAAAGTTGATTAGACGATTTGAAAGGTGATATCAGTTTGAATACTTAACCACATGATACCAATTTGGAAAGTGGTTTCAATTTGAAGGTGATTAATTGACCGGGTTGATCCGCCGGTTTAACCAATTTATCCGTGAGTTGGCCATCATACTGGGTCGACTAAAAACCCTGACTTTAAAACATTCAACTAAAATTTCATTATGGGTTACTGAGAAAAGCGTTGTTCAAAACAAATATTAAACTTAATCGAATCATAGAAAATGCTAAACGTGTAATATTACACGAGTCGGTTTTGGTTCACAAGCTTTTTGTGTAATTTTAGAAGGATAAACAAGGTAAAAAAATTGCTCAGCGCTGAGTCATGATGAAATTTCCAATTGGTCTGAGACGACCATTTTTTTTTTGTTTTTATCCCAAACAAATCTTGTTGGTCTATTATCTCTTAGTTATAGAGCAGTTATAATGCTTATATCACTTAAGATATATACTATATTTGGTACAAATTTTTTATCTCTATTGAATATTCCTACGCTATTTCATTTAATTCTCAAATGTATAGGTTAAATTTTTACATTAACTTTTTATCCTCGATCTCCTTGACTATGTGATGGAGAGATAAAGATGGGTTTTTTTAATGCTTAAATATATAAAATGTGAAGTTCTATCTACTTTAAAATTGGTACATATTGTGTGAATTTCATGGATGATTATTCATATTTGATCTAGCAATGATATCTGTATTCACATCCATATCCATTTCATTATTATTTAGTTCATCCCAATGGATCGGATCAAATCTATAATGATTTAGTCTGATCAAAATTAACATTCCTACCGCCAATACTCGAAAGATCTTGTACCAACACTATAAATAATCGAACCTATTCACATTCGATTAACTCAAAACTCAATTCTCTCTCTACAATATCTAAGGATCAAAACCTCGTACATTAAACATCTATTAGTTATGATCATGCCTTCTAAAGAATCACCACGAGTTCCTTTGCAAAGACCAACATATGGAGACTTAATCACAGTCCTAAGCATTGATGGGGGTGGAGTACGAGGAATCATTCCAAGTGTTATCCTCAACTTCTTAGAAACCGAACTTCAGGTATCTATACAATTTTTTTTTACCATGTTTTTACACACACAACACAACACTAATTAATGAACAAACTCAACATAATTAATTGCAGAAACTAGATGGCGAAAATGCAAGATTAGCTGATTACTTTGATGTAATATCTGGGACAAGCACTGGCGGTCTCGTGACAGCGATGTTAACTGCTCCTAATGAAGAGAATCGTCCCCTATTCGCAGCTAAGGATATAACTGATTTCTATCTTGAACATTGTCCGAGAATCTTCCCACATGATGAGTATGTTAATTACAATATCGAAAATATTTCATATTTTTTTTTTTTCATGATTGCTAATTCTCGTTTTGTACATTTGTCTTAATCTTGAACGTGTTAATTACATGTAGCAATCCATTTGGTCATGCTGAAAAAGTGATCAAATCTTTATCGGGACCGAAATACGATGGTGTCTATCTACATGAACTTGTTCGAGAACTTCTAGGAAACACACAACTCCATGACACGTTGACAAATGTCGTCATTCCAACGTTTGATATCAAACTTTTGCAACCTACCATTTTCTCAAGCTATCAGGTTAACTAAGACCCCAAATATATATTTTTCATAGAAATATAATTATTTGGAAATTAAGGTAATTAATTCGATAAACTTCATGTTTCAGTTGAAGAAATACCCGGGTCTGGATGCGTTGCTATCGGATATATGTATTGGAACATCGGCTGCACCAACTTATCTTCCTTCTCATACTTTCGAGACCGAAGATTCTGAAGGGAATCTACTTGGAGAGTTCAATCTTATCGATGGTGGAGTAGCTGCAAATAATCCGGTATGTGTGATAAATATAATTAATATTCGTGTTTTGATAATAGCAACCCTAAAAGATATTCTTACAGAATTAAAGACATTTTTATGTTTAAAATGATAGTTTTCTATGGTTAGCTAGTTGGATGGTTAAAGTACCACTACTTAATCTAAAAAACATGTAGATAATCCTTTAAAGTTGTCGTTATCTTTCATTTTGTAGACTTTGGTTGCAATTAGTGAAGTGACACGAGAGATAACCAAAGGTAGTGTTGATTTCTTTCCAATTAAACCGACAGAATACGGGCGTTTTCTAGTATTATCCTTAGGGACGGGTTCCCCTCAATTCCAAGAGAGATATGATGCTAGCAAATCGTCTAATTGGGGGGTTTTCGGGTGGTTGTTAAGTAGTGGCTCGACTCCATTAATAGATGTATTTACTCAATCAAGTAGCGATATGGTCGATTATCATATCTCTACCGTCTTTCAAGCCCTTCATTCAGGAGAAAATTATCTTCGTGTTCAGGTACAATACAACCTTGCCATTTTTTAGTTACGCATATATGCAAAAAAATGAATAAATAATGAGTATTTTATTTGTTAAAAATCGTTCAGGATGACACTTTGAGCGGAGATGTGGCTTCGATGGATCTTACAACGAGAAAAAACATGGAAGATCTTGTGCAAGTTGGTGAAGAACTATTGGAGAAACCGGTGTCAAAGGTGAATTTAGGGACGGGAATATATGAACCTTATCGTTGTATTTCCAACAAAGAAGCTTTAATAAGGTATTTTCGTATATATGGTTTATATTGAAATATTTGAATAATTAATAAGCTACTATATATAGTTCTTGAATTTAACTTATTTTTACATGATTGTTGGTTTAGGTTTGCTAAAATGTTGTCAAAGGAGAAGAATACGAGAGAACTTAGATCGCCGGGTGTTAATAGTGCTCAAAAATTGCAAAGTGGGTTGGTTACAAAAAATGATGCAATTTCAAAGGGAAAGCCAGCGCTTACGAACGCGATTTCACACTCTCTTCCCGTCTTCCGCACTTGAACCAACTCAAAACTGGCTAAGAATGTGATTTTATGCTTTTATCAGTTATATATTCGTAATCAATAGTTATTTCCTTCGAATAAAAATTACACGAATGTAATTGTAGTGACATTTCTCGTTTAACTAATAAGTAAAAGCAAATTTAAATTTATGATTTGTCATGGGTTGTCATTTATATTTTGTACGCAACAAAAGATATTGATTCATTATCGATCTCTAGTGTTTTTTTCCAATAATCTCCATCACTTGCATTTGGTTGGGATAATTCTTTCTCTGCAACCGAGAACCAAGGGAGGTTTTATTTAGGGATGTGCATAATTTGTATGGCGCTGAATAATTAAACCGGTCGAATTGAAACAAATTGGTTGTTTAGCCAATTTAACCATTAGTATCTTGGCCAGCTGCCTTTCTCTAAACTGTTAATAATGTTTCCTTTTGATATTTGAAGGTCCAATCCATTAATATCGATGGTTCGGTTTGGGAAGTGTCATACTAAAGTTGTTTAGTGTTTCATTTACAATACACGGTATAACGAGCTGAGGGTACAAAACATCTTTGTCCCAAGCTATATATCTTGTAAACTGTCGTTGCTTAAATAGAAATTATAAGATGTCTCAAGTCTCAACGATAATTCTTATGACACCCTTTTGGAATCATCATTATAACGGTGGAATACTTAAAAGACTATAACAAAAGGGTTAATGAATAATGATGAATGATGATTCTCAAGAAAATAATGATAATTAAGAGGACGCTATACATATTTTAAACCGAATAAAACTCTTTATTTCAAAGATCAATACATCTTATTTTATTGCTGGTTATTCCAAACAAAAATGTCAAAATCAAGTTATAAATAGTAATTTCATAATACAACATGTTATTATATAACCAATAAGATTGGACAATAATATGGTAGTGGCTAAAGACGAGAAGTAGTACCAATCAATCAACATATGTCTCTCCGTAGTGTCCGGAAACCGTGTAGATGAGTTGGACTTGCCTGCCCATATTTGTAACTTGTAACTATATTATAATCGTAATTATATTATAATTGTATTTATCTTAGAACATTAGTTAAAAATCTTAATATTAAGTAAAGTTGAATTAACCAATTGGTATAGATCAATTGGCCACCAAAGGTTGCCTTGATGGCTTTGTCTTCAAAATTCTTGGGTTCAATCATTGATGAGGGCATTCCTCATAAGAAAAAAAAAGGTATGATTTATTCCCAAAAAAGGACATATGTTCAAAAAATGCATAACTGAATTTATTGAATTATCATTTTACCCCTCTCAACTATATCGGAATCAAATGGAAAGTCAAACATTGTAATGTTGGAAAGTGAACAATCGTCAAATACAATTAAATTTACACCCGTATATACATACGAATTCAAAACAAACAGAAATTTTAAATGAAAATTTTAACTAAATTAACATCCATAAAATCAAATCTTTTAACTTTACACATTACATATTAGCACATTGGCAAAAGCATCCAAGTTATCTCTCAAATGTCACGTATTCAATTTTTTATTATGTAAATATTTACCAGATAACTAGAAAAATATTTGAAAATGACTCTGACAATAGTTAGTTCACGTATATAACGTATAATGCTCAAGACATAAATGGAAATACCAAAATACCCTTTCAGGAAGATATTAGCCGAATTGAGAAAAAAAAAACATAATGAAATAAAGTGGAATAACTAACCATTATAAAATTTAATAAGAGTGCCATGTTATTATTAGTAAAAGTTAACCTGCAACATTCCAAAGCTTCAAAGATTTCAAGGCCGACTCAAGTCGGCTTGATCTTCTTTTTAATTAAGATATTCACTTGGACCCCGCATCCACTCTAATTACCCCTATTGAATTACTACGTGCAATTAAAGCAGCATTAAAAAAGAGTAAAATTTATAGCTTAATTGTCCTTCACTCAGTTCCCATTTTTCACATGCAATTAAGTTACCATAAGCAAGAGTCGAACAATTTTTTTCATAAAAATGGCACGAACTCTTCAAATTGGTTGAAGTTTTCTAAGGATGAAATCTTATTACTTGATTAAATATATACTAATGCTTTTATCTGTCTAACTAATTACTAAACATGTAGGAGTGTGTTGAATTCATAAACAAATTTAAATATTTTATTAATTGATAAACTGATTAATAACCGACTGAATTCAAAAGAGATACGTAGAAGGTTTATATCGCACTAACTACTCTCATTTTGACTCTGTCATTGCAATTATGTTTAATGTATTAATACAAGCAAATAATTTATATAATCATTGTTATTGTTATAACTCACGTCTATCATGTATATAACTTTTTAAGTTGTACGTATGTACGTAAGTTATTACTGTCGAAGTTATTATCTTTGCTATTCGACCCTATGTTTTCATTTGCTTCTTCTTTTAATTATTAAAAATGACAATGATGACCAAACACTTTAACTTTAGGTTATTTAATGCCAGCAATCAATTGTCTTGCTTTGAGTTTTGTTGTCGAATATTTTTGTGACTTACTCCCTCCCTCCCACAAAAAACTTCACATTTGGCTTTTGCACAATTTTTAGGTGATAGTTAGTGGATATTATTTTTGCCATATCAACAATCCACTAACCAAAAAGCTTTTCATAAATTACATCTCCAATGGTTAACCTTTCCAAAAGCTTTTTCTTTTACAATATTTCTAATATACCTTTATCTATCTCAAATGTTTTATAAATACCCCCTATATATAATTTGACTCTTTTTTGACATCTTACTAAATATAATATTTTTTAAAATATCTCGTACAAAAATATTATAATAATTGACATTAAATATTATATAATTTATTTATCAACTAATAAAAATATAATAAATAATCTATATATAATATATCTAAGGTTTAAAATGAAAAGTTATTAAACATGGGGGGCTAAAAGGGACAAACATTTAACCTTAGTTAAAAGGTTAGTAGAAAAAAAGTCATTGGAATAAGCTTTTGAAAAAGCTAATTAATCCAATGTTAAAAAGTCTTGCAAAGACTTATTAGAATAGTAAAAAGCTTTTAAAAAAACTCTCATTGGAGATGCTCTTAGTGGTGGGATCTTTAGTATTAATAGTTTTTTATTGTGTTGAGCCCATCAAATATGTGAAATGAGAAGTTTTTTGTGGGACAAAAATTTAGAGTGAAATGAGAAGTTTTTTGTGGGACGGGGGGAGTATTTGACTATAAATAAATAATAAGAAAAACTAACAATTGCATTAAAAAGGTTTGACAATTAAAAGAATGCAAATGGATCATCTATCAATTCAATTTGCAATGATTACATTTAGTTAGTTTAAACTACATTTATATAATCAACATAAATAATCTGTCAAATTAATGGTGTTGTTCTGTTTACTTATTTATACATGTAATTAAACATTATCAAAAAGAAAATACTTATATTAATATTATTATGGGTTTTTCTAACTCATGTCCTAAGGGCATGAGATAAAAGCATTTATTGATATTACAATTACCATTTATATTGACAAATAAATTTAATAATTGGTAAAATTATACTTCATTTAATGTATTTCTCGATATGTTAAGAAAGAATGTGTTCAATTAATACTCTTTACCTCGTGCCCTTAGGGCATGAGTTAGCCAAACCCATATATTATTATATCTCACACTAAAATGTTCCTTTTTTATTAAAAAATATTAAAATGATTAAACAACTCACGAAAGAGTTACAGCTCATAGTGAAGTCGGCTTTTTAAACCAGAAAGCGGTGCGCGTTTTGTGTATATGGACGCTCAGTTTGCACATGATGAAAAAACAAAAACTAAAAAAATAAAAAATTCGGAATATAAGACACCACTACACCTCCATCTTTACCCCTTTCTCTCGCGCGATTTTTCTACCAAAACGAATCCAATCGCCTTCCTAAATCTTTGCTTTTCAATTTCTATACCTGCAAAATCGAATCAATCAATCCAAGTTGCTACTAGTGTTCGCCATTATCAACGAATTTCTGTAAGTATGTTTTCTCTTTCATCGGTTTACTTGCAGTGTTACTGTCATACTTTTACTTCTGCATTTCATAGTGAAATCAATCTGAATGCTAACATTTAGATACGGATCATTCACATTGTTCTTCAGTTTAGTTACTTTTTGTTCCGCGTATATCTGTTAATTTCACGTTTGGATCACTGAAAAGGATCAATATATTTGTCAACTTTAACGATGCTTGATTTCGTTTTGAATGTTTATTCTAGTATAACCTGATCGGTTTATGACGTTTGATCGTTGCGTATGTGTTTTCTTCTGGTGTTTTAGGATTTAATTGAATAAGTCATGATGGAGTTTGTGAAGGTGGATCTGGAAATGCATAAATCTTAGTATTAGGGCAGAGTTAAACCATATAAATCTGGATTTTTGAACTTTTTGAGAAAATGTCAGCTGTTAAAGGTGAGCATCACACGATCCCGTTATCTGTCTTATTGAAGCGTGAATTAGCAAGTGAGAAAACCGAGAGACCGGAGATTACTAGTGGTCAATGTAACCAGTCAAAGAAAGGGGAAGACTTCACGTTAATTAAAGCCGAATGCCAACGTGTGTTAGGTGATGGTGTGACTACATATTCTGTTTTCGGGGTATGTTATCTCAACTTATGCCCTTTTGTAATAATTTCCTGTAACAAAGTTAGTACCTTTTTTTATGATTATAAAGTTTGGACTATAAAATTTACTTTGCAGATATTTGATGGCCATAACGGGTCTGCAGCAGCTATATATACCAAAGAAAACCTTCTAAACAACATATTGAAAGCTATTCCTAGAGACCTAAACCGAGACGAATGGATTGCAGTATTACCTAGGGCTTTGGTGGCAGGTTTTGTGAAAACAGATAAAGATTTCCAAGAACAAGGTATAGACAATTTCCTTTTCCTTCGTAAATCTGTGAATGTTTTTGTACAAATTTGGTACTTATGCATTGTTATGTTTCAGGTCAATCATCAGGAACCACTGTCACATTTGTAATCATTGAAGGATCAGTTATAACTGTAGCTTCTGTTGGTGATTCTCGTTGCATACTTGAGTCTGCAGATGGAGCTTTATATTATCTATCAGCAGATCACAGACTTGATTGCAGTGAAGAAGAGTATGGTCCCTTTTAAATTGATTTAAAAATCCAAAATATAACCTTATACTATAGTATGAAATTATTTTAATCTTTATTTCTTGTTTTTTTTTTTATAATTTTGTAGGAGGGATCGTGTCACTGCAAGTGGCGGTGAAGTTGGGCGGCTTAATGCTGGTGGTGGCACACAGGTGTGTTGCTCTTTAGTCCTTAATATATTCCTTTTTTAACCATTGTTTTATTAATTGCTTTCTATATATAAAATATTCTATTTTTATTTATTTATTTATTTATAGATTGGTCCTTTGAGATGTTGGCCTGGAGGATTGTGTCTGTCAAGATCGATTGGAGATCTGGATGTTGGAGAGTTTATTGTTCCTGTTCCTTATGTTAAACAAGTGAAGGTTAGTTCTCTACTAATACTATGACTGTAATATTATGTTAAAATTAGTGACATATGTTAACAAATTTGACAATGATTAATACTTTATAATTATGTAATGGGTAATCTGCAGTTGTCATCTTCTGGTGGAAGAATGATAATTGCAAGTGATGGTGTATGGGATGCCATGTCAGCAGAAGCAGCTTTAGTTTGCTCTCGTGGACTGCCACCAGATGCAGCTGCTGCACAAATTGTTAAAGTACAATTGTTACACACTTATGGTTTACTTTATCTTTTAAAAAAAAAATTTGGAACTTATTTTTTTTTCTGGTTAATTAATAGGAAGCTGTAGAATTTAAAGGATTAAGGGATGATACAACGTGTATTGTTGTAGATATATTACCTCCAGAAAAGACAAACCCTAATAGTGTCCCGCATGCTAAGAAAAGTGGTAAAATGGTATTAAAGTCAATGTTCAGGAGAAAGAGCTCAGGGTCACCTCCTCAAGTGGATGGTGCATATCTCCAGTTAGATGTTGTAGAGGAGTTAATAGAGGAAGGATCAGCTTTGCTTTCAGAAAGGTTTGTGTTTTTTAAGGTAGAATGGGCGGGCTGGATAATGGGTCAAAAATAGATAATGTTTTGGGTATCTGGAACAAGTAACTGATAAATAATATCTGATTTGATTTGATTTGATTGCAGATTAGTTACAAAATACCCACTGAGTAACTTATTCAAATTATTCTGTTGTGCGGTTTGTCAAAAAGAAATGAAACCTGGTGAAGGGATTTCAGTTCTTGCAGGATCATGTAGTTCAGTTAAACCAAAACCATGGGATGGCCCCTTTCTTTGCTTAAGTTGTCATGAGAAAAGAGAAGCCATGGAAGGCAAAACACCTTAAGGTACCCTCACCTTTTTTTATTATCTATTTTTTATTTTTTTATATCTAGACCTAGCAATATCAACCCGAGCACAATTAAAAATAGCCCGAATAACCCGTTTTGTGTATTTGGGTCGATGAATCTAAATGGGTCCAAATGGGTAAGATTTGGGTCAATTGGGCTTTTGGATAAGGATATGATTGAATCGGTGGTGCTAATCTTCTACTTGAAACATGTAATAAAGCTATGAAATTGTTTTTTTAAAATTTAAATTTTGTTAAAAATACAAAAAAAAGATTATTTTGACTTTATGATCTTTTAAATATTTAAGTTTTCCCCATAGAATCATATTGTTTATTTATATGTTACCAATAAATGATATTTTTGATGATAAAGTTGTCCATATATTTTCTAACAGCAAAAATAAAGTTGTCCATATAATCATTTTATATTTAGGAAAATGATAAAAGAGTGATTTTGGTGGTCAAAGTACAATAATTTAAGCATAAGGTGGTTGGTTATTTGTGGTTAAAACTGCAACAATTTAAACATGAAAAATGATGGATGTTAATTTCTTAAACAAGGGATGTGTTTAGCAAAACCCTTGCTTTTATTAGGTTACAATAATTTAGAATTATTGTTTATATATTGGTTATCTATGAAACTCAAAAATAAAATAAAAATTAGTTAACTTGTCAACTAGAACAAACCAGCCCATCTGACCCATGACCTAGTTTGGCCCATTTACTCAACCAGATACAATTTTATTGTTTTTATTGATCACTAACCACCTCATTTATATGTCAGGCGGGCGGGCTATACAGTGAATAGCATGTACAAGTGGCGAATAAGGATGTTAAGACCAAAAAAGTTGATCTAAAGACAGCATTCAAAATGGGCTGATTTATGAGGTTTAATCAATAATTCTTTTCTAATTCTTTCTTCTAATCTTTTCCTAACTTCATGTTCATATAACAAGGAAACCTCGCCCATTAATGTGCTAAAATTCTAGTCTTGGTTAAATTACATAAATGACCTGCTGCAGAAACTTCATTCCGGCTAAAATTCTTCAAAATTTTTATTTATTTTGACGAGGTTATTTTTTTTGCAAATTTTAGAGGCTCTATTATGTGTTTCGTCTACTTGTACATTGATGAAACCATTCGCTATAATGTGTTTTTTGTATTGGGAATTTTTCTCGTGGTATTTATTGTAACTTAAAAATCTTGTATTAAAGATGTGGTTTAATTGACTATTATACCCTCGGTGGTTTTGTTTGTTTGAAAGATCTTTTACATGTGTAAGGTCTCTGGTCATTGTACTTGTAAGATTTGACTACATAGGATGCTCATTATGTTTTTGTATCTTTCTGATTGGCACATTTTTCGTTTCTTGGATGCTCTCTGTTGAATTATTTCAGAAAATTATTATCAAGTCTGCTGGTCAAATACAGTGTGTAATCTGATT
This sequence comes from Calendula officinalis, assembly GCA_963853835.1. NCBI lineage: Eukaryota > Viridiplantae > Streptophyta > Magnoliopsida > Asterales > Asteraceae > Calendula > Calendula officinalis. The sequence goes on from OY970827.1 coordinate 6,268,848, forward strand.
TTTTTAATTATATAAACGATCTAAAACGTGGAATTTTAAAAATCATATTTGAACTACTTTTAACCCATTTAATGTATTTCTTCTTTACTTGATTTTTTTATTTTATTTTATTTTTATCAATTTGCCATGTTAACGATAAAATTATGTTCCAAAATGGGTTAAATTTGTTAGCTTGAATGAATTACTAAAGTTCAGTAAATATATCACAACATAAATCCTTGTGCATTGTAGAAGACAAATGATATCCTTAACTAGTAAAACGATACCTTAAAATGTATCAATCACACTCTGTTTTATAGCGTGTATTGTGAACGTTTTATTTGTTAATCAATTTGCCCCCTTAGCAAGCACGAGTGCCCTTGTTAATTTGGAACCCAACATGAATCAGACGAATGAAATCGAACCCAACTCGTATTTAAATCAATTCAACACCATAGAGTAAGTGAAGTTGTATGCCTAAGCCAAGAAGGTACGAATGAAGTGTGTGTCAACACAAAATTGACACTTACCCTGACACAGTTTTCCAACCAAAAAAATGACCTGAATTGCTAGCCTTAGACTTCTTCTAACGGTTAACGCACTTCTAACTCATCAGTTTTGCCAGATCAACGTCACATCACCATCTTCCACACTGACAAGAAGCTCACAAGTTGACATGGGTATTATGATATAAGCTTAAATATGCAAATGTCTATCCACCATATATTGCATATGAGAAGTACAAGTCCGTATCCTTGATGTAAAATAATTATGCAGTCAAACTAGACAACTAGTTGTTTGCCTTTTCTATTGTGTACAATGCATCTTTGGATCTTCAAGACCCAATTAATATTTTCTAATAATGGTGCCCTACTATTTTCCAATAATAGTGAGTGAATCCTATTATACATTTATATGACTATATTTTTCCATGCATTGCCAACCTGTTTTCGATCTGGGCATACTACTATAGAATATTTAATCAACTTAGAGGTCATGACAACGGTCCCTCACTGGGTAAACATTTACCAGATGGTCAGAATAGGATCGAAAATGAAACTGGGAACGGTTAGGTCGTATACATCATGCGTATAAGCTCGGTCATCCCATGAGAGCCCTTATAACGAGAATATTTTTATTTTTTAAGTTCTTTGTAGACAATAGATTTCATCTAACATGTAAAATTAAATAAAAACCGACAGGATACAGTACAAAATCGACAAAATATTGGTTTCTATGGATTAGATTGCACATTATCTAAAGGCCATTGAGAGAGAGAAAGAGTGTGAAGAAAGAAAGGAAGCAAACATGGTATAAAACAAATACTTCACTATCATTCCACAAGGCAAAGATGATGACTCTGATTGAAGAAACTTTTCTTTTTTATACTTTTGTGAATCATCACTTAAATTTTTTTATTCATATATAGTAAGGGAATTCATTTCTGTATCACAACTTTTACCACAACGTACAATTTTTACAGCAAACTTTACAAGTAATATAAGCATTAATTGTGAGTTAACCTAAAAGTTGTGGTGTGAATATCACTACCTATAAGGGAAAATGGTGATCAATGGGGTCATGTAGCCAAGGAAAAAAGCCAAACATGATTTGCCTAGTAAAGACAAACCACTTCAACATAATTTCCTACTTCCCATCCCTCCCTAGTTGTATTGTTATACATGGACGTATATAATAGTAATAGTTTAATTATTAAATTTTAACTTATTAACCGTTTAATTTTCCTTACAATTTTTTTTTTCTTTTAACTTCTATTTATATATTAATATTTTAGCTTCAAATATTTCCTCAGTAGTTTTGAAATTTATATACATGTTACCAATTTAACCTGTCAATTTTAGGGACATGTCGATTTTTTTTTTATTTTTTTATACTTTGTATTACCATTATTAGTATTATTATTCATTATTATTTAAAATAAAATCAAAACACCAACCCTACCCTCTCGTCGTCCTCAACGTCTGTAACACCACCGGCACCACTGAACTGAAATTAAAGCCAACCGACACCACCAAACTGAATTGAAGCCAAAACACACTCACATAGTCACATGTCATTTATCCAGTGTTGAGTTTGAGCACGTATAAACGAATAATGTTTAAGAAATATGTCTATTCACACACGAGTCTTTATAGAATCGTTCAATAAGGATGTCTTCTACTTTTCTCTTCACAAGATTGTTATGTTATGTACCCTCATTTTTAATAAAATATAAAGTCATAAAATTGGGTGGCCGAGAACCCCAAAATAATGCCTCTATGATTCTGATGTTGACTTTGGCTCTACCAAACAAATCTTCCTCTGCATGAACTCAAATGGACAACTTACCACACGTGTGTGTAGTCCCACCCTACGCATCCTACCCAAATCTAACATGTCGATCTCTTGTATTTTAATTTACAAACGACCGTTTTTATACTGACCATTGGATTTTGATGCAACCGATATGGTTTTGTACGTATTTCAAAACCAAGTAATTGTGAATACAAAACCTATAATACTATGAATTGTTTATCGTTGTCTATGTCGATCTCTTTGGTCATATGTACGTTGTTGTTTTACACACAAAAAAAAGGTTGAAGAAAGATACATATCAAATAGTTATAATATATATAGTACAAAACATTTGCTCATGAAATATTGTTACATGAGCGTATTTGTCACTGCATTGCGAGGATACCTAGCTATGCAGCAAAAACGAATATGTTTTTTCTTATTCTTGCACCAAAATCCAGGCATCAAAAGTTATAGAACTTTGATTTTGATACGACTTTCTAATCAATACATGTTGTACGTAAGACATATACGTGTATCTTTTGTGTTTATTCCTTTGTGGTCTAAAAGCAGGTATCACTACATAATTGGTGTACTAAAAACAGTCAACTAGTTACAAGCTACCAATGCTTAATAGGCTCATTTCATCACATGAGGTGGGGTGAGTGCAAGCATGGTCATTTGTTGGCATTGTAATATTTAAAACCACTTTTGATATTTCACTTGTTTAAAACTAAAATCTAAATGTATGTTTGGTTGAACATAATAGAATCTACAAGGTAATGTAATGAGTTGCGGAATGAAATAATCTATTACGTTCCATTATGGCATTATCGTGTTCGGTTAACATGAAAAAAATTCAACGCGTCATTCAAATATAGTTTGATATGTGTTTTTTTTTTTTACTTTTTGTTGTTGCTATTCATATTCATATAATAATTTGTCATGACATGATATTCGGGATATAATACATACAAGGTTAAGAAAGTTTAAATAAGATCATATAATTAAAAAAATATTCATATTTAGTTAGTTTTCAAAATTAGAGTAGTTCGAGAAACGGTTCAGATTGAAGGTTTCAAGGAAATTTTAGGGTTTATTGAGTTCTTAAATGTTTTAAATGACAAATTTCAAAGATAGAAAAAGAAAAAAGAGATAGATTCACTACAATAGAAGCAGGCAACTGTGACATGAAAATTTATGTCGCAAATTGTGACGGGATTGTCGTGGGAATGGGAAAGATAAAAAAAAATTGCCGTTTGACTCGACAGAAATAAAAATTCCGTCTCAAAAGTGGAGAATAAAAACTTAATTTATTTCGGATTTTATTAATAACAATCCTTAGGCTGACTCTAACATGTATAACATATATAAAACTGTTAGGACCAAAATTGTAATAAGGTTAGGACTAATATTGTAATGGTTTTGACCTTTAAGTCCGTTAGTTAACATTAACCTTGTTAAGTGGTAGAAGTATATAATGTAGTAAGTTTGACTTACAATGTAAGCTTTTCCCACACTTAACTGAAATACAATTTCTGAAAGTTTCTGTTCTCTCTCGTTTCACACACTCACACCAACTACACACACTCACACGAATCTTCTATTTCTCACTTGAATCTTCATGGATTAGCTTGATTCTAGTCTTAAATGTAACACCTCTTATTTTAACACAAAATATTTCCGTAAAATCCCTTTTTAAATTCAAAACATTTAGAGTATTGTCCCAAAATATGGATTTACAAAAACCTTGGTATAAATAAAAATCATTAGTTGGTGTTACAAAATATATCATAACCAAAGCCAAACGTAAATCCACCTGCTATCTCTACTAAATCCGTGCGATTCTACTAGCAACCGCACCTAATCCTTAGCTCCTGAACCTGAGTACATAGCATCACAAACAAACATAGTACGTAAGACAAAATTGTCTCGTGAGATACATGGGTTTTATACCCGACATTAATATATATAAATAATCACATTTATTAATACTCATATTTATTAGATATATATATATATATATATATATATATATATATATATATATATATATATATATATATATATATATATATATATATATATATATATATACTTTAGTTACCTCCGTGGTAACCCTATCTCATTCATATACATCAATCACCTCTTCGGTGATTCTATCACATTCATTCATAGCCTATTCAACCCGTCAAGTTGTTCGGAATGCCTCCAATCCAACGAGACCCCATTTTGCCCTACTAACCGGAATGCCTCCGATTCAGTAGAACCCCCATTGCCACAGTGTTCAGCCAAAGTGACCTATCTTCATCTTACTAACCAGAATGCCTCCAGTTCAGTAAGATCCAACATCTTGTTGGGTGATCGGAATGCCTCCGACACATCAGTTTTATTCAAGATACCATGATAATCCAGAATGCCTCCAAATCTATCATGTACCTGCCCTATTTCAATCTACCCGTCATAACTATTACATGTGACTATATGTCACATCTATCATCAATGCCATAAGGCCATCAAACAATCTATCCACATGCTAATCTTAACTAGCATTCACGTAATCGAATCAACTAATCTCGTTATTAGTAATCACATATTATAACAGTACACTCTTTTACGTCATATCAATAATTAGTTATTAATTACTTTTCATTAACATGATCTCTTTCAAAATCATCAATCACTTTAGACATACTTAGATGTCTACTATTTATCGCTTTCTCATCTTTTCAATCATTCTTTATTAAAAATTATTTATTAATAAAGACTCACAAAACATCATATATATTTTAAAAGAAACATTTGCTATGTACCCAGTTTTAAAAGTCTCATGTACTCACCTTAGCCAAGCTAACTCCGAATCGTGTCTAATAGCACGAATCCTTGCTTTCCAACTTGTGAAATGTCACCAATCTTTAGGCCTTCTTGACCTATCATCCATATCGTCAATAAAATCTAGTTATTATCCATAACTAGCTACCAATAAACCCATAACAACATTCTTAACCACCAAGTTCATCCAACTTGGTGGAATCTCAAACCCTAGTTCAAGATTTCCATCAATAACCCCAAATCCAACTTGTACACATCGATTACAAGTTTACAATGAGTGTTCTACCCCCATAATTAGTCATCTTCCCCAAAGATGACATGGATGGTTCCCCAAACCACCATTTCTACCTATACAAAGTTCATAACTAGCTAGATAACATCAACAATCAAGAATTCTTACCTTTGATGTTTAGATCCTTCAAGATTGATGAAGATTTGAGCAAGGAATCACCGAAATCGCCCCTTCTCTCTCTAAAATCGGCTGCACCACAACTTGGGTGAAAAATGAGCAAACCCTAGCTCAAACCCGATTTTATTCTGCTCGTCCATAGTTCGCGATCGCGAACACAACTTCGCGTCGCGAAGTTCACGCCTCGAGTCCACTTCGCGATCGGTAACTGGTCGGGAACCCTTCACGTCCGATCACCAAATTCCCTGCCACGAGTTCACGATCGCTAACAGAAGTTCGCGTCGCGAACTCCTCAGGTAGTCCAGGCTGCACTTTTTCATCTTTATCTCAACCCGGTTTCGCCCATAACTTTCTCATACGGTGTCCAAATGACCCGAAACCAATTCCTACGGTTCTGAAATGAATTATCCTTATTTATCATATTTTTCCCATATTTTATTTTATTAAAAATTTCGGGTCGTTACATTAAACGATCTAACAAGTGGTATCAGAGCAAAATCTCTCTTAGAGAAGATCCAAAATCGAGCTAGATTGATGAAGATCTGAGAAAGTTTGAAGAAAAAGTCGTTCGTCATTGAAAATTTAATGTTGTAAAATTTTTGTTCGAATTGAAGATTTGATCATGGATTAGTGTTTCTCCAGTGTTTCTAAGCATAATAGAATCAAAATTCGATCCAATCCGTCAACAGATCACTTCAATTTCGTGATTTTGATGAAAAAGTGAAAAAGTTGAAAAACCTCTGAAAATCGAAGAATCGAAGCTGTGTAGTTATGGATTGAAGAAAATAATCGGTACAGAGTATTAGGAAATGGATTTCGAGCAATTAGCAAAAAGAATCGTTGTATTTGGTTGAGTAATTAGAAGAATCAGATCGACAGTCGAAGTTTGTATAAGTGAAGAGAACTTCGGCTTCAAGAACACATTGAAGGTGTTCGGCCCGAACATTAGAACCCAACAAGTTCGGCCCGAGTTTCTTCTTCGGCCCAGATAGCTCGGCCCGAACTTCTTTTCTTCTTCGGCCCAATATAGAAGTAAGAAGTTCGTCTCTTATACCCAACAAGTTCGGCCCGAAGTTCTAAGTGAAGTTCGGCCCGAGCTTTGACTTGCACAAGTTCGGCCTTTTTAAATCTCGGCCCGAGCTTGGTAAGTAATTTGGCCCAAGCTAGTATTTCGGCCCGAGTTTGTAGTACAAGTTCGGCCCGAAGTACAGCAAGTAGTTCGGCCCAAGTTTTATTGTAGTTCGGCCCGAGTATTTTTTGTAGTTCGGCCCAATTCTTTGCAAGTAGTTCGGCCCGAACTACTGAAATAATAGAAGTTCAGCCCGAATAATTGAATAGTTCGGCCCGAAGTGAAATATCACAAGTTCGGCCCGAACTTGTAGAAGTTCGGCTCACACAATTTTCACCAAATTCGATACCTACTTCGGTTCAATTTTTCACATAGTTCGGCACATAGTTTGACAACAAAATGACGTCAAGAGATGCCTTGTCGATCGGAACCGATCTCAAACCTCCGGTCCTATACCGAGGTGAATACGCACAATGGAAGAAACGGTTCCTCCATTTTATCAAAAATCAAGAACTGGCAACTGAAATACGTGACTCACTCGAAAATGGTGAAGCAGTATTCTACGAAGACGTAATAGCTGCACCAAATGCAACACCGCCAGTTCTTGGAGGTCGAACTCCGCTTCCTAAATCAAGATACAATGCTCAACAAAAACAACGAGCTAAAGCAGATCTACAATCGTTTTCATTTGTTCTCCAAAGTTTACCGAACGAAATTTATAACAGCTTGGACAGTTTAGAAACCGGTAAAGAGATTTGGGATGAAATCAGAAAACAAATGGAAGGCACCGTTTTAGGGAATAAAGCCAAGATGGTAACCACTCTGAATGCTTATCAATCGTTTAAAGCTTCCACCGGGGAAGAATTAGAAAGCACGTATCACCGTTATTGCAACCTGTTGAATGAACTTCGAAGGAATAACTTGAAGAAGGAAAATTTGGAGATTAACATCAAGTTCATCAACAGTCTACTACCAGAGTGGGCCACTTTTGGAAACAGTGCTATGCAACATAAAGATCTGAGCTCAATTGATGTGCATGAACTGTATGAGTATTTACTTCAAAATGCTCCAATGGTGAAAGATATAGTCAAAACCAAACAGGAAAATGCAAACACTCTTGATACTCTTGCTCTTCTTACAAGACAATACCAGTCAAATTCATCTGGTAAACTGAAAGAAAAACCAGAAAAACCTGTCAAAGATACAAAAGAAGAAATGGAGACTGAATTAGAACAACTGTTGCAAGCTATGTCTTTCATCTCAAGATATGAGAAGAAGTATTACTCAACTCCTACAAACAACAATCAGAGATCTTCATCCACTTTCAAGTATGCACCATCTGCATCAAACACATCTGATAAACCAAAAGTTATAACACCTTTGGATCCGACAAAGAAATGTTATAACTGTGGACTTCCTGGTCATTTCTCCCGAGACTGTAAGAAACCAAAAGTTCGGGATTCTGAATAATTTAAACGCAAAATGTTAATGGCCAAGCAGATTGAGTCAGGTAAGGTATTATTAGCAGAAGATCTTCAATGGATGGAAGACTCAGATCCTGAGGATGAAGAGCATTCGGCAAATCTATGCTTTATGGCACGTGAAAATGCTGAAATTTCTGATCGTTTCAACGAATAGGCTAACAAAGAAATAGAGGTACTCAGTTCTCTCTTATCTAATTCTTCAAATTTAATTGATTCTGAAAATTGTTTTGTAACAAACCAGAATTCTGAAATTGAAACTTTAAAACAAAACCTTTTGAATGAAAAAGAATTAAATACTTTACTTCAAGAAAAATTAGCTTATCTAGAAAACGAAAATGAACAATTTGTTGATCATAATACACAACTCGTTCATTTTATTAAACAAAATAAAAATTTTGAGAAAAAGAATCTGACGTTACAAAATCGAATTTCAGAATTGACTGTTAAATATGAGACTGATATTCAACATTTGTCTCATACTATTTCTGAACAAGAAATTGAATTGACCAATCTTAAAAATACACAAAGTTCCACATCAAATGCTGACAATGATAAATATTACAAGTTATACATTGACACATGGCATGAATATCAAATAACAAAAAACTGGTTGGAACGCAAACAAAAAGAATTTGATGACAATGAGACTCAGTTTAAATCCTTAAACACACAAATAAAAGAATTATCAGAAATCATTAATGAAAATGACATTCAAACAAAACAAGAATTAAATAGCAAACAAAATGTCATACATCAACTACAAAATGATAAAATTCAACTTTCTTCTCACGTCAAACATCTTGAAGAAATCATTGCCAAACGAGGACAAACTGATCAAACAATTCACTTGAACAAGCCTAAAGATTTCAAATACTTCAATTCAAGAGAAGGACTGGGGGCAAACAATCCAGAATATCTGAAGATGGCTTGCAATGTGCTTCCAACACTGTATGATTCCAAATACATACATGTTGATGTTTGGCAAAGTTTCCTTCGTATGACCGATGAGGAAGAAGAAATTGAAGCATTCAACAGAGCTAAATCAGAGAATGCACAAATTAGTTTCAATTACAATGAATTAAATAAAACTTATGAAACTAAAAAGGCAAATTTTACAAATGATGAATATTTTCCAATTATTACACCTGCAGAATTTGAGATTAAGGAGAATGCGGTACTTCAACAAAAAGTAACCCGTAAAGTTTACATTCCTTCTCTAATTCTAGAAAAGAAAATCTATCAATTGGAAAGCGAAATAGATGAAACCCAAAAGGCATTTGACAAAGAAAAATCTGCTTTACAATCAAAAATTCATGATTTAGAAGATAAAATTGTCGAGATAAGATCTGTTCCAAGTCACAGTGCTTCTCCAAAACCAAAATCAGTCAATGAGAATTCTTCTTCTCCTAAAACTCCAATTCTTTTAAGAAGAAATTCTAATTCTCATGTTTTAAATTTTTTAGATAAAACTTTAAATTCCAAGCTTAAGACGCCGATGCAAGTCAGGATGAAAGAAGTTGAGAAGTCTCAGAAGTCTAAGTCGTCTAAGTCTAGTATGCTTAAGTCCAATGAGCTTAAGAAGTCTAGATCTTCCTCGTTTTTAGCTTCTTCTTTTTCAAATTCTAATAATTGTAATAACTCAACAACGTTTATTTCTCCTGCTACATGTTATGGAATTGTCTATGATTCAGCAATTTATCGTCCTGTTAATTTCACTGTGAATGGTGTTAATTTGATTGTTAAAACAGATAAAACTGGTAAAAAGGTTTATTTTGATAGAAAAACTAATACACCAATTTCTCAATATGATACACGATATTTTGTTAGAAAAGATGCTCCTTGTGGTCGACGACATGATGTTCTTCATAAAAACGGTTCAATCATTCATTCATGTATCACTTGTTATCCAGAACATTGCAAAACAATGCTTGCTCGATCTCACACATCTTCATCTACACGTTCTTCTTCTAATCCGTCCAAATCTGTTTATCGTGTAGGTTCTTCATCCAATCCTTCAACATCCACATCTAAACCACAATTTAGGATTAAACCTAAATCGACAAAATCAGTATATCGTGTGGTTTCTACACCTAAACCAACCAAATTAGTTTATCGAACTGTGACTCCAACTACATCATTAAACTCCAGTTCTTCGACTTCCTTTAAAAAGCATTCCAAATTTGTTAAATATACATGGATCCAAAATGAACATTCAAAATGGATTTTATCCTCACCTGAGAAATCCTTAAAATGGTCTATCAAAGTAACAAATCCAGAACTGCCTCCTTGCAGTTCTCCAACTCTCTAAATTCAAATCATATCAACTAATTCTTCATAAAACATGTTTTACTAATCGTATAGGACCCATATCTGATTGGGTACCTTTTTGTTTTAATTGTTTTATGTAGAATTTATGGTATCTTGATTCTGGTTGTTCAAGACATATGACCGGAAACAAGAATTTGTTAACAAATTTTAGAGACAAATATTTGGGTACTGTTAGATTTGGTAATGATCATTTAGCTGCTATTATGGGAATTGGAGATATCATCCGACACAACCTAATCATTCGCAATGTCACCTATGTTGAAGATCTCGCTCATAATCTTTTTAGTATCGGTCAATTTTGCGATAAAACATTAGAAGTTAATTTTCGTACAAAGAAATGTGCTGTTCGTACATATGATGGAGAAGAACTTCTTACTGGAACTCGAGAGACAAATCTGTTTACTATCAATCTAAACGATGTAGTTCCACTTGAAGAAGTTTGCTTAATGTCAACAGCTTCATCAGATGAATCTTGGTTACGGCACCGTCGCCTCTCTCATCTTAACTTCAAAACCATCAATAAGTTGGTGAAAGGTGGACATGTATCTGGTTTTCCAGATCTTAAATTTGAAAAAGATCATCTATGTTCTTCGTGCGAGATGGGAAAAATGACAAAGAAACCTCATAAGTCTAAACCAATTCAAAGTACTTCAAAACCGCTTGAATTACTTCACATGGACTTATGTGGACCTATGAGCGTTCAATCTTTAGCAGGAAAATGGTATGTGTTGGTTATTGTTGATGATTATTCTCGATACACATGGGTTCATTTCCTACGTACAAAAGATGAAGCAACTAATATCATCATATCCTTCATCAAGAAAACTCAAACCAATTTAGATTTACAAGTACATACCATCCGCACTGATAATGGAACTGAATTTAAAAATCAAGTTTTAGATTCTTTTCTTGACTCAGTTGGTATTACTCACCAATTTTCTGCTGCCAGAACACCTCAACAAAATGGGGTTGTTGAACGAAGAAATCGAACTCTTATTGAAGCTGCTCGTACCATGCTCTCATATTCAAAACTCCCATTATCTCTTTGGGCAGAAGCTATAAGTATAGCATGCTTCACTCAAAATCGTTCAATCATCAACAAAGCATACAACAAAACTCCCTATGAACTGATCAATAACCGCATTCCAAATATTAAATTTTTACATATTTTTGGGAGTCGGTGTTTCATTCTGAATGATAAAGATAAGTTGAATAAATTTGATGAAAAAACTGATGAAGGAATCTTTGTGGGATATTCAAGAGAATCTGCTTCTTATCGAGTTTATAATCGGTCAAAACGAACGATCAGAGAAAGTGTTAACGTTAATTTTGATGAGACATTTCCCATCAATTCAGTTACTTCAAATGATGAAAATCCTTCGCTATCGTCAACGCCTTCAACATCTGAAAATGACTTGGATATTTTATTTCGTCATTTTTATGATGATTATCATAATATTCGACATACTTTACTGGAAGAGGCTGGCGTTTCATTTCCAACAGTAGCTGAAGTTCAATCTGTCTCTGTACCTGATATGCACAATTCAAGTTCAACGGATTCTCCTTCTCCTACTTCTGCTATTCCAACTAATAATTTTTCTTCTTCACCTACTGTTTCACAAAATGAGACTTCATCATCTCCGGAACATTCTTCACCTTTGCTACATCAAGCATCTCCGGATGATTCTCCACCCACGAATAATCAATCATCACCTTCTGGTCAAGCTGCTACTTCTTTCGATTTATCTATAGTTCCAGCTCAACCTCCACCTTTGGTGATAGATTTTTCTAAATTCAACGTTCAACGGGTTGATACTCCACCGTCTACATCACCTACTCAAACTGCGATAATTCCTCATCCTGAATTCACTGATACCTCAAATATTAATCCAGGTCAAATTCCACTTCCTCATTCTCTTAAATGGACAAGAGAGCATCCTTTACATCAGATAATCGGTGACCCTGAATCTTCTGTTCAAACCCGACGAGCTACTGCTGATGAATGTCAGTATACTGCATTTTTAAGTTCAAATGAACCAAAGAAGGTCAGTGAAGCTCTCTCAGACCCAGACTGGATTATTGCTATGCAAGAAGAAATAAATCAATTTGAAAGATTAAAAGTCTGGCGTCTTGTTCCAAAACCTCCTGGCAAATCTGTTATTGGTACAAAGTGGATTTTCAAAAATAAAAAGGATGAAAATGGAATTGTAATTCGGAACAAAGCACGTCTAGTTGCAAAAGGGTATGCTCAGCAGGAAGGCATTGATTTTGAAGAAACTTTTGCTCCTGTTGCCCGGATAGAAGCCATTCGAATATTCTTAGCATATGCAGCACATAAAAATTTTACTATCTATCAGATGGATGTAAAAACTGCATTTATAAATGGCATTCTCAAAGAAGAAGTGTACGTTCATCAACCCGAAGGTTTTGTAGATCCACATTTGCCTAATCATGTTTATATTCTCGACAAAGCTTTGTACGGTTTAAAACAAGCTCCCCGGGCGTGATATGATATATTATCAATATTCTTAGTTGAGTCTGGTTTTTCTAAAGGGAAAGTCGACACAACTCTCTTCATCAAGGGGGAGACATTGTTCTTATTCAAATTTATGTCGATGATATAATTTTTAGATCTACAAATCCAAAATATTGCAAGAAATTCTCTGCTCTTATGGTCAAACGTTTTGAGATGAGCATGATGGGTGAAATGAATTTCTTTCTTGGTCTTCAAGTTCGCCAATTACCGACCGGAATTTTCATCAATCAATCCAAGTATATCACTGATTTATTGAAGAAATATCTTATGGATGATTGTAAACCAATATCGACGCCGATATCGCCTGGTTCGAAATTACATGCTGATCCGGATGGCAAACTTGTTGATGTTACCCACTATCGGGGGATGATCGGATCCTTACTATATCTGACTTCGAGTCGACCAGACATTATGTTCTCTACATGCATCTGTGCTCGGTATCAGGCAGCACCTAAAGAATCTCATCTTCAAGCGGTTAAACGAATATTTAGGTATCTGAAGGGCACTCGAGATCTTGGTCTCTGGTATCCTAAAGAAACTTCCTTTGATTTAACTGCATTTTCTGATGCTGACCATGCTGGATGTATGTTGGATCGAAAGAGTACGTCTGGGAGTGTTCAATTTCTGGGAGATAAACTAGTGAGCTGGTCTTCACGGAAACAAAATTGCGTGTCTCTTTCAACTGCAGAGGCAGAATATGTTGCTGCTGCAAGCTGCTTACCCCAGGTAATTTGGATGCAATCACAATTAAAAGATTACGGCTTTTTATACAGTCGTATTCCTTTATATTATGATTCTCGAAGTGCAATTGCAATTTCATTCAATCCTGTTCAACATTCAAAAACTAAACATATCGATCTTCGATATCACTTTATAAAAGATCATGTTGAACATGGTAATGTGGAATTGTACTTTGTTTCTACAGATTATCAATTAGCTGATTTGTTTACCAAGGCATTAGACGAAAAACGTTTTAACTTTCTTGTGTCTAAACTTGGTATGCTAAATCTAAAAGCTTAAACTGTTTTATCTTTCAACTAAATGACTTATACACAAAACGGTGTATAACTCGCACTTCAACTTAAGGACTTATACATAATTCAGTGTATAACTCGCTTTTCAACATAATGGCTTTCAAGTACAAAAGCTTGAAACCCGCTCAAAACCAGTTAATCACTTAAACGTAAAATATCTTTCCCACCTCTCTAAAAACTGTAAACTTTTCATTATTTTGTCGAGGGGGAGAAATTTTAATTCTACGGGGAGAATTATTATTTCCAGGGGGAGAAACTTTCTTATATCAATACTTTTATACCCGTTTGATTTTTCTTTAATGATACATTTTTTTTTATCAAACGACAATACCTTCCCATGGTTTGCCAGAACCGGTCTTACCTTCCCAGGGAAATACTTTTTAGCCAAAATTGGTAAATGTGAGGGTATATGTATAGGGTATAGATTTAGGTGAGTGCAAGGTGATGTGAAAACATGATAATTTTAAGAAAACACACCTTTGAGTGCATCCAAACCGACAATAAACCGGGCAACCTCACTAAATTGTGATCATTCATGTGTTGAATGATTCACCAGACTTAACTGGCCCAGTCAAGCATTTGCACTCCACAACCAACCACTCAGATTCCTCTCAATAGGAATTTGTTTCAATTCATCAGGGGACGTAGCACATAATCTATCGACTGCTCATTCGGAGTATGTTGGTATTGAAATAATTAACCTTCTGCCCCGGGTTACGTCTTCAATTGAATGCATAATGTGTCTAGATCTCATCGACAAATATTTCCAATTTAGGACACATACACTATTGAATATGATTCTCCGTGTATTCATCGGAACACTCATAGTGGCATCACGATCTGGTGTTTCACGAGGATTGAGTGGAAATCCTGAGCTAAAATTGCGCCAACTCTAATCGCAGGTCACACATTTGAATCCACTGTTGTGCAAACGACTATCGATTCATACCGTGTGTTAACGGATACTCTATGTGAGTCCGGTATTTCCTCAATTGTTCAAGTTGCTGTGCCTAAACTTTTAAATCATAAAGGCAACAACTTATGCCGGAAACACATTTTCCGATGAAAAATCCATGTTATTCTTACAAAGTAACATCATAAATGCTGATAATTTGCACATGAGCGTTATAGTTCACTCTCAAATTACTCCTATGATCTGCTATAACCGGCATGATCTTCCCCAGGAGCCACCTACAATATAGGACATTATGTAAGGGTACATAGGTCTAGGTGAGCAGAATCAAGTATCACGGGATCTTGATTGGGGTGCGCTGAGATAAAATTTGAGAGGGGGAATGTAGTATGGGGTGCAATTCAGCTATACATGGTAAAATGAAATGAGGGAGTAGTCGAAAAATGAAAAAGTAAGCTTGAGTGAGGAGGGTGTGACAGGGTTAAAGAAAACGAAAAACCCTTACCAAACTGATAAAAAGCCGGGTAGCCACGTCTCTATCAGATTGCATGTGTTACTCTCTGATATTGAAAAAGACATCATGGAACCCAGTGATGCAATGCACAACCCCCCCAGCCACTCAAGTATTTATTAAAAAGTACTTGTTTCATTTCCACGGAGATTAGATCATATGCTATCGACATCTCACTTGGAGATTGTTGATATTGAAACAGAGGACACGTCTCTCCAGTCCTCGCCTTCGTTTGTCCACTAATTGAGTCTAGAACCGAAATACACTTTTAGGACACAAGGCATAATACCAAGCTTATCTTTGTGATAAAGCCGGAACATTCATAGTGATACCAACGTTCTTGGTATTCCACGATGATTGAATGGAAATCCTACCAGTGCTAACATCTATTCCAACACTGAACGTAGGTCACACAGTTTGTGTAACTGTTGTGTTAACGGGTAATCTATGTGATCCCGGTTTTCCCGACTTAGTTCGATCATTGAGATTAAATGCCAAATGATTTGATCGGATATCTATATCATCATCTTCGGTTCGGTTTTCGATTATACAATGTGATGTATCTTGATTCATTCAAAAGATGCATAAATCATTCTTCATCACATTTGTATTCATGGGCTTAGAAGATTTTCTTCATTTCACCTCGACGAACTTCACATTTTTCATGATGATTAAGATTTATCGGAATCATCATGAGGGGGAGAAAATTTACTAAGAAGTTCAGTTTATGAAGAAAATGCTTACAAGACTTAAGAAGATATATTAGCCCAGTTTACTCCACTTCAAAAAGACATATGTACCGATTAAGGGGGAGTAAAACAAGAAACCAAAGAAGATTTGTTGAAGTATAATTGTTTGTTTGAGGGGGGGTGCAAATCTTATCAACATGTTATCCCTAACAACAATTATCAATAATCACAAATCGACAAAGCCACAACGTCAACAAAAGACTTCCGCTACAAAACAAATCTATCCATGGGTCTACATTTTTGTCGATGTACATGAAATAATTTGTGAAGAAAAAGAAACCGACTTATCTTCAGAAATTTCTCACAAATCCTCAACATTTCCATTTCAAATCTTAAACTGACAAATCATTCTATCCAAACCACGAATCACATTCATACCTAATCAAAATCTTGAGTTTTCCATTCATTCATTTCAAAACACAAAACATCCATTTCAAACTGAAATCTAATCGAATAAATCATTCTTTCCACATTTCATAAACAATCACATCCATACAAAGCTTAATCGTTCAAACTCTTTTGTATATTCAAATCTTAAATGTATATATCATTTTTCCATACATACAAAACATACATACACACATATCCAAAACTTGTAACTTTCAAATCATTCCTTCCGAAACAAACACAAACATCCAAAACATTGATTGACAAATCATTCAAAAATATTATCATTATATCCTTATTCTCTACCACAAATTTCCAAAAACAACCTCTCCATTATCTGAAAACCCAGTCAAATCCTTACTTAACTGATATTCCTTTTCCCAAAATTTTCAAATCTTTAGTAAATCAGTTATAGGATTTCTTCACTCAAACAGTATCAACGAAAAACATATCCTCTTTGAGTATCTCAAACTTCCAGATTTCTGAAATGTTTTATTCTTGAAGTTCAGAAAAACATTTTCTCACCAAAGACAGATTATGAGAAGAATCTGGAGTCTGAAGACTAGGATGACGTCTTAAAGATCAAAAAGGGGGAGATTGTTAGGACCAAAATTGTAATAAGGTTAGGACTAATATTGTAATGGTTTTGACCTTTAAGTCCGTTAGTTAACATTAACCTTGTTAAGTGGTAGAAGTATATAATGTAGTAAGTTTGACTTACAATGTAAGCTTTTCCCACACTTAACTGAAATACAATTTCTGAAAGTTTCTGTTCTCTCTCGTTTCACACACTCACACCAACTACACACACTCACACAAATCTTCTATTTCTCACTTGAATCTTCATGGATTAGCTTGATTCTAGTCTTAAACGATCTAACAAAAACGATTATACATTCATTGATATACTAATGTTCCTAAAATAAAGGGGCAATTTTTTTTATTAGTTTTATCTTATTATTGACAGCTCTAAGAGCTGTCATTATAATTTTTCATTTATTAAGTATATGATATGATGACTGATTAAGCAAACTATACCACCAAATAAATACTAGGTGTCTGCTAAAAGTTTTAGGTTGAACAATTATGTTTACTTAACAATTTTTTTACTTGCATATACTCGAGTCCGGCAAATATATCATATCTTTTTATATATTAAATAATAACTCCCCAAATTTATCATATTTTAATATATTAAATAATAACTCCAACAACATTTAAGTATTTAACCAATGTTTTAAAATCTGGATTTTGAATCGGACAGGATGATACTTTAAAAATGGTTGGATCGGTTCAACCGGCGGGTTCAACCGTATAACAACGCTATTGAATATTTATGTTAAATTAATTATGTAAAAAATATATAAATGGACTTTAAACTGGTCGATTCTATCCTGCATATTTCTATTTCCCGGTCGGACCGGTCAGTCAAACTCAGGTTTTAAAACACTGCATTTAACACGATTTCATATTCATTGTACACATTCACATAAGAAAATCATAACAGGGGAGAATAATCTTCCCATGGTCTCGTCAAATCATGATAGATTGGTAGGACCTTCACTAATTTCAAATTATGAATCACCCATATACAATGAAAAATGCGTGTTTTCTAGTTGTATGAGCTTAATTAGTTTATCAATTGACTAGCCAAATAAATTACGAGTTAATTACAAAAATAAACTAAAAATATATCTGATTCCAAGATAGAAGGTGGAATTTGATTTTTTTTTTGCGACCTTGTGACTTGATATTCTTTTGTGCGATCCATTATTTTGTGCGACTAGATCATTTTTTACACGACCAGTTGATACATTTCAATTTTTATGTGAAGTCACACGGTTAAATGGTCTATTTTGAAAAAATTTAAAATTTAAATCTTTTTTTTGGGAATTTTGAATGTACTTTTAAAAATCGCCTTAAAATATTTTTAGTACAGTAAAATACAGTTTCATAATAAACAATATTTGGGAATTATAATTATGACGCTGATTAAGCAAATTATTTTTCTAACTACTGATGCACATCAATGTAGACATACGGTAGGCCCGAGTTGCAATGTCTGTACCTAAGATTGTTATTACAACTAGTATTAAAAGGATGGTGATATCTCTACTAGAAGAACTACTTTTTCTGCTACAAATTTTAAATCAGATTATATTAATATACTAAAATATTGATTATGGTGTATGAATAATTTTTTATATAGTATAGATATCGCTAATCACTTTATTGAAAAACATCCGCAGTGGGATAGGAATCACACCGTGGTTGAAGGGCTTATCAAAGTGGTATCACTCTGTCTGTGGTGTGATGTACTGATGTGTATGTGCTTGATTTTTCTTTTTTAAATGGTTAAATATTAGTGTGGTTCATTACGGGTTAAAGTTGTTCAGTTTGGTGATAATGTAGCACTCTATGTTCCAGTATTGTTTTGACAAGTTATTTAAATCGGATTGATATGATATATCAGTAGGCCAGTCGAATAAAATTGTTTTGACCTTTTCTTGAACCCGAATATTAACTAAAAATTGGTGAATTTACCTATCCTTGCTAAATTCATTTTTATCTAATACTCCATCCGTCCCTCAAAAAAATTTACATTTTTCCTTAAAATTTTGTTCCATAAAAAAATTTACATTTCTCAAATTTGGAGGGTCCACCTAATATAATTATATTATTACTAATCATTTCACCAATAAAATACTTTCTCTCTCCAATCAAACCTTATATTTTAATCAAAAGTATTACAAAGGACCCCACCACTAACTATCTCCTAAAAGATTGTGCCCAAATAAAATGTAAATTTTTTTATGGGACGGAGGGAGTATTATTCAGTGGTTGTTTCAGAAATAACTTATTGACTTAAGTGGTTGTTATTTCTTCAAATCCTCTTTTTGAAGCTTTTCCAAAAGTCATTTATTACTCATTCAATTCAAATTTTAACTTATTGACTTAATGAAAGTCAATAACACATGAAATATTGAAATATACGATTGTTATATCCAACCTGATAAACATGGTTTAGAAAGAAATTAATAATTTGTAAATTAATCACGAATCAAATATATTATACAAATTAACAAGTTAAATAGCAAATTATTGCCTTTCACTCTTTGATGCTTTACCCACATAAAGGGAAGATGAAAGGTATAGAAAACACACTACTGGAATTTCTGTTACTAGCGACGATTTTAGTGACAAATTTTACCCTTGCAAGGCCTTTTGCTGCGTCACATAAAAATGTTGCAGGTTTCACGACTTTTGGCGATTCGATAAATAGCGATGAAAAAAGGAAGCCTTTGACAGTTGAAACTGTTGCCACGTTGTTTCACCAGAAAAAAATATGTCTTGCGACATACTATATATGCAACGGAGACGTCTTACCATAGCTTGTGACTAGGGCTGTCAAAACCTGACACGATACGACAAAAATACACGAAACGAAACGAAATTGGGACGAAATCGAAACTTGAATTTGTGTTCGTGTCGTGTAAAACAAACACGAAGTCGTGTCGTGTCGTGTTCGTGTTCAGAAATTGACACGAAATTGACACGATAGTTATGATTTTGGCAACATTTAGAAATTTATGTTATATTTTTATCTTGTTTTTAGTATGTCATAAGTAAGAAAATTTGATATATTTGTTATTTATCTCGTGTTTGTCGTGTTTATCGTTTTTTAATCGTGTCGTGTTCATGTTAGCGAAATAAAACACGACTTCGTGTCGTGTTGTTTTCGTGTTGAACGAATTCGTGTCGTGTCGTGTTGTATTACCAAAAAACATGAAACGATAGCACGATTGATTTGACAACCCTACTTGTGACATAATGTAATTTACTTATCTTAATTATGTTGGTCGTGGGCCAGTCGGTGGTGTCCCCGTGGATGCTGGTAACCTGTATTTTAATGAAAAAGTCGCATTGATTAGAGACATGTAATGTTTTCGTGTCATTTCACATACATTTTGATTTAAATCATTGATCGATAATATGTGCCTCTGATCTCTGTTTTGGTCATGTCCGATCAGTCTGAAGTATCTTGACTCGTCATTTTGTGCACATGAGTCATGGTCTCTTCACTTCATCTACTAATACCAAAAGGTAATCTACGTTAGTGGTATGATGTGTGCGCTCTATCCTTTTGGTCGAGGTTTCAAGTGACGTTGTGAGCATAAATGTATATACAGGTAGATTAGAATTTGTCGTTTTAAAAAATCTTCTAATGCTTTTAATTACTAATCTTGGAGATGCGGAAACCGGTCATTATCAAAACTAACATATCAAGTCACTTGAGTTGGCCTATATAGAGGAAACAGATGCATGAAGAGTCGTATTCGATGACAAGGTAAGATAAGTTTTATAGTTAATAAATCATGTACATCGATTAATATGTGTCCCATCGATCATTTATCGTAACTAATATGTATGTGTAACTATCGCGACTACGATTGATAGAATCGATCTCGAAAATGTTTATATGCTTGTGAACAAAATTCTGATCATGACGGACAATAATATATGACCTAATCTATCACCCTAACCATATATATATATCATGTTAATCCGTTTATCTAGTCATATATAGGTATGCATTCAACTCTGTATTTGGCTAGCGACAAGACCTTCAAAGGGTACTTTGAACTTAATTAGGTTAGGGAGAAGTGCATGAACAAAAATCTAAGGGGCTGTTTATTTTAATTTAATCCTCCGTAATTCTTCGTAATTGGAAATCAATTCTATTACGGAGGGATGTTTGGATGAAGTGTTCTTTCGTAATTCAATTCCTACGTAATTTCGAAATACGTTATTCGTTGTAATTGAAATCCTTCCTGAAACCCTATGAATTCAATTACGCTTCTTGACTGAACTAACAAACTTAAAATATTTTGTATGTTTCGGATTTTAAATCGTTTAAAAATATTTTTTAAAAATTATAAAATTAATAAAATATTATTAAATAATAAAAAATTAAATAATAAAAAATTAAATAACTAAAAAATTAAAATATTAAAAAATTAAAAATTAAAAAATTAAAAAATTATAAAAATTAATAAAATAAAATAAAAATAAGTGCATAAGTATGGATTTGAATTCCAACTAAATAATTGTGACCAAACGCGCAATGAAATTCAATTACGAAGGAATTTAATTTTGAATGAATTCAATTCCTCGTAATTGAATTCCATTACTGAAGATTATAGCATGACAAACGGCTTATAAAGGGCCGTTTGTTTTAATGTAATCCTGCATAATCCTTCGTAATTGGAATTCAATTACATTACGAAGGAATGTTTGGATGAATTTTTTCTAATTTGAAAGGCAACTAGTGCTTTTTCTTTCGTAATTTAATTCCTACATAATTTTGAATTACGTTATTCGTTGTAATTGAAATCTTTTCCGAAACCATATGAATTCAATTACGCTTATTGAGTAAACTAACAAACTTGAATATTTTGTATGTTTCGGACTTTAAATCGTTCAAAAATATTTTAAAAAATATATATAATAATAATAATAAAAAATTTAAAAAGTATACAAAATTAAATATTAAAAAAATAATAAAATTAAAAAATTAAAAAGTAAAAATGATTAAAAAAATAAAAAAAATTAAAAAGTATTTAAATAAGTAAAAATAAGTGCATAAGTATGGATTTGAATTCCAACTAAATAATTGTGACCAAACGCGCAATTAAATTCAATTACGAAGGAATTGAATGTTGAATGAATTCAATTCCTTCATAATTGAATTTCATTAAGGAAGATTACAACCTCTAAAAAACCTTAATGTTAAGACATATTCGAGATAACAAATTTCTGGAAAATATTAATTAAAAAGACATACAAAAATTAAACCATCATGATCCCAGAAAAGTCATGCACAAGAATTGGTCTTCCCATATCTCCTTTATTCTTAACTTAAAGGCTTATAGTTTAGTTGTTATGGTGGAAAGAGTAAGGTGTTACTCATGATATATAGGTTATGGGCTCAATTCCCGTCATAGACGATAGGAATAGATCACGTGACGTTAAAAAAATATATTATATTTCCTTTATTCTTCTAAGTTCTAACGCGTGCTTGCAAATCAAAATGAGGTCTGATAACACTTCTAACTGGGCTGTTCCGAATTATGGTCTTGGGCCTCGAGTTGGGTTGTGCAGCTAGGTTTGGGCTGTATCACTTGACTTTCGATCATAGACGGACTTGTATAAGTTAAATAAACTTGACCTTAAGTATAAGTAAAAATAAATCCTATTTAATAAAGTAGATTCCTATTATTAAAATAAGAATGTGTCAGATGGTTGGACTGCCCAAAATCCTGTGCAGATTGAATAATGGATTTAAAAAATAGAATAAAACAGGATTCACACCCCTCTCAAACTGGGTTTCGTGCAAAAATAGAAGCTGGAAAATAGAAACTTGTGACAAAGATTCTTATCGTAATGCTTGTATTTTATCTCTTAAATTGTTGTTTACGTGCTCTTTTTCTTATTTCCGTTTAAGAAAATATATCCAATCACTATAGGTATGTACTAGGAGTATATATTAACAGATTAGATTAGAATATCTTTGTCTAATTGTCTTAGTTGACATTGTCAATACGTACCTTGTTTGTACTAAAATCCATACAAAACTAGTTCTTGAAGCTTGTTTAAATAAATGAAAGGCCCTTTTTATAATAAGAATTTTGATTCAAAATTGGCATCCTGTTAAATAAGTTTATGAGTTGATGATATGGCATAATATGACATATTAATTTTATAATATTTTTAAGGATTCTGATAATGACAACCCTAAGAGCTGTCACTAGCGATGGATAATATTTATAATTTACCCCTTTTAAACTTCATTAGTCAATTTATTTTCCTTATTTCTAGCAACATTTAATCTCCTCCACCAATTAAAATCCAAATTACTCAATCTTATCCATTATTAATGAAACTCTAAGGACTGTGATTATTAAAACTCTATTTTAAAAGAGAAAGAAACTTATTATTTCCATGGAATTTTCTTTTTATTAGTTAACTTATAATAGTGGTAAAATTGAAAAGGACAGAAAATGTTTTTTAAATATCCAAGTTTTGATTAGATCCCCTTGTCTCATGGTCTTCAAGCCACCACACCCTTTTCTTATATGGACAAAAGACTCAAGTATTTCTGCAGCTAACTATACTTGTTCTCATTCTCTCTGCCAACACACACACACACTCCTCTCTTATCCCTTTTGTGTAGGTGATCAATCAACACTAAAAATCTGAAACATGGAAGTTGCTAATAGTATAAGAGATCAACTAGAAATTGAGCAAACTTACATTAACAAACACAATACATCTCCACCACCAACAGCCACCGCACCTCCACCATCTGCCTCCGCATCTCCCACCCATGAATTCTCCTTCACTGTCTCTCTCCACCCTCATCCACCGCCAAAATCCACACAAGATGGTCACAAGTACGGCGTATATGATGATAATGACAATGACAAACACCATAGAACCACCACACCACCACCGGAATCATCAATGACCGCCATTGACCTATCTCCGGCCGATGATATCTTCTTCCACGGCCACCTCCTCCCTCTCCACCTCCTTTCTCATCTTCCTATATCCCCGCGTTCCTCAACAAATTCACTGGACAGTTATACCCTCCCCATGAAAGATATCCTAAAAGACCAACATAACCCTATTGGGAACACTAGTTTCCATTATCACCACCGGAATACCTTCTCCGATTTCAACTTGCCTAACACCAATGTCCATCAAACAAGACCAAAGTCCAAATCTTTTTCCATTTTTGGCCGACCCAAAGGGAGAAAAGAAGGAGATCATGATGATCAAGATAAAGAAAGAAACAATAGCAGCTCAAAGAAAAAACTCAAATTAGAAGTGGCTCAACTCATTAAAAGGTACATGAAAATGGTGAGGCCATTATTGTCATTTCCAAAGACGAAAAGGCCAAATACCGAATTTAACCTTAACCGGCAACCGCATTCGTTTTCCGGTAACATGGTGAGCTCCAGAAGATGTAGTCTGCCGTTGGAAATGAATAGAGGTGGTGGGAGAAGAGGGGAGTTCTCAGCTCCGGCATCCATGAGGACTTCTCCGGCGAACAGTGGAAAACTTCTTGCTTCAGGAACTGTAAGTCCGGCCAAAAGTACAACCAGTGATAGCACCATGGAAGAATTACAAGCCGCCATTCAAGCTGCTATTACTCATTGTAAGAATTCCATTGCAATGGATGACAAAATTCAAACTTAATTAAAAAAAAACTACAAAAATTATACTATTAAGTGGATATTTCAGATACTTCTTCCTTACTTTTATTCGAGTTTCAAAGTATAATCAATCTTTTTAAGTGTTGTATATACGATTCTAGTTATATATCTATGTAATTTGAGCTTATATATAATAAAAAAAAAACATCATTATATTTGTTTTGATTGTGTACATGAACGAGAACATAAATAATTAACAAATTAATTACACCCATATTAAGTTAGATTAAAAAATAAGTTTTCTGGGATTTGTGTTGGCCACTAAAGATAGAACCCATATAAGTGATATTTTAAAGATATAACAAAAAGTATTTTTAATATTAACTTTAACTATATATGATATTATATTATAATGAAATATTGTTTTCATTCGCATTATATTATAATTAAAAAAGTGACCTCGTCTAATATCCTTAGGGCTTGGGAGGTGGAGGTCCCATCTTTTCTTGTTTGAACTCTGAAGAATACAATTTGCTGGATTATTATACCAATAAACGACTACCATCATGTGTTTGTGGAGCCACTATATTATTCAAATTCATATTCATCAATTTAGAAGTGTTATTGTCAAGAAAACAAAATTAAAATTACTCACTACTACTTTTCGGTGCTAATTTTTTATTTCTCAAAAAAAATCATAATTTTCGTCGAGGTCAATATAAAAAGTGTATTTGCTCTATTTTAATTCTCATCTTAATTTTATATATTTCTCAATATATTTCTGGTTTGATAATTCCACGTGCTTGCCAGAATTCGTGCATGGCTTTTTAATCAATCTATGCCACTTCACTGATGTTACTTATAATCTAATCTGGTAAATAAAATTCAAAATACTGCATCCTGTTTTATTCTCTCACTTTTCTTTGAAAATATTGAGTATAAAAAACACTTTCCATGGTAGACAAAAAGGATTCCACGTCAAAACAACAAATATTCCCAAACCACATTTATAAGAACTGTATATAGAATTATATATGCTGTAACTTGTGTGCGACAATATGCTAACCTTTTCTTTTATTATATACTCGATTTATTTTTTATGTATATTTAGAAAACATTTTATTTATGAAATTTTATTAGTTATAATTTTTTCAATTCGTAATATTAATTATTCAAATTAACTAACGTATATGGCAGTTGGTACACGAGTACGTATTAGATAAATTAACACTTGATTGAAAATCTCTGTAAATTATGGATTTATTAATTACTATTACCGTATGTGAACCTGTTTGTCATT
Organism: Calendula officinalis; assembly: GCA_963853835.1. Lineage (NCBI taxonomy): Eukaryota > Viridiplantae > Streptophyta > Magnoliopsida > Asterales > Asteraceae > Calendula > Calendula officinalis. The sequence goes on from OY970827.1 coordinate 6,294,893, forward strand.
AAAAATAAATAAAATTAACTGGTTTTTCGTCCAATCATGTCGTTAAAAAAATATACTACCTCTGTATCAAAATAAGTAATACATTTAAAGAAACACGGTTTTTGAGACAAACGATTAAAAGATAGATTAAAGTGGATAGTTAGTGGAAAATTAGTCTCACTTCTTTTGAATAAAATGATATTAATGATGCTTTAAAGTAAAAATAAGGGTAAAAATATAATTTCACTTTATTAAAGTAGATAGTTAGTGAAGAATGAGTTTCACTTTTTTTACCAAATATTGTAAGTTTTAGAAGTGTATTATTTATTTTCTTCCACCCCTAAATAGAAAGTATATCACTTATTTTGATACCGATATAGTATAAAAAAAAGGATGCTATTACAGATTTTTTCTATTGCAAAAAAAGTCAATCAATATTTGTAACTCTAAACTAATCATGAAGAGAGTTTTAAAGTCGAAGATGAAAAATAATGATGGTGGAAATGATTTGCCTCAATGTTGACTGACCAAAGCGCCTGTTCCACTTTTTTGTGATTTATAAAAATAGTATTTCTTCATACTTCCTTCGTTTCAAAATAAGTGGTAAATATTTTGATTTTGAGGTGTTCAAAATATATTATACATTTTAAAACTTTTTTTATTTGATAAAATATAGTGGAACATATACCCATTAATTATCTTTTTTAATAAAGTTAAATATTTCATTTACTCTTAGGGCTATTTGATATGAGCTTAAATTTCAGACCCAAACTCCAACTAACAGATTCGGTCCAATTAGAGTGTTTGATTTCCTCTAATTGTGTCTAACTCGATCAGAGACGCTGATTTGGTCCAACCCAAAATACTAATTCGGCCGGAAATGAAAAATCATCAGACTCGGTTAGACATGCTTTTTGTTCTACTTCCTTTCTCATTGAGTACGCCGTACGCTCCTTTTTATGGGCCTACATTAATATGATCCTCACCGTTAATGTGTAATTATTTGATATTTATTTTACGCGGACCTCTAGATGTTGCGTGTGTAGTGTTTTGGCAATGATCTAAAAACATTCAAATTTTAGTTAAATTAATTGCTTTGGAAATAAATCACAAAAACAATTTAAGAAATTAATTAAAAAGATAAAATGTTAATTTGATTAAAAAGAAAATAATTATTTATTAACTTTGTTAGGACCAATATTGTAATAGGTTTTGACCTTTAAGTCCGTTAGTTAACAATTCCCTTGTTAAGTGGTAGATGGTATAAATACTTGTAAGTTTGTCTTTGGATGTAAGCTTTCCCACTCTTTATTGAAATACAATTTCTGAAAGTTTCTGTTCTCTCTCGTTTCACACACTCACACCAACAACACACACTTAAACAAAACTTCAATTTCTCACCTTGATTCATCATGAATTAGCTTGATTCTAGTCTTAAACGATCTAACAATTGGTATCAGAGCAAAAACTCTCTGTGAGTGGATCCAAATTCAGCTTAATTCGCTCAAGATCTGAGAAAATTGAAGAAAAAGTTTGTTCGTCAATGAGAAATTTAATGTTGTAAATTTTTCGTTGGAATTGAAGATTTGATCATGGATTAGTGTGTCTCCATTGTTTCTAAGAAGAATAGAATCAATTCCAGATCAATTCCATCAACAATCGACCTTCAATTTGATGATTTTAGCTAAAAAGTGAAAAACTCAAAAAGTGACTGTAATTTGCAAAATCTGAGCAAATGTGTTATGTTATGGATTATTTGATCGGATCAAAGTGTTAGAAAGTTGATTTCGAGCATTTAGCAAGAAGAATCATTGAAATCGGTGAAGAAATGAGCAAAATTGAATTGAAAAAGTGAAGAAAAATGGTGGTGTTCGTACGCTGTATAGTTCGGCTCAACAAAATCAAGAACAAGTTCGACACAGATGAAGAACAACTTCGGCCCAGGTACTAGTTCGGCCCGAACTTGATTAATAGTTCGGCCCGAAGTGAAAAATACTAGTTCGGCCCATATCGAAATTGAAGTTCAGCCCGAGAATTGATCGTACAGAAGTTCGGCCCGAACTTGTAGAAGTTCGGCCCAATACCCAATTTCAACACCTAGTTCGGCCCATTTCCAAGTTTACACCTAGTTAGGCTTCTTCAAACGTCAAAACAGTTCGGCTTCTTCACTGATGACAATTTCTAAATCAACATCATAGTTCGGTAATTCCAATTCAATATAATCAAACATTCTTCACTGATCAACAAATCAAACAATTCATATTCGATTTTCAAGTATTCAAGTTCATATTCGATTTTCATCACTGATCGGCACATATTCAAGTTGGGTTTTCAAGTATTTGATTTTCATCAACAATTCATATTCGATTTTCAATTACAATCAACAATTTGATTTCAGCTATTTGAATAAAAGAAGTTCGGTTAAGATCTTGAAGAAGTTCGGCTAAGAAATACAGACTTCGGCCATCAATCTATCTTGATACCAAAGACGATTTTTTTTATTTCATTTCTGATGTCTGATTTCTGATCTTGATCAATCGATCTTTCCTCTAATCTCGATTTCAGATTCCTTGAAGAAACCAAAGACGATTCGTAAATCACTTCCGTATTCGACTGATTGAAGTTCGGCAATATTCGTCGACTCAAAATCTGATTGAAACATCTACAATCTGACTGAAATCAACAATCAACGACATCAAAAACTGTTCAGCATCTATTAATACTTGATTCTTGATTCTTTCACTTTCAATCAGCTAATTTGACCTCGGCAATTAACGATCAATTGTTCGACTATTCTGGAATTTATTCGATCTGCTGAGTTCGGTGTTTATCTTGTTCGGCCCAAAATTAACACATTATTTCTGGCCCAACACAGATATTCTCGGCCCATTTTCAATCCAAACAATTACAATAATGATCAAATTCGGTAAGCTAGAATTGTTTAATTTTTACCAAAACTGATTTGATATTTTTTTTTGGTGGGCCATCCATATTGACTCCACTTATATTTTTTTTAATCAATTCCTCATAATAATTTTTTTTTCCTTTCAATTCAATATCGTTATCTATCAATTACGTAGATAACAACAATTTTTTTTTAAAAAAAAAAATCAATTTGTGTCAAGTCCAATAAATTTCCTACATTTAAAAGTTCAATATACTAATTGTTTTTAGAATCGCGTATTAAACAAATTCCACAATTTGTTACTAAACATACAATTTGTCACTTGAAAGTTTCATCTAGTAATTTGTCACAACAAAGTTTTTTTGGTTCGATACTTCAAGTGTTAATTGAAGGGTCAATTGGACGAATTTTCATCAAATAAACATTTGACCACAAAATTTTTGAAATCAAACACCAAATTTTGTCAAATATACCTAATTTTTAATTGCTAGATTTTTTAAATCCAAAATATTTTGTCATATCACTTTCACTTGATATTTGCACATTTTGAAAATAAAAGAGCTAAAATGGATGACAATTTAATAAAATCACTTCTAAATAAAAACAGGGAGCTAAAAGAGCAAATGTCTAGTTTACAAACTCATCAATTACAATATCAAAAAGAAATTTGTGAATTAAAAGAATCCGTTGAGTTGTGGGAAACTACAAGTACACACAATTATGCTTTATTTGAAAAATCGTTTCATGATAATGTTAAGAATCTCCGATTAAGTAACGACTACAAAGACAAATTGGAGAAAAGTGAGAAACTAAATGAATATTTCAGAAATTGCAAAGTTAATATTTTAATTGATAAAGTTCAAACTCTTGAATCTGAAAATGCAAATTTCAAATAAAAAATTATAACTTTTGAAAAAGATTCTGAAACAAAGCAACTTCAGATTGCTGAATTAACAAACAAACTTCATGACACAAATACTGTTAATATTTTGAACATCGAAAAATATGATTCTGTTTGTGCTGAAAATTGTATTTTGACTGATAAAATCAAACTACTTGAATGTAATTTTGGATCTGATTTACAAAAACAAATCAATATTTTTAATATTGAGAAAATAAACTTACTAGATAAAATTACATCTCTTGAAACAGATCTTTCTTTGTCTCAAAATAAAAACGAAGGTCTGTTAATTAAGCTAGAAGAAAAATCTAAAATCTTTGACAACGACAAATCAGTTTTACAAACCAAAATTTTTGAATTAGAAAATAAAATTGACGAGTCACAAAAATATTTTAGTGAAGATAAACTGAAGTTGCAAATACAAATTCAAAATTTAGAATCTAAATCAAAAGACTCTCCATTAACGGCAAAGAATAAAAATAAAAACTCAAGAATGTTTTCTCCTGTCATGGCATATCGTGATTTATATACGATCAAGCAAACTGAGGTTAATAGAGGAAATTCTAAACCTAAACCGAAATCTCAAATAAGTTCTTCTACCAAACCTAAGCCTAGGAGATCCACGGTTCCACCACACTCTGATAAGAAAATGCATGCTCTCAAACAAACTAATAGAGGAAATTCCGCACCCAAAACTACAAATACATTAGGTTCCTCTTCTAGACTTCAGCATTCTCAAATGTATAAGACTAAATCATCAACCGTGTTGAAACATTCGACTGCTTCAAAGAAAATCCTTTCCACAACTAAATCTTTAAGATATTCAAGAAAAGATTTACTTTCCTTGGCACCTAAAACGACTTTTACACAAGTGCCAAAAACATCTCCTGTTTATGTTTACAAAACATCCTCGATCTTAAAAGCAAAATGGGTTCCTAAAACTCCAAAATCTCAAATAATTCCCCGGAAATTATTTGAAAGTGAAACATCAAGTTTCAGCTTTTCTTGGAACTCTCAATCTTTAAATCAAATCGATACAACTTATCGATGGTTTAATACCCACACTAACATTGTCGGACCCAAACAAAGATGGGTACCAAAAGTTGTTTGATTTGTTTTGCAGGAGAAGGACTTATACACACTTCAGTGTATAACTCGCTTCTCATCGTCCAAATGACTTATACACAAAACGGTGTATAACTCGCTCTTCAACTTAAGGACTTATACACACTTCAGTGTATAACTCGAACCTCATCGAAAATGACTTATACATAATTCAGTGTATAACTCGCTTTTCAACATGATGGCTTTCAAGTACATCAGTTTGAAACCCGCTCTTAACCAGTTTTTCACGTAAATGTAAAAACTCTTTCCCAACTCTTCTAAAACTGTATATTTTTCATTACTTATATTTTGTCGAGGGGGAGAAATTTTAATTCTACGGGGAGAATTATTATTTTCAGGGGGAGAAACTTTCTTATATCAATACTTTTATACCCGTTTGAATTTTTTTTAATCGAACAATTTTTTTTTTTTATCAAACGACAATACCTTCCTATGGTTTGCCAAAACCGGCCTAACCTTCCAAGGGAAATACTTTTTAGCCAAAATTGGTAAATGTGGGGGTATAAGTCTAGGGTATAGATTTAGGTGAGTGCAAGGTGATGTGAAAACATGATAATTTTAAGAAAACACACCTTTGAGTGCATCCAAACCGAAAATAAACCGAGCAACCTCACTAAATTGTGATCATTCATGTGTTGAATGATTCACCAGACTTAACTGGCCCAGTCAAGCATTTGCACTCCACCACCAACCACTCAGATTCCTCTCAATAGGAATTTGTTTCAATTCATCAGGGGACGTAGTACATAATCTATCGACTGCTCATTCGGAGTATATTGGTATTGAAATAATTAACCTTCTGCCCCGGGTTACGTCTTCAATTGAATGCACAATGTGTCTAGATCTCATAGACAAATATTTCCAATTTAAGACACATACACTATTGAATATGAATCACTCAATCCGTAACAAAGGACACGAGTCGGACAATTCTTTTTAATTATCCAGTAAACAAGTACCCATGTATATATGGACCCAATAAGTGGACTTTTACTTAAGTCCGGTAAATTAGTTTAATAACTGGATCAAGAAATGATGGGCCAAATTAAACATCATCACCCAGAGTCCAGAGAACGAAATAGAACATAGACCGAGAAGATGGATGTTACCTGGATGATGTTACCGGTAGTTTACATATCATATGTTACGTTGAAGTAAATACCAAATATTATTCTTTTCGTATTAAGGTTTTGGACTCTTCTTACAAACCGCTATATAAATTTCATTGTACATAAAAAAAGATTAATTAATAATCTGCGATAATAAGTAATTCAGCAATAACAATTCGTTGCTAATTCGTCCTCTCAATTATCAGGGATTCAAGGGATGGGTATAGCAACGACCCACGTCATTGTTGGTGATTTATATTACCAATAGGTTTTAAGTGTAACTTTGTTAACTAAATGTAATCCTAATAAATATTGAACAAGTAAGGGTGGTGCGTCGTGCATGCTTGTTTGAATTTGCATGTTGTGATTAAAATACATTGACTCAACGGTTGGGGTGAGCATAAAAACCGAAAAACCGAACCGAACCCGAAAAACCCGAAAAAACCGAACCGAAAAAATCGAACCATTTGAAAAACCGACATCAACGGTTTTGATTTTTGGAAAACCCGAATGTTTGGGGCGGTTTTCAGGGGGCATATGAAAAACCAAACCGAAAAACCCGCCCCGCCCCGCCTTTATATATATTTCAAGTTTTATAAAAATATTCTTATATTTTTAATAGATTTGATATAAATTTGTTTGCAAAAGGAAAGCAATCATGTAATGAAACTTCTATGGATGAAGACATTGACTATGATTGTTGCGAAAGATGGTTGGATGTTATTCTATTATTAATTTTTTTCAAATTATGTTAGTTGAATTTATTATTACATTATATTAAATTTACTAGTTGTTTTTTATATATAATGAAATGAGTTAAGGTTTGGAAGTTTGAATCATAATATTAGTTTTTAAGGTAACAAATTGGTAAATTTAAAGGAAACTTAAATTCTCAAAACCCGAAACCGAACCGAAAAACCCGAAGCCGAACCGAAAAACCCGAAACCGAACCGAAAAACCCGAAAAACCGAAACCGAAAACCCGAAACCGAACGGGGTGTAATTCTCAAAACCCGAACTTTCGGGGCGGGGTTTTGTTTTAGTTAAAAACCGCCCCAAACCCCCCATGCTCACCCCTACTCAACGGGGTCCGAGGGCAGCGCCGCTGGCTAATATTCCTTTATAAAAAAATGAACAGAAAATACGAATTTTGAATTCAAACACAGTTTTCCGACCCAATGGATCCGACCCGGTTTTGGCGGTTTATTTTCACCTGCCTTTTTGTAGTTCTCGGTGGTTAGTTCATTCATATATTAATTATCGTTTTTTGTCATTTGAATTGGTACATTTTTTCATACTAACTCAACAAAATTCTCAATTCTAAGAATCTCTCTGATTTCATCCGACTGAAGATTTCGAGTGTACTATTGAAATATTTTTGATCTGAAAGTGAATACACGACTTCAGAGGTTCCAAACAAACGAAATCAATGCAAAATTCTAACAGTCATCGCCACAGGGGTTCGTCGCTAGCTATATGTCACACCCCGCCAAAAATGATTTTATAGTATTAAATGATTTGCGGAAGAACGGGATGTAACATTAATGAGTAACACAACTATGATTATCGTAAACAATAAATGTTTAAAAACTTCAATTAATATTTCAATTAAAGTACATCTCAAAATTTAATGTAATTGAAAACGGTTAAAAGTAAAAGTTAATGTTTGGAAATGAAAAGACGTTCGTGGCATCTTGACAATATGCATGCTCATGATCCAATGCTACTAAGACTCATGCTTCAATGAATTATCTGAAAAACATAAGTAAAATGATCAACAAAAATTGTTGAGTGAATCCACAGGTTTAAATAATGTTTCTGAATTACCCAAAATGTTTATGAGCCATCATGACTAAAAATATTGTGATGATATGATGTTTGAAAATGATTTGCCTCAAAGGTAATGTTAAAGTAATGTTTGACATGTAGAGACATGTAAAATAATATGATTTTCAAAAGAGTAAATGAATATTGAGATTTTGTATGACTTCAAAAGAAGTACATAATAAAAATTGTATAAAATTATATCCTCAAAAGGATATTAAAAATGTAGTGAACTGATATCCTAAAAAGGATATTAAAAATTAACATGAACTGATATCCCCCAAAGGTTTGCAATGCCCTTGAGTTAAAATGCCGACCCTAAGCCCATAACCAAACTACAACTCTAAAATGATGTTACTGAATCTAAGATATGCACTCCCATGACGGTTCGGTAGACCGTTAAAACTGATCAAATAAATGTGGGAGGGTGAGTCTCAGTCGATAGTACTATCTGCATATCCAGGGTCTAGTCGCAACTAGCTAATGGTTACAGTATGTAGACATCTACCAATGTCACTACATCTTGTCTTAGTTCGAGCATAATGGACTGAATGTCATGTTCTGAGTAGTGTATCATCACAATAAAATATGAATAGTAAAAGTGATTTTGTATGTTTTTCACCCCTGTTGTAAAATAGTATATAAAAATACAATAAAAAGTGGGGCTGTGGACTCACCTGATGCAATGCTTCCAAGAGATTCAAATAATGGAATGATGGTTCCAACCAAACAATATTAGCTTCCTATATGCATAAAATGACAAACTAAATGAGCGATATGTTGGTGACATTTTATTATTTGATACTGTATTGAATTAAAATCAATTTTACTTTTATAAACTTTGATGAGAATGATTTATCTTGAATCAGTAAGTTACGTATTTGTATTATGCTTAAATTTATTTAATTATTTATTAAATAAACAATTTAATGACTATATAACAATATATGATTTATATAAAAAAATTCGTTTAACCAAATCATACTTAAATGAATAATTATAAAACTATTTTTCAGATTTAAACAAAAAGGAATATAAATTTGCATTTTTTTATTTTATTTTTTTTTTTCATTAAAAATATAATTCTGATGTTGTTTGGATTCCAAAATAAGAACGAAGTGGGTTTTGGTTTGTGTTGCCGCCAGCAACATCGACGAGGAAGATGACGGACAAAGCCGTCGACGGGGATGACAATACGCGGCCAAACACTAAAACTTAACACAAGAGTCAGAAGAGTTTATACCTTTGGAGTGAGATAGTCGGAGAGGGAGAGCTGCCGGAGATGCTGAGTTCGCCGAGGTTCGACACTGGTCTGCCGGAGATGACGCTTGGTCGCCGGAAATGTATAGTAAAAAGAGTGGCGAGTTCCTTGTTTAATACGAGAAAGGAAGACGAGATGGGTTGCCAGCGAAATCACTGCTCCTGTTTAATGATTGTACGAAAGGGATGATGGGTAAAGGGAAAAGTTCGGCTGTTAAATGAGTGAGGGGTGAAGAGGTTGAAGATGGTAAATGTTTTGTGATTGGTCAATAATATTTATGGAATAGAATAGTTTAAGGCAAAGCAATTGTGTTGATATGGAGAGTACGGCTGGCATCTAGGAGGGTGGGAGTTAAGTTTTGAATTTTTAATTGTTCTAAAATTGGTGATGCTAGGTATGCGCAGGATGATGATGGTGATTCATTCTCACATTTGGTACAAATTAATTTAAATTAATTGAGAAAATGTAACAAATGGAAAAATTTCTCTAATTTGGTCGAATACAAAAGGTAAGGATGTAATTGGTATTTAAGGTACATTAAATAAACTAAAATGGGAAATTGTAAAAGTCCACTAGGGAGGGTGGTTCGGCTAATTTTAAGGTTGGATATTATTTTGAATTTTAAATGGTTTGGTTGCTCAAATACTTCATTCCAAATTACAAAAATTATATCATTTTGGTTTGAGTCATAATTATGTTGTGTCACCAACTAGTTGACTAACTCACTGATCATTTAATGCAACAAAAATGATTAATGAATATGCTTATGATACATGATGTCTAGGGTTCCTCGCTAGACCAAAAATGCGAATAAATGATTTCATAATTGTAATTAGGGTTTTAGGACACTATTCGGGTTAAATAAATGTCGAATTAAATACTCAAATTTTTGGGTTGTCACACTATATGGTTAAACAAGAAAATATAATCGAAATCAAAAAGTTCCTTGTTAAACAAGAAGAAGCAAGATTTATACTACCTCCGTATCAAAATAAGTGATACACTTTCCTAAAAGGGGTGGAACAAAATAAGTGATACACTTCAAAATCTTTCCTTATTTGGCAAAAAAGTGGGACCCCTTCTACACTAATTATCTACTTTAATAAAGTAAAATTACTCTTTTACCCTTACTTTTACTTTTAAACATCATTAATATCACTACATCCAAAAGAAGTGGGTCCCATTATCCACTAACTATCCACTTTATACTATTTTAAATCACTTTCCAATCTTTTGCCTTAAAAACCGCAATTTCCCAAATGTATCACTTATTTTGATACGGAGGTAGTATTATACATAGTTCACAGTGGTCTCCAACAGGGTGTACGTACTTCCTACTTTTTTTGGAAACGGTAAATGAAATAACGGAAGCCTACTCGCAATTTTTCAGCGAGCACCCCGAGTTCGAGCTCCGCATAAGCGGGCAAACCCAGCCCCCAAAGGGATTTCCAAGGAAAATTCCCCATATGTGCCCGTGTGAGGTATGAGTTAAATTACGCTAATTCAACGCTCCCAAAGGTATTCGAACTCACGACATGCAGCCCACATGGGTATAAACCCAGTGCCTCAGACCAGCTAGGCTGGCGATCATTGGCACGTACTTCCTACTTATCTGAAATAAAGACAGCTTTAAGTTCACCTACTCAAACATCATCACCTCCTAATTAAGAAAACCAACCATGGAACTGAAAAGGAAAACAGTTACATACATAATATACGTATACAAATATTTATATATGGAAGTGTTACGGAGTAATTGAAAGTCCCCACTTTGAAGCATATTTGGTGAGCTCATCTATCTCGTCATCACCGATGACACCATCACCGTTAGCATCAGCATGATTCATGGCACGCCAAGCTCTGAACCCTGCAAAACGCACCCCAAAGCTTTTCAACCCTACCTTTAATTCCTTCCGGCTGACTTTACCATCTCCGTTTGTATCAAATGCTCTGAAAATACCTCTCAACTGGTTCTCCGGCAACGGCCCTTCAAACCTCGGTCTACAACACCAACCCTTTCTCATTCAATATATATTTAGAGATCGATCGATGTGTTTTGAAGATTGATATTGTTTGTGTTGCTACTTAAGAAATATATATTGGGGGCACAGTCACTTTTTTCTTAGGGGCGTCGGCTACATCTATATATTTTATTTGGCTGCCAAACCAAGCTAAGAATCAAATTAATTCATTATAGAATCTTATACAATATATTATGTTATGTTTGGTATTGGACGATCACACTATTAGACATGTGCCTATATATAAACATTTCATTTCTCACAGTAAGTTAATTAACCGTTCCTGGTGAATTGAAATGATAATTTAAGCAAACGAAATTCAAATTACATACCAGGAATTCACTCACCAAAGTGTCATAAACAGTATTTATATAACTCAATATGAAGTGTATCTATAATTCTAACTTTGTACCATTTTACAAATTAGAATCTAATCTATCTTCAACAACTGAGGCTAGAAGAAAAAGAATGTCAGTTGTGAGATTTGTTTTCTTTACTGACAAGAATTTTAGGTTTGGAAATTAAATACAAAGATATTCTCAAGCCTAACTTGAGAAATCTCTTTAGGAAAAAATCTCTTTAAGTTGGCCGCTAGCCAAGCTTGGACTGACAGGTAAGCGTATCAAAAAATATTAATTCATAGGCTTAATATTCTTGGAGATCATTACCACAATCATGAATAAAGCTTTTTAACTAAAAACTTTATCTTTTAATGAAACACTGTCCATGGGAAAGCGCTTAATTCTGATACTAATTCATAATGGCGGTGGTTGTTTAATAAATGTTCCATTCTTAATCTATCATAAAGAAATCGATTTCGGTACTAGTATTTGCAACATTTTAGCATCAGCTTGAACTGATTTTTCCGACAGATATTGACAAAAACTGCATTTAAATCCGTCGCAAATCTGTCACTAACTTTCCACCTAAAAACTTGGGTATGTAGATTCTTTTATGATTAAAATCTAGTTAACATCTATGAAAGGCAATACAGAATGGTATCATATGATACTCGAATTCTTTAAAAATAAATTAAACGGCTGTAAAAGATTCATTGCCATAGCTATTGGGCATTTTAAAAGATTAATCGCCACTACAAATAAAATGTTATTGTAACATCTGTCCCACATCGGTTGGAAATGAGAACGAAACATGTCTTATAAGGGTGTGGATACCTCTCTTAACATGAGGCCTTTTGTGTGGAGTGGTCCATACCAAGAACAAAACCGTGCGCCGATGGGCAAAGTGAACAATATCATGCTACAAGATTCTGGGATGTTACAAATGGTAGTTATTTAGTGTTTTAGGTGCCACTAACACTTTTTATAACAGTTAATTGCCTCACAAATAGATCAAAATTCAATGTTAACGTTCTTTTTGTGTCGCTATATATAGATCCTTACCGAGTTTTTTTAATAGCAAAAAACTTATTTGGAATTTTGTGTGGAGTGGTCCATACCAAGAACAAAACCGTGCGCCGATGGGCAAAGTGAACAATATCATGCTACGAGATTCTGGGATGTTACAAATGGTAGTTATTTAGTGTTTTAGGTGCCACTAACACTTTTTATAACAGTTAATTGCCTCACAAATAGATCAAAATTCAATGTTAACGTTCTTTTTGTGTCGCTATATATAGATCCTTACCGAGTTTTTTTAATAGCAAAAAACTTATTTGGAATTTGGGGTGTTGGGTTAATATTTCAACACATTTTGATTTTTCACCACACCGGTAACATATAACATGGCATCCCGTTGGACACGTTCATTAACATGGGGTCACAGGAACCCGATTTAGGTTCGGAAGATCATTGTTTTGATCAACCATATCAGGTGTTATAGCAATTGACGAAAAACAGAAAGATACATAATATAAATGTTGAATATATTGATCGATTGATTTTAGAATTCGATTGTTTACGGTGATTGAATTTTACATATTCATAGTAAATGAAAATGTGTGATTGAACAATCACAACCATTGGTGGCACCGATTGGTCCGGAAGTGGTGCCTCTTCTGAGATGCCCCTTGGTGTTATACCCTTTCATTAATTAAATATTATAACCTAAGTTCTATATCCTAAGTTATACTAAAATGCTAATATAAATGATCATGTTGATGTATAATAATTTCAAAAAAACAAAGAACAATGAAATGTCATGACCTCGGGTTACAAGTCCAATTGATCCAATTTAGGCATTATAATATTCTTTTTCTTTCTTCTTGACAACCATAAAAGCGAGAAAAGTTAAACATCGTCGACAAGAGTATCATTTCGAAGTTTTTTTTTTATTGGAAAACCATACCATTTCTAAACTTCTAGATTGTCCAAAAGACAATGAGAATAACCATTTGAGTCGATCCTTTGACGAGTTACCTATACCATCTTTGACTCACACTTTTTTATGTGTATATTGGACATTTTTATGAATGGTTTTTTACATGTAGTGATACTTCGTTGGCTTTTAAACGTTTTTTTGGACTTTTAGTGACGCTTTGTTTATATGTCACTAGCGACAGGACACTTGGATAGCGTGAAACAGGCTTGACACGATGCTTAAAAACAGCATCTATCAGTTATTGGGATTATATCCATCCATGTTATTCCAGCACCTGAGATTCAATAATTGAGGCCCAAAAGGTGTTCTCAGTCGTTAGATTTATATTCTTTCCAAAAATATTTCCCACAAAGCTTAAAGTGATTTGACGATACTTTGGTTTGCTTTTCTGGTTATTCTCATTTACTTAGAAAAGACAAATTTGGGATAATGTGAGGGAATATAAATATGAATGGTTCAAATAGGGTTCTACCATTCTAGATATATATATATATATTTCTAGGTATATACCGCTAAGACTACCATTCTTCACAACAACCTGAAAGTCGTTGCTAATACTTACTTCTAGCAACGGTACTCTTTACCAGTGAAAAATGGCAAAATTAAGCTTTAATTTTAGTTGCAAAATTGATCGTTGCTATGTGGGATTTGGCAGGGGAAAATACATCTTCTTTAGCAACGATTTATATATGTTCAAATAAAAGTGTAAAAAACTGGCAATGACTCATTGGACGCTTAATAAAACCATGTCTGATAAATAGGCAAACATTGTTAAAAATCGGAGATTTCTCTCCTATGGAGAAACGCTTCTCCGGCGAAGTAATAAAACATGGACAAGAATTTTCACCCTTTCACTAATTGCACTTATAACTTAAGTTTTATATCCTAAGTTATAATTATATAAATGATAATTGATATTTAAATTCCAACAAAATGTAACACTTGTATTGTAGAACTAGCAACAGCCAAACCGTTGCTAAAAAGTTGTCATGTCATTAAATAATTGTTGGTTGAATTTCTCCCACTCTTGTTAATTAACAGCGGAATTCTGTTTAATGTGGCTACACCATATTATTGTTGCTATTTAATCAGTATCTAATATTAATATTTATTTTAGCAATTAAATTACCTATTCGTTAGAAATCATATTCTCCATTTCACAAAAAAAAATATCAAGGAAGAAAAAAGTACATGCTCTCAAACGACATAGTAAATGAGCAAAGCTAGTAGTATTTCTTAATTAGTAATATTTTGATTTAATCTACAATAGACTTCAACTCATTCTTCTTGTAAGCATGAAGATGGTTGCATATTCAAACTCGACCTATGAAAATCCATCTTAAAGGACATGCACATAAAAAACCAAAACAAAGCACGTATTTATTTTTGTACGTACACATAATAATTAAAATCATTAGCTCGATCTTAATTAATTAAGTGATATAAATACCCCACTTTGAAACATATTTTGTGAGGTCGTTTATCTCTTCATCGGTGATAACACCGTCTCCGTTAGCATCAGCATGACTGAGTGCACGCCAAGCTCTAAAACCTGCAAAGCGTAGGCCGAGGCTCCTCAAGCCGACCTTCAATTCCGGCCCACTGATCTTGCCGTCTCCATTTGTGTCAAATCTCCTGAGCATACCCTTTAACTGCTCATCTGTCATCGCCAATTCTACCTGTCTAAGACACCAAGACTTTCCCATACTCAACAATACAGGAATTATAAGACTTTTAATTTTGTTAGTAGTTGTGAAAGTGGTTTGGATTGTTACGAGGCTTTATGCAATATATATACGCAGCTCAGATGCTCGAATTTCTGCACTTTCTCTTATGCTAAAAGATTCTTTCTTTTCTTTTTTAATTTCGATGCTAAGATCCTTGCATGTATTGTATTTTTAATCGTAAAATACATTTAAAATTCTAATGAGAAGCTAGAATATACAAAACATCTTAAGCATGAAAATAAAAACCCCACAAAAGCACCTCTAACAAGGAACTATTAAACATTTTGGTTTTAGTACTTCGAGCTAATTAATAACCGTTGATACACATGTGCGAAGACCCAGTTGACTTTGATTCACCAGATATCTTCATTATCGAACATGCCATTGGGAAACGATTTAGTAATTATTACACAATAATCATAGTCAATAGTATTTATTAATTTAGTCAATAGTATTTATTGTACTTCATTATATTTATACTCTTTCCATTTCATCTCCTTAATTTAAGGAGTGATCTATGTACATTGAATCTATATAATAAAACACCTACCCTCAATAGGGGTAACGCATTGACCATTCTATTTTGTCATGGTATCAGCCATCTAAAATCAATTATTCTCCCTTCCTCTTACGTATTCAACCTTCCTGGAACCCTAAAACTCTTCAATTGGCGCCGTTCTCTTCTTCTTCCTCACTGTTTTTTCAGTCACAGCCATGGCATCTTCTTCCATCGACAGCTCGTTCTCGATGAATACTCTCCTCCACATGATGACAATTAAACTCTCTTCTTCAAACTACCTCCTTTGGCGCAATAATATGCTGCCGATTTTCACCTACCAGAAGATGCTCGGGCATGTTGACGGCTCTATAACTGCTCCGGCGGAGACTGTCGTTATCGACGAAAAATCTGTCCCAAATCCCGCCTACCTCAACTGGACAGAAACGGACCAACGCGCTGTAATACTATTGCAGTCTTCTCTCACGGAAGAAGCGGCGTCGGAGGTCCTTGGTCTCACCACAGCCCGCAATATATGGTTAGCACTTGAGACCGCTTACAGCAACAGTTCCGTCGAGCGGGTTCACTCGCTCCGGGACGCCCTTCGTCAGCTTCAAAAAGGGTCCTTAAAGATCTCGGAATTTTGTCGTCAATTTAAAACTATTTGCGACCAACTCTCGGCCACCGGACATCCCGTTGACGAGATCGATAAGGTGCATTGGTTCCTTTGTGGTTTAGGCCCGTCTTACGAGACGTTTTCCACCGCAATCCGAGCAACTAAACCCGCCCCCAAATTTCGAGATTTAATAGCTCAATCAGAGAGCCATGAGCTCTTTCTTCTTTCTTTGCATGGTACCTCTAACGTACCCACTGTTGCATTCCATGCACAACAAGGTATGACTTCAAATACAAATTCTCATACTAAACATTCTGCTAGTTATCGTGGCAGTCACAACACGGAAATTCATACCGTAGGTCTCCTCATTGTCAACTTTGTAGGACCAATGGCCACTATGCCTCATCTTGTCCTAGTCTTGCCACTTATGCAACTCAAGCAACAACCACCACTGATGATTCAATTGCTAAAGCTTTTCATGCCCAATGTTATGTTACCACAAATTCTCCGGATTGGCACGTTGATTCGGGTGCTACGGATCACATGACCAATTCATGTGAAAATCTACATCAAACGGGTACCTACAAAGGTAATTCTCAAGTGTTATTTGGAAACGGTAAATCTTTACCCATTACCCATACGGGCCTTTCTCATATTAATAAGAATATTTCGTTACGTAATGTTCTTGTTATTCCGAATCTCACCAAGAAATTACTTTCGGTAAACAAATTAACCACTGATCATCCTGTTGATGTGTTATTTTCTCAACCGTTTTTTAATATTCAGGATCGGAAAACCAAAAAGGTCATTGCTAGTGGTAAATGTGAGAATGGACTCTATGTGCTTCAAGATGAACACAAGGCTTTTGTTGCTACCAAATCTCATAAAAAAGACTCTTATGAATTATGGCATACCCGTTTGGGTCATGTTTCGTTTGATGTTATTTCAGTTTTGAACAAATTAGGTTTTTTATCTATTTCATCTTTGTTACCGAAACCTATTATATGCACTTCATGTCAACTTGCTAAAAGTACACGTTTACCTTTTGCTAATAATGATAAACGATCATCTCATCCTTTAGAGTTGGTTCATTGTGATTTATGGGGCCCCTCGCCAATTTGTTCTAAGGATGGATATCGATATTATGTTATATTTGTTGATGATTATTCCAGGTTCACGTGGTTCCATCCTTTAAAAACAAAGAATGGTTTTTATTCGGTTCTATCAACTTTTATTATTCTTGCTCAACCTATGTGCTCAAGAAAAATAAAAAATTTCCAAAGTGACGGTGGTACGGAATTCGTTAATCACACGGTTCGTAAAATATTTGACGACAATTGCACTATTCATAGATTCTCTTGTCCATACACTCCACAACAAAACGGACGAGTTGAACGAAAACATCGTCATATTGTCGAAACCGGTTTAGCAATGCTTTTTTACGCAAGTATTCCGGCCTCATATTGGGTCGATGCATTCACTTCGGCAACATACATTATTAATAGGGTCCCTACACCCTTGTTGGATCAAAAGTCCCCATTTCAATTACTTTTTGATAAAACACCAAACTATTCAAATTTTCGTGTTTATGGGTGTCAAGTTTTTCCATATTTACGTGATTATTCACCACACAAACTTGCTCCTAGAAGCATCTCGTGTGTGTTCATCGGTTATAGCACTCAACACAAAGGCTATCGGTGTCTTGATCCAACCACATCTCGAATTTTTATCACCCGACATGCTCGATTCAATGAAGAGGTATTTCCATTTAAAGGCGATAATTACAATTCTAACATAAGAAATTTGGAGCTAAGCACATTTTTATATGATACCCCTCATATTAATGTTACAAATTCGTGTCCTCCTAGCCCAAACCAACAACAACATCCTAATTAAACACAACTCACATACAAATCCAACGGACTGTTCTTTTTGCACTACAAATGATACCACACCTACAATTCCAATTACCCAGCCCAATATCATCGAGCCCCTCACTCAAAATCCTCACCCCACTTCACAAACCCAATCTCCTATTATTACTTCCACAACACCGGCCCACCAATCTACTCCCCTCAATAATACTCCTCCTGGCCCAATACCCGCTGATCCATTAACCACCACTGATTTATCACCCACTAGCCCACAAATCACTGACCCAATATACGCTAGCCCAACCTCCACTGATTCACCATCCGCTGGCCCCACATTTACTACCGCCACACCAAATCAGTCCCATAATTCCGTCGACCCTATACCAACAACTCACAACCCTTCTCAACCAAATTCACATGCTAACTCCAACACCCACCATATGCAAACTCGATTAAAATCGGGTATCGTAAAACCCAAGCACATAGCAAATCTTGCTTCCTTAGCCTCCAACCCCTTACATGTAGCATTATCCGCCGAATTAGAACCTCGAAATTACAAAGCCGCGTCTAAAGATCCAAAATGGGTCGAAGCTATGTTTGAAGAACTTAAAGCTCTTAATCAAAATCAAACATGGACTTTGGTTCCGCGACCAACATCTACAAATGTTATTGGTTCAAAATAGGTCTATCGTGTTAAATACAAATCCGATGGTATGATCGAACGTTATAAAGCCCGTCTCGTTGCTCAAGGATACACACAAATACCGGGACTAGATTATTCTCATGCATTTAGTCCCGTTGTTAAAGCAACCACCGTTCGTATTGTGTTATCTCTTGCGGTGTTAAATAAATGGAAATTACATCAACTTGACGTGAAAAATGCTTTCCTAAACGGTACTCTAAATGAAACTGTTTTTATCGAACAACCTCCGGGATTTGAAGACAAAAAATTTCCAACGCATGTTTGTAAGTTATCTAAAGCTCTCTATGGCTTAAAACAAGCACCTCGTGCTTGGTTTCACCGGTTAAGCACCTTTCTAACTTCATATGGTTTCACTTGTAGTCGTGCCGATACTTCTTTATTTGTTTATTCGGGAAATTCGTGCATCATGTACCTATTAGTTTATGTTGATGATCTTATTCTCACCGGTAATGATGAAACAAAAATCTCGTCATTTATCTCGGCGCTAAATAGTGAATTCGCCATTAAAGATCTTGGCGACTTAAACTATTTTTTGGGACTACAAGTAGTTCACTCACACAATGGCCTCTTTCTCACACAAACTAAATATGCAACCGATATTCTTAAAAGAGCTCATTTATACGATGCCAAACCGGCTTCAACCCCATTATCTCCACATGTCTCGTTTACTAAAGAGGGGGTCCCATTTCATGATCCGACTATGTATCGCTCTCTTGTTGGAGCTCTTCAATATCTAACGATAACTAGACCGGATTTATCTTATGCCGTAAATCAAGTCTCACAATTTTTACAAACTCCAACAAATGATCATTTTCAAGCGGTCAAAAGGATTTTTCGGTATGTTAAGGGTACTTGTAACACCGCAAAATTTAGGAAGCGTTTTTTTTTAAATGCCCGAAGGCGATTAGGTTATCCTCTAGGTTAGTTTAGTTTAGTTTAGTTTACAAACAAGGTCCCACAATAAGCTTCCAAAATGAACATTACTTAAACAATACAAAACGGTGTCACTTAAACGACATGGCTCATTTTTCAAAACATAACAAACTGAGCTTGGTCAATCATCCCGTCCAAAGCACCGGTCAACCTGAAAAGATTCAACGAGGGAGGGATTAGCACAAAGCTAAGTGAATGAATATAATCTACAAGTTCTGTAAAGCCCAACAAGCTAGCATAGACATCTCTACGATCTAGAAGTCACATAGCCACTACACTAATCACTTAAACACGGAAGTTATAAAACATCTCCGGTTGGGTCATCACTTAAACACGGAAGTTATAAAACATCTCCGGTTGGGGAATCACTGGAACACGGAAGTTAAAAAAAACATCTACGGTTCGTTCGAGAAGATCGGGGTCCTGCCGGAGCCTTAAACCATGGTCGGCCAAACCACAGTAACCGATAGCGTTTCGTATCCAACACCCGGGCAACTCCCTCCCCTTAACCATGCAACAAATACAGGTAAGGTCGGATACCCTATAGTCGATACCTGATGCCCAGCGCACTGACTTCTCAAACCTCGGTTACCAATCAAACCGACTTGTTGCTACCAATCGAGCCAAGGTCTCTTCACATATGTGCACATAACCTATTTGTCTCAATACTAGCAAATAGGTACTAAACTGGCAAGCTAGATACAAAATTCACATCGAAAAACCATTGCAACTGAGTTCCCATCGCGAACTTGAGTTCGCGTCGCTAACTCGTGTTCGCGTTCGGGAACTCAGTCGCGAAGTGTTCACGATCAACACCATAATTCCCTGTCTCGAGTTCGCGTTTCGCGAACTCTAGTTCGCGTCGCGAACTTCCTGAAGCTGGCACATTTCCTGCAATTTACTAAGTATGCATATACCGAACCAATTGTAACCAAACACAAGTTGGAGGTTAAATCCACTCACCGAAACCTTCCACTTGCCGAACTCAGAAGTCTAATGTTTCTGAGTCCCGATCCCGATTCCTGTACACCAAAGGAATACCGAATTAGTATATAATTCCACTAAAATTATAAATAATGTTAAATATACATTTAACAATAACACTTGCACTAACTAGATAACCATTTTAATTAAAAACATCCAAACACAACTACAAATGCTTAAAATCTACCATTTAGCAAATCATAACTAATTAATCAACCTAACAAGTTCATAACTATCATAACCCAACTATTTTACTTCAAAATCATAAGTTATAACTTTTGACCCAAATCATCCAAACACTAGCTAACAAATCTTACCAAAACTTGACATAATCCAAAACTAACATATTTGATACACACACACACACACACTGACACGCACACACACACACACACACATGTGCACATTTTGCTAAAAAGGTTGTACCTTGTGCTAAAATACTTGTACCCATACAACAAAACATGCCAAACTTTGTATAAACACTTAATATACCATCTAACACAATAATCACTAACAAAATCTCAAGAACACATAAACCCTAATTTATCAACTATCATGAAATCGAAAATGAACACATATAGGTTGAAGCTTACCTCAAGGCCTTCACAAAAACGTGTTTAGATTAAAGATTGGGCAAGAAAAAAGCACAAGATCTTCCTTGGAGCTCAAGAACACAAGATGGGGTTATGGGGTTTTCTAGAGAGAGGTTAGAGAGAGAGAGAGGTGGATAAGAAATAAGGAAGAAGAAGAAAGAAGGGGTTTTCCCCTCTAAAGGCCGGTCAAGGGGTGGGGGTGGGACTCACTTGACCGTTTTTCCATTTTTACAAATACAACTCAAAAGTCCCTTTCGTAGTTAATTTATTTAAAATACCAACCGGGTTCCAATTTTAAAAACGAAAGTATATTCGGAGACGATATTAAAAGGAGAATCCAAAGATATAAAAATCACATTTTCATTTAAACATTTCAGAAAACAGATATTTTAATCTCTTGATTAAAATATCACAAAAGGACAAAAGGTCAAACAATCAATTTAACATTTAGTCAATTTATTCCACATATGGTCAAATAAACATTATCAAATATCAATATATACCTAAAACAACTAGGCCAGTTTTAGGATGTTGCAGTACTTTATCATTTGGTCTTACGTATACATACCCAACTCATAATCGCATTGTTGGATATTCCGATGCCGATTGGGCACGATGCTTAGACACTCGACGTTCCACTTATGGTTATTCTATATATTTAGGAGGCAATCTTATTTCTTGGAGTGCAAAGAAGCAACCCACCATTTCTCGCTCAAGTTGTGAATCCGAATATCGTGCAATGGCAAACACGGCCGCGGAACTAGTATGGATCACTCATTTGTTACGAGAGTTGTATGCTTTACCACCGGATCGACCAACATTACTTTGTGATAATAAAAGTGCACTTTTCATGACTCAAAACCCCGTTGCTCACAAACGGGCAAAACACATCGACTTAGATTATCACTTCATTCGTGAACTTGTCAACTCCAACAAACTTGTAACAAAGTTCATACCAACCAATCTTCAAGTAGCGGACATCTTCACTAAAAGTCTACCTCAATCTCAATTTGAGACTTTTCGCAACATGCTTCGTTTAGGTCCGCCACCTTTTCGATTGAAGGGGGATATTAGACAATAATCACAGTCAATAGTATTTATTAATTTAGTCAATAGTATTTATTGTATTCTTCATTGTATTTATACTCTTTCCATTTCATCTCCTTAATTTAAGGAGTGATCTATGTACATTGAATCTATATAATAAAACACCTACTCTCAATAGGGGTAAGGCATTGACCATTCTATTTTGTCAGTAATTAAACCTTAATGAATCAATATTTGTTCTTAACCCCCTTAAATAACTAAGTGGAGGAAAATCCATCCCACCCTTTCTCTCTTTTCTTATAAAAAAAATCCTATTATATTCTGATATTAGAAAGATTACCATATAATCATATACAATATAACACAAAATTCTACGAATTCTTTTGCAAAATTATCTGTCCACATGTATTATTCCAACAATAGATCTTCATCAATGGTTAAGCTAGACAAAGGAGTACGCAATTGTTAGATATATATATATATATATATATATATATATATATATATATATATATATATATATATATATATATATATATATATATATATATATATATATATATATATATATATATATTCTTTTCAATGATATTTACGATAAACCATGACTTGATTTTGTTCTGCTTTTCTAATTATTCCTATCTATGTAGAACGGATAAAATTGTAAGCAATATCAAAGAATAATGAGACCGAGTCACGAAAACGATCCTTGTGATCACGAAAGAATAATGAGACCGAGTCACGAAAACGATCCTTGTGATCACAAAAGAATAATCCAGCTAGCTATCCAAGTTGTACATGGATTAGTGGCAACGTGAGAAAGACGGCCAACTTCAAACGGACATAACTTTCAGGAAGGGAATTAAGGAGCCTAGAGATGGCAATGGATCGGATGATACGATGTCCATATCCATACTCATTTAAATTTACATTATCCATATCCATCTAAAATCATTTCATCCATCCATATCCATATCTATTGGATTATAGCGGGTAAATGAGCATCCATTGGACGTCGAAATAAATTTGTTTTCTAATGAAAGTACGATAGCTTTAAAGATAAATTTTCATTTTTTGTTGAATATATACATAATTTCTTCCAAAATAATATACAAACGAAAACATAAATATGAACCTACAATCAATGGATAGAGGCATATATCATAGTTTGTAACTAATCCCCAAATATTAATAGATACAAAAAAAAAAAAAACATAACTTGATATATCTATAGAGGCCTAGAGCATGGTTTGTAATCTTCAATAAACATTCATATCCGCTTCACATGTAATATTCACCCATTTAACTTCATCCATATCCACCACTGGCGGATTGTATCGGGTATATGATCATCAGATCGGATGACAGTTGTCATCCCTAAAGGAGCATTGATTCGCTAGGCTTAGTCTTTAGTCGGTTTTACATGGAACAAATAAATCTATGTTGGCATCAAAGCCAAACTTGATAATCAATTAAGATAATTTATAAAAGTGTTTATGGTAGAATGATTGATTTTTCATTAACCAAGGGATCCCTATTTATAGGGTAATACAAATAATACAAATAAGGAGATAATCTCAACTATCTAAATACAAGATTTACAAGATCTAAACTATATTTACTAATAGTCCCCCACAGTTGGAGCGGGAGGAGAGCGGACGCTCAAACTGTCACGAAAAGTTTCAAACAGAGGTCGTGGTAAGCCCTTCGTGAAGATATCGGCGTATTGATATGCGGCTGGAACGTGTAATACTCTAATATGACCGATTTTGACCTTTTCTCGAACAAAGTGTATGTCAATCTCAACGTGTTTTGTTCGTTGGTGTTGAACCGGGTTTCCTGATAAATAAACGGCAGAAACGTTGTCACAATAAACAATGGTTGCTTTGCGTAATGGTTCATGAAGTTCAAGCAATAAGTTTCGCAACCAACTTGTTTCAGCCACTGCATTTGCGACTCCTCTGTATTCTGCTTCAGCACTCGATCGGGATATGGTTGTTTGTCTTTTGGATGACCATGATATTAAGTTGTCGCCGAGGTAAACGCAGTAGCCCGAAGTGGATCGTCGTGAGTCGGGACACCCTCCCCAGTCGGCATCAGAATAGGCGGTGAGGTTAAGACTAGGGGAGTTTATGATGCGTATTCCGAAATTTATAGTACCTTTGATGTATCGTAGCACTCGTTTCATGAAGTTAAAATGTGCGTCGCGTGGTGAGTGCATGAAGAGGCAAATCTGTTGGACCGCATAGGATATGTCGGGCCGGGTGAATGTGAGGTATTGAAGAGCGCCGGCAAGACTGCGGTATAAGGTACCATCGGCGAGGGGTTTTCCGGCGGTGGCACTAAGCTTAGAGTTTGTATCGACCGGAGTGTTGCAGGGATTGCATGTTGTCATAGAAGCCCGTTTGAGTATGTCTTGAGCATAGTGTGATTGAGTGAGAAATAAACCTTTAGTGTCACGAGAAACCGCGATGCCCAAGAAGTGGTGTAAGACCCCGAGATCTGTCATAGCAAATTCGCTCGAGAGAGTGCTGATGATAGATTTTAAAAATGTTGTTGAGGATGCCGTGAGAATAATATCGTCTACATATAGTAAGATATATGCGGTTTGATCCCCTTGACGATATACAAACAGTGAGTTATCGCACGTGCTGCTTCGGAAACCGTATTTAGTGATATAATTTGCGAATCGGTTATACCAAGCCCGGGGGGCTTGTTTGAGGCCATAAAGGGATTTTCGCAATTTACAAACGTGATTTGGTGCATTTTTATCGACAAACCCGGGTGGTTGATGCATAAACACGGTTTCTTTTAGATCACCGTGGAGAAAAGCATTTTTCACGTCTAGTTGATGTATTGGCCAAGATTTCGAGACTGCGAGTGTAAGCACGGTGCGTATGGTAGCCGGTTTTACAACCGGACTAAATGTATCATCACAATCAATTCCAACCGTTTGAGATTTACCGTTAACGACCAAACGTGCCTTATATCTTTGTAACGTCCCATCCGCATGAAATTTGTGGCGGAATAACCACATGCAACGAATAACTGGGCGGTCATTGGGACGTGGTACAAGCTCCCAAGTATCATTTTCAATTAACGCATTATATTCATCGTTCATAGCACACAACCAATTTGGATCCTGGAAAGCCTTAGAGTATGTAGAGGGGGTAGGGGAGATAGGTGGTCCGGTGGTGGTGTGTAAGTTTAGGGGTTGACGGGGTTTGAAGATTCCGGCTTTGGAACGGGTGGTCATGGAGTGAGAGTTGGGTGGGGGTACGTGGGAGTTGGTATGGGTTGGTGTTTGGGCCGGAGGTGGGTGTTGTGGGGATGGGGCCGTAGGTTGTGGGGTGTGGGCCGTAGGGGGTATGGGTTGGGTGGGTTGTTCTGTTGGGCCTGCGGGTCTGGTAGGCATCGGTGTGGCATGGGGTTGAGGTGGGGGTGGCCGGTGTTGGTTGGAATCCGTTGGTGGAGGGGGGGTGGGTGGTGGTGGATTTGGCAGTGGGTTTGGTGGGGTGGGTGACGGAGATTGGGGTGTGGTGAAAAAATGTGTGGGAAGAGAGTCGTCGAGGAATGTGTAGGAGTGGGGGGTGGTGTTGGTTTGGGCAGGGAAAGAGTTTTCGTCAAATATTACATGACGGGATATAAGGACTTTGCCGGTGGATGGGTCAAGGCAACGGTAACCGCGATGGTTGGTGGGGTATCCGAGGAAGATGCAGCGGATAGAGCGGGGTTGGAGTTTATGGGTTTGGGTGGCGGAAGTATTCGGGTAGCAGGCGCATCCAAACACACGTAAATGGTCGTATGTAGGATGGCGAAGGTATAGGGTGTAAGTAGGTGTGATAGATTTAAGGCTTTTGGTGGGAAGTATGTTATGAAGGTAGGTGGCGGTGTGGAGGGCTTCGACCCAGAATTTTGGTGGGAGGTGAGCATGGGCGAGCAAGGAGCGGACAACGTCGTTGAGACGTCGAAGCATGCGCTCGGATTTACCATTTTGTGGTGATGTTTGCGGGCAAGAGAAACGGAAGGTGAGTCCGTGGGAGGAGGCAAAGGTTTTGAAGTTGTTGTTATCGAATTCCCCCCCGAGATCACATTGGAAGCTTTTAATTTTGCGATTAAATTGGGTGAGGATTAAAGTGTGAAATTTTGTGAAATTTGTAAAGGTTTCGGATTTGTACTTAAGAGGGTAAATCCACACATATTGTGTGAAGTGGTCAATGAGAACCATATAGTATTTGTATCCTGAATTACTAACAATTGGGGAGGTCCATAAATCACAATGTATAATGTCAAAAGGCGCAAAAGTGGTTGTAGTGGAATCATAAAATGGTAATCTTTTATTTTTAGCTAATTGACAAGAATGACAAATTGAAGTAGGTTTGTTTGAATCACAAGAAATAAAAAAACGAGTACGAAGAAAATCTAAGATAGTATTGCCCGGATGACCGAGGCGGTTGTGCCATTGTTCCGTGGTTGTGGTGACCAAGTTGGCGGATGGAGGTGGTTCGGGTGGGGTGAACGGATAGAGATCACCCGAGCTATTGTGGCGAGAAATTGTCCTCCCATTCTTGAAATCCTTCACAGAAAAACCATAAGGGTCAAATTCAAGAGAAACATTATTGTGACGAGTAAATTTGCGGACGGATAAAAGGTTTTTGATTATGTTAGGTGTGTAAAGTATGTCACGTAAATGGTATGTGTGGTGTGGGGTGGTATGTAAGGCATTCCCGGATCCTTTAATTGGTATCGTGGTACCATTCCCAACAAACACATCACGTATAAAAGAATTTGATAAGGGAGTGTGTATTTTACCTGCATCCGAAGTCATGTGAGAAGTGGCTCCGGAGTCCATGTACCAGTTAGGGTCTTGATAGTTCAAGTGCATCGCCTGGAATGCGGCCCCGATGTCGGTAGGATAAAGGGCATTGTAGTCATGGGCTGCGTTTGAGGATTGAGCTGGATCGGATGCAGCTTCGGTTGGTGGATCCGTGGGCTCCGGGTGTGGTGCGACGTGGGCTTGGGCCGCGGGAGGCTTGGATCCAGCCGAAGGGTTGTAGGAGTTGGGCCATCCATTGCTTTGAGTAGGGTACGGGCAAGGCGGCGGAGCCCACCAAGTCCAAGGTGGGTAGGCATGCGGCGGGTAGGCAGGTGGCGGAGGTGCTGGGTAACCTCGACCACGGCCAAAATTCGAGCTACGTCCTCCGCGGTTTGATGATCTTCCACGACCACGTCCTCTTCCATAGTTACGATTATCGTTGGAAGAGTGTGATTGACCGTTGTTGGATGGTGGTTTTCCAGCCGAAGGTGCCACCATTGCGGATCCGGAGGTGTGTTGACGGGCGGATTGACGATGTTGCTCGAGTTGAAGCATGCTACAAGCAATGTCCCAAGTGGGAGAGCTTTGGTTGATGAAAGATGCCACTGTGTCAAATTCGGCGGGTAGGCCGCGCACGAGTTGGAGTACCATTCGTGTTTGACTGACCGGGTTATCCATATCAGTGAGTTGGTCGGCTAGTGCTTTCAGTTTCTGGCAATAGTCTTCCATTGATGAACATGCGGCAAGAGTGAGGTTGGTGAAGTCATGCTCGAGAGTGGCGGCTCGAGAGCTTTTGTTGTTGAGGAAGATGTTTTGAATCTTCGTCCATGCATCATGAGCCGATGCGTCTGAATCGAGTACACGGGCCAAGAGATCGTTAGACAATGTTCCGTAGATCCATTGTAGAACGATAGCGTCGATCTCATACCATGTAGCGTATGTGTCATCGGTAGCGGCGGGGGCCGGCGTACCGTCGATGTGGTCTAGCACCTTGTATCCTCTAGCATGAAGCTTGAAAAGCTTGACCCAAGACGAGTAGGAAACCGTAGTGCCATCTAACACACGAACCTTGTTTTGTATGTTCGTAACTGTATAGACGGGATGAAGGTTTGAAGAGGATGGCTTGGGGTTGTCGGACGACGAAGCAAGATCGGTCGAAACCATAGTTGCTTGCGAGAAAAACCGACGGCTAGGGATGATTCGGCGGCTAGGGTTCTTTGGTTTAGGGTTTTTGCTCTGATACCATAAAAGTGTTTATGGTAGAATGATTGATTTCTCATTAACCAAGGGATCCCTATTTATAGGGTAATACAAATAATACAAATAAGGAGATATAACTGGGCGGTCACCAAAGAACCCTATCCCTATTACCCTCCCGCAAGCCAAGTGGGGGTGGACCAACACGAAGCTTGGAACGAAAAAACTCAAATAAAGGCCTCGGTAAGCTCTTGGTGAAAATATCCGCAAGTTGGAGATGTGTGGAGACAAACTTGGTGTGAAGTTTACCGGATAGGACAAGTTCACGCACAAAATGATAATCAATATCAATGTGTTTGGCACGTTTATGAGCAACCGGATTTTGACTTAGAAACAATGCACTCTTGTTGTCACATAGTATGGTAGGCCGAGAAGGCGGTAGAACAAAGAGTTCACGAAGTAAATGTGTTATCCAAATAACCTCGGCTGCCGTATTTGCTAGAGCCCGATATTCCGATTCACAACTTGAACGAGAAACCGTGGGTTGCTTTTTAGCACTCCATGAGACCAAATTTCCACCTAAAAAAATCGAGTAACCATAGGTGGACCGTCTTGTTTCAATACAACGAGCCCAATCCGCATCAGAGTAGCCTAAAATATTTGGGGATGTTGCATGAGAAAAAGTGAGACCGAATCCCATTGTGCCTTTAACATAGCGAAGAATACGTTTAACGGCTTGAAAGTGTTCTTGGGTTGGTGCATGAAGAAATTGACTAACTTGATTTACCGCAAATGAGAGATCCGGGCGAGTGATAGTAAGATACTGAAGAGCACCCACCAAAGATCGGTACAATGTGGGGTCGTGAAAGGGAGCTCCTTGAGAGGTAAAGTATGTGGAGGTAGACAGCGGAGTAGATGCGGGTTTTGCGTCAAGGAGTTTAGCTCTAGCAAGTATATCATGTGCATATTTAGATTGATTCAAAAAAACACCCGAATCAACATAAGAAACTTCAAGTCCAAGGAAGTAGTTCAAACGACCAAGATCGGTTATAGAAAATTCTTTGTTAAGCCTAGTAATGAACTTTCGAATAGTTGCTTCATCATTACCGGTTAAAATGATGTCATCCACGTAGACTAATAGATAAAGAATACATTTGTCTCTTTTAAAAACAAAAAGAGATGTGTCGGCTCGACTACAAACGAATCCGAGACTAAGGAGAAACGCACTTAAGCGTTCAAACCAAGCGCGAGGGGCTTGTTTTAAGCCATAAAGGGCTTTCTTTAATCGACACACGTGATTCGGTAATTTGGAGTCCACGAAGCCCGGTGGTTGTTCCATAAAGACAGTGTCACTAAGGTCGCCATTTAAGAAGGCGTTCTTCACATCAAGTTGGTGAAGAGGCCATTTGTGTAACACGGCTAAGGAAAGAACAACACGAACGGTGGAAGCCTTAACAACCGGGCTGAAAGTAGCGTTGTAATCAAAACCCTACATGGTATCAGCCTTCCTTTGATCTTGGCGGCCGAACTACCTTCTTTTCCTCTTTCTTTTTTTCCGGCTACTGCATTGTTCTTCATCATGTCTTCAACAGAGAACAATGACTCTCCCTTGCCTCTTGCCACCATACTACACATGCTCACCATAAAACTTACCTCCACAAACTATCTTCTCTGGAAGAATCAATTGCTTCCTCTTCTCTCGTATCAACACTTAACGAGTTATGTGGATGGAAGCCTTCCTGCGCCGGCTCCTACAATCACCACTGATGGTGTTGTTTCGCCAAATCCGGACTATCTTAAATGGTCTGCTGCGGATCAGCGCGCTCTCTTACTCATTCAAGCTTCTTTATCAGAAGAAGCTATGGCAGAAACGCTCGGCTTCTCCACATCCAATGATGTGTGGTGTGCTCTTGCGGACGCCTATAGTCATGATTCCGTTGAGCGTATGCACACTCTTCGGGATTCTTTAAGACACCTTCAAAAAGGTACTTGCACCATTGCCGAGTATGGTCGTAAATTCAAAGCCATATGCGACCAACTTAGTGCTATCGGGCATCCTATCGATGAAACGGACAAAACCCATTGGTTTTTATGTGGCCTTGGACCCTCGTTTGAGACTTTTTCTACAACTCAACGTCTCATTCGACCCCGTCCCAAGTTTCGTGATCTGTATTCTGCTTCAGCACTCGATCGGGATAGGGTTCTTTGGTTTAGGGTTTTTGCTCTGATACCATAAAAGTGTTTATGGTAGAATGATTGATTTTTCATTAACCAAGGGATCCCTATTTATAGGGTAATACAAATAATACAAATAAGGAGATAATCTCAACTATCTAAATACAAGATTTACAAGATCTAAACTATATTTACTAATAATTTATTCCTTTTCCACTTCTTTATCACTTTAGAAATCGTTTGTATTAAGAAAAACACTTTTTGAGGAAAGGGATGATCTACAACCTGACCTTTGAAAGATTCTTATTGTTCCAAAATGGTTTTTTAATACAATTAAATCTAGATTAGAAGATTTAGTAAGCATAAAGAGTAATTACTGAATGAAGAGTTGGTATATTCTACAAACTTTATTTCCACTTTGAAAAGATGCCTTAAACATGTGTAACGGCATGCGAGAAGGATCTGGTTTTAATCCTTTTGTTGGATGGTGGTTGTTTATCGAGTTGGAGTTTCTTTCAAGGCATGTGAACCATATCCGACGGATTAATTATCGTTATCCATCCAAGTGATACATTGGACAATATGCATAAGAACATAAGATCTAAGGGCAAGAAATCATGACCACCGTACCCAAGCAAGCTCACACGTGTGGTTAAATATATACTTCCTCCGATCCAAAATAAGTAATAAACTTTCTATTTTGTCGGTTTCAAAATAAGTGATCCACTTTGATAATTTGCCTTATTTGGTAAAAGATAGTGAAATGACTCATTTACCCTTACTTTTAAACATCATTTAACTTCATTTTATTCAAAAGATGTGTAACACATCTCCCACTAACTATTCAGTTTTATCTAATCTAATACTCACTATAGTCTTTTGTCTAATAACCATGAAACAACATTGTATGACTTAATTTGAATCAAATGAATTATTTTTAACATAATAAACTGATACGTGTCAATGGGAACATATACGGGTCCAAGTTAATCTAACACCCGGTGAATCATGTATAGCGGTTCAAACATCACACTAACACCCTTTCAAGATTTTGAAAATTTAAAATGAATTCATTTTTAGCAAATTTCCATATTTTTATAGCTTGGGCCGAATATATTATTTAACATATATTTTTGGCCCGAATAACATTTTTATGTTAACCTGTATAGTGGCTCGAATATATTATACTTGGTTTATCAGCCCAAATTACTAATAGAAACATATTCGGGCCGAGAATGAAGGCCCATGTTAAAATATTGGAATACCAGCGCAGCAAGTCAGCAACTATCTTCCTCGTTCAATCCTCCCTTTTTCTCCTAGGCAATGGAGTCACCAAACCTCTCTTCCTCTGCAACCCCCAATCCCTTCGCTTTCTTCCACCACCATTTTCTCCGGCTCAGCTCCGACATCGCCACCCGCCTC
Source organism: Calendula officinalis (assembly GCA_963853835.1). NCBI lineage: Eukaryota > Viridiplantae > Streptophyta > Magnoliopsida > Asterales > Asteraceae > Calendula > Calendula officinalis. The sequence continues at coordinate 6,326,940 of OY970827.1, forward strand.
GATGAAACACGCCGAGGAATTGCCAAAAATCTATTCCAATTTCAGCACCACCGTGCATCATTACCTTTTGCTTCATTTTCGCAGCACCAGCAAGATGACAGCAATCTTCGTAACGGGAAACATGTGTTTGACTTGGCTTTAAGCTCTGCTCACGTGTCGAAGACGCTCGCCGGAACGGAGTTGTACACTGTCAGCAATTCCGATAATGAATTCGTGCTAATTTCTGATCCTAATGGACTTAAATCAATTGGATTGCTGTGTTTTCGTCCAGAAGATGCTGAAGCATTTCTAGCTCAGGTACAATTGTGTGTGTGTATGTGTCAGGAGTTGCATATGATTATTGTGTATGTAATTATGTAAATGTTAATTTGCAGGTTCGATTGAGGAAAGGGGAATTGAGAGGGCGAGCAAAGGTTGTACCGATTGCACTTGACCAGGTGATTATTTTGAGATTTAAGTCGTTTAATTTAATTGTTTTGATGACATTGAAAATTTCTGATTTAGGGATTGAGTTGAGTTAAGTCCTTAATTTAGGTCTTGTTTAGTGTTTACTGTCATATTCTGCACCTAGTATCATTTTCATCAGTTAACATAATATGCTACCCCTCTCAATGTTCAGTTTCTTATATATTTAATTCCATGTTTTATACATAGGTTTATATGCTAAAGGTTGAAGGAATTGCATTTCGATTTTTGCCTGATCCTGTTCAACTTAAGAATGCAATGGAGGTTGGTACTAATTTGTTTAATAACTTTATATGTATATCTAAGGAATCAATTTGATACTTAAATGTTCTTTAAATGCCATGAAATTATAAATCAATCTGATTTTGATGTTGGTGTTGTAACCCTAAATTTCATGTTTGTAGCTGAAAGCTTCTGCTACCATGAGTGGGTTCGATGGAGTGCCTGTTTTTCAGGTATGAGAGAATAATTCCTAGATGACGATATACATTGGGGATATACATATGCTTATGTTTTTATTTGTGCAGTCTGAGCTCCTGGTTATAAAGAAGAAAAACAAACGTTATTGTCCTATATATTTTCGAAAGGTGTGTTTTTTTATTTTTTAACAACTATTACCTGGTGATTTAGGTTAACTGTTTTACTGATTATAACTTGAATAATGAATGCTTAGGAGGATATCGAGAAAGAATTGTTAAAGGTTCCACGAGGACCTAGAGGATCAGCGGTTTCACAACATATTATGGTACTAAATATCATTTTCACCATTTTCTTATTCTTATTATGACATAAATAACAATCTCACTTTTAAGCTTTGCTTTGCAGGTGGGAAGTCTGGAAGATGTTCTGAAAAAACTGGAGGTAACTAACTTATTACTTAAATTTATATTTCTCTTAATTCATTTCTTGCTAAAAAATGTTCATAATTGTTATATATTTCACGGTTGGCAGATGAGTGAGAAAAACTCGGGTTGGGAAGATCTGATTTTCATCCCACCTGGTAAAAGTCACTCCCAACACTTGCAGGAAGTTGTAAATGCATAAATGGGCCCGCCCCGTTAATTAAAAAAGCCCGCCCAAATGTAACATTTTTCAGTGGTGAATTATAAGAGACCAAATGGATGGATTTTCTAGTTTCGCTTAAACATGCAACTGCCAACATTGTTACTGATGACGAATTACTGTGTAGAAGGATAATGAGATTGTTAAACGGAAAATATAGCAGAGGAGTTGAGATTGTAAGTCACCGGAACCAAACTGGTTTTTATTTAATTTAATTCAATATTTGTTGTATGAGAGTAACTGTACTGTCTATGGGCCATTTGTACTTTGTTATCCTAGAATCTCAAGACATCCTTACATTTTCATGATTTGCCATATATTTTTTAATTTTCTTTCTTACCAATAATTTCTCTTTCCATTCCTCTATTATATGATAATCGGGAAAATATATTTATGTATTTTTTATTTTTTTTTTGTTATAGAGGTTGATTAATTGTATTTTAATGTTCAGGAAGAGAAATTATACGTTCATTCTTTAATAAAGTCATCTTTGATAAACGGTGATCAAATTATGAATTTGGTTTAGTAGAACAAAGAAGAAGCATTTGATAGTAAACGTACATCGACTATTGTTAATGATGTATGTTGGGCAATATGATTAAAGTGTTAGAATTTGGCTTTAGTTTCACAAGTAGTAGAGGAGTTATAGGAAGCTAGCTACCAACGGAAACTACAACAAAACCAAGAATATCATGGTGAATAAGATAAAAGACTAGTATAGTATTTTGTAAAACAACTTTGTAACCACAACAAAACCAATAAGGCCAATACATGTTTCTGCCTTAAAACAGTAAGAGATGTCCTTACATAAACACAAACGGAAGCATCAAGCTAAAATGGTGACAAGAGTTACATTACATTAGTATGCAAGTAAACGAAACCTTACAATATGAAACTGACTGTCATTATTGAAACTTTCAAGATAAGGCTGCATAAATCCTAATTTATAACAAGTCTTTCATAGGATCATCATGATGCACCTTTTTCATCCTGTATGCCTCCATGTCTTCAGCTGTCACCTGTAACTCAAAAAACAATATTCATTTATATAACCACAAGACACATTATCATATGATTATAATTTAAATAAAAAATAAAACATACTTCATCGTCCCACTTGACATTATATTTGCGCTTTCTTTCATCTTTCTCTTCTCTCACCCTCTTGCCCTCCTACACAAATCACCAACAATTCAGCATCACCAATAATAAATCATCATAATTTAATATTATAAGTTACCTTCTTAAGTGCTTGAGCGAGTTTTTCTTGGTCCAAAACCAAATCATCAGGTATTTCTGTTCCCCATGTTGCAAGCTGTTTCTCCTCACTTGGAGCAATCACATCTGATCAACACAAAATCAGATTAAATTAAATCAATAACAAATGGCGAGAAATTTAAAAAAATAGAAAAAGAAAAATGAAACCTTGTGTTGCCTCTTTACGAGCAATATTAGCTTTCATAAGATCTGCAGCAGCTTCAGCAGCTTGAATACCAGCAGCACCTGTACAGTAACTGTTTCTAACAAACTGTTTACAACATTCATACCCCCACTGATGATCTTTCCACCATGATCCCCAAACAGCTGTATGATTATTACTATAAGCATCTTCTTCATATTTACTCTTGGGCAGCGCCATTTCCTGCCCCTTAATAATCCTGCCTGCCCGATCATACTCAACTTCCCTCTCACTCTGCCCTAACAAAAGCTCTCTAGGAAGAACTCCTTCACTAGCAGCATTCCCATATTTCTCCAAAATCGTTTCCTTAACTTGTGATTTCAATTTATCTTTATTCACTTTGAAATTCTTGTACAGTAATTCAGCTTGTGAAGGTGCAGCTTGCATATGAACATCATTCCCTTTATCAAAAGCTTCCCATGCATGAATGTTCAACTGTTTAAATTCCAAAGCTTGCCCGCTAACCCGATTCTGATTATCACCAGCATAGAATTTCTCATTTGGATCCATATCTGGTAACGGGTCCTCACGCATGGATCGGGTTTTCGGGTCATAATGGGCTGAATTTACATCCAGATTTAACAGATATTTTGCAGTATCTTCACGGATACGCAGGTTTCTAACTGTACCGGTTGACCCACCGCCAGTTGTACGCACACGTTTTTCCACTTTTGCAAAATCCATTTGTTTGCTTTCATCAACTTTTGCTTCATCCACTTTTAATCCATCTTCATCATCACTAACATCTTCTTCTTCAACATTTTCTGCATCGTTTTTTTCAAGTTTCTTAAATTGTTGTTCTTTTAAATATTTTTTTCTAGCTTCATCACGAGCTTCATATCGTTCAATAACGTTTGCATACGATGCTGCATCGTACCCGTTCCAACGGTCCCGTTTCCCGTCATAATCGAGCTCAAAAGTTTCAATTTTTTCATCCGGTGCTATGTTTTTACTGGTCCATTTTGCCCCTAGCTTTCGGGGTCGTTCCATGCAGGTTTTGGTTGTGTGTGTCATAGCTCCACAGTTTTCACATGCACCTTTACGATATTTGTCAGCTTGGTATATTTTAGCTCCTCTATCGTACCATGATTTTGTGTAATTTGGGTCGGATTTCCATTTCCTTTGATGTTTTAAACTAGGTCTTTCTGCATTAAGATACCAAGGTGCAGATGACATGTATTGAGGAATATGTGGGTTAATTTCTTTTCCATCTTCATCAACTTCTGCTGGTGCAAGCCCGGCTTTACGGGCTTCTTCAAGTTCCATCTGTTTCCTGTGATCCTCTCTGGATTTGAAAGCCACTGCAGTAAACATTAAACATCGAATAATGTTAGATACATTTCGTTAGGATCAAGCAAACAGTAAAAAGATACAAACTTTAAATTAGGTTAAATAACAAACTTTTCCAAAATAAAGCTACATGAACTAAAATGATAATAGTATCATTAATATTTCAATGTTTGAGTAGCCCATGGTTTAAGACTAGGTCGATTATTTTCAACCTATGTAATATACCATTTTAACAACACCACACAGAAGACTTTCCAGAGAGCAAGTGAGTACATAGGAAAATTTAATTTGGGGACTTCTACAATAAAAAAAAAGGATAGCAATTTGTATTTTCTCATAGAAAAACTTCGAAATTCAAAACTGTTTCAATACTTAAGGACTTCTATGATTAAAAAAAGATTGCAATGGTTATAGGATCGAGGGAATAGCACAGGACTGAATCTAATTTGTCGCCACTTAGCTGATTACCATTGTGTAATTGAAAAACCCTAAGGGCGAAATCAATAATATGAGATCCGATATGGAGCAGTGATCATTTGGGCAATCTGTTTCTTCAGTACTCGATTAAAAGTTATAACCCTAACTGTAGCATAACGAACACATTCGAACGATAAAGGATCGCAAACAAATCAATTTCTGTGGGATACACAAAAGGGTAAGAATTGAGTAGAAAATCCGCACCTGATGCCGTCGCCATGTTGAACGACGTTGATGAAGCAAACCCTAAAAGATCTGGAAGTCGACTTCAATCCTCTAAAATAGAATTGATTTTGGGGATGCTTAGATTAGTTTTTTAGAAAGCGTATGTGGTTATGATTATTTATATAGCGAAAAAACGGTAAGAAGATGATGGCGGTTGTTTTTTGGGCCGGTTCGGGCTAAAATTAACCCTTTTGCCGAATGGGGCTTTTTTCGGGCCCGCATTATCCGTTCATTGAATTTGGATTTGGGTTGGATATGGATATTTGATTTATTTATTTTTCGGTTTTATTTTTGAAATGCAATTTGCTTGTTTGTTTTGACTTTAATTTGATATTTTATTACTGAAGAGTATTATCTAAATAATATGTTAATGTATTCTTTTAAAGGAAAAAACTACAACGAACACACATAATATATGCATTTTATATGTCTCCTAGTTTAGAAAATAAATTAGAATAGTGACATAGTGTTATTTCATCAAACATTAAATAAAAGGTAAAAGGTGAAAGCTATTTAATAAAATTTCATTACATTGGAACACTAATTGAACTTTAGGTTTTGCTAAGGGAAGGGTTAGGGTTAATATGGAATCTTTAATACAACTTTTAGATTAGATGAATCATTTTATGAAATAGTTACGATTTGAAGTATCGACTTAAAAGAATAGGTTTGGTATAGTAAATTGAAACTTTGGCACATGAGGAGAGACAACCCTTTCCCATTGAAACAATTGATACGAAATTTGAGACTCGATTTGAAGGTACGTCTACATCATTTGAAACCCGAACAACCAAATAGTACCCTGAAGTAAATATAAACGCATACACATCTAAAAACAAGTACTACTATTAACAAATACAATTAATATAAGTAGAATTATCTACATACTACCTTCTTATACATTTTATTTAAAAGTATCAAATATCATTATTATTACTATGGTTCATACTAAAAAATAGATGATAGTATGTCGTTGTTACATGTTAATGCTACAACCATAATACAATTAAATAAAAAACAAAAAGTGTATTATACAAAAAGTTTTAAGATGAAAAAATTATTAATTTATATTTTTATAGAGTACTACATATTAAAGAAAAATATAAAAATTAAAAAAAAGTCTTGTTCCTGTATGTGGCGGCGACTTTTCCACAAATGTGTAGAAAAAGCAGCTGATTGCTCTCCACCATCCAAAAATTAAACACTTCTTTTAACTAAAAATCCATTACAAAATTGTAAAGACAGTTGGGACTTGGATTACGTATATTCTTCATAAACCCCACACACTTTAATTCAATTCTGTATTCAATTTTCGAATTCTTACAAGCTTCATCAATCGTCATAGATTGAAATCAAGGAAGACGAGTTGTGAGGCAGGCTCCACGCGTATGTTCCTTCTGTTTCACCTTTACCAATTTCTTTTTTACATTAATTTGCATCGTTTTGATTTAGGTTTTCGTTTTAGAGTGATTTGAAGCTATAGTCGTTGATTAATTGGAATTAATCGAGTTTCTTGGGACGAATATCGAGAAAGAAATTGTATTAAGCCCCTGGTAGGGTTTACTGGTACGCTGTCTGTACGAAATTCTCACCCTCTATCTTATGTGAATTGAATTAGGGATTATATACTGTTTGATCGTTGCAATTTTGGAGTCCCGAATTAGTTTGATTATGTTATGTGTGTTGTGAGGAGATTGACCGATAATTATATGTTTTGAGTTAATTGGAGAGAAGATTTATTATAAACCTTACAAACAATTGAATCGTTTAAATTTCAGATCTAATATTTCTGAAATGGATGAAATCAAAGTTCTTGAAGAGGGTTTAACTACAAATGATGAAGCTTCAACAAATTTACCAGTAAACAATACATTGAATGAACCTGAAACCGAACAGGAAACTTCCATTGACCCAAAGTCAACTGATCAACCAATTGACAATCTTTCTAAACCTACTGAAAAAGATACTCCCACAAGTGACTCTGTTGTTCAAAAGCCCGTTTTATCATCAGAAACATCTGCACAAAATCCAGAATCACCTGTGGGACCCACAAAGGGCGAAAATGGAAATCGTTTTGAGGTGGTTAGTCCTGTGAAACAACTGAAGAACACAAGCCCAAAAGTAGGTGATATAGATACAGCTGCACCTTTTGAATCTGTAAAACAAGCTGTTTCAAAATTTGGTGGAATTGTTGACTGGAAAGCCCATAAAGCTCAAACCACCGAGGTATAATCTTCTAAAATCCCTTATTTTTCATGTTAATTGACTAATTAAGTTGGAAATTTTAAATAAAATTACAAAATAATGGTTGCAGAAACGCAAGTATATAGAACAAGAACTTGAGAAAACAAACGAAGAAATTCCATTATTTAAAAAGAAATCTGAAGCAGCCGAAGAAGCGAAAATGCAAGTTTTAAAGGAGTTAGATAGCACTAAAAGGGTAATCCAAGAACTAAAAGTGAATCTTGAAAGAGCAGAAACTGAAGAACAAGAAGCCAAACAAGATTCTGAACTTGTTAAATTAAGAATCGAAGAGATGGAAAAAGGGATTTCAGATGATTCTAGTGTTGCAGTTAAAGCTCAACTTGAAGTTGCACAATCCCGACATTTGGCTGCAGTTTCTGAACTCGAAACCCTAAAAAACGAGCTTGAAAACACCCGAAAAGATTATGCTTTATTGGTTTCTGAAAAGGATATAGCTGTTAAGAAAGCAAAAGAATCAGCTTTTTCATTAAAAGAAGTTGAAAAAAAGGTGGAAAATTTAACGATTGAATTAATGATGACAAAAGAATCTTTAGAATCAACGCATGCTGCTCATTTGGAAGCTGAAGAACACCGAATTGGTGCCCAAATGGCCCGTGAACAAGATGGTTTGAATTGGGAACGAGAATTGAAACGGGCAAACGAAGAAATTGAAAAAGTCAACCAACAGATTGACTCAAATAAAGATCGGGAGTCAAAACTTGAAACCGCTACATCTTTGCTTAACGATTTGAAGACCGAATTAGCAGTTTATATAGAATCGAAATCGAATCAAGATAATCCGGATAATGATGTACAGTTAGCAAAGAAGAATCTTGAAGAAGTGAAACAAAACATTATAAAAGCAAATGAAGAAATCGATTATTTAAAAATGGCTGCAAGTTCGTTGAAAACCGAGCTGGAGAGAGAGAAAACAGCACTTGCTACTATTAGACAAAGAGAAGGGATTGCTGAGGTGGCGGTTGCTTCACTTGAAGCTGAGTTGGCCCGAACAAAATTAGAAATTGTTTCGGTCCAAAAGAAAGAAAAAGAAGCCCGTGAAAAAATGGTTGAGCTCCCGAAGCAGTTACAAAAAGCAGCTGAAGAAGGTGATGAAGCAAAGACACGGGCCCACGAAGCCCGTGAAGAGTTAAAAAAGGTTAAAGAAACAGTTGAACAAGCAAAAGCAGGAGCAAGTACAATGGCAAGTAGATTAGTTGCAGCCCGAAAGGAGATAGAAGCAGCAAAAGCTTCTGAAAGACTGGCTCTTGCTGCCATTGGTGCACTAAATGGGCCTGAAAACGGGCCGAAAACGGGCGTTACACTTACTTTGGAGGAGTATTATGAGTTAAGTAAAAAAGCCCATGAAGCCGAAGAAGAAGCAAATGAGCGTGTGGCAGAAGCAATATCACTGATTGGTGTAGCAAAAGAATCTGAATCAAAAAGTTTGAGCAAACTTGAACAAGTGAGTTCAGAACTAATTGCAAGAAAACAAGCTCTCCAAGTTGCGTTACAAAAAGCCGAAAATGCAAACAAAGGAAAGTTGGAGGTTGAACAGGATTTGAGAAAAAGGCGAAAGTCTGGTGTTGGTTTGGGCCCGGGCCCACGTGAAAGTTTTGAGAAGGTGAAGAGTTTTGATAATACGGGCCCTGTTAGCCCGTCACCTGGGCCCGTTATGAAGACGGTTTTGCCCGAAAGTAATAGTAACACGACTGAGTCATCGCCTGAAGTGAGGGGTTTGAAGAAGAAAAAGAAGTCGTTTTTCCCAAGGATTTTTATGTTGTTGAGAAGGAAGAAATCGGAGTCGAATAAGAGAGGTTAAAAAGTGTGATTGTACATGTAAAGAAAATATATTGTTGTTTGTTGGTTTTGATTGTGATTCATTTGCATATTTGGTCATAAGAAATGTGTTGTAAGTTTATGAAACAAAATACGTGTTTTTGTTGTGTATTGTCTAAATCCTATTGCGTGCAAGTTTGGTCTAAATATCAAAGTTTGGGTTTTATGTTCATGGTTTGTAACCTATAAGGCTATAATTGTATCTTTGTATTTAAACAAATTAGGTAAATTAGTTTGTAACCTATAATTAGGGGTGTAAATGAGCCGAGTCGAGTCCGAGCTCGACTAGGTTCGAGCTCGGCTCGTTTAAGTTTTAAGGAGCTCCAGCTCGAGCTCTGCTCGTTTCGAGCCTTATATGTAAAGCTCGAGCTCGGCTCGTTTAAGTTTTCGCAGGTTCGGGCTCGGCTCGATTAGGCTCATTTAAGCTCCCATATACACAAAATATATAAATTTTTTATTTAATTATAATATTAAATATATTGTGTAAACATTTCATTTTTATATTATGTTATATACATATATATGTATAGTATACATACACACATAAATATAAAAATATATAATATATAATTATATTTTTGTAATAATTAATATATATTTGCTAGTTTAGGCTCGCGAGCCTAATCAATCTTAGTGGATCAAGCTCGGCTCGGGCTCGTTTAATAAACGAGCTCTTAGTTAAGCTCAGACTCGGCTCATACTCGTTTAAGCTCGGCTCGTTTCGAGCTTTTAACGAGCCGATCACGAGTAGCTCACGAACGGCTCGACTCATTTTCACCCCTACCTATAATTACCACTCATTTTTTGTTCCTTTTATATCAAATGACTTAAAAAAGAAAAGAAAACAAAACTAGGTGAACGAGATACAACTTATTAAAAAGATTAACTAAAGCAACTATACTATTATTGTAGTAATGAAGTTTTTATTTAACGAGTTAATTATCTATAAAAGTTATGCAAACAGACAAAAGTTATTATAGCGGTAAAATCTTGTACAAGAAAAGCATATATTTTTAATCGTTATCCAATTCACTTTATCTTATCACGGATTTATGTTAGTATACTCAATTATTGACAATCTCGTAGTCTATCGACAAACTTTGATATTTGAATTCTTTTATGTTACTTTGTGATTGAAGTTAAATGTCTCTTTTTTTGCAAATATACAGAATCTTCGGATAGCGACTATGGATAGTTAATGTCTTATCGACAACATTTAGCAAATTAGACAGTAGACACCAAAGAAAAAAGATTTAGCGCCCTACTCCACAGGTCGCTAATTGGCTTCTAAAGACGACACATGCAAGTCGCTAGATAGCTTTTGCGACAAAGTGCTAAAGGGCTTAGTGATATTAATGACAAAACACGCAAGTCGCTAAAGGGCTTAGTCATGTTCATGTAGCATGTAAGGGAAGAGAGAGAATATGAAGACGAAGATTAAAGAAAAAATGGAGGCGATAAATACGACACAGTCCATGTTGTCTTATCTTCTTATTTTCCAAACTTATGTTTTATATGAACCTAAAACTAATCAAACTTATGTTTTACTAAATCCAGTGAAATCCCGGCCCCCACCCCACACCCCTTTGATATGATTCATGTTTTCTAATCAAAATCACCTAATCAATGCACAAATAATATGGTTACTTTAAATAAAAAGAATTATATATCACAAAACACTTTGTTGTTACAATACCAATTTTCATGATATCAACACAACAATCTCAAGAACCAGATCCACCAAGAGTTTGAATAATGGTTTGGTGCCATGGGTTCGATAGGTGCTTAACAAGGTTCTCAATGGGTCCCACATGAGTCACGTTAGCCTGCACCATTATTCCAAGCATTGCCACCATGGCAAGCCGCCCTAAAACATTTCATTCCATTAATCCAAAACCATAATCCCAACAAAATGTTAAAAATATTAATCACCGTTTTTAATCTCCTTCAGCTTCCATGCATGACCATTTGTTATGTCTTTAGCAAGTCCAAGAGGATTTAGCAAAGGTCCACCAGGATATCTGTTATTAGTCAACAAAAGTCAACCTACGTACACCTTTTACTGCATCAAGTACAAGTCATTACAGTTACAAGTTTTTTACCCGGGTTCTAAACCTTCTAGGGCAGCTTCCAAACCGAAAAAAGACCCTTCTTTTGCTTGAGACCCGGGATTAGTGAAATCCATGTACCTTTTTGTCTCGACAAATCTACACAAAAGTTAATTTCAAAATCAGAAATTAAATAAATAGTCGATTTTTAGGACAATTTATAAGATTTTAGTAACTACCCCATTAAAAGTAGTTGAATAATGAAGAGAGTTCTAGTACTCGCAAAACCAAACTTAGTAGCACCTGCTTCATACCACACTGGTAAATCACTTATTCCTGTTACACGAAGCAGCTGGACATAAAAGATTCAGTCACTAAACCATAAAATATGTATAAAAATCCATTTTTTTCAAGGTAAATATTAGAGGTGTCAAGAAATTTAGCTAAAAGTGGAACATGTTTTTTTTCAACTGTCCAAAGTCTTTGTTTAACCCCTGCAACCTTCTAAATCGTTTACTCAAATAGATCATTTATAAGTAGTAACCACATTATTCACATTATTTATTATAAATGAACTAAAAAATGACTAGCGTCAACCAGATACCTATTGATATGGGAGGTGATTTATACACATGGACGGAACTTGAACTATATTTTCTTATATTATTTAATTATTTTACACATAAAAACCAAAAGATATACAACACTATAACTTCATATACAGTAATGTACAACTGTTAGAGCAAATTGTACAAACAAATTAAAGCAAAAACAAACTCACATCAGTGAAAAGAATGCCAGCAACTCCAGCCATAGCAAAACGGGCATGAACCAATTCTGCCTGCACATACCATTTCAAGCTCTCCGGGTCTTCCCCGAGTCCAAGCGGGTCAAACCCAAAATCTCCAGCAAGACTAAAATAATTTTAAAAAAAATTAAAAGAAGGAAAAAAACACAATAAAGATTCAACTTTTATTGCCTTTCAAAAAAAGATTTAATTTTTATTACAAATGTGAATGTAACGGGCTTACGTTCCATCAAGATACGGTGGTGGGTCCAGCCCAGGAAGCCATGTAGGTCGTTGTTGAGCATGAACAACAGTTCTCATAAATCTTGCACCATTGCTCCATCTAGCAGAAGGATTTATGGTAGTTGCACCGTATGCTGTTTTGTTTGTACTATTGCTTGTGTTATGTTTTACAAAAGAAGATGAAGAACAAGAACATGATAATATGTGGGAGCTTTTTCCAATTGAAATGTACATTTCCTTCCACCTTATCAACAAACAAACCACCAATTGCAATTTTGGTATGCATAAAAACCATAAAAGGGACCACAAATATGTGATGGAAACATACAACTTATCCAAATTAATATCAGCCATTAATTCAAATCCATATAAACATTTCAAAAAAAAAAAAGACTGAAAGATAAAAAAATAGAAAGATAACAATTTTCATCAATAGAGTAAATGAAAAGAAAGGACTTCTGGTTCTCATTAACCATTCTAGTTAAACAATAAAAGTACAATCAATTAACAAACCCTAAAACAGTTTATAACAGATAAACAAGCATTAAATCATGAATATTAAGCAAAAGAAAGCCTGCTGGTTGAAATGCTGAAAGAACTAACTTTCATAGGAGTAGCAACCACCAATGGTGCTTCAGGTGAATCACTAACTGCAAATTTCTCATGCATAAATCGACTATCAACAATCGAGTCATCTTTAGGGACTATTTTGTAACAGTAACAGCTTTTTAAACCAACTTGATTCTTGTAACACTCATGGGCCCCGTCTTTCACTTGTTGAAAATTCCAAATCACACTGAATTTGCCCACAGTTGCAACCAGATGGCGTTCTTGCTTTCCGTCTTCAGTAACCTGTGCCAAATTACAAAAATACCCTTAATATAGAATGTTAATATGATTATATAAAGTTACAAAAAGATACTTACCCAAGAAAATTGAGCACCACGAAATTTGTTAAAAACACCAGCCCGATGTGAATCGAGAGGATTCAATTTCAACAATCTTGGGGCTGAGATTTTGTTACCCATTCGTCCAGCAAAACCCGTTTTTGATTTTCCATCTTTATCAGTAAACATTGTGCAGATTAGAATCAAATAAGTATCGGTTGTACCCAAGATCCATTTCCCATCATAAGTAACATCCACATGGGTAATGGGCGACCCGAGACCCGGGAAAGCAGTTTTAGCTTGTCTCATTGAACTAACCGAATACAATCTTATCTTCCCATCAATTGAACCAACAACAATCGAACCATCACCAGTTGTTGCAAAACATTGAAAATTAGTACCTCTAGAGAACTGATGGCCTTGAGTCCAGTTCAAAACAGGTGTATTTGCATCAGCAAGATTCTGAACAATTCCATGTCTGTCCCTCATATCCCACCTGCAAAGGCGGTTATCATCTAACCCTAGAAAAGTGGAACCTGATGGATCCATTTGAGCACCTTTACTATCGTTTGTTACATCTCTCATTGTGATATCGGTTCCATCTTTTGCAAATTTCCATTCGGTTACAACTTTTCCTGTTTCTATATCGAATTGGTGTAGACCGTTAGTGTGTGGTTTCCCTTTAGTCATTGGGCTCATCAACAACATGTTTGTTTCAGCTTTCATTAGAAGTGCTTTTCTAGGTGTTTGATCTGAGTGACCTTTCATATTCTCATCGAAATTAACATAAACACCTTTTCCATGAATACCATGACTGAAATTTTTAACAACTTGAATACCTGAATCACTTACCAGAAAACTGTTGTCTAGTGCACCTAAAGCTAAGCTTTTTATGCTTCCACCTTTTGCAGCTTCTTCAAATTCTTCTCTCAGATCATGGTTTGCCCTAATTGGAGTTTTGAAAACAGGACTTTTGTTGAAACTGTCTTCAGCATCTTCCCACATCGAATCATCAGCAGCTTCAGGGTTTGCCCATGCTACGAAATCTTTACCATAAACTTTAGCTTTGTTTTCATCAGTATACTCGTAACCATAAGTGTTTTCAAACAGACACTTTTCATACAGTTCAATAAAACGCTTGTAATCGTCAATACTAAAAAACTTCATGGCATAAACACCGTTTGCCACAAAATCAATCCGCAATTGATCCATAATCGGCTTCAATTGCAACTGCTGATCAACTTGAGCCCGAACTTTTTCCCCAACTTTCAAAAACCAGTATAAATCCCCATCGTCTTCTTCTTCGTTAACGTCATCTTCCTCCCCGTTCATCGGAGCTTTAACGAAACAGAACGACGTAAGTTTATCAGCAGTGATCCATTTCGATTGAGAAGTGTTTCCACCGGTATGAATGTAAAGCTTAACGCCGTTTTTTAGGGTTTGGTTTTTGGATTGGTATTTGAGTTTTAGGGCTTTTAATTTAGCTTCAATTTCATCGACAGATGAGGGAGTTTTGGTGGGGGTTTTGATGGGTGAATGGTGGTCTTTGACGTCTTCGTAATCTTCTTCTTCTTCTTCTGAGGATTGTTGTTCTTCTTCCTCGGATTCAGTGTCGGAAATATCCAATTCTTGTCTGCTTTCAGCGGCCCCCATTTCGGATTCGTTTGAAATTGATTTGGGGGTTTAGGGTTTGGAAGAATTAAACAGTGATGAGATCCGGTTGAACGATAGTGGGAAAAGGGTGTTGAGGAGCGTCGGTAGGTAGATGTGAAGAGGCGCGCAAATTGAAATTTTGAAATTATTGGTGAGTGTGAGTGGTTCAAAATTAGGGTTTTGTTGGATCTTATACCAAGCTTTGTCAGGTATAATTTGAGACCCGTTCCATATTTATTTACTCCGATGTTTTATGAAGTAATAAAAAATAAAAAAAATATGTGCCCTATCCGTTTCAAAATAAATGATACTTCACAGTTTTTAAAATATGATAATGAAAGTTAATTATATTAAATTGGATACTTAGAGCATCCCCAATTGTTAACCTCTCAAAAGCTTAAAACTTTTGTCACATCAACATTCCACTAACCAAAACCTTTCATAAATAACAACTCCAATGGTTAACCTTTTCAAAAAGCTTTTTGTTTTACAAAATTTCTAATTTAACTTTATCTATCTCAAATGTTTATAAATACCCCATATATATAATTTGATGATTTTTTGACATTTTACTAAATACAATATTTTTTAAAATATTTCATACAAAAATATTGTAATAATTAGCATTAGATATTATATAATTTATTTATTAACTAATAAAAATATAATAAAGAATTTATATATTATGTATTTAAGGTTTAAAATGAAAAGTTATTAAACATAGAGATTAAAAAAGACAAACAATGAAAGTAAGTTAAAAGCTTAGTATAAAAAAGTCATTGCAAAAAGCTTTTAGAAAAGCTAGTTATTCCAATGATAAAAAGTCTTTTAAAGACTTATTATAATAGTAAAAAGCTTTTAAAAAAGCTACCATTGGAGATGCTCTTAGTGGAGGATGGGTTCCGCATATATTATTTAAAGTGAATTTAATGAAGTTTAAAAGTAAAAATGTAAGGGTTATGTGTATTTTCACTATATTAAATGAGATAGTTAGTGAGTATGATCCCCACTACCTTTTACCAAATATCGTAAGTTTTCAAAGTGTATCAATGATTTTAAAACGCCTCAAAATGGAAAGTGTATCACTTATTTTGAAACAAATGAAGTATGAAATATGTAGTATTATATTAACCAAAAATAATGTAAAATATTATTAGTTCGTCATTAGTTATTTTGTGTTAAACCAATTTTACTCTTGCTATAAATAAATAAGGAAGGGTTTTTAGAAATTAATGCAATGGCAAAAAAGAACATTTAACATTTGATATCACAACATCCATAACAGCAATAAATAACACAATCATATACAAGCACAGAATGTGCATACAACCACATCATGATTATGTTAACCAAGTACGTATAATATATGAAGGTAATAAATGGAGTTACAATAACACATAATAAACGTTTTCCATTTAAGTAATTTGATTTCATTGTGGAACGTGTATAAATCCTGTAATTTTTATTATCCAGGTGACTAACCCATACCCAACCCTATGACTGAAATTGATTAAGGAACATATATCCTGGTTTGGTTACATCTTTGAGGGAAGATATCAGGTGTGAATTTCTGGGCTGCACTCAAACTGCCTTTCACCCACCCCTGCATCCCCCAATCATGATTAAGAAAAAGAGTGGTTACACAAAAAACCAAGCATATATAATGAAAATGTATATATATATACCTCCATTTGAGGGTTCATTTTCCCAGTGGCAACCTTGACAAAATCTTCATCTGTGAAAGAAAATGTCGCATCTGCTTTTCCACCTTCATATGGACCTGTAATCCCTATCCCAATATTAATAATGCAACCAACATTAAGCAGCTAAGCTTATGATTGTGATTATTCCAAACAGAACAAGCGTAAAGCACCAATTGATCAAATTTTCAATACTTATGAGATACAGACTGTTTAAGCGTAATTAAACAGATAAGAAGAACAAATCAATAACAATTCAGGAATTTCAGACCTTTTTAAGATCGACTACGTAAATCTCCTCGTTGTATCCAAGTTTCTATCGATGTCAGAGTGAAACAATCACGGTTAATTAGTTCAATCTCATATAAATTTAATCAATTCAAGGTAAATGAGTATAATAGGAACAATAACCCTAAATATGGAACCTTGGGAGCGATATTGATTTGATAAACGAGCCCGATCTTTTTGGTAAGGTCTTTGCCGGCGTCGGAAGCGAAATGGGCTTTCATCTGCTCCATTAAGGCGGCGGATTTGAGGTCGGAAGAACCCATTGGCGGTGAACTCGAGAGAATTTGGTTAGGTGAAAGTCGAAGCGTGAAGGAAACATTAAGAAGTAAATGCAGTTTTGATTGATAGAGGATCGACACCAAGGTGCTGTTTGGTTCGCAGAATGTTTCTGATGAAATTGGAATCTAGGAAGGAATTGGAATCCGTCAGGAATTTGAATCCAATTCCATAGTCTGTTTGGTTGGCATGGAAGGGAATTGGAATCCAATTTAATATTCTGTTTGGTTGACATGAATTGGAATTGGAATTATCTAAAATGACGAATTTACCCTTATTACTAATAGTGGTTGGTTGGTGGTGGTGGGTGGTGGTGGTGATCGTGGGTGCTGGCAGCGGTGGTGGCGAAGGCGCCGGTGGGTGGTGGTGGTAGCGGTATATGTGGTGGTGGCGGTTGGTGGCGGCGATGGGTGGTGGTGGGGAGGGTGGCGGCGATGGGTGGTGGTGGCGAGGGTGGCGGCGGCGGGTGGTGGTGGCGGTAGGTGGTGGTGGTGGTGGTCGCGGTAGGTGGTGGTGGCTGCGGCGGGTGGTGGTGGTGGTTGCGGCGGGTGGTGGTGGCGGCGGCGGTGGATGGTGCCGGTGGCGGTGGGTGGTGGTGGCGGTAGGTGGTGGTGGCTGTGGCGGGTGGTGGCGGTGGCTGTGGCGGGTGGTGGCGGTGGCGGTGGGTGGTGGCGATGGTTGCGGCGGCGGGTGGCAGCGGCGGGTGGTGGCGGTGGTGGCGGCGGTGGGTGGTGGTGGAGGGTGGTGGTGGCGGTGACGATAGGTGGTGGATGGTGGCGGTGGCGGTAGGTGGTGGTGGTGACGGTGGTGGTAGGTGATGGTGCTGGTGGCGATAGGTGGTGGTGGCTGTGGCGGGTGGTGGTGGTGGCGGTGGCGGTAGGTAGCGGTGGCGGTGGTAGGTGGTGGTGGTGTGGCGGGTGGCGGTGGCGGCGAGTGGTGGCGGCGGCGAGTGGTGGCGGCGACGTCGGTGGTGATGGTGGTTGTGGTGTTGGATAAAGGGTATAAATGTAAAAAGAACATTCCATCCAACCTAGGAATTCAATTCCATCCACATTTGGATGGAATTGAGATTCCTTCATTTGGTGGAATGTTTCCATCATTTAGGAATCCAATTCCATTCATTTTTTTGAACCAAACACTGGAATCTGATGGAATTGAATTCCAATTCCCTCAGATTCCATTACATTCCAGCGAACCAAACAGCACCCAAGGGTTGGTTGGGAAAACTTATTTAGAGGGGCTTATGAGCTTATATAAGTTTTAATAATCTCTTTTTAAAGGGATTATTAAGGCTTATATAAGCTCATAAGCTATAAGCCCTCTAAATAAGATTTCCCAAACACCCCCAAAAATGAATTTTTTTCAGAAATAGGCTTCTTTTAGTCTGGGTTTTCACAAATAGGCTTCTTTTTTTTCGCTTTCAAAAATAGGCTTTCTAGAGTCTTGGAGGCCGGCTTCCACCTTAAAACCGGACTCCCCGAAACCGGCTTTGGAACTGTCTGACATTTTCCCTGACACAAGGCCTCGGGGAGGCCGGCTTCCTTTAATGTCAAATATGTAGTGGTCGAAATAGGCTGTGGCGGTGGAATGTGAATTCGGATTGGGTCAAATATTTACTGGAAGTACACGTGGGGAGGAACGGCAGAGTGGATGCTTCCAACTTCTAACATTTAACATTCTGACACCTTACATCTTCAAATTTATGAACCTTAATTATTAGAATTCCATTTTATTTATTTTTTTGTATGATTCAAGTTAGGCAAAATATGTAACCATTTCAAAGCAAATAAATATTAGGATGAACAGATATAAACGAGGATAGTTGGGGTACGCGCGTGGCTGCGTTTTTATATTGCTAGATTTTATCGATATTATTTCATTTGTTAAGGATTTGATCATGATTTTTATAATCATACCATAAATAATAAATCTAAAATATAAAGGAAACTATAATAAAAACTTATTTGCACGTGATCTTATAGAATTAAATATGCATAAACTCTTGTCACATTATTTAGGGGTAAAATTGTACTATCAAATTATTTAAAGGACTATGCATAAACTCTTGTCAAATTATTTAGGGGTAAAATTGTACTATCAAAATATTTAAGGGACTAAAACAGAAAATTTTTATGAACAGTATTTTTGGTATGGAAAATGTATTATAAGGGTAATGTTATTTTTTCTTCAAAAGACAGAGACTACAAATTAAATAATAATAATAATAAATTCAACATGTCTTATTTTACAATGAAACGATATATAATGTTAAATAATTCTCACAAACTTCTTTAATATAGTCATTTTATACTAAATATTTAATAAAAATAGTTTGTAAGAACATTATCACATATAATATGTGATTTTAAGATTACATATCATTTATAATTTCCTTCGCATCTTGAGAAAATACAATAAAATACTACCGAGGATTTATAATATAAACTTATATAGTTATATGCCTCCGAATTTTATTATACTGAGAGTACTATACGTAATTATCAAATAAATATAATTTATTTAACATAAAAAATAATAAAAATAATAAAAAAATTAATTTTTTTTAAAGTGTCAAATGACCAAAATACCACTTCATGTATAAAATATGTGATTAATCTTGACCATTAGATCTTATTGATTAATAGTTGAGATTTGTTATTCGAAACTTCACAAAGAAAATGGAACTTGTTGAACGTTTTTATCTCAATCAGTATATACATAAATTTATTTATTAAATTGAAAAAATTAGAAATATATTAAAAAAAAAATACTATGAAATTAATGCATACATCCACTCTGCCGTTCCTCCCCACGTGTACTTCCAGTAAACATTTGAATCTGAATTCAATTTCGACCGCCACAGCCTATTTCAACCACTACATATTTGACAGTAAAGGAAGCCGGCCTCCCCAAGGCCTTGTGTCAGGGAAAATGTCAGACAATCCCAAAACCGGTCTCGGGGAGTCCGGTTTTAAGGTGGAAGCCGGCCTCCGGGACTCTAGAAAGCCTATTTTTGAAAAGCGAGAAAAAGGAAGCGTATTTGTGAAAACCAGGTTAAAAGAAGCCTATTTCTGAAAAAAAATTCCCCAAAAATCCCAACGGTTTCTGGAATTAGAAAGATTACGTCAGCATGACCAACACTTTTGAGTTTACTACCGAATATATTACTGGATAATTCGTTTGTATAAAGTGAAATTTATTGTCATTATATACTTCCTCCTATTCAAAATAAGATACACTTTTTTTTAGATTGATTCAAAGTAAGTGATATACTTTGAAAAATTATCTTATTTGACAAAAAATAGTGAGATCATCACCCACTAACTATCTACTTTAACAAAATGAAATGACATATTTACCCTTACTTTTTACTTTTAAACATCATTAACCCCACTTTATTCAAAAGCTGTGGGACTCATCCTCCACTAATCATCAAATTAATCTAATTTAACTATCATTATAATCTTTTATCTCAAAAATCGTGAAACCCAAAGTGTATCACTTATTTTAAATCGGAGGAAGTACTAGGCATCTCTTTAAGATTTAATGATACTTCTTTACGCTATTTATTTCTAACTATCTTCCTATTCATTAGATTAAAAGAATACACATACTTCATTCGATTCAAAATAAGTGCTACATTTTGGGTTTCACAGTTTTTGAGGCAAGAGATTATAATGATGGTTAAATTATATTAATTGAATGGTTAGTGGATCACACCTTTTGAATAAAGTGAGGTTAATAATGTTTAAAAGTAAAAAGTAAGGGTAAATGAGTCATTTCACTTTGTTAAAGTAGATAGTTAGCGGGTGTGAGTCCTACAATTTTTTGCCAAATAAGATAATTTTTCAAAGTGTAGCACTTATTTTGAATCACCCATATAAGGAAAGTGTAGCACTTATTTTGAATCAGAAGAAGTATTATACTACCAAGTGGGTAAGAAGATGATTAAGAAAAATGATATAAATAAGGGTTTCGATAATGACAGTCAGGGCTGTCATAAGACATGCATAAATGATTTATACATCTATCTATAACCAACTCCTAAATTTTATGAATTACTCATTTGTACCATTTTTAATGCACTTACAGACAACCTTTAGAGCTGTCATTATCAAAACCCTATAAATAAATATAATTTTTCTATAATTAAACCTAATTTGCTGTATCTCATACAAGCTTCACATATTCAATTAATCACTAGGTATCTCTTTCTTAACTTACCTGAAAGCCTCACCATTCTAAACTCTTTTTTTAATCAGGAGGATCCGATTAATCACGAGACAATCACTCACTTTGTGGGTATCCTAGAGTCGGCATAGGTAAACTCCGCAACCACAAGGGATATTTTTGTTGCTTCTAAGGATTGAATTTGATACATCCTGAAAATTTCATTATTTTTTAGAGATTAAGTTTTACCCCTATGTCACCACCTTTCATAAAACTAACAAAAATATGAAAATGTTAAGATAAAAAAAATAAAGTGGACATAATCATAAACTTTAAAAACTCTAGTGACCAGTTTGCGAATAGAGTAAAAAACAGTGACCAAAAATTCAAATTTAAAATGTGGAATAATGGAGCGAGTGGTGGATAGGAGAGGGAGAAGTGTGTGGTGATGAATGTAATGGCCCCTGCCCCTGCCCCGTGGTGTCATTTTCTCATCGGCAAACTGCTCCGACATCGTCACCGTTCTCCATCCTTCACCTGACAGGTACAATTTCGACTCTAAATTTCCATCACCAGCTCGAAATTGCAACCTGCATCATGTTTTTTTCTTCGATTTTTTCTTCAATTTGTTCATTACGTATGTCTGCAACTGCAGTAAGCAACATTTATGGATAAAGTATGGCTCTTAGTGTACGATAGCACTTTATTCTCTTTAATTTAGCGAGATTAGAAAACTATGTGCATCGCTACTCTGTTTGTCTTGGCATTCAAAGTTTTTTTCAATTTTAGGGTTCTAGGAGCAGATTGAGTAAACTGTTGTTGTTCAATTAACTCTAGTTCATGAAAAACAAGTCGTGCAAACCTAGCCAATCGTGTTTGGGGTTGGTGATTACGTCCTTGAATAAGGATGAGATACTGAGATCAAATCCTTTGTGATCAATTAGTAACATGAAGATTTATGTTTGCATAAATTACGATTTCTGTTTTAAAATACTGTTTGACAATCGGTTTGTTGATCCAACCATTCATGACACAGTAAGAATTTGGCAGGTATATAGATGTGGGACTTTGGAGTAATAGAATTGTGATGCATAACTCAATATATAAATTGGAATTCTAATTATGCAGTATTTAGTATAAGTTCGAACTAAAATGGCAAGACAGACCTAACTGCTAGCAATTGATGCATCAAGAGTTGTAAATTGGAATTCTTACTTATTGTTTTCCTGTTACTTTTTGCAGTTGATGCATCAACAATTGGGCATTATCCTTAAAGTGTCAAGAATAAAACTTTGTTAAAGAACATCTAGAAGCTAATATTTCTATTTTGTTGTGCAAATCAAAGTAACTTGTAACAAAATTTAATCCAATGTCTTGGTCTACACATGCATCAGTGCAGAAACAGAGATCCATGATTCACCAAACCCTTATAACTTTTGCAAAAGTTAAAAATCCAAAAACAGAATTCAAAAGTCCTTCAACTTTTCCCTCTTCTTTTCTTGATAAAAGTCCCATGAGATCATACCACTTAAAATATAAAACTTCATATGAAAATATCACATGGCCATCGATCCACAGTCCGCCAGTCCACTGTATGTCTAGTGGGGACCCTCAAGAGTTATCTGATGAAGATGATGAACTCTGCCCAGTTGAATGTGTCAGGGAAATAACAAAAGATGAAGAATTACTGGCAGTTTTAGAAAAATCAAAACAATCTAATGCGTTAGTTGTTGTTGATTTCTATCGCACTTCATGTGGTAGTTGTAAATATATTGAACAAGGTTTTGCAAAATTATGCAAGGGGTTAGGTGATGAAGAGGCTCCAGTTATCTTCTTAAAGCATAATGTAAGTTTTTCTTCATTTCATATTATTATTTAATTATGAATACTCCAGAGTTGACTTATAAAAGTCAAACAAACTCCATTGCTGCAGGTTATTGATGAATATGATGAGCAGTCAGATATAGCAGAACGTCTTCGAATTAAGGTATTATAACATTTAATTGTTTCAAAATTAGTTGTGTTATTCTGTACAAATATTGATTATTTTGTGATATAATATTACAGACAGTGCCTTTATTTCATTTTTATAAAAATGGGATATTATTGGAAGCTTTTGCAACAAGAGATAAGGTGCGGATTAAAGCAGCTATAGAGAAATACTCTGCTCCTGCATCTACTGCTGCTCAAAATGCATAAAATCATTCTTCTGGTAATAAATATAGTTAGATATATTTGGCATGGTGCTATATATATAATTTAATCCATGCTGGCATTTGTATCTCGTTATTACAAAATATTATTCATTCTGGTCATTTCATATTGTTATTTTGTGGGCTACAAAATAGAGAATGAAAAATGAGAAAATGATATAGTTGAATAAAACTATATTTTTGTTGAATTTTTATCTTTGTAACATAATTACAAAATGAAACAACGGTAATCCAATATTTATTTTTACCAAGTAAAATTAATATTTATTTACACCAAGTAAAATAGCAAACTATAGTTAGAACAACAAGTATCAATAAAGATTAATGAGTTAGCAGAAATGTTGTTGATCATTTTTATGTTCTTTGCTGAAGAACCGGAATTGCAGGCCCATAAATCAACCGACAACGCTCACTGTATGAACTAACTAGTCGAGACACCACTTCCTTAAAGAACATAGATGCCATCTGTTGTATAACATAAACATTAAACACACAAAACATTTGATAAAACTTATATTTATGTCGGTATTTTAATATAATATGTTCAAACCTGTGAATATAATGGTGATTTGAACTTGAAATCCACAAGAAAATGGAGGTCACATGTCCCTGGAATAGGGCCTGGGTGGAACTCCCAAACATTTATTAAATGATCAAAAAGTTTACTTTCTGATGAAGTCGTCTGGAAATGAAATTTATGTTAAATCGTTAACAAATTTGGATTTCATCAAACTGAAAAAAAAAATAATAAATAAAAAATGATCACCTTTATTAATTTGGGTTTGGTCACTTTGACATGAGAGACATAGCTTTCAACAAAAAATTTAAAACCAATTTCCAGCTCAGCATCAAATGATCCATCGGGATGACGTTTAACTATATCTGATCTTCGACACCAAGGAAGAAAATCTTGATACATATCTACAGCAGCAACCACTGCATACATTTGCTCTGGGGAATACCTAAACAAACCAAAATTCAACTTTGATTGTTAATCTAATCTCAAGAATTTGATGCTAATGTGAATATTATTACTATTAATTACCCCATTATACACTTTTCCTCATGAACTTTTGCTAAGCTATTACCCCCTTGATCTCCATCACTGCAACCAAGAAATCGTCTCGTTTGGACAATGTTATTCAATGGTAAACAGATTGGTTGACTGATTAGTTGACCGGAATGGGGAAATGATTCAACATTTGAAATGGCTCTAAAGCACCGATTTTGAACATAATTTTCTGGTTTAGGGTTGTTTGTTAAACATCTGGCTAGATGTTTACCGCCATTTTTGTACATAAACAGATGCCTGATGGCCTTTGAAGTTGACATTAATGATGGCATTGTCAGCACTGAAATTGTAAAATATACAAGAAATATCAGGAAATGAAAGCATTAACGAAGGTGCTATAAAAACCTTATAACAATACGTATACGATGCAACGTATAGATTCTACTGTAACACCTCATAGAAATCAACTTGATAGATATTAATTAATATGATCGATTTGAATTCTGTGGTGTTCAGAATTCTGAGATTTTGAATATCAAGTAATTATATGTTTAGGGACAAAATTGTAGAATTCTGAAGAACAGATCAATAATTAATATGATCAATCTGAATATCGAGTATTAGAAAGACAGAATTTAAATGTAATCGGATAAACATACTGGAACAATTACGCAGTAATTGAGATTTTGAAAAGCGAATTCAAATTCCTTGAATCGCGGCAGCGTGTAGAATGGGGGATGTAAAATTAGGGGGTTTTAAATGCAGAAAAACGAAGGGATCAATGGATGGAAGATGATTAGGGTTTGTGCATAATTTAATTTGATAGGCTAACCGCTAATACACCGAGTTTGGGAGCAGGTTCGCCATCTAATATACGATTGGTCCTTGTTTTTTGAATTACAATTCCTCTACGGCTCTACGCTACCAATTTTAGGTTTTTTATTTTTTTAATACCCATTCAGGCCAACTGAATTTAAATTTAATCTTTATTTTTTACTTCTGACAATCTGACTTTTTGAGCTAGAAAAAAGATTTAATTTGGTTTCAAATAATAAATTAATGCTTAGACTGGTGCCATCGCTGCTGCGGTTGGCCGCCGGTTGGCCACCGACGGAACCGGCGCCGTTGGCACGGCCCGCCGGTTGGCCGCCGGTCGCTTAAGCGGCGAGAGAGAGGACGGAAGAGGAGCGTGTTTGGTGGGTCCCAATGTACCTTCCAGCCAATGAAAAAAAACCTTTTTTTTTTTTTTTTTAACGGTAATAAAAATTCGAAAATATATATATTAATAAATTAAAAAAAGGGTAAAAAATTCAAAAAAATCCGAAAAATTAAAAAAATTCAAAAAAATTCAAAAAAAATTCCCCCTCATTTACATCTATAAATACCCACTCATTTCTTATATTTTTTACACCACAATCACCTTCTTTCTATCTCAAAAAAATCATACATCCTCCCAAACTTTTCAATAATGTCTAAAAGACGTCAATCATCGGTATCCAACGACATGTGGGATTACCTTACTTCATCACCGGTTGACGTCCCACCCTCACCGGCCGGTTCTTCATCGGGTCAAACAAGCAACCCGACACCATCGCTAGGTTTTGGGGCTTTCTCCCAACCACAACCAAACTACCACTACCAACAACCACCACCCAACTTTCACTACCAACAACCACCACCCAACTTCCATTACTCTCAACCACCACCAAACTTTCAATACCAACAACCACCACCCAACTTCCATTACTGGCAACCACCCCCAAACTTTCAATACCAACAACCTCCTCCAAACACACCTATCTATTCACAAAATTTCCAAGAACCATCACCAACCGACACCCAAAATGTGTCCGACACCCAACAAGAACCGACACCCACAAGAAAAGGGAAAGAAAAAAGGATGGAAAAGGGAAAAGAAAAAGTGGTGCCAAAAAGGGCACAAACAAAGTGGTCAACCCCCGACGAGGTGATTTTGGCCCAACGTTAGATTCATAATTCTGAAGATGGTGTTAGGGGGAATAACAAAAAAAGTATCGTCCATTGGGGTCAAATTCTCGCAGACTTCAACTCGGCTGCTTCTGTTAAGCGTAACATGAATCAACTCACGGGCAAATGGTCCAAAATAGCGCATGACGTGAAAAATTTCAGTGCTATATACAATTCGTTAAACGAGATGCGTGCAAGCGGTACGCGAGACGAGGACGTTCTAAAAGCTTCTCGTCAACAATTCCGTGAAAATGTTGGCCGTAATTTTATATACGAAGCCTGTTGGGAAGTGCTAAGAGATAGCCCAAAGTTCTATTTTTCAGTGGGCGTCATGGATACCGAGCCGATAAGCCTCGATGAAGACACCGAACCGCCGAGCATGGATCCAGGGACGACGACGGCACCAAGGACGACGGCACCATCCAACATGCATGCGTTGTTCCAAGATGACCCGTTGAGGCGCCCCCCCGGCCGCAGTCTGAGCAAGAAAAGTCAAAAGACTTCGTCTTCGTCCGATGCCGCAAGTTCCCGAAGGTCCATTAAGCTGGACACTTTGGACCTCGTTAGAAAAACCTCCAATAAGCATACAGGCATTATCAAAAAGGTTGCAAAAATGGCACACAAAAAATTGATTTTGGAAACTTGGAAATTCCTAGCCATAAAAGTGCCAAACGACATTGACGAAAGTCGTAAGCAAATGCTTGAAAACGCTCAAGATGAAATTGCACAGCAATTTCAAAATGATTTGGCGATTTTTAAAGACGTTGACGAGGAGGGTGACGGTGAGGGTTCGGGAGCACAAGGACCGGTTGGCGAAGACGAAGACGAAGACGACAATGAATCTCTTGATTAGTAGTTTTTTTAGTTTGAATGTCTTTTTTTTATTTATTAATGGCTTTTTTTTTAATTAATGTCTTTTTTTTAATTATTTTAATGTCTTTTTATGTCATTTTTTTTAATTAATGAAATGTATTTTTATTAGTTATATGTTTTAATTAGTTTATATATTTTTATTAGAAAAAGAAAAGTAAGTGGTGGGGCCCAAATTTGGTGAAGTGACGGAGTGCTGTTGGCACGGGTACGTCAGTTTAGTGTTAGTTAGTCTGTCTGCTGACGTGGCGCTGAGTTGGCAGAAACTGACGGCGTCAGTTTCCGTCACCATTGGTACCGGTCTTAGTGATAAATTTGTTTGAAATGATCTTCTAAAGGTCAAACATAACTAAATGGTTATGGAAGGTTCAGAGAAATGACACGGCAAAGGCTACTCTTAAGCTAGGGTTTAACCCTAAGGGATTCTACAATAAACAAAAATACCTTTTAAAATTCAAATCAAAAATTGATAATCAATTTTAGGTGATATGTTATTGTAACGAAAATAAAATTAGCTATTTGTCAATTCTTTTAGCAAGATTAGTCTTTCATCTTGTCACTAAAATTGATAAAATGTATCAAATACTCAAATTATAAAAATTACAAGGTCACTTTACAATCTCCAAACACCCTCCCTCGTATTAAGAGAATGAAACGTTAGATAACTATTTTAAAATGCTTTTATTTCTAGTGTTTTTAATCACACACTTGAGACAAATCTAAAAATGCTTTATTCTAGTGTTCAATTTACCCAAAATTTGTGCCATGTTGTGAAAAGTATATATTGATATATTTTCTTTTTATGTTCCTTGTTTATCAGCACTAATTCAAACAACACCACGCATTCATGTAAAATATCCATATTGACTTCCTTGTAACCATCAATATAAAAATCCATGTCTAATCATAAAATAGATATATATTTAACCACAGATTAACTACTGAATTATCTTTAACAACAAAACGGCTACTCGTGCAATGACAACCCATAAGCACAATTACAACGAAAAAATGAACAAACAAATCTACGCGTTATGATATCATGTACAACTTAACTATGTGTGTTTTCACCAGCATCACACACTTAAATATTGTTAATATACTAAGCCCCGTTGTAGCATACACTTCTTCACTACTTATATCACGGCTTAATAATAATAATTATATCCAGTTAAAAAACGTATTAATCATCATCTGCAATACCCTCATTTCTGCCCTTTTATTACCAATACCGATTATAAGAACCCAATTAGGCCTTACTTTTTTGTGGAAATGTAACTATCGGGTATTTCACTTGCAGCAGAAATGCAAAAAGGAACAACCTGATAAATATATTTAAATGAGCAACTGCAAAACTATACGACTTTTAAAAAACAAAATTGTTATAACATAAAGTTTGCACATTACCTGATCATTGTTCAAGTTGGCAATAATACAAGTTCTTATCCTTTTTCTGCTTTTCGTTCTTGTTGCCTTTTCTATCGGTGTTTCTTCAACAAAATTTTGATCAGAAACTTCTGCAATGACCAAATTTTAGATAGAAATATGAATTAGTGATAAAAATTAATGGATATATACATAAAAACTTTTTAATTGATAATATTTAAGTATCTTTGAAGTACCTGTACTACTACAACCCGGTTCTTGATGCAACTGAGATTCTGGTACAGGATATTGAAGTGAAATTGCAGTTGAAGTTTTTGATTCCCGCCTGCTGCCATTTGTGAAATGATGTATCCATGTATTACCTGTAGAACGATTGGGTCTATTTGCATCTTTTAGTTGTGAATTTTCTCTTTTGAAACTTTTTTTTGACCAACAGCCACCTTGCAGAACCTTAAACTGACAAATGAATTTGAATTATTTTTTTATGATAATTATAAATATAAGAGAATTATGCAATGCAAATTGGTTCAGATTTTTTACCTGTGCAGAAGGTATATTCCAAGATGAAATTGCATATGAGGAGGAAGTTTTTTGTGAATCCAAAGAGTTATATAATTGGTCTACGAATGATGCTTCTATCGACTTTAGATATAAACTATGTTTCTCATTGGTCCATTCCGATGATTCCTTTTTCTGCGATTCCTGATACAAGAATTTTAATGAGCATCTTCATAAGAGAGAAGAATATACACAGATTGATTAACATGAGAACATGATTTGAGCAAAAAATAAAAAACAAAAACATGAAGATACAAGTAATCATCGATCTAGCTTGATGAGATTAAAAAACACATGTGCAAGGGCTGAAGAATAATGGAAATTCGAGATCTTAAATTGGAATTATAGCTCGTTTAATTTGTTTCAATACTGATTATGCTCCAATTAGTACAAACCATGGAATTCTAGCAGCAGATAAAACTACAGCACACAATTTTAATTCAACAACAATAATAGTCATACAAAACAAAAACGAATAGAACTTAAAAAAACGAAAGGTATAACTCATAATTCAAATCAGAAGGGCGAAACTAAAAAACCTAAAAATACATCTAAATTCACACCAGAAAATATATATCAGCAGATCATAAAACTATAGACCACAAATCAAACATCATATAGAACTAAACATAAAACCGAATAGAGCTCAAACTGAGTACCATAATTGAACTCTCCTCCTGCTCCAGAGAATTCCTCACCGACGCATCGTTTCCGGTCATCTCCGACGGCACAGAACACGTCTCCGTCACCGTAGCCGTCTCCGGATGAGAAACGTTATCTTTCAAACTGTAATAAAGATCTAGTGTATAGAATTAAATAAAACTTGTGAGAGAAAAATCTGAAAATCGCTGTAGATTTGGATTTTTGTTGGGTGAGAAAGTGAAACGAGAAAAAGTGCGTTCAAGAAAGGGAGGAATTAATACTGCCAGCTGTCATGCTTTTACACGTGTTATGGAATGATTATGGAGCCACGTCATCTAAGGTCCACGTTGGCGTTCAGATATTTTTCCTGCCGTTGATTTTTATTTTCGTGTACCAGATATTTTGTGGTTTGCCTCTCAAAATATCATCCTGGCCCTTCTTCTAGTATAACTCATGCCCCACATTTTTATTTCTACCCATGAACTTCAGAATTACTCAATTCATGACAAAAGTAAAATTGTTCTTTTAATGAGTTATTCTAGAAAATTGTAATATTGCTATATGGAAAGATTTAAAAAAAAAATCAATCTAATATTTATTTACATTCACAAATATTGTACTAAAACTTATTTATAACATGGTAATTTATACCCCAAATTTACTTTAACATACCATAATATGTCAGTTTTATAATAAAATTATACATTTATACTAAAATAATGGTTGTGGACCTATGGTAGATGGTGTTAATTATATTATGTATAAATCACTTCCTTTCTCGTTTGTATCTAACTAAAAGAGTATCAAATTAGAAATTGGTGTTTAACTTGTTCAAATACTATTGGAATATTGAATGACTATTTCCCTTCACATCTTATCCACAAGTATGTGACATCATTGGAGTTTCATTAAAAATTTACAAGTGTATAATACTAATTTTCCGTATGAAATAATCCTATACCAAAATATAGTAATTGATCATACAACTTTAGAAAAATGTTGTGTAATAACGTTGAAAAACATTAAAAAAAAACATGTCTAATGAGATTGTTTAACTTTAAACACTTGTTTAAATATTATTAGCATACAATAAGAGACTAAAATAATCCCATTCTTGTACCCCACATGCCACATTTTCAGGCTCAAGTGGAATTTATTTGCAGAGGTACATGTGCACAAGCAATTATCCAAAGAGAATAATGCAAGTTTAAGAAATATTAAATTGCTTACTTTGCAATTTGCATAACTCACTTGCAAAAACAACAACAAACACAAAGAAAAACACAAGTGATTTTGAAGTAAAATATGACACTCAAAATTGTATTAAAACTGATCTCAAATTGTTGTATTTTTACAGTAAAACACTTGTGTGTGAGAATTAATTGTTTGCATATAAAGACATGTTGCTGAGTCAGCTTTTAGGCTCCTGGTCTTCCTCGGGTAATGCAGTTCCTTTTAAATCCATATGGCCTGAAAACAAACAGTATCATTATGTCATTGTTGAAGGGTGGGTATTTTAGTCATTTGACAAGTAGTCAACTATGAACATACCAAACAAGGAGACCAGTGATGGGGGCTTGGAAGTAGGCCCATTTGCCCTCATATCTATACCTGAATAACAGACAGTTAAAGAGTTGATTATGCTTCTTTTCTGCATGATTATCGTATTTAATCAGATAATTTATTATATATATACCTGAATTTCCAACTGATTTCAACATATCAGATTTTTTGAAGGTATATCCTATGAAATTGGAGTCTTTTGATGTTAACATCTGAAAGTTTACACAAAACTTATATTACTTAACCATAATAAATAAAAAGATTAATGCAAGAAAAAAAGTTATATAAATTGTTACCTTTCTCCAGGGTCCCACTCTTGGTGTATCTGACTGAGGATCTTCAACCTATTAGACCATAGATGACGTCATGACACAAGATTTACTTTTAAATAATGAAAAGAGAGGATATATTTTGATTTTAGGGGTTATAATTAAATTAAGTTGAATATCGTGGAAGGAAATAAACTGAAAAAAGGAAAGCAAATTAGCAACTGAACATGGGTTTAAAACTTTATGAAACAAAGAAGGATACCCATTTCTTTATTCCCATTCCCATACCTATACCCATAGTCCCATACCCGTAAACCAAAAAACAGACACTACCTAAAAATTCGTTAGAATTTAAAATACTCACTTCTGGGAATTTCTCAAAATTCTGGGTATCCAATTCTCCAGTGACAATAGGTTTATAAGCAGCTTCCATTTCATACAACATATCCCACTTCACATTATTAAACCATGGGTGTGACTGAAAAAAAAAACATAAATTAATATAAAAAATACCGAGATAATAATTAATACTATCAATATAAGAAATTAGTAATAAAGAAAATATAATAAATGTATTTGTAAAGGTGTTATTTACCTTAATTTCATCAACTCCACCAGTCCCCAATCGTGACTCAACATCACATAACAAATGAGAAATCAAATCTCGGGCCTCTTTTGTAACTTTTGGTTCTTCCGGAAATTTCAAACATGTTCTCCAATTTATAATTTTTCTACACGTCATCCTCGGATCATCAGAACAAAATGGTGGATAACCAATCAGCATTTCATACATAATTGCACCTAATGACCACCAATCACATTCCATTCCATATCCTTTTTTCAAAAGTACTTCAGGTGCCATGTAATCAAGAGTTCCAACTGTCGAATACGCCTAAGAAAATAACATTTAACACAAATTAGAAAAATTGTTGATAGAAAAAAAAGGTAAATGTTTGAGATAAAGTAATACCAAAGCGCGTCGGTTACGTTTCCATTGTTGTAATTTTTCTTTTGGCATTAACCAAGGAACTTGTTGTCCATCATTATCATTAATCGGCCCTTGATTTGCATAATCTTCATCATTTAACAATATTGATGAAAATTTACTTTCTACAGGCTTACATAACCCAAAATCAGATAACTTTAGATGCCCATTTCGGTCTAGTATCAGGTTATCTGGTTTGATGTCCCTGCAAGTGTTTTAGTTAATAATTATTCTACAATTAGAGAAGTAATTAAAACTTATAACTAATTAATTAATTTTAAATACCTGTGTATGTAGTTGTGTTGGTGAATAGAATGAATGGCTAAAATACTTTCAGCCATGTAAAATCGAGCAACATCTTCAGAAAGAATATCTTCTCTCATTAGCAAAGTCATGATGTCACCACCAGGTAAATACTCCATGATTAAGTACAAATAATCAGAATCTTGAAATGAATAAAACAGTTTTACAATGCATCGACTATCAACTTCCACAAGTAAATTCCTCTCAGATCGAACATGTTCAACCTAACACAAGAAAAACATAACTTATCAACCAATGAAATCCATCTATTTAGCATTATTCCAACAATACTAATACGTTTTTAGATTAATGATGGTGAAAAATGGTGGAAGTGAATATGATTTTGGTGATTCTACCTGTCCACGACTGAGCATTTCTGATTTCTTCAGTTTCTTCATAGCAAAAACTTCTCCAGTAGTTTTAGCACGACATAATCTGACCTGTATAACACATTTAGAACACGAATAGATTCAGTATTACCAAAAGAATTCACTAATCAAATATTAATGACTAGATCTAAGGAGTGTTTGGAAGTTGTTGATTCACCAAAAAACAAATCAATATTGCCACAATATCTTAAGCCAATACGATTTTGGAGTTACAGTTACTTTCACAGAAGGATAATTAATCATAATTTGATTAATTTCATGTGATGTTATTAGACATGAGTGTTTATACCTCGCCAAAAGCACCTTTACCGATCAATGTCAAAAGTTCGAAATCATCAATTCCAATTTTATGCCTCTGCAATCTCATGTATTCTGTCTCTTTCTTCTCCAAATTCCTTAGCATCTGTTCTTCTTCCTCACTCGATACTTGTGCTTCAGCAGCTTTCCGCTGTAAAGCTTGTCTCCTAGAAATCAATCAATCATCATCATTCATGATCATAAATCAACACTAAATGCTAATACAAACAGAAATTACGAATACCTCTCTTTACGATCTTGCAATCCTTGTAAATAATTCTTATAATGATTCTCAATTAACTGTTTAGCAGCAGCAGCCTTCTGTCTAGTAACCGGAGATGAAACAGAGACATCGGGATCCAAATTGAATCCTTGATCGGACCTCGTGACCGGTGATTTTGCATCACCGTTGTCCATTTGCATAATTTGTTTTTTCTTCAATTGATCTGAATACAAGTCCAGATCCAGAAGCGAAATAAGAATGGAAAAAAAGGGGGATAAAATCAAATTATAAATCGAAGGTTCTGTATAATTGGAATCTTTTGACAGTTATGATAGGAGGAGTGATGAAATCGAGGCAAGGGGAAAGGTGATTTGCAATTGTGATTCATTTGTTGGAGACTGACTGGTTGACAGTGAGTATGTATAATAAAAAATTGATTATGAAATTGGAAATTGTAGGGTTTGGCAAAGGGAAGGAAGAATGAAATGAAGCATGAACTGGCTTACAGGGTGGACTCTGTGGACTGGATTGGGACTAGATTTGCGCGATTGGGTAAAGCTGACGCAATCGCAATCGCAATCGCCATCGCCATCTTTGTTTCGGGATCTAAACATCAACTTTTCTACTACTCATTTTTACCTGCAAGGATTTAAAGGATCAAACTATATTACATTCTTTCGAAATTCTTTCAACTTTTATGCTGAAATTTATCCAAATTTTAATGATGTATGTCATATTTTAATTATGAGTTTTGATAATGTCAATAGACACGCATCAGAAGCTTGTACATCAATCTATAACTACTCCCTGAATTTTAGAAACCCTTTAATTATAACAGGAAACCGTACTGGACCGAACAAGACTGAATCGAGCTTTATCGGTTCGATTCTCAATTCTAATTTTCATGCAAAATCGATTCATGGTTCCGAGTGGATTAATTTGGTCCAAAACCGGAAGATACCTGGAAAAAAGTCAAAGAAACTTTCTCGATTCTTGATTCGGTTCAGACCCAAGTATCATCAGTTCGGCCATCGGTCCGGCCAAAACTATTTTCTCGGTTCTCGGTTCGATTTCGAACAGTTCAAATTGATTCTTGCACCGCGCACAAACCTATTTCTTACACATTAAAGATAACCTCACAATGAGGGTATTTTTACTTTATGATCTTTTATTCCCTTCATTTATATTTATCCGTTCTTTTTCGTGTTTGGATTTAGTTTCCATAAAAAGTAAAATTCTTCGTCATGTCCCAAATTTACCATCACTAACATATGCCATGTACGTGCAGTGTTTTCTTTCTTTACTTAGTTACTTGCTAACCTTGTGGCTTATTTTCTATCTATATATTTATTTGTCGTTTCCAAAAGCTAAAACATTTGTCATGTATTTTATTTCATAGTCAGAAATCGAACATCAAACCTCCTAATAGTATTAATTGTTAACCTTGTGGCTTATTTTCTTTACTTAGTTACTTGCTAACCTTGTGGCTTATTTTCTATCTATATATTTATTTGTCGTTTCCAAAAACTAAAACATTTGCCATGTATTTTATTTCATAGTCAGAGATCGAACATCAAACCTCCTAATAGTATTAATTGTTAGCTCCTCTATCAATATCACTAGCATATGCCATGCATTTTATGCATGTGTGTATTTGTGTAGGTGTATTATTTGTACCATATAAGTCTTTATCTTTATAATTATATGTAATAAATAAGTAGACTGGATAATAAGATAATATAGAAAAATATGTATGGCTTTAACAATTATGTATGTATTCTTACCCTTGTTATCACACCACATATTTCAATTGATACTGATGATGTATTTATTATTTAATGAGTACAATGTATTTGCCCAAACCCTTATTATATACCGTATGTTGTAAAATAAACATCACAGTGGTTTTGAAATGTCTCAACTTCACCGTAACATATTATTATAGTCAAATGCCCGATCTAAAAAGGCCCAAGCTAAGAACAAAAGGCCCTTTTTATTTTATTTTGAATTTTGAATTAAAAAAGGATATTTGTTCATAGCTCTATAATGTTATGAGTAAAATAGAGAAGTGTTAATGTGGTTTGTCAATTTTTTTTCATGTTTTATCATTATACTTTTCTTCTCACTAATTTTGTCCTTGTGATGTTGACTTTGTTTCATCATCAACCACTTAAAATGAGTAAATGACTAAAATAGTCTTATTCATATTCTTTTTTAAATTTCTAAGGGGCGTTTGGTTCGCTGGAATCTTTGGGAATTTGAAGGAATTGGAATCCAATTCCTATGGATTCCTTTGTTTGGTTGGACGGAATTGGAATCTGGAAAACATTCCATCAAACAAGGGAATGTGAATTCCATACAAAGATGGAAGGATTTTGAAATCCTATGAATGAAAGAATGTGTAGATTACCATATTACCCTTAAACACCTTTGAACCTTAAACCAACCACCGACCGCCGCCGCCACCCACCACCACCACCGCCACCCGCCGACGACCGCCACCCACCATTACCACCCGCCGCCCACCACCGCTACCGCCATTCACCACCACCCGCCACCGACCACTACCGTTGTCGCCACTCACCACCTCCACCACCTGCCACCACCACCACCCGCCAACACCGCCCACCAACTACCATCGCCACCCATCACCACTACAACCACCCTCCTCCACCACCGCCACCCACCACCTCCCGCCACCACCACCACCATCGCCAACCACTACTACGACTACCGTCCACCTCCACCCGCCGCTACCGCCACCAACGCCACCCACCGCCTCCACCATTACCGTTGTCGCCGCCACCACCACCACCTCCCTCCACTACCACCGCCACCCACCACCATCTTACCCACCACCACCGCCACCCACCGCCTCAACCACTACCGTTGTCGCCACCACCTCCACCACCACCACATACACGAATAAGGGTAAATTCGTCTTTTTACAAAATTCTAATTCCATGTCTTAGCAACCACACATAATATTGAATTGAATTTCAATTCCATTTCCTGCCAACCAAACATAGTACGGAATTGGAATCCAATTTTTGACAATTTCAATTCCTTCATAGATTCCAATTCCATCAGAAATATTCCAGCGAACCAAATGCCCCCTAAATGTTTTTCTTTTAGTTTTTAACTATCACTAGATATAATATGCATGTTTCATTGTTTTTCGCCCTTGTACTTATGAGTTAGGACTATAAACTAATAAAATGAACGTGAGCTTGTCACGATCGAATAATTGTGAATGAAAGTCACCATACACGAAGACACGTAAGAAGTTTCGATACACATTGACATTAGAAGGGTGCCTAAATAAGAGGTTTTAGTTTCACGGTTCTTCAATATTTTGCAAACCATCAAAATAAAAAATTAAACACAAATATTTATAATATTATTCAAGAATTAACTCTGGTCTAAATCATCCATCTAATACAGAGATAAACCCTAAATTATATAAAATTAAATAGACTACAAGTAGACAATTTCTTGTGTTAACTTTAATAAAATTCCAAAAAGTAAAATTAAGAAGAAGAAAAAAATACACATGAAATATATTAAATCCAATATTGATGAAATCATGATATCATCATTACATCATAAGGAGTGTGCCACCAAATGACCTTTGGCCTAGCGGTGTGGTGTCTGCCTCTCAACTTTGAGGTCAGGAGTTCGAGTCCCGTCATGAACATATGTGATACTTAGGAGTAGATTAGATTTGTCGTTTAAAAAAAAAAAAAAAAATAAGGAGTGTGCCCATAGTCGTTACCTTTCAACATGCATGCTTAATAATTCACCCACATAGTTGTCCTTTTCTTTATCACGAGATTTGAATTTTTGTTATATTATGAATTAAAATATTTTAACAACTAATTATGGTACATAGAATAATTCGTCCATCAAGAAGTAGTCATGATCCGCTTAGGACCTAGGGACAAGCTACATAAGTGTACCCAATTGCCAAATATATTTTTGTTTATAATCGTAACGTAATTTTAGCAAAATATTAGGTTTAAACCACTAATTTTTATAAATTTTACTTTTGAACCCGTTCATAAAATTTCCAGGCACCATCCATGTTAAGACCACTTATTAGGGTTTTTTTTAAAGATATTATTTAAAAGATTAATGTCACAAGCTAGCCAAGTATTGGAATTAAAATCGGTTTAAAGCTAGAACCAAGGGGCTTAACTAGGTAGGACCAAGACTGGGTTATTTAGTGTTTAGGTGTGCCAAAAAGTTATAGATTTAAGTTTTTTTATAGACAAAAATAATACTTCATTCAATTCAAAATAAGTGCTACACTTTGGGTTTTACGGTTTTTGAAGCAAAATATTATAATGATGGTTAAATTAGATTAATTGAATGGTTAGTGGATAATGGGTCCCACACCTTTTGAATAAAGTGGGGTTAATGATGTTTAAAAGTAAAAAATAAGGGTAGATTGGTTATTTCACTTTGTTAAAGTAGATAGTTAGTGGGTGTGTGTCATACTATTTTTTGTCAAATAAGGTAATTTTTCAAAGTGTAACATTTATTTTGAATCACTAATTTAAGAAAAATATAACACTTATTTTGAATCGGAGGAAGTATAAATTTAGGAAAGATGTGTTAACTGTTAAAAGAAAAAGTAGGACGAAGGTCAACATGACGGGTCACGATTGAACACCCTAAACCTAAGGCCCGTCATCAAAGGATTGTACTCTGTTTTAATCGGTTTTTCCAGTAGATACATAAAACCAACTTAGTACATGCGAATTTACACAAATATAGTTTGGTCATTGATAATAACTCTGACATTTTTTTACCCTTAATAAACTATTATAATTCATAGAGACAGGTAAGTAAGTAATATAACATAAACGATATTATAAGTCCAATTAAACTTCAACAAACAAGTGGTGCTTTCGCATTAATTAATCATTCTCGAATACGAGTAAAACTTTGAGCTTGACTTTTTTCACATGTCACCTTTTATTGGCTTCAAATCATCATATATGTCTTTTACATGTTTATAAGTATTTTACATATTTTATATTTCATATTTACAGTGTATAACTACATATTTAGATGTTTTATATGTCTTTCTTACTTCATATGAATCTATATACTCGTGATAGCACCCAGTTTTATTTATTTATTATTTTATCTTTTTATTTTTTCATCACACACTTTGCCGAAAGTTTTATAGGAAGTAGTCTTTTTACTCCCGAATGGACGTATAATTGTCTACATCTTATCTTCTCATATTACGTCTTTAGCGGATTAGATAGCGTTTGTTAAATAAAACCATGAGCTAGCTAGGATATTAAAGGTCACCGTCATACGTGTGTAATAAGTTGCCAGATCTCACATCGTATTAACTGGAAGCACATCACGTGTGAGTGTGTGACGCTGACAAGGTAAGCCTCGTATATTCAATATATGCGTTCACCTCATTATGAACCCCAACTAAATTAATAGCAACATTTTAATAATAAACTTATTAAAAATAATAACATACCTGTTGTAAACGAAAGATGAGAGGTAATCGGTTTGCTTTATTTTATGTCCTACTTATAATTCATAGCATGTGTGTCCGTAAAATGTGTATTTATAATTCATCAGCATTTTACAACATGGCGACATTTTCATGTGTGAAATAAATATTCAAGGTTTAACATGTATCAAATAAATAAGTAAAAAAGATAAATAAACATATTTATTAGTAGAATTTAACATCATCTATCTTTTGTTTATTACTCCCTCCGTCCCACAAAAAAGTTCCCATTTCCTTTGGACACAAGTATTTAGGAGATAGTTGATGGTGAGGTCTTTGGTACCATTTTTGATTAAAATATAAGGTTAATTGGAGAGAGAAAGTGTTTTTAAGAGATAGTTGGTAGTGGGACCCATAATAATAATATTATTTAATAGAAATGAGAACTTTTTTGTGGGACAAAATTTATGATAGAAATGGGAACTTTTTTGTGGGACGGAGGGAGTATTATTTTAGTTTGGGCCAGAGTACGAAACTAACGAAAGTGTTAAAATGTTCAATATTATTAATTCCCAAAGCCCATGTTTGTTAATGGGCCTCAGTGACTTCTATTAGACCTGTTCCTGACGGTCAAGAATCCATCGTACGTAGATTCACCCGACCCGTACCCAATAGAATATCTCCAGCAGTTATCCGCTCGGTGTTGAACATCTTTCTACTGATGACTGTACAACAGCGCGCCCTTTCAAAACCGTCTCTAAAAATTAAAATTCATAATCAACAATGGCGAATCGTGAAATAAACTAGGGTTTATGCACCGCAATAACAAGCATCCTACTGAAATTCTCACAAAATGGAATCAATCTCACTGTCTTTCACCTCCACCACAGAAACCTTATCTTTCCATACCTAAATTCAACAAATCCTTCAATCGTTTCTTTTCCTTACCGTTTTTCCACGTTGTATCCACAACGATTTTGTGCGTTGAAAACTAGTAGCGGTGGTAGTAGCCAGCAGGACGGAATTGCGTACGGCGGAGCTGATTTGCTGAGAAAACCAGTGGTGGAGGTGAAAGAGGACGCCATTGATTCTTCAAAAGATGAGGTTTCTGATTATGAAGACGATGGAGGAAACAAAAGAGATGAGGAAAGGTGGGTTGATTGGGAGGATCAGATTCTGGAAGATACTGTGCCCTTAGTTGGTTTTGTCAGGATGATTCTTCATTCCGACAAGTAAGGTCTCAAATTCATCTTCTAAAATTCAATTATGTGTTTATTAATTTCTTTGATCCCTAATTTTAGCTCAAGGTGTGATGAAATTATGAATCGAATTATCTTAACTTGGAAGTAGTTTTTCTATCATTCGAGTAGTTATATACTTATATCAATATGGCAATGAGATTAACCAATTAAGTATTAAAAGTTATCAGGAGAGTCCAGTTAACACTTTCTAGAACTCTGTTTGTAGGAGATTCTTCATAATCAAATGCAACAATGAGTGATGGAAAGCTACTTTGTTAGGAGTTAGAATTAGATATTAGAATACGCTGGTTAACTTGATGATTTTGAGTTATGCAGATTCTGAATAATACTAGATGGAATTTATTGTTGCTGCAGATATGCAAGTGGTGAGAGATTAAGTCCTGAACATGAGAGAACTATTCTAGAGAGATTGTTGCCACATCACCCAGAAAGCGAGAAGAAGATTGGTTGTGGCATTAGTTATATCACAGTTAATATCTCTCTTTCTCTCTATATGTATATCTATATATCTCTATATATATAGCTATGCTTACAATTAGATTACATGTTGGATATATGTTGTTTACAGGTTGGTTATCATCCAGATTTTGAAAGTTCTAGATGTTTGTTCATTGTAAGGAAGGATGGGGAAATGGTTGATTTTTCATATTGGAAATGCATAAAAGGTTTAATCAGGAAAAACTATCCTTTATATGCCGACAGTTTTATCCTTAGGCATTTCCGAAAACGCAGGCATAATGACTGAAGTTTAATTAGGATTTTAGTATTGTGATGTTAGCTTAATTGCTTCATTATTAGTGTGATATGATACAATTAATTATTATGCTTACATTTTTGAGAAAATGTAAAGATGAACTCTTACTTTCTTTGCAGTTGAAATTATCTTCTATTTTTGGTATTGTTTGAGAAATAGGACCACCACATATCATATGTCAAACACTCTTTATTAATCTTGGTTATTCGTTAAAAAACCATGAACTATTTTGTGTTTATTTTTGTGGTGTTGATGATGGGAAATTGTGTGTCGAATTTGTGTATGCTAATGTAAAGAGTTTAAAATCTACCATTCGAAAAGTGAGAAACAACTTATATAATTAAATGTTGGTTGGCTTAAGTTAATCCTTAATGATGTTGGAAATAAAGAAGAGTTTAATATTGCTTAATATATTATGAGTTAGTAACAGATATTGTTTAGAAAGAAGGTGAATGTATTAGGAAGTTAGAGAAAATGTAAACAAAATCATAAATGATATATTTCTTTCTGTTTCTTTAAAATATCCGTTTATATTAGGTTCTATAGGTGAGTGAGTTTATGTTCGAGATGTGCGTGACCTAATCGTTATTGTGGTAATTTCCAGACATTCCTCTCG
This sequence comes from Calendula officinalis, assembly GCA_963853835.1. Classification (NCBI taxonomy): domain Eukaryota; kingdom Viridiplantae; phylum Streptophyta; class Magnoliopsida; order Asterales; family Asteraceae; genus Calendula; species Calendula officinalis. The sequence continues at coordinate 6,368,863 of OY970827.1, forward strand.
CAATTTGGTACATGTTTGTCCAAGTAGCCAAGTAGGGATTAACTCGTGATCTATAGGAAGTTAGTCGAGAGCTTCTATCACTATGCTTTAACTAGATAGTTAAAAACATAAATGATATCTTTAAAATGAAAAGGCAAAGAAACAAGTCAAATGTATCTGTATAGGCAAATATCGTTGAAATTTCACTATCCACTTTTCAATCAATACTAATAACAATATATAGTATGAACAAGAAAACAGTTTGATTGAAGTTTGGGATAGATATAAAAGAGCGTTGGAACTTTGGGAAAGTGCCACCTATTAATTGGGAAATGATAATGACAGCCCTAAGGGCTGTCACTAAGACGTCAAAACACGCATAAAAAACTTGTACGATAATTAATAACCGCCCCCTGCATTTTAGGAATCAACCCCCACTACTAAAAGTACAAACGATTTATGCACATAACCATCTCTTAATAACAGCCCTAAGGGCTGTCATTAACAAAACCCTTAATTAAATCATTACAACCTTATCACCATGCTTTAATTCTCACATTCATGTCCCGTGTTGTGTGGTCCGTAACATCAATGAGATAGATGTATATCATCTATTCTCCTAGTAAAATAAGGTATAAGAATAGTGTTTAAAAGCATGTACTCTCCGTCCAAAAATTATTATTCGCATTTGACTATTACACAGTTTAAGAAAAGTGCATTTATTATACTATGCAACCAATAAAATTTTATCTTTACCACCTAAGTGTTTTTTGATTGGTTGAATTTTCAAGTGAACAGTTATTTTAGGCATTTGAAAAAGGAAACATGGACAATAAAAATGAGACTGAGGGAGTATGTAATTTGGAGTTCTAATAGTCACCTTTAGTAAAACTATAGAGTATAATATGGTATGTTTGGCGACAAACTTTTAGTAGTTTAAAGCATTTAGTTTTGAGTGTGGTAGCTTTTGTTTTAAAAAAAAAAATCCAGAAGTTACTTGAAGTAACTTTTCAAAAAAACAAAAAAACAAAAAAACAAAATTGGAGCTTTTAAAAAGCAAAATTAATGTAATGCCATTGAATAGGCATGCGTAAATCGAACAAGAGCCAAATAGAATCACAGAATCAGACTGGATTGAACTGATGTATATCGATTCGGTTCTCAGTTTTAATTTTAATGCATAATCGGTTCTCGGTTTTAAGAGGTTCGGTTAGGTCTAAAACCGAGAAAGAACCGAAAAAGTCAAAGAAAATTTCTCAGTACTCAGTTCGGTTCGGTTCCTATTAGTTCTCGATCCGATCCAGTTCATTTCTCGATCGGACTATTCACATGCCTACCCTTTGAATAATCACATTCATCCCATTTTAACCATTTTAGCTGTAATTTGTAATTAGTTTGTCAAACGTAACTTAAAAATGTAAGTAAGTTTCTTATTTCCTTCTAATAATATTATTCTTGCAACAAAAACGAATTAACCATTTAAAACAAATTATCAGGGTGGGTTAATTTGAGAATTGTAACAAAATTGAGATCAAAATATTCACGTTGAATTAAAATACTAAAATATATTCATATATAACTCAAATGTGATATTAAATTCACATATCAACACATTCAATCTCAAACTCTTATTTTTGTCCAAAAATTTAATAAGAGTTTTTTGTTCTCAATTTTTATGAAGTACTCAGATAAAGTTTCTTCTGGATTATTGGATCCATAATTAACCAAATAATCATAAATAGAAGTAAGTTATCCAAACATTGACTTTTAAATAACTAAATAATCATAAATAGAAGTAAGTTATCCAAACACTAAATAAAAATTATTATTTAAAATCAAAACAAAATATACCAATCTCCTTCTCGGAACAACAGTATTTAATATGCTACCTGATATATGTTGCTTTGACTCTCCAAACGTCAACTCCTTCAAAATTACTTCACCATATACATATTATATTATTACTAATCATAAAAAATTGGATCAATAATTCAACATGTAAGGAGTAGAAACTTCTTGTCTTGGATATATTTTTTAATTCTTTTAGAAAGAAAAAAAAAACTAAACCTCCTTTGGGGCATAACAAGTAGTGCATGGAACAAATTCGTATTACGTAAGGTAAGAGTCACCATGATTTATTAAAACTGATAATTTCTAAATTAGAAAATCGCCGTTACTAATTTACTAACGCTTGAAAGTTAAAAACATCTAATTTTTTTCACATAATAATGACATGTTTATGAAAACTTATATAATGGCTAATTTACACACAAGTTTGTTTATATAACCAACACATACTTTTAACTTAAAATTTATTTATGATGTATGGGTGTGCTTTGGTTTACGCAATAAATGTGGCATGCGATTCATATATAGGTGAAATAAATTTGAAAAAGTGGGCGTGGCACGGCTTTGACTTTGACGTTTATACATTTTGCTGTTTTTGGACGGCTTCTTTAGTTCTTTTATCTTTTAGGCACTAAGAATAATTTTTTTAATCCATGTCCAGAATCGCTTTGTGAGCTAACTAATTTTTGGACGACCATCTATTTTGCGGATAGTCGATAATCAGTGCAAGTAAACATATCTGATCACAATAGGTATATTTTTTTTACTCTCAGTGAGAGTTGAACTTGAGACCTCCAAGTATTTCTACAAATTAAATGGAGATCAAACTTTTACCATTAGGACACCCCTTATTGGTTCTAACAATAAGTTTTTTTAACGACATATATTAATCTACTCTTAAATACCACATATGTCAACAACGGAACATGAACCATCGACCACAAAGATGAAGTGTAACACATCATACCGAGCAAAATGCCTAATAATAAGTTTATAAATAGTGCATTATTATTTGTATTTACCCCCTTCAAACACTCACAAAATCATCTAAATTAAGCTATTATTACTTCCAATTAACTGTTATTTACTAAGAAAAAAATAAGATGTGTATATACATTAACCACAAACAAATAATATTTAAACTTAAAGATGTGTATATACATTAACCACCTCAAGGTGGTAGTGGTTTAACAATTATACATTATTAACCTTAATCATAATTTAAGAGCAAAGTTTAGCAAATTCATAATGATTATGAAAAAGGTCTTTCTCTCATCTTTAATTGGAGATGGTGTTTTTCAATGAACCTCATACTCTTTGTCACTAAGATTTTTAGGTTTTTGTATGGTCCCAATGGCAATTGGTTTTCGTTCTGGTTCGGTCCAGTCCAGTCTAGGATGTGACCAGTTTAGTCTTTGATCATGTCGAAACCATTTTCTCAAATTCCGATCCAGTTTAGTTCAACGGTTCGATTCGAATTTTAGACCGTAGAAATACCTAGACGACATATATGATGTATATGTTGGGAATAAAATTACGATAATTAGTTTTACTAATTTGATATCTCAATCAAATGGTTAGGAAATTCAATTCTCACTTAAGATAGATGTGCAAGTAGAATATGCGTAAGATCTATAGTTAAATAGAATAATCGAAAGTATATAATGTAAGATACCATAAATTAAATATACCGACTGTATATATGATTGATTTTTTTCCTATGTGAATGATTTAGATCGAGTCATATGTCACACAGATACATGCCAAGGAAATGATTAATCATGTTTTGCCAAGTGGTACTCTCGTCTAGATGCCACTTGACACCATTTTACAAGTTAAGTTTTATATTGCTATCAACTATCTTCTACCAAATAAAACATACAATATAACGTAATTCGGGGAAGTGACACATGGAGAACATTACACAATATCCTTTTCGAATTAAAATTTTCTTAATACAATATTCTATTTTTGGAAATTAAAATTTTATCTGTGATCGGAAAATATGTATATTCTCTTGCTAACTTTGTGGTGTTTGACAATGACATGATGTCTTAAATAATTATAGTATCTTATCCGTATTTATATTGTAGAGTTAATTTACAGCTTAAAATTGTGTATCTTGAAAGTTAAGTTATGATCATGATATGTCATAACTCGTTGAGTTCACCTTTTCTTATCATGAGTTTAAGCAAGCAATTGCCATCTAAGTACTATGTTGAAATTTTTTTATTTTTCAAACGGGAATTTATTTTTAAAACTAGCAAGATGCTAAATTATTCAGATATCAACAACAAAGTAACAAATACTGGACTACTACTAAAACTGCAACCAAAACTTGAAATAAGACATGACTCATAAAACTCGTACATCTCCTAGTCCCCTAGAAACCACTCGAGACTCTATCACGAGGCCATTTGAAGAAAATTTTAATAAGATTCGTGTGTATACGGTATACCAATATCGAAGTATGAGTATTTTCATTTTTATGCTAATATTCTACTCGACTGCTTAAAATAACTTTTAAGCGTTCTTGTATACCTTTTCCGACTTCTTTGGACTACTTGAGCATGTTTTTTCTAGGATAATACAAGGATCCAAAGTTTGACCCTTGCATTTATTCATGTTACAAATAATTACACGCATCTTATTTCATTTTATCATACTAGATAATACGAGTAATATGACTATGATATGTATTTAATAGATGAGTAATGGTATTTAGGTCTATCATTTAGACCTACTCATTAGATGAAGACACGTGTTAAAATCAAGAGATAATATTAGGAGAGAGAATTAGTAAAATACACATGTCATCTTATCAAGTGAATAGACCTATGAGTAAGTCTAAATGATAAGACTAAATATCATTTCTTTTAATAGATTATTTTGTAATAGGAAAGTATGGGAAAATGTGAGAATATGTACTTCCTCCGTTTCAAAAGAAGTGATACACTTTAGAGTTCACGATTTTTGAGGTAAAATATGATAATGAAGGTTAATTAGATTAAACTGGATAGTTAGTGGATGATGGGTCCCACATATATTGATTAAAATAAATTTAATGATGTTTAAAATTAAAAGTAAGGGTAAATGTGTTTTTTCACTATATTAAAGGAGATAGTTAGTGGACGTGGGTCACACTACATTTTACCAAATATGGTAAGTTTTCAAAATGTATCACTTATTTTGAAACATCTCAAAATAGAAAGTGCATCACTTATTTTGAAACGAAGGAAGTATTTTAGTTAGTTTCTAAGTTGGGAAAGATTATAAAAGTAGGCCACCACTATCATAAATGGAAAACTGCATTATATGGTGTATGTGGTGACTAGGGGTGAGCAGAAAAAAAGGGTAACGGAATTGGAACCGGAACCGCTTTGGAACCGCCGGTTCCGGTTCCTAAAATTATGGAACCGCCCTAGGAGGTTCCGGTTCCGGTTCCCAAAATTTAGGAACCGGTAACCGGTGGATAACCGGAACCGGCGATTATTCGGTCTATTTTTGTTAAAATATTATATATATGATAAAATTAATGTCCAAATTTAACAATATGAGAAATTTTGTGTAATTTTTAATGAGTTTAGTCATTAATTAGTCTAAATATAGTGTTGTAACGATATAATATATAGAAAATCATATGTTTAAGTGTTTGGAGTTTATGATTATTCAAAAATTAGTTGATAAAATGACAAAAAATGATTAATATTTAAGCTTCACATCTTATTTTAATTTTACGATTTTAGAAACAGGGTAACCGGAACCGGCACCGGAACCAGAGGTTCCGGTTCCGGTTCCGGTTCCGAAAATTGAGGAACCGGTACAAGAGGTTCCGGTTCCGGTTCCGGTCGGAACCGGCGGGTACCAGGCTATGCTCACCCCTAGTGGTGACCATGTCCATTAAAGTAAATCTAAGGATTTATCCTACCTTTAACCATCAATGATTTAGTTATTTTAATGGCAATGCTATGTTTTTAATAAAAGGAACAATAAATTACATACATGATCTCTGTGATAGAGGTATGTTTTGGTTATCATCTCAAAATATTTGAAATTATACGTATCTTTCTACTTTTTAAGCCTTTTTAATGGGTTCTAACTCGCTTTACGAGTTAAATCCTAGGGAGACTATTTGTTTTGTGTTAGTCCAGAGTCGGTGTATGTGAACATTTATTGCTACATATGGTTATATTTTTTTTACTCCTAGGGTTTGAACTTAAGACATCCAAATATTTTCATCAATTTAGACCATACTCGTAATACTAATACACTCCTTATGTTTTTTAGTTCATAAGCTTGTAGTACTAACCCTAAATCCCTTAAAAACAAAGTCCTGTCTTTTAATTTTATGGATTTGAACATTTTATCATTTTACGATTAATTAAATTAATGGCCCCTAAGAGCAAAATATATTTTGTTTATAATTTTATTTGATAACGATTTAGTTATAAACAGTAAATATAAAAAATCCTAACACACATAAACGTGAACATGCATTCTCCTTTTCTATCTGCACTCTTGTTTCAAACCGTATTGCCCCATCGGAAACAAAATCCACTCCTATGCCAAATCAAAATCCACATATTTGTAAAAGCCGAATCAACTAAATTATAAAAACTAAATTAGGGAGTGTATAGAATTAAAGAGTTATGTGTTTATCATTAATAAAAACTAAAATAAAATTTGATTGAAGTGTTTTTGAATTTTAGACATAATTTTGATTGTTATACTCCAATTTTAAGAACCAAATTTCATCAATCCCATTTATTTGTTTCAAATAAAACAAGAATATCCAATTCCCTCTTTAATTCACATGAAAGTCCATTTACACTACAGGACAAATATCTCCATCATAAACTATCAATTCATCAACCTACACGTGGACGGTCATGATGCATCCACTTGACGAGCTCTAGTAGGTTCTTCTCCTCATCTGCCGCCCACGTCTCTCATATATTGGGCCCCACACATTATCACCCAACAATAAAAAATCACTCTATTAAAATTATCCCCCAATCAAACCTCAGACTTTAAATAAATTTCATTTCACACCCTTATAAAAAAATTGAAGTTCAAACACATGGACCACCCATAGTCACATAGAACGTGGTACACTCCGGTACGGGTACGCGATTCACTAGTTTAGGTGTATCCGGTACAAAGGGGGGTAGGTTCATTTCGGTACGTGTCCGGTACATTGTACCTTACGTTTTGGAATGATGTACCAAATAATATGGTATGATGTACCCTTAAAATCATTTTTTTATATATATAATTATAATTATAGTTTTAAAGTTGAAACTTCAAAGTCCAAAAACAATAACATACCATAAATCCATAAATACTTCAAAGACATTAACGAAAATACTTGAGCATTTACAAAAAAAAAAAAAATTAATCCAATACCAATAACTTTAATTACATAAAGCCAACAAAAATACTTGTCTAGTGATCGGGAGCTCCAATATGCCATAACATATCACGATCCCGACAGCGTTCTGGACGCAAATGTACTGTGTTTCGGTACACGGCGTCCGGTGCGCAGTTCATGGCCAAATTGGTGAATCGCGTTTCTATGGGACCACCTCATCGCCTACAAGTACAGTAGCTAATTCATACCCAAATAATTTATTGAAATTAACACAGATTTGATTAGGCCCAGGTGCAATACACACATTTGAGGAAGGGTTTTTTTTATATTTAATTTCAGAGAAATATCAATTCAGGTAATTTCTTTCTTCGTGGTTTTTTCTATTTTTGCTTTACTTAATTGTGAAAACATGATCATTGTGTTCAATTTCCTTTTTTAGTTAGTGATTTAGTCCATTTCCGATGAAGTTAGCTGATTAAATTGACCAAAAGAATAAAATTGGATTGATTTGTGTGTATTATTCAATGATTTGAGTTATTGATGGTTTAAAGCTACAAATCAGTTTTTGTGAATATGAAGTGTGTGATTAACAATGTGCAATTTTTGTGATTAAAAACAGTTTTGATTACTCTTTTTGGAAATCAATTTAACCTAAATCTAATTTGTGCTTTTATATTAGGAAATCGAAGTGAATTCGAAAAAATTCAATCGTCAATAATGAACTACAAAAACTTTGGAAATCAGCCAATGGATAATAAAATTGGTAGCGGCCGGCCGCCGGGAAACTTCCCGTTGGCGAGACAAGGATCGATTTATTCGTTGACCTTTGATGAGCTACAAAACACCATGGGTAGTATCGGTAAGGATTTTGGCTCTATGAATATGGATGAATTACTAAAAAACATATGGAATGCAGAAGAAATGCAAACAATGGGATATAACACCGCCACCACCGGCGCCGGTGAGAGACAAGGATCATTAACACTACCAAGAACCCTAAGCCAAAAAACAGTTGATGAAGTATGGAAAAATTTATCGAAAGAATACAATAACGGTTTTGGTCAACCGGATTTACCACAAAGGCAGCAAACTTTAGGTGAAATGACTCTTGAAGAGTTTTTGGTCAAAGCTGGTGTTGTTAGGGAAGAAACACAGTTAGGTAACGAAACCGGGTTGTTTTCGAATATAGCAAATTCCCAAAATAACCCTGCAATCGGATTCCAACAGAACACTGCTGTTAATGATAACGGAAGTAATCAAATCTCATTCCAGTCTGCTAATCTACCGTTAAGTGGAAACGGGGTTCGAACAACACAAAATCAACCACAACAGTTGTTTCCAAAACAGACGAATTTGGGTTATGGAGGTCCGAATCAGTTAGGGAGTCCTGTAATGAATTCGGTTATGAACGGTAATTTGGTTTCGGGTGTAACTTTGCAAGGTGGGATGGGACCCATGGTAGGGTTGGGCGGTGCAAGTGGTGGGGTCACGGGCTCACCGGTGGTTTCATCTGATGGGTTGGCTAAGAGTAACGGTGGTGATATTTCTTCAGTTTCACCTGCTCCTTATGCTTTTAATGGGGTTTTAAGGGGAAGAAGAAGTGGTGCGATTGAGAAAGTTGTTGAAAGGAGGCAGAGAAGAATGATTAAGAATCGAGAATCTGCTGCCAGATCACGGGCTCGTAAGCAGGTTAGTTAATAATTGTTTTTAGATTAGTGCTGTTTAATAACTTATATATATGCTTAAATATACACTTGATGTTATAATTAAGAATGGTTAGAAAACGAAATAAATTCATCAAAACGTTATATAATAAGTTTCAAAACGTAAGTCTAGACACCCACCCATAAATAAGTACGTTGTTTTAATAACTTCCATGGATTTCAACAAATGGTTTCATGAAAAATTGGTTATCTTATGCGACAGACTGGGTAGGAATAATGCCTCTTCATGATCAAAGATTGACAACTTTCACATCTTAACAAGTTTTAAGGATGTCACATCACTTTCAGGTAACATAATACATGTTTTAAGAAGCATAATTAACAGGGATTCTTGAATTAGAACAAAGTCTCAGACGTTAGTAAGCCTTCCATGAATCATAAATTATGTTTTTGTTTAGTCTTAGAATATATATGTTTTTCTTCATTTGAAAGGCATGCATATACAACATGTATTTGGTTTTGTTTGTAGGCGTATACTATGGAACTGGAAGCAGAAGTCTCGGAACTGAAAAAGAAAAATGAAGAACTGAAACGAAAACAGGTGGATAATAATAGTATATTTGATTTTTTTTTTCTGCAGTAAGTTTATAATTAATTGTGAATATGGATTGACATAACTCAAATCCTGCAGGAAGAGATGTTGGAAATGCAGAAGAATCAGGTACGCTGTAATTTCTGTAAAATTTAATTTGTAAAAACTAAAAAGGGTTGTTTTTTTTTTTTCAAAAAAAAAGTTCAAAGCTTTTATACTAGAAGTAGCAGATTTGGGCTTGTGGTATTAATCTTGAAAATCTTCACTTTCCAAAATGAATTTTTTATTTAATGACAACAGGTTATGGAGATGATGGTTATGCAACCTGGAACGAAACGACACTGTTTGAAAAAGACAGTTTCGGGGCCGTGGTAAATAGTGTTTGTTTATGCATGTGATGTGATCGTCCTTTGATGTATATACACATATGTAATAGGAACGATCGGTTTCTAGCATACTTTTTTTTGTAAGTTAAAAGTTAAGCTTTTTGTACTCCATTGTTACTTGGAGAGACATCAAGTACAAGGTTAGGTGACAGACAAACGATACAATACAAGTGTTGGTGCATTAGGTACAAGTTGTTATAGCATCATGGGGATATATGTTTGGACCTCTTTCTCTTTGGATGAATAGTGTGTGAGCTATTTGTTTATTTCTTTAGAAAATGATGGTGTATGGGTTTTGTAAATACATGTATTTCTTGTTTTAGGAAGCTTAATATCTTGTATGAAATTAGTAAAGTTTTTTGGATAAGCAAAGATTTTATTAAAAAAACCTCAGGCAACACGCCACTTCTCGTGATGCAAGCCATGAGCCCCACCACCTCGAGTTAAGATTCATAAGATTCATACGAACTTGTATACTTAACAACAGTTAATTAGCCAATTAAGTGGTATTTTTTTACTCGTATTCTAACACCTAATATATTAAGAAACTATAAATCATTTAGATGCAAATTACGATACGTTTAACAACCAAAATCCTTAATACAATAATAATGTTATCCTAAATACTAGAGTAAAAGAAAGATTTTGAATTATTAGGGCATTGAAATTTGAAGTAAATTATCCGCTTATTACATTTTGAAAATGTAAAAAAATAAAAAAATCAATTAGTTGCATTCTTTGGCATTCAAAATGGAGTTTTGAAAAGACGGGTGAAAAAGTGCGTATAATATTTTGAAAACAGATTATTTACATTTTATTAATTAACTAAACAAATAATCAGGTTTATCAAACATTAAAAAACTGATTATTACAATTTCAGACAAAATAATCAATTTTTAGAATCACATTTAAAAAAAGCTGATTATTATAATTTCAAAAAAAATAATCAATTCTAAACACTATTTTTCATAATCATATTTTATAATTAAAAATTATTTAATTACCTTATTTTAAAATTATAATGTATTTTCAAAGACATTTCCAGAAACACTGAACCATACAGATTTTAGGAGCCATGGGTAGCAAAACACTGAACCATACAGATTTTAGGGTTTTAACGAGGTTTTAGTTGAAAACAAAAGGCGGCCAAAAAGGTTTGAACCACCGGTCAACAACATACGGTTGCCGTTCCTTGCCGTCAAACCACCGTCCGCAGAGTCTCCCTGCTCCCAATTCCATGCCCTTAATCTCTTATTCACTTCAAATTCACCATTGAATTGATTCAGAACACTAAATTCTCAAATTCATGGACGACAACGATGAAAAAGGCGAGATTGAAGAGTCTCCTGCAATCAAAGCACTCGGCTCCCTCTTTAAGCTCACTGAAGTCCACTTTTGGTACGATTCATTGTTTTAGCTAAAAGAATTTGATGGATTTGAAAAAAGTTAATTTATATTCTGTATTTTCTAGTATATGGCATGCCTAATTGATGATGCCTGGGTTGTTACAGGGTGGATCTTTATACTGGGATGACATATAGGTCAACTTCTATGGATTGCTCAGTAAGTTTCTCTATATCTCCATTTCATGAGACTCGTTTTTTTACATATCATAAATGATTATTTCATTCGTGTATATACTGTAGAATATAAGTAAATGTATTACAAATTCCACACCAGCGTTATTAGTCACAAATTGCCTAGGATGATAATGATCAAGTAGTATACTGGAGTATTATTTAGTCATAAATTTCAAATGATGACCAATTTGCTTAATTTGGTGATGCAGAAAACAGTGAAGGATGATGACATTTTGTTAAACAGGAGAGGTATGATACAATTATGGTTGTTAGGTTTTTATTAAATGAAATTTTGACAATAATTGTCTGTTTTTGTGTGTTTCAGAAAGTAATTCTTCGCATGTTGATTCTGAATTGTGTAAACAGATGGATGAACTTGGACTTCCTCTTTCCTTCTGCACAAACAAGGAGGTAAGGTTTTTTATTTTTAATGTTTTATTTTCAAGTGTTTTTCTAGAATGATTGGTTTTTTCCTTTCTTGAAATTTTATCTGGTGGCTGTTGGATTATCTAGGAGACATCCCAATCACTTTTTTGTTAACTGGTAGGCATTCTTAACCATATTGAAACCAGAAAGGTGAAAAAGGTTAATAATTTTTGAGTTCTTGAATTGATGGTAGTTAATAAATTGGTTTTCCAGAAACAGAACGGAAAAGTCAAAGGGAAGAGAAAAGACGCCCAGAGAAAAAGTTTGCATACACATGAAGAAATTACAGATGAAGTTTCTGATATCCATATTCTTAGTAATAATGGAGCATTAGAAGAGAGGTTAGGAAATCCTTTGGTGACTAATCAGAGTCCTGAAGTTGAGGAATCTAATGAGATTTTGGAACCTGATAATTGTGATACAAATAATAGTGGAAACAATGATGAATTTGGAGAGTGGACAACATATTGGGATGAATTCTATGGAAGAAACTATTATTACAATTGTAAAACACAAGAATCAACATGGGACCCACCTCTAGCCATGGAACACCTATCTTCTGTTTTTGTTTCAAACGGGTTAAAAAAACAGGATAACATTGACGCAACTAAAAACGATAATAATTCAGTTGATACTGACAATTTTGAAAACGTTGTTTGTTTTGATGACCAATTAAATGGATATTTTGAGGTCAACAAATGCACAGATGAAACAAGTTTACTTGACTTGCAAGATATGGTGCAACAATCAAGCAGGTGTGTCTGTAATCGTTATTTTTATTTTATTTTATGAAAAGGCTATTTAGCACAATAAAGTTGATTTTGCATAATTATGTGGATTTTGCATAATAAAATGCAATCTGCAGTTCTGCACAACTATGTGATATTCACCTTTTAAAAAAACATGCAATCAACGCAATAAAGTCGCAAAATGGTATATGAAGTTAGTTAACATTTCATTAAAAAGAATATTTTCTGACCAAAATCTTATGGCTGGTGACTGGAGAACTTAGGCCTACTAAAGAGCCTGATGCTGTCCCAAAAAATAAAAGAAAAAAGAAAGTGAAAAAAACCAGGAGATTATCGGTTGACAATAATAAAGGTTTGTATTTCCAGTTTATAGATACAATAACACACTTATTTTATATTTTTACTTTTCCAATCAACACATTTACTTTTCCAACAGATCTTCAGTTAATAGAAGAATATTCTCCAATTATTAACAAATATTGGTGTCAACGGTACATACTTTTTTCCAAATATGACAACGGGATTCAAATGGACCAAGAAGGCTGGTTTTCAGCTACTCCCGAATGCATTGCAAAACATCACGCTTTTCGTTGTGGAAATGGTGTTATTGTTGACTGTTTTACTGGTGTTGGTGGTAATGCAATTCAGTTTGCACAAAAGTAACCACAAATTATCATTCTTTTATTTATTTATGTATTTATGTCATATTTCAATTGCATTATTCAATTAATATTGTTGTTTAAACATCATTTTAGAAGCACGCATGTTATCGCAATTGATATTGATCCCAAAAAGATCGAGTATGCACAACATAATGCAGCCGTTTATGGAGTTGAAGATGTTATAGAGTTTATAACTGGTGATTGTTTCGTTTTGGCCCAAAACTTGAAGGTGTTTTTCACATTTTTTAAATATTTATTTTCAAGATTATCATATTTAATATTGTTTTAAGAGTATATTACACGGATAGTCCCTGTGGTTTGACAATAGTTCTGTATTTGGTCCCTAAGTTCCAGAAATTACACCGATGGTCACTAAGTGTCGAACTTCGTATCGGTTTTGGTCCCTAACGCTAACTGATGTTGAAAATAACTGTTAAATCTGGTCATATGCAATGCAAATGAGGGTATATATGTCATTTTATTACTTTCCCTCTTTTATTAATTATTAAATTACTTTTTATTTTTATTAACCATTTTTCTTTTTCTTAAATGCATCATCCCAAAAAAAAAAAACCCACCTGCTGAAATCATCATCATCTCTGCTGAAATCATCACATCTTCTATCATCTGCTGAAAATTAAAATCTTCATCATCTGCAACAAATCCAAAACGTAAAAACCTTGATTTCTTCTTACAAAATGGGATCATTTTAAAGACTCAATTTTTACTTTTGAAAAGTCAAACATTGTAATTTTCTACTAGAAAGTGAAAGTTATAGAGCTCGTAACCATCGTCATCTTCATCATCTGAGTTCGAAGTTCTTCTAACTGCAGTTCTTCTACTCCCCCAAACTCAAACCGTTATACACTCTTCATCATCACTACCACATAAACCTCAATCAGGTCATCTAAATAACTAATTTTTGTTGTTGATTATGCTTGATTCAAACTCTGAAACCCACAAAATCAGTAAATCAGATTCAAATGAAAACCCTAACCGCAGAAGGTGGCCGGTTGCAGAGGTGGCGGAAGGGGAAGAAGGGGGTGGTCCGACCAACTCTGGCGACACCCACAAAATCAGTAACACATAACTCATTGTTTCTATTCGATGATGTTTTTAATTCACGATGACTTTAAACTATGTACCTTTGTATATTGACTTTATAATCTGTACCTTTTTATGGTTTTGCTTTGATTTGTAGTAAAGCAATCAAAGATTTTGCCATGGAGGCCAATTACAGAGGAGAGAGACGGTGGGTGGGGCGAGTTGGGAGAGTAGGGAAAAAAAAAGTTTATAGGTAGAATGACTAAATTACCCTCGTGTGTATTGCACATGTCTAGATTTAACTTTAACTGCAGTTAGCGTTAGGGATTAAAACCAATACGAAGTCCGATACTTAGTGACCATCGGTGTAATTTCTAGAACTTAGGGACCAAATCCAAAACTGAGGTCAAACCACAGGGACATTTACTCTTGTTTTAATTGTCAAATGCAATGCAGGCAGATACTGTGTTTTTGTCTCCACCTTGGGGAGGACCTGAATATGTTAAAGCAAAGAGTTTTGATATTAATACTATGCTCAAGCCACATGATGGGTCTGGTTTCTTAACATAAGTTAGTTATTTATTATCACACTCTTACAGCTACTTACTTTAACCATGGTTGCATGTGTGGTAATTAATTGTAGGCAATTTCTTTTCCATGTGGCAAAAGGAATAGCTCCAAGAATTGTTATGTTTCTTCCAAGAAATGTTGACGTGGACCAACTAGCTGAGCTGGCTCTGTCTGCTAATCCTCCATGGACACTTGAGGTAATAAATGGAATTTTTGTAATTAATTTGCAAGTTGGTTAAATGACATTAAATGCAATTCAGGTAGAGAAGAACTTTTTAAATGGCAAATTGAAGGCTATAACTGCCTACTTCACCCACCCATCACTCTGTTAAAAAACAAGCTTCAGTTGTGGGATTAAAGTTGTCCAGTTAAATATTGTATATTTTGGATTTTATTACCTTGTTGTGAATCTTGATATTTGAAAATTAAAATTAGGTTTTAAGTATTAATTAATTTGGTTAAAATACATATATTTAATGCAAGTGCAATAATGTTCTTCTCAACAAAGAATCCCTTCATTTAAGCATGCATTTGCCTCATCACATGCACGTGGTCATCATAAATGAACAATTTGTCCTTGCACAAATAAGCAATCAGTGGAGGACCTAGTATGGTGCCGGAGGTTGCCCGTGCAACCCCTGAAACTTTTTCGAATAGTGTAAAAATAGCGTTAAAATTTTTAAATTTTGTTTTTATTAGTGTATGTGCAACCCCTGAGAAAAAAATGTGCAACCGGTGACACCCCTCAATTTTTTCTCTAGGTCCGCCACCGTAAGTAATGTAAGCCTATCAAACATAGGACAGAGTACAAATGTTAAAATATGGTAAACCAATATTTGGTACTGACAAAATAGAAAAAGGCTATGGGCAAAACCTAGCATTAGCACGTTACAATTGTAAATATAATTATAAGTTCAAATGAGTAAGTATTGTAATGAGGAAATGTGTACTACACATCATATTTATAAACTAATATATTATTACAACATTCCGTTTAAAAAACATTCTCTTTATCTATGTATTATATATGAATAGTACTCCCTCCGTCCCTTAATAAAGTTCTCATTTCACTCAAAACATTTGTCCCAAAATAAAGTTCTCATTTCTCATATTGGAGGGACCCACTCAATAAAATAATATTATTATAATGTACCTCACCACTAACTATCTCTTAAAAACACTTTCTCTCTCAAAAAATTTTATGTTTTAATCAAATTTATTACCAATGACCCCACCACTATCTATCTCCTAAAATATTGTGCCCATGAGAAATGAGAACTTTATTAAGGGACGGAGGGAATATTATTTACTCTGAAAAATATTATTATAAATATGAAAATGTACAAATAGTATCTTTAAATTAAAGTAATATCTAACTAAAAAGAATAATTGTATATATTAATATAACGTGATTAACATATGACTTAGACCACTGGCATCTGTATGTTGGTTGGGCAACCGATGGCACGGTCTGTCATTTGCTTCCTATCAGTTTTCATGTCTCCTAACCAATTAATAGAGAAGAATTACGGCGGGACCAAGGAACTGAAGAAGTATTTTAATATCGTATTGTGTGTGTATATTATATAATGGTGGATTCTAAAAAACTGAAAAGAAGAGTTATTGTTACCATGAATATGTCAGTTGAGTATCAGTTGGAGAGTCAGCTGAAGTGATGTTGATTTAGTAAAAATTGACGGTGTCAGTTGCGTCACGATTGGTAGTAGTTTTTAAGAGGAGAAGGAGACGTGATATCAAATATGAAATGAAAAAAGAAAAAATGCACAAGACATGTTTCAAAAATTGAATTATTTAAACCTTTTAGATATGTTTATTAACGATATACTCCCTCCGTCCCATAAAAAAATTCTCATTTCTCTTCAAAATTTTGTCCCATAAAAAAATTCTCATTTCTCCAATTTAAAGGGTCCACTTAATAAAATAATATTATTACCTATGGTCCCACCACTAACTCTTTCTTAAAAATACTTTCTCTCTCCAATCTAACCTTATATTTTAATCAAATTTATTAACATTGACCTCACCACTAACTATCTCCTAAAAACTAGTGCCCAAGAGAAATGAGAACTTTTTTATGGGACGGAGGGAGTATATATAACATTACTTAAATGTGTATTTTTATAAATAACTATTTATAACACAAGATCAACAAACTCATGATTCGTGTTATAAGAGTTGTGCGAACGTTGGATCCTGTGCAAACCGAAAATCTGTCGGTTCGGAAAAACCATTGGCATTATGGTATTAGTTGGGTTTCTTCGGCTAATGCTTCTATTTGGGTTTCTTCGGCATTATGGTTCCATGTGAACAAAAGCATGTATTTATACGAGTATTATTATTTGTGTATGCATTTTATAATGTGTTAGTTAAAAGATATTTAGTAGAGTAAATTACACTTTTTGTCCCTGTGGTTTGCTAGATTCTGCATTTTTGTCCCCGTACTTTTTTTTTCTGTTTTTTTGTCCCAGAGGTATGCAAAATTCCGTTTTTTTATCCTTCCGTCCACATGCCGTCTCTTTTTGGCCGTTAAAGCCCTCACGTGCTGTAACATGTGAGGGCATTTCCGTCTTTTTATCATTTTCTTTTTTATTTCCTTTTTTTTAATTTATCCCTCTTCATCTTCTTCACCCAATCACCCTTCTTCCTCCCTCAATAAACCCTAATAACCCTAATTTTAACATCATCAGCAATTAACATCCCCAATTTAACTAACATTCATATGTAAAATCATCTATGTGAATAACATGTGAAATCATCACCAAACAAATTTATTGAAAAACTTCTATGTAAAATCATCACCAATTCATCACCATCTCTGGGAAAAACAATATGTGAAATCATCACCATAATACCCGCTTGCTGCCCTCACATCGACGATTTCCCCCTTGCTGATGCCACTGCCGCCGACGCCCAATTAACTACACATAGATACACCCAAATCTTCATCCCCCACCCAAATCTTCATCCCTATTTGCTTGTTTAATGTATAAAGTTATAAACTTTATTAAAAGTCACCTCAAATCTTGACTGATCGAATTTGTGGAGGTGGGGGAAAATTTCAGAAGAAAAATACTTGTAGTAAAATCCAAACACGCAAAAATGGATAGAAACAATCTGAAGAAAATACTTGAAGAACACAAACAACTTGAAGAACCCTAATTTGGACGGTGGGAGGAGTCCGACGGTTGGTGGAGGCGGGATGGTTGCCGGTGCTGTTTTTGATTAATTGCAGGTTTATCTTAACACTCTTTGTCTTCTTCATCGATTAATTGGCGGTTTCAAATTTTGTTTCTGTAAAATCACCACCATCATCTGCCAGATCCGTTTCTATAAATTTCGTTTTTTCAAAGCCTCAAAAACCTTTAAGTTTTGACGATCTTGCGATCACTGACTTTTGTTTTTTGATATGATTTCTGATTTTTTGATTTGTAAATTAGGTTTTGATTGAGGTTTATTTGGGTGTTCATGTGATGAAGAGCTGTGTTCTTGGTGATTGATTTAGAGAAGAAATAAATTTTGAAAGTACAATTTTTAATGCGGATGGTACAACTAAATCGGTAAAAGGACAGGAATACCCTCACATGTTTGGGATGTGAGGTAAGTTAACGGTAAAAAATTGACGGAAGGATAAAAAAACGGAATTTTGCATACCTCAGGGCCAAAAAAACAGAAAAAAAGTACATGGATAAAAACGCAGAATCAGGCAAATCACAGAAATAAAAGGTGTAATTTACTCTATTTAGTAAGTGTATATTGTTGGTAGATGTGTGTTTGATAGAGTGATAAAAAATATGTATCACTTGCATTCACGATTGCGAGTGAGGTAAGCATCAAATTATCTCACAACTTTATACAAGACGCGTGTATTAAAAAGGTGAATACTTTTGGGGTATGAAGTTAGATATATAAATGTAAAAGGGTAAAAACTAAAAATTGCGAAGAAAGGGTAGGGGGGAGGTAGTTGTGATTTGTGAATGTGGGTTGGTCCCAGGTGGCGTGTTGCTGATGGCAAAGGCAATTAAAAGCCGGTCAATAACAACAGTAGTAGAAGCGGAAGGCCTTCTTTTACGAAACTTCTATGTGTGTTGTACGTGTTTTATATTTATTTGGGTGTATTATTGTACATATATCTTTTATAATAATAATAATGTCCTTTTGTTTCGTGGATCCTACGCCACCACGACAATGAGAGGTGACAAAAATGAGTTGGAAAAAAGGGACTAAATCAGGGTTGAAAAAAAAGTTGTAACATTTGTTTCTATTTTTTAAGTAAAGTTGTATACTTTTGAACGCAATGTAGATCTGTTCATGCATGGATGTGGCCCTTATAAAACTATGGACCACAATTAAACAATTAGACGTATTCGTACTTGGAGGAGGGAAAAGGACACATTTGAATATTTGATTGACAATGACAATCTTAATTTTAAGATAGAAAGATGATATTGCTTCATGGTAAATTTTCCTATTCATTTGATTAATAGAAGTATAAGTGTAAAAATCAAATAATGAGATTAAAAAAAAAACTTAAGAGTGTGTTGACATCAGAATCTGTCAACGAAATTCGTGGTCGGATGATCAACATTTGCATTTAGAAAATGTGTCAAGGAACATAGATATAGACATATAGTTTAGGACCAAATGTGGTCCTTGGTCCGTTTTTGCTATTAGGAACGGCTATACAAATCACTATAGTTGGCCTATTACCACATTGTAATTTGTAATTATTTCTCTCTGTATCCCAAGTTCCCAACACCTTTTAGTGTTCACCAACCTAATCTACTAACTTACCTTTACTTAATATTAATTTCTATACTTGTCAATTATCAATATCTACTATACGATTAATATTGACCTTAATTCATAACCTGCCCGGAGATTTTTGCGAAAAAGATTGAGAATGGCTCGACTGCCTCTTTTTTTTTTTTTTTTTTTTTAACAACGTACATAACAAATACTCTTTAAACTACTCATAAATCTATATTAATATTGTACACAACGGGATTTGAACTCGTAACCATAAGTCAATGAAGAACAACTTACAACATCTTATATCACTATTCTACAAGCCTTTTGGTAACTAACTCGTTATCTAGATGCATAACTTTTATTTGATTTTTATAAAAAAGAAAACTTAATCAATTCATAGGAGATGCTTGGGTTGTCAATATATGGAAAAGAAGTTTGACTAGAAATATTTGAAAACAGTTATGTTTGCCTAAGACTACCCGTAATGGGTAAGTTTGGTTACCCCTATCACATCTGCGCCACATTAGCTTTCTCTCTCCTGATCAAACACATGACCAGACAGCGACCAATAGCCCGTAATGGGTGACCGTTCGATAAATTTATTTTTTAATTTTAATTTAAATAAAAAACAATACATTAATAATAAAAATAACATTACATTAATAATAATAAAAACATTACATAAATAAATTAAAACATAATAAAAAAAAACTAAAAATCCAAATTATATTTGGCCTTGATTTTCGCTTTCCTCGCCAAAACCCACTCAAGCTTTTTGCCGGTGAAGTGGTCATGCGGTTCATTGTAAAATTTCATGTGCTTGAGCTCTTGGTTATCTTTTTGAATCTCCATGAAATCAGTTAAAGACGCTTTGCGGAAGTCAAAAAATTCTTCCGTGGCCTCTTTCCAATGCCCGACTAATTGCTGAGCCATAGGCGGTTCACCGACATCTGAAGTTTGTTGAGCTGATGATGACGATGCCGCTGCTTTCTTTTTCGCCTTGTCCCGCCCCATTGGTCGAGGGGGTGCAACTTCCACTTCTTCATCATACTGATCCTCAGCACCGACCCCTGAACCTTGAGCAGCTGATGATGACGACGTCCTTGATTTTTTTCCACTAGCCTTCGCGAACATCGCCAACTGTTTTGGGTATTCAACCTCCTTCCACTTTGGATGGTCCTTCAACAATCTCCAGCACTTCACCTCTGTAAACTCCCCTGTATGTTGAGCCCTAAATTCACCACAAGCTCGCTCGTACAAAATTTGGTCGTTCGCCCCACTTGGGTTTCTTCGTACGAGGTTGTAATAAATATAACAAAAGTTTGCAATTTTAGGACGAAGCCTATTCTTCCACTTGCAGTTTAGTGAGTCGTATGTTCGGTTCGTCTCACCCATTTCGCTCGCAAAGTAAACTAACACATCCTGCCAAAATCAAGTACGCACCTTGTAGTTCGCCTTAACGACATTTTCGGAAGTGTTGATCCAAGCCTTGCATAAGGCTACCTCTTCGCGCGTCGACCATGTCGCGCTTCCGCCGGTCACCCCCTTTGTCGGTGGTTGACGCCTTTTTGGTACCTTCTTTTTGGTTGCCGCTATAACGGGCTCGTCGGAAGACGCGGAAGACTCAACGTCGAGGGGAGCGGCGGGAGTGGCGGGGGAACCACTTTCTGTTCGTGGTTGGTAGTCATATTGGTCGAGCCCGGCGAAAGGATCAAAACTTTGATGGTCCATACCAAAATAATTTTGGTATTGTTGTGGTGGTTGTTGATATTGTGGTGGTTGTGGTCAGTATGGTTGTTGGTAGTACGTGGAGTATATGGATTATTTTGATAACCTTGTGGGATTGGTTGACTTGTTTGGTGTACGAAACTTGGTGGTTGAAAGTTGATCGAGGGTGATTGAGAGGGTGTGGGATTGTTTGCTTGGCGTCGAGATTTTGAAGCTTTGCCTTTGTTCTTGGAGGAAGACATTTTTGGAGAGGATGATTGAGAGAATTGAGTGTGTGTTTGAGTTTAGAAAGAAATGAGAGTTGTGAATTATTTGGTAAAAGAATTGAATATTTATAAGGTAAAAAAAGGGTTGTTGGTTTAAAGAAAATAGCCGTTGGGAGGGAGAGGGAGCCGTTGAACGGTCGACTGGGAATGGGCGAATAGTCGACCGTTGGTGAGGCTCGACGCATCGGGGAGGAGAGGGCGTAACGGGGGCGACGCGTCGCGGGGCGGAGGTGGCAGGTCGCGAGTGGTCTTCGGATCATGCATTACGGGCAGTCTAAACGAGATATAACCAAAATTGATTTTATCAAAACTTTCTTTACAAGCATGATATTGAATACTTTGGTGATATAGAGGTTGAATAAATTCGGTCAAGTCATAGTTTGACTATTTATTAACAACATTGGCTTATTTCAATAGATAGGATATATGCACCAACTCCAAACATTATATAATGACAATATAAGACCACTCCCAACAATTGGACGTTAGTAAACCCATCAATCCTTACTGATACGGTTGTGCCAACCCTACCCATCACTAAACACATCATTTCCACATCATCATTTTTAATTAAATTAAATAATTATAAAATAAATATATTATATTAATTTAAAAATACATTGTTTAAATAAAAAAATAATATTAAATTAAAAACGTTACATTTATTAAAATAAAATAAAAACACTTATTTTTTTTTTTGAAAAAAAGGTAATATATTTTTATTCCTAAAACAAATATATAAAAGAATTAAAATAAAAAAAAACAAAGAATAAAACAAATTTTTATTAAAAAAATAAAAATTGTACAACTTTTTAAGCTGCATGTACAACTCCCAAACCCCCCACCCCTCTCCCTCTTCTTCTTCTTCCTCCTCCCTTCTCCTCCCCTGCGACGCCTACCCACTCCCGTCCCGTCCACCACGACGGGTCTTGAACGACGCCTGCAACGACGTGGCGGTGCCAACGGTGTCGTTCGGCGACGGCTAAAAAACGTCCACGACGGGTCCTTGTGACGGAACGTTGGCAAGGGTCTAATGTTGTTATTAGGAATAAAAAAACGTATTAGTATTTTCACTGATCAATAGTTTGTCCTGCATTTCATGTAATATTTTTTTAATTCCTTTTTACGCCAAAATAATCCACTTCTTGCGCATGATAAATGATCATTCTTAAGCATGTTTATGTCATTGTTTATAGATGCAACAAATTTCGGCCATTTGAGTGGCTTATCTATTTCTTCCTTTTCATCAACCTCAAATTTAATTTTAATCTAAAAAGTATTTCATTTATAACGAACTCTCCTCTGGATGGCCTTGCTTATGCTCGAAATGTACGCATATAAATATTGTATTTATTTCGAACTTCTTCACATCATTTAATTAATATTTATCCAGAAAATGATCAAACTAAACATCTCTAAGAAATCATTCGAAAACTACTACTACTAAAACATATGATCTTTTCAACACCTTCTATTTCATTAACTCGCACAAAAGACATATGATCTTTTCAACACCTTCTATTTCATTAACTCGCATAAAACTAATGTATATAGACCATAAATATACATATTCTGTTATACCTCGTATATTAATAAAGTACTTTTTATTTATTTAGTTAGTCAAAGCTTGAAATCCTTTTTATAGAAAAACAAAAAAAGGTGAAGTAGTTATACTAAATAGTGTAGTAATCAATTGTCTTTATCAAAATTTATATACTTCCCCCGATTCAAAATAAGTGATACACTTTCTTTTTAAGGGTGATTCAAAATAAGTGATACATTTTAAAAATTTTCTTTATTTAGCAAAAAAAGTGGGACCCATACTCACTAACTATCTACTTTAACAAAGTGAAATGACACATTTACCCTTACTTTTTACTTTTAAACATCATTAATTCCACTTTATTCAAAAGGTGTGGGACCCATTCACCACTAACCATCTAATTAATCTAATTTAATCATCATTATAATTTTTTGTCTCAAAAACTGTAAAATCCAAAATGTATCACTTATTTTGAATAGAAGGAAGTAGTCAATTGGTGTCAAAAAACAAATATAAATAGAAATTTTGAGATTACATTCCCACTATCGTCTGTCAGTCTACTGAATTTGAAGAAAACACCATCATATTATATCATTTGCCTCGTGATACCACTTGTCTCTCCCTCTTTCTCTCTCCAAGATGCCCGCCATTTTCTCCGTAATCACCACTGTAATCGATTGACTATAACCACGATTCATCCTGTAATCTTCACCATTAACAATGCAGGAGTTAAGCTTTCAAAATCGCAAAAACAGTATTTCCAGCACCCGATCGAGATCGAGCTATGGCGGTGGTAGTGGTAGTGGTAGTGGTGGTGGTAGAGATGGTAGTCCTGACTCTGTAATATTCTCCAATTTCAGCCTATTTTCTTCTTCTGCTTCAGCTAGCGTTGAGCGATGTTCTTCTGCTTCGGATGTACTTGATCGTGATTCTATCGTTTCCGAAATGTCTCTGGTAATTACAAATTATCACATTACATTATGATTTACACATTGTTTAATTCGATTGATGTTGAGTGGTAGTTTTCGGTACAATATGATTTTTGTTTCTTATTGGATCAACAAATTTCAAATTCGTCTGGTTCGAAGTGTTTAAAATGTTAATTTGATTTTTCAAACAGCATTTGTCGGGACGTGGTTTTCGTGATTCGTCCTCCTCGAGGGGTCCAGATCCAGATCCGAACAATAATTCCACAGTGCTTAGGAGCAAAGGTCAGCACCTATTAAGCAAAAAAGCAGAAAAAGCAAAAGGTATAGCAATATTATATTATTAATCATTTCAAGCAAACTGACTGTTGAAGGTTTTACTTTAAACGAAATGCAAATCATTAGAGATAATTTTTCCTTTATGTTTTAAATTCTGCAATTATAGAGTACACTGATGCAGAAACTGACGGTGAGAAGAATCAAACCCTAGATTCAGCTAGAAGCTCCTTCTCTCAAGCCCTAAAAGGTACTATCATATTATTATTATCCTAATATAGTGCTAAAAATGTGGCATTTATTTATAAGATGACTTTAATGCTGTAAATGGTTGCTACTTGCTAGTAGGTAAATTAGTCAGAAATTTGGCTGTCAGCCATGAGGATACAGATTAGAATCTGATGCTCAACATTCCATAAAGCTAACAACTACAGTTAATTATTGATCATAACATAACTAGATCAATGTTGTGCTCTTTTACAGATTGCCAAAATCGAAAGTCAAGATCTGAAATATATCTAAAAAAGTCTGACCGAAGAAAACCTACATCTTTAGATCTGAACAATCAAACGATAAACATAACTAGTTCTTCTCCAAGACTTGTGATGAAAAACTCTGTTCCAAACCGGAAAACAAGCATGTTCCCGAGCCCAGTAACACCAAATTACCGTGTAATTCAAAAAGGTTGGAGTTCTGAACGTGTGGCATTACACACACATACCAACAGAAAACAAACGAATTCTGGATTAATCTCTTACAACAGTGGAAGAACATTGCCTTCCAAATGGGAAGATGCAGAAAGATGGATATGTAGTCCAGTTGCAGGTGAAAATGGTTCAAGACCTTCGGTCCAACAACCACAAAGACGGCCCAAATCAAAGAGTGGGCCACTTGGCCCATCTGGATCTGCTTACAACCCGATTTACTCACCTGCAGTGCATATGTTTGATGGAGGGCATATGAGTAATTTGCTCACTGGTTCACCTTTTTCAAGTCGAATAAATGGTAATGACGGTTTATCAATTCGATATGATGATCGGTTGGATGGCAGTGGGAATTTTCCTTCACTTAATGAGCCTTGTATGGCTAGATCAGTTAGTGTTCATGGTTGCTCTGAATCTCTCAGTCAATCACTGTTGCGTATAACTCAAGGTAATTTAAATTATTTAATCTCTCATCAGTGTTTTTGGCCCGTTTTAGTAATTTCAACTTTTTAATTATTGTACAGATGGTAAAATTGGATGTGTGACGGATGGTGCAACAGACATTTCTCGTGATGTTTCTAGAAGAGATATGGCGACCCAAATGAGCCCGGAAGGGAGCCCGTATTCATCTCCTAGAATTAGGAATTCTGTGTCTTTACCAACTTGTATTTTACCTGTTGCAGAAACCCGTGTTTCTAAAGCAGATGTGAGAGATGTGGAGGTGGATGATCAGATTAGTTTGTCAAGATGGTCTGTGAAAAGTAGGGCCCGAATTCCAGCTAGACGGTCTGGGCCCGAAATGGTTGATGATTGGAAAAGAAAAGCACTCCAGGTTCGGTCTGCTGATTGGGAAGTTTCAGAAATGACCAAAACTCTCTCAAAGTATATATGTCTATATTTCACTTTTTTATGTCAGGCAATTTTTTATTTTTATTTTTATTTTCCCATTTTAATAGTTTGAAGTAAATTTGATGTATATTAATTTGTTTAATTTTGCAGGGTGAAACGAGAGGAAGCTAAAATTACTGCTTGGGAGAATCTACAGAAAGCAAAAGCAGAAGCATCTATACGGAAACTTGAGGTTAATTATCATTAAAAATAATTATTATTTTTATTTCTTTTGCATATATTGTGCTTATTGCCTAATCGGATTTAGATGTGAGTAATGAGGTGGATTTATGTTATATTTTTTTAGATGAAATTGGAAAAGAAGAGGTCATCATCGATGGATAAGATAATGAACAAACTAAGATCAGCTCAGAAAAAGGCTCAAGAGATGAGAGGATCAGTTTTGTCTAATAATCATAATCAGCATGTTCCAGGTAGATCCTCATCTTCTTCAAACAAAGCTATTTCACTCATCAGGACTCCACAATTAGGATCCTTAAGTGGCTGCTTTACATGTCATGCATTTTGATTTTTGATAAGTTATTTGTGTTTAAAACATTAATTAGGTAATTTATGTTTGTGTTGGATGCCTCATATACTTCATTTCTAAGTTAAATATTTTAACTTATCCTGTTTAATGAAATCCTATTGTATGTTATCATTGTCTTCAATGATCTTGTAATTTACAACTAACTTTCGTAGGTACTTATAGCAAAAAAGTAAATCAATTTCAGGTTACATTGCTAAATAAAAAGTATACGTAACCATAAAAGTAAATCAAATATAATTCGTGTTTTTAACTTTGATTATCCTTTGATTTGTGAATTGTGATTAATAATGTCCAAGCCGCTATTTCCTACCATTTTGGTGCTTTTATGTTTCTTTTTCGTTAATTTTAATTATATTTGCAGTATTTTTATATACAAAAAAGTTAAATTAGTGGGATGTACTAATTTGAAAGAGCAATACCAATTGAAATTGACTCGTATTTTTTTAGCCTTCCCCTTTTAATAATATTTAAGGACTAGCATAGTAGGCTAACAATTTAATATTCGAATCAGTGACATACCATATAAGATCTTTTGTATTTAGTTACGGCTCAAAATACAATCTATCTAATTAGTAAAATAAACAAATGTTAAAAGAAGTTGAAAATAAATAAACAAATGAGTATGATCTCATGGTCTTGGAGTCTTGATCACAGCAGCCCCGAACCGTTGTTTTTAACTTGGGCTTGAGGCCTAATAGTCTTGAGTTAGATGACCTTAGTTGGGCTTCTATTTTTCTTTTTCTTTTTTATAAAAGAGATTTTTTCAATAAAATATATTACTACAAACATATACGATACCTATGAATATAGCAGAAGAACCACATTAGCTATCTTATCTAGTAAAATATATTACTATAAGCATATTGTACATAGAAATGGTGCAGAAGTACCATATTAACAGCAAGCTAAAAATTGTAAACAAAAGCAATAATGTTATTTGACATGCCATAAATACGAAACTAAACTCTAGGTACTATGAAAAATAACAAATAAAGCAAGCAACTAGAGTTCAAAACAATCACTTCGATTGACCAAACTTTAGCTGGGCTTTTTACTTTGTGCTTGGCACCTAATAGGGATATAGCTATTTGTGGTTAATCGACTGATAGCCCTTTTCTTTAATGTTAACATATACATCTCTTAAATTTATATTATTTTTATCAATAGTAAGACTTGAGCTTACAATCCGGATAACTAAACACTAGATATTGCTGGTCTATAAGCCCTTTAATGGATAGCTTATTTATCTAACATATCGATATTTATTTGCCTTTTTATTGAAAATGTCTTTTTCATTTTTTTTAAACTAAAATTCAATTAAAACAGTAAGTACATTTTTAACTTTAGGAATGCAGACTTTTTTTTTGATGGACTACATATATAGATGTCAACTTTTTTTTTTCTTAATGGCGAAACATGTATCCTTTAAAGTTGACATTAGGTTACTGCAGTGACGTTCCACCTATTTTAAGGCCACTTTTTACATATCTGAACATGTTTGTTGGGCAAATGTCATAATAATGAAAAAGTTTTATTCAAACGCAAATAATTAAAAGATTTTTATGTAAATATTTTTTATTAGATATATTTAAAATTTGTTCAATCAAGTTTAGTGAAACGCGTGTTACACACATGCTCATACCTAAAGTAGTTGATATAAAAGATTTTCCTATATAAAAACAAATTAAACAAATTATTGAAGACCTAATTAGTGTATGTTTTATAACCTTGCTGCATTCTGCAATGCATGAATTACAATTTCTAGTTATATACATATAGGAAAATTGTAGTAGTTAAATCATGAATATTAACATATTATGATTAATGACATAGATAAGCTAATTATATACTCCCTCCGTCCCACAAAAAACTTCCCATTTCCCATATTTGGTGGGCTCCACCCAATAAAAAACTATTATTATTAAAAACCTCACCACTAATATCCACTAACTATCTTTCTCTCTCCAATCTAACCTTATATTTAATCAAAATTATTATCAATTACCCCACCACTAACTATTACCTAAAAACATGTGCAAAAGCCAAATGGGAAGTTTTTTGTGGGACTGAAGGAGTACAATACAAACTTAAAATTGTGTAGATTTTGTTATGTGTATATAGGTGGTGATTTATATACCACATAATTTAACATAGAAGTGGGATCCTGTGAGAACTCAAAAAACGGTGAGGGCTCGCGAGGACACCTTATAAAAATTTCAAAAAATTCCGAAAAAAATATATATAACTCACCATGATAATTACTACATTTGACCAAAAAAAATTCGAAAAAAAATTATGATCCACTTTTTTTTGCGGATCATAACAATGATCCATTTTTTTTGTGGATCATTATTATAATCCATATTATTTTTTTTGGATCATTTTTGAAAAACTTTTTTTTTGGATCTTATAGGCTGCGATTTAGATATTTAAAAAATTTTTTTTTTTGAAAAAAGTTTATTTTGGATCATTTTTAGTGTTTTTTTTAAGTCCTCGTAATACTCACCGGGAAATGAGTCCTCACCGGATCCGGACCCATTTAACATATATATCACAATATGTGCTTTATATATTTATATAATCCGCAGTAATATCTGTATAATATGATAAAAATATTAAAATATATGATGTAATAATTAATTCTCTTGGTTTTAAATCCTATGCATTGACCATATCACGTTCCTGAAAACAACCAATAAACAATTAAAATTTTGAATACATCTCACCCATAGAAAAAGACGAATATATCTCTTTAAGGATTAAGACCCAACACATTAGGTCATGTCATCGTCCTAAGTGGATATATGACCAACCAAATTTAAGAATTCCTCGATTTGAATCTGTGTAAAACTTATAAAATAATATCCTGTTTTTTGTTTTATAAAAGATTTTTTCTTAAATTTTAAAACAATTTATTATAATAAGAGAGATGGTTCTTAATGTGAAAGTTGAATCATAAAAATTGTTTGTTTTGTAAATTTAAAAAAGATGTAAATATTATTTGTAATTTGACTATTTTATGCTTTAGAATGTTAAACTTATTAATTCAATTTTCAATTGTTTCTAGTTATTATTAAAAGGAAAAATCAATTAAAAATAGATAAACGACTTTAATCAATTCTTCGTTTTCTTAAAAAATCCACTATTAACCGATTTATGGACAAACTTTCAAATTACATCATATTTTAGTCATAAATAATCCATAGATAAATGACTATTATGTTATATATATATTTATATACCGGTTGTATTTGATAACCAAAAAAATAAATAAATCAAGCTTATTATGTTTTCAGATAAATTAAAAGGTTTCTAAACTCTTAATCCATCTGAAGTTTTTAAGAGTTTTTTATAGATACTTTCTAAAAAATTATAAAAAAAAATCTCATTAAGTTGATAACATATGAGTTGACATGCTTGTAGAATAGAAGAATGTGAAGATGATTGAGTCTCTCTATCTCCTAAGAGCACCCCCAACCGTCTCGTTACTTCATCCGCCACTTGAAGTGGCGAGATCAAACCATTGGCACGGTCCAATCAGTTGATCTCACCAGTTGATTCTCGCCAGTATAGAGACGAGAGTGAGAGTGAGGATGAGTGGTAAAAGGTGGGGCCCAAAGCAATGCAAAATTATTATTTTATTATTATTATTATTTTCAACGGTAATATTACTGTTACTTTTATATTTTTTTTTAAAACCTTTTAAACTTCTATAAATACCTTCCATTCTATATTTTTCACAACAAAATTCTCTATTCTTCCACCCTACAATACTAAAATTCTCTCTTCTATAAAATGGATACTTCTTCTGGTTCATCTTCCGAGTGCAATTCCGATATGGAAGCTATTCTTACGATAGCCAATGTACTTATAACGCCGATGAAATGATCGCCATTGTTAATGCTATTGACTCGGATACAGAGGACGATGAAGAAGTCGTTCCGATACCGAGAGCGCTGAGAAGGTACGTACCTCGAGAGCGAGAACGTGCCGCCGAACGTTTCATGAAGACTATTTTGACGAAAATCCAACGTTCTCGGCGGATTATTTTAGGCAACGTTTTCGTATGCCCCCGAGCGTTGTTCCTCCGCATATGTGAAGGTATAACTTCCTACACTGAAAATCCTTTACCTGACTATTTTTATATTTTCGTGAACGTAACGACGCTGTCGGAAGATCGAGCTTTAATATTCTTCAAAAATGTACTTCCGCCCTACGACAATTGGCATACGGTTGTGCCGCCGATTCGTTTGATGAATATTTACACATGGGACAACAAACATCATATGATTGTTTGAATAACTTTTTCAAATGTGTATTCTATCTATTTTCGGCCGAGTACTTAAAACACACGGCGCATGACGTGCAACGCTTACATCAACGTCATGCTGAGGTGCATGGTTTTCCTGGTATGCTCGGCAGCATTGATTGCATGCATTGGCCTTGGAAGAATTGCCCAGTCGCATGGAAAGGACAACACACACGAGGTGATCAAGGGTGTCCAACGATCATGCTAAAAGCGGTTGCGTCTTACGATTTGTGGATTTGGCACGCTTACTTTGGCCCAACTGGCTCGAGCAACGACATCAATGTCCTTAATGCATCAGAGTTATTCAAAGACTTACTGCAAGACATAACTCCTACTATTCCTTTTACCATTGCGGGGCAACAATTCACTAACGGATACTATCTCGGTGACGGGATTTATCTGGAATGGTCAACCATTGAGAAGACATTTAGGTTTCCGCTATCTGAACAACAAACTTGGTTCAAGAGATATCAAAGAATCCGCAAGAAAAAATATTGGATGAGCATTTGGTGTTTTGCAAGGGCGTTGGCAGATCATAAAAAATCCAGCAAGACCATATAGCGTCAATAAAATTCGTCAAATCATGTATTGTTGTATAATTTTACACAACATGATAATCGATGAGGACGGGCGCAATATGTGTCCAGTTGATGAGGCGTTTTTGGATAATCCGGCAAACATACCACAACGCTCGTGGAATGAGAGAGTTGCGGTGCACGCTCAAATAGACAAAGAATGACGGGATCGAGAGACGCATCACAAGCTTCACGATGCACTAGTGGACCACATTTCGCAACTCCCGCCAAATTTCCGCCAACGTTAATTATTTTTTTTAATTATTGTAATGTTTTTAAATTTTTGTAATGTATTTTAATAAAAGTATTATGTTTTAGTTATAATATTGTTTTAATTAAAAATAAAGAAAAATAAATGATGGGGCCCAAATTTGGTGAAGAAAACGGGTGCTGTTGGCATGACTACGTCAGTTTATTGTTAGTTAGTGTGTCTGCTGACGTGACGCTGAGTTGACAGAACTAAGAGAATGTACATCGATTTAAGGGGTTTAACTAAGAGAAAATTGCATAACTTGAAGCATAAATAGTATATTTTCCGTATTAAATAATATAATAATACTTTAAAAGAGGATAAAGGAATATTAATTAATGTTGTATACGAAGTATAAAGATAGAAGGTGCAATGAACTTGGGGGATAGAGAAGACATCAGGGATGCCCTATGTGTTGGCAAGAACCATAGTCGAATTTATAAAATGTTGTGGCTTATTGATACCTATCACATGTATGTGCCCCTTTTAAATCCTTTTCTCTAACTTTTATAATTAAAAAATCCCCGATTTGTTCAATGTTTCTCCTAGATTTTATTGTTTGATTGGCTTTTGATTCGAGATGATATTGAATATTGATGGCACTTAGTGATGTACGTACAATTCCTACTTGGGGAGCCAACCTACCTAATCTTTTAATTTCATATTTTTTATAGGTGTTTATAATTCTAGTATAATATGATATAATATAATTGTCTAAACTATTAATTGTAAATTATAATTAGATTAAAATAGCTTTTAGAAAGACTCGTTATAACTTTTTTCCCGAATAGCGTATGTCTTTTTATAGATGAAGGAATATATAGTAAGAAATATATTAGTTATATATGTAACGAGTAAATAAAAATGCAATTATAGTCATTTCCAACCATTGTACTATTTGTGTCTATTTATGTGTATATCCATCTCTAAACTTAACATGTGTAATCTACTAATTATCTTTCCTCGTAGCATCACTTGATTTTAATACTTGTCATTATCAAATGGATAGCAATATGAGTAAGTACAAATGATAGATACTATTACCATTCCTCCTGTTATAATTAGTCCATTCATATGTAACTGCTAAATAAACAAAGATATACTTTTAATTATGTCAACCATATTATGGAACATATTGGTAAGAGCTATTGAAAGTTTGATAATATGGTTGCATAATTAATTATGCATCTCACAAACTTCCTGGTAATCATCACTATGTTCTATTTGTTTATTTTACAACTTTAATTTATTATGTATGTATGTTTCATGAATCTCCGTAATAAAAATAATGTTTTATAATTTGGGTTGGACAAGCCAGTTGAATCAACCTGTTAAATTGCGTAATGGAAAGCATGATGAGTATAATCAGCCGGGTTTTTTTTAAACGATAAATCTTAATATACTCCTAAATACCATTTATGTCCACTACGATATTTGAACTTTCAACCTCAAGGATGAAGGTTGAAAGATAAACACCTTACCACCAGGCCAATGGCCATTTGGTAATCAACCGGGTTAATATGTTACTTATGAATTGCTTTGATCCGAGATGGTTAACCGTGAACCGGGTCGGCTAGATAATATTAAAAGATTTATATGCTAAATCCGAAATTTTAGTATTTTAATTGAGCACTAACTTAGCATGTAAAATGTATTAACAACCGAGGTATATTACAGGCCCATGCGTTATGGTGGGGAGGAAGTTGTCTGATGAATTTTTATATGGACTCAAATCCTCGAGCCCATTTAATTCACAAAAAATCTTTCTCACTAATAGTTTTTACCAATTTCCTTAAATTCTGTTTACCGTACACGTAGTAATTATTTTTGCACGATTTTGGACTTTTGGTATATCAACAGATTGAAGTCATTACCCCAAAGGTAAATTTATACTTTACCTACCATTTATTAATAATATTTATTTATATTTATGTTCTTAATATTAAGAAACTAAATATGATTAAAAGATGAAGAGGGGTAAAATATAAATTTCTTTCAAGAAAAAACCTTGAAAACCTAATAATACAACACCATTTAAATATGATTAAAAGAGGCTTTTTTGGTGGGCAGGTTTGCCAATCCTAAACAAATACTAATTTTGGAACCCCTATTATAATTATAAAAATTAGTAATAACCCATATAGTAATATTACACTAAATATCATGGTTCATGTCTATAATGCTTACTTCTAATACTATTTTTCTAAATATAAATTGTGTATAGTATGTATAGTTTTTTTTTTTTTAATTTATCGTGGGGCTCTTATTTTAAAAACGTTGTAGTCACGGGCCTACCACATCTTTCTTCAGGGCCTGCCCTATTGGTGGGTGGAATAAAACGAATTAGTTTTTGCCGGATACTTTGGAATTAAAGTAAAGAACCAGAATAACAAAAATTGATATATATATATATATATATATATATATATATATATATATATATATATATAGGGTCGAGTTATATTGAGAACCCTGATTTCAAAAAGAACTCTGAGAACTCTTATTAGCCAATTAGGATTTAGTAAATTAATTTTGATTTATTTAATTCATATTAATTATTCAGGGGTATTTAGGACATTTTACAAAAAAAAAATTAATTCCTTTTTTGAAAACTTCCTAAAATTTAGGAATTATTATTGAAATATTATTATTATTTTATTATTTTTGTCGAGTCGGTTGTGCATATATGTTTATTCCGGTAATTAATTTTTTTTTTCGTAATTAGTGTACATCAGTGTTCTTTTTCCGTAATTGTTGCATATATGTTATTTTACAATTTTGAAACATAGAAATATCATCCTTTACGGTAGAAATTGGTTTACCAAAAACATATATGTAACATAAAACATACATGTAACATTAAACATACATGTTGAATAAACGAAATACATATCGAAATTTTAGAAAAACAGTTACAATAACACAATGTATTCGAACAATAACATATTTGCATCCAACTAGCTTCTCGTGTGCAAGATATGGAACATCTAACTTTTATTAGCAAGATCTCCCACTAATCCAACTTATATTCCATCTAATTTTCTCATTTGTCTTCTCAAGCAGAGCCTATTACGTTTATGACAATAAAAAAAGATATTATTGAAGAACATATATGCAAACTCATGAGACATCAATGAATAATTTTGTTTGAATAATGGACATTTAAGCAAAAACAAAAACACAAAGATGATAATTTTTTCAGAATACACATACCTTTAGAGGATTATATCTTGCCGGAGTTAAATTTCCATACATCATATTGAATAATTTTTTGTTAATAACGAACATATATGTCAATGAACATATATGCAAAAATAGAAACACAGAGATGATAATTTCCGGAATAAACCTGGCTGGAAACAGACGGCTTTTCACCCCAATCGCATGAAAAAAACTGAAGATTTCTCCGGTACATCAACTCTGGTCACAAAACTACAACTTTAAATCAGACTCCAACTTTAAATCCACATCCTACAAAATTAAAACTTTAAATTTTCCTAACAGCAACACTAAAAAAATTGATAACAAAATCACCAAATCTGAAATTGGGGACGATAATATCGACAACAAAGATTTTGTGACCCGGGTCACTGTGAGCCATCGAATTACCCCTGGATTTAAGCAAATCTGAAATATCACAAAATACAATTCAATTAGAGATTGTTATGACTCTAGGTGGCATTTTATCGAACAAGTGGTGTGCAGAAAATAAATAATCCAATAATATACATATACAAATAACCTTAAACCAAAAAAAAAGAGGGATTTAAATCTTTAATTTTGATTTAATTTTGTTGACAAATAGAAAAGGAATTCAAAAAAAAAAAGAAGATTAAACCGAAGAAGAATTGGGGTTACCTTCATAATTTTATATCGATTCCCCCAACCGCCGTCGCACCGGCAAGCACCGGCAAACACCGTCAGCTTCAACATTTACACCGCGGCCATATGACCAGTAAATATATTGCGATAGAGAACGGTGTTTCTGATTGGCATTTTATCTTAGATTTCCGTAAATAGAGATTGTCGGTAGATTTGAAAGGGGTGGTAACCACCGGATCCCTAATTCCGCTGCCGCCGCTACAGATACTTGTTTTTAATGATGGTCGGTACCATTGCAATCGGAAAAAGACGATGATATCAATGGTGGTACTGGTGGGCGTTAGTTCGGCCAGTAAGTGAGCGGAAATGATGGAGAAAAGTTGTGGTGGGTTTTGTTTTTGAAGAAAGAAAAGTAATGGAGGTTTTTTGGAGAGAGAGTTAGATTTGAAGAAAGGAAATAGAGAGATAGTGAGAGAAATGCACGGATCCGTTTTTTATTTTGTCAACATTATAATATTACCCTTTTCATTTAATATTTACTAAAAATGTGATTAATCAATTTATGAAAATCGTATAATCAATCTTAACCTTTAATTTCAAAAATCAATGGACCAGATTAAAATTGAATAGTTCTCAAAGTTCTTTTTAAAATCAGGGTTCTCAATATAATCCTTCACTATATATATATATATATATATATATATATATATATATATATATATATATATATATATATATATATATATATATATATATATATATATATATATATATATATATATATATATATATATATATATATATATATATATATATGTATATATATATATATATATAGTGTAGAATTAGAATCAGAACCAATTAAGGCTACAGAACCAACAGAACTCAATCTAAACCATTGATTAATATTGGTTTGTATGGATGTCATTCATGCATGTATACATATATGTATAGATAACACTTATGTATACATACATGAAAACATATACATATATGTATACATGCATTAATGATATCCATGCAAACCAATATTTGGGGGTCCCTCATCAAATACATTAATATGTCTTTCATGATCATTTCATTTCAAAAATCAATGGTTTAGATTGAGTTCTGCTGGTTATATATATATATATATATATATATATATATATATATATATATATATATATATATATATATATATATATATATATATATATATATATATATATATATATATATATATATATATATATATATATATATATTTGTGATGGGCGTAAATTTGTGTCTCAATCAGGTTACAAAAAAAAATGAAATAAACTATAAAACATGGAATTTTGAATCTCAAGCAACACAAATAATGATGTATTTTGGATTGAACGGTTTAAGCCAAACCACCCATACCTTTCTATGGCCTCTCGCATGTTGCGTACCACCTTTTTAGGTCTGTTGTGCGAGTTAATATGTATTTTAGCGAGTATGAAAAAGATATAATAACTTGAGTTATGAGTAATAAGTATATAGTTGGTGAATTTAAAATAGGGAATGAGGGAATGTTGA
The DNA here is from genome assembly GCA_963853835.1 of Calendula officinalis. Classification (NCBI taxonomy): domain Eukaryota; kingdom Viridiplantae; phylum Streptophyta; class Magnoliopsida; order Asterales; family Asteraceae; genus Calendula; species Calendula officinalis. The sequence continues at coordinate 6,405,883 of OY970827.1, forward strand.
GGTGACTCTAAAATGAGTGTTTGATTTAGGGCATGTTTGAGAAAGCTTATTAAAGAGGTTTATTAGCTTAATAAGCTCAAAATTGCAAGCTTTTTTAGGCTTATTAAGCTTATAAGCTAATAAGCCTTCTTAATAAGCTTTCCCAAACACCCCTAAACTACCACATAACTTATATTTAACAAAATCGAGGTGGAAAGGCACGTAGGACAGGATGAATGCACAGGTATATTACATTCACGTGCCAGGCAAATGACGTAGGGACACCTCATCATTGGGAGGAGATCGAATAAAAAAGACTAAAAAATGATCATGCAGATTTTCGATATTAAATTAAATCCATATGTATAGATGTCAGTAAATCACGTGATTTCCTCGTGCAAGAACCAGTTTTGTTCCAATTGGGCGTTGTGGAGAGTCGGAGGCTTGGAAGTTGGAACTTACCACTCTTCTCCTCTCTGTATCCGTTGGTGCACCAGAATTCCCGTGCACCCCTGCCGCACTGCTCACATTTATCATGGATGATATATTTATTTATGCATATAATAAGAATTAGCGATTTTTGTTTGCGTCATATTTATATGTATCAAGACATGGTACGATTATATAAGTGGAACATGATATCTTCAACTCTAGGCCATATAAGATATTGATTGTGTTGCACGGAATATATATATGTCTGTCACGGTTCACAACTCTTTTTGCACAACAATTTTTTTCTCGTGTCAATCACGATAATGATTATTTCTCATAAATTATGAGCAAAAATCAACCACATCAGTATGCTCTTTATAAACTATAACATCCTTAAAAATTGTTAGATAAAAGAATATTTTAATACGTTTAAAGCTGTTAAAATGTAACAAGTTCCAAATTTAAACCAAAATGGTTGTGAGTTTTTTTTTCAACCTTTGACCTAGAAAAAAGATAGATATGACCGGTACCCTTTTTCAAAATGGTCCCAATGGTAATTGTCTTATATAAATTGTGGTTTTTGTATTCAAACAATATTAGGATCAAAATACACACATTATGTAATACTGCGTTTGAAATTCAAAGTGACAGGTTGGATAATGCCTCACCAATTAATAGTAGATATTTATTGACAAATTAGAGAGAGAGAGCCATGGTAGGGAGACAATATAGTTTTATAATAAATGAGAAAAAACATTGAATAAGGATACAAACAATATTAAGTCATTATTTGGGTTCCATGTTTCTAATTTATATTATTGGGTTCCTACCATTTTCTTCATAGGAAAGTGACAATTTTAGATAAAATTAAACATGTGCACCAATTAAAATTTGAAGTAATAATACTTTACTAAAATCTACACATGTTCTTAAAACAGTTTATTGTAATACTATGTTGTCACAATTTAGTGCAATGCTCTTAATGTATTGTATAGAATTATATCATAAGTAATTAACGCATGTAAATTCAGTATGTTGATCGTTAATACATGGGTGTTGATTCGTACAGAGCAACTTTTATCCATACAGAGCAAATTCATTCAAAATGACAATCATACCCTTAATGGGAGGGGTGAAATGCAAAATGTGTTAAAAATAAAGGAAGTACATGATTGTCATTTGGAATGTGCTCTATATGGATAAAAGTTGTTCTGTACGAATCAGCTCCCTTAATACATAGATGAGGATAGAATCCGTTGAAATCACATAATTTCTAGAAAACAACATTTAAAAACCAGATGTTATTTTTCTAAAAAAGGCAATGATTATTTTATAAGGATAGTACAACTTGCATGGATTCCAAATACTAAGATTTCATGTCACCGTGATTTTTCCGTAAAGTTAATTCTCTCAAATTAGAATATCATATAATACCAAGAAATAATTCTCTTTACGTACTTCAACTAATTAAGCACCTAAATAGTGCTGAACATTTTGTCCAGAGTGAGGATAACACTTTGCGGCCGTCCCCATAGGAACGTAACTCCCACTTGACATCGGCAACGGAAAACCAATCCCAGCAGCCGTCGGCGGCCGGCTTTCACTGACTTTCTCGAGTGTTTGAACTTGATTTTTGAGGAATTTCATATAATGAATAGCTTCATCGAGCATTGAAGCTGTATCCATCTTTGTACCACCGGGTACAAGTCTTTGAAGTATCCTGATTCTCTCACTAATCCTCTCTCTCCGGTGTCTCGCCGCCACACTTTGTGGATCTTTAGATATCTTCACATTCCTTCGTTTCGGCGGCTTAACAGATTCTGGATCAATGTTAATCGGTTGCATTGCTGCTATACGAAATATCATCTCTCTCATCGCCGCCATTGAATTCCGTTTCTGCATCTCATGACCACCGCCTGGTGTTTGTAATTGTGCCGGAGATATGGTGGTTGTTGACGGGTTCATGATTGAAGGTGAACCGATAAAATGCAATTCTTCAACCGAAGTGTTCGGGTTGGTGGAGCTGCTGTTTCCTTGATCGGTTGTTGGGTTCTGATCGTCACCATAAAGTCCGGTGAAATCAGGGAGCTTTTCGAGCTGCATGAGCATCATCATCTCGGTTTGGTCGTCGGAATTAATGGACTTGAGAAACTCAATGTCCATTGGAGTAATATATAATTGTTTCTTTTATAGTAAATGTTTTATTGTAAAAAAAGGAATGATAGTGGTGGTGAAAAGCAAATGGGCAGAGGGATGGGTAAACTAAAGAGAAGAGGGAGATAGACTGGAAGTTTTTATCAGAAATGTTGCAGAGAAATAGAGAGAGATGTGTGTTTGTATGAGAGGGAGAGAGAAAAATGAGTTAACTTTTGTTGTGAGAAAACCCTATCAGTTCAACAGGAATACATCTATGTATATATATATAACAACTCGTTCATTATTTAATATTTATCTGTATATATGTATATATATTTGTTTGTTTTTGTTTTGGATTTTAGATACAAGGATATAAAATAATTCAATCTAATTTTATATGTAAAATGCTATTTTTCTAATGTCACGAAGTTGGTGAGATTATCCTTGTTTCTTTATTTTTTTTATGGATTTCCATAAATTATTGCCTTTTTTTAGTTTTTAAATCGAATTATTGATGAATTTCAAATACATAAATAGTTGAAATTATTCACAGCTTTAATTTGTTAATAATTGACGTTATTATAAATCTTAAAACATAAACTACATATTTTCATTAGAGCTATATATGTGTGTTTGTGTATTAAATATAAATAATTAACTGTATATTATAAATACTAAATTGAAATTTAAGTTTACTAATCTCTAGATCTAAAAAATACATGCCTTGTGCATATTTTAGGTATTCAGAAAGCTGTGAACAAATACGTGAGTATAAACATGAATTAAAACCTAGCTAGCTAGCATTATACCAGACAACTCAAAATCACTAGCTAAATCAGCTTAATCTAGGTGCATGCATTTTTCTCGTTATTAATAGTTCATCTAACCAATTTATTAATTCATCCATACAACATTAAAAAAAACCAAAATATTTTCTGAATAATTACGACTACATATTATTTTTGTACATTAAAAGGTTTTAATGATAATGGTAAACATGTCATATTCTTGTAAAAGGCATCACTAGCTTGCTCACCTGTCAAAACCCGAGGTTGGGTCAGCAAGAGTGTTGGCCACTGCGGCTCTTATATATATTACTAGCTACAAAACCCGCCCGATGGGCGGGTATACTATAAATTTTAGTATGTAGAAAAATGTCCAAAAACTTTATATACTTCTAAATGACATAATAATCGATAGATGTGATGATGATTTTGTACAAAAAAACGGTAAATGAAGAAATGTTACATATAAATGTTACATATAGTTATTTGTTTCCTTCGCTAATTGATCTTTTAAATATTTATTTGTTTCCTTGTATGTAGGATCTTTTAAATAGTTATTTGTATGTACGATCTTTTAAATATTTATTTGTTTCCTTGTATGTAGGAAGTCGTATATGGAGCATATGAATGTAGACCGTAAGCCGTACCAGATTCGTTTGCCGTATATGGAGCATATGAATATGAATGTAGACCGTAAGCCGTACCAGATTCGTTTGTATTAGTGCAAATGACGTGGACCAATCAGGGAATTCCAAGTGGCATTATGGACGAATAGGAATGCTTGGAATTGCCATGGTGTCAAACCCTCTTCAAATTTAGACCTCATATATAGGGTAGGATTTACTTTGGAAATATGAAAGCTATATAAACTAATAAGAAAAAACAAATTAGAGATTATAAATATATATATAAAGCTTTTTGTTGTTCTCACTTGGTCGTTTTTTGATTTTATATTGGAAAATAGATGCTAATTCAACATATTAAATAAAATATATATATATATATATATATATATATATATATATATATATATATATATATATATATATATATATATATATATATATATATATATATATATATATATATATATATATATATATATATATATATATATATATATATATATAGTAGTGGGTTCATGCGAGAACACTATGTTTGCGAGAAACGCGAGAACATGTTTAAACCATTAGATTAAGAGATCTTGTGGCTAAGATAATTGATGCCAATTTCGTAAATTAAAAACATAAATTTAAGGGTGGAGTGGTAATACAGTAAATTGGTTTTAATCTAATTAAAGAAATACCCCAAAACCTCCCAACTACCCCATATCTCAGCATATCGACACACACAATTGTGTGTGTCTTTTGAATCTCTCTCCATACATTCCGGTCGGCTAACAACAACCACCACCATCACCGCCAATCAAAGCTGGAGAAAATGTTGCGATTCCAACGAAAAGCTTGTAAACAAACACACACTTGAGTGTGTGTGTGTTTAGGTTTTACCTCATCTCTCCTCGATTGATATTGTGAACGGTTTCCGGTCATCGCCTGCCCACCACCGCCTGCTCCGCCAGTTTCACCACCACGTATATGTGAGATCTGGGTTGTAACTCTCCCACAATGCCTGAACCACCGGTTGCACCGCCACATAGATGCAAGATCTGGGTTCACCGACGCCTTCAACGCTTGTCCTCCGCCGCCGGTTAACGCTCTCAGATCTGGGCTGAGTTCAAGAAAACATCGTGGTTTTTGCAAGTAAGAATCTAGATTTTTGGGGTTAACAATCATTTATCCGCACAACTACACGACCAGATCCGGTGATTTAGAACTACACTGCTCACTCGTCCCATGATTCCGGCGATTCAGGCTTCACAACCGCCGCCCTCTATCTCTAATATCCAGCGATGACGGAATAAGGGTTCATATCAGTGCATTTGTTCAATAGTGATCTAGGGGTTCACATAAGTTCATTTGTTCACTAGTGATCTAGGGGTTCAGATTTGTTAATAATTTGTTCAATAGTGATCTTGTGCAATAAAATTCATTAGTGAACAATGAAATCAAAAATCATGTGGATGGTATCTTGTGCAATAAAGTTCATTAGTGCACAGTGAAATTAAAATCAAGTTGATGGTATCTTGTGCACTAAAGTTCATTAGTGAACACTACAATGAAGTTTTAAATGATTGAAATTAAATCCTGTATATTTAAATTAGTAGCATATGACAATTTGAAAAGCATAGATTCATTGATTCAATCCGTTAGATGGTGTTAGATGATGATTTTGGTGAGAAAGATGAAGAAGAACAATTAGGGCTTTTAGAGAGAGAAAGTAGAGAGATGGTAGAGAACAATTGCTGGAATGTTGAAATGATAATTGTGCAAAAGTTAAGAAATTAAGCCTTACACTTTGGTATTTATACCATGGCTTAATTCCTTGTTAGTTAGGACCATTTCCTAAATAAAACTTAACATATATACAATGTTACACTTTACCCCCTAGACTATCTATTACAACTTTCTAGTACCTAACAATCTCCCCCTTTGTAATAGTAGACTAGGTTGCATATCTTTGAAGACTTCTGTGTTTGTAAGGCTGGAGCTGAGAATTGAACCGTTGAGCAGTTATGTTGATAAAACAGCATCAGCCTTTAATCATCAGTGACAGACATACTTTTAATCGGCTTTTCAACCAATATAGAGTATTCCAGAAGACTTCATGCAAATCGACTGAATGTAGACCCATAGATAGAGCGGTTAGCAGCGGAAGTCCTTTCTTGAAGTTGTGGCGTTTGTCGATTTGCTGCAGATCCTTGGTTCCTGATGTTTGTTGAAGTTGAAGCAGTGCGGAATGTTGATATGTTGTGGATTTTCTGACCGTTGTTGATAATGTTGGAGTACGGTCATAGAATCCCTTATCTGATTTATTGACTGTTGTTGATAAGATTGAAGTACAGTCATCAGATTTTCTATCAGACGTAGTGACCGTTGTTGATAAGAATGGAGTACGGTCGTCTGATCTTCGCACAAGAATGTATCAGGGTAACCCAGGATCACATAGATTGCCTGTTAGCACAACAGTTACAGAAACTATGTGACCTACGTTCAGTGTTGGCATTGATGTTAGCACTGGTAGGATTTACATTCAATCATCGTGGAATACCAATAATTTTGGTATCACTATGAATGTTCCGGCAATATCTCAAAGATATGCTTGGTAGAGTGCCTGTGTCCTAGAGAAATTTAATTCGGTTCTACACTCTATATGTGGACAAACGAAGGCGAGGACTGGAGGTGGGTCCTCTTTTTCAATATCAACAATCTCCAAATGAGATGTCGATAGTGGATGTGGTTATCTCCGTGATTTTGAAACAAGTACTTTTTGTACTTGAGTGGTCAGTGGGGGTTGTGCATTACATCACTGGGTCCATGATGTCTTAATCAGAAAGCAACATATGCAATCCGATATAGATGAGGTTACCCGGTCATTTGCTCGGTTTAGGGAGGGTTTTCCGTTTTCTTTTAACCCTTTCACACACGCTCCTCACTCAACTCACTTTTTCATTTTTTCAACCACACCCTCGTTTTTGTTTTTACCATGTGATAAGCTGATTTGCACCCCATACTTCATACCCCCTCTCAATTTTTACCTCAGCGCACCCCAATCAAGATCCCATGATACTTGATTCTGCTCACCTAGACCTAGGGACCCTCACTTTTTAGTTCCTATATTGTCGGTGGCTCCGGGGAAGATCATGCTGGGTTTAGCAGATCATAGGAGTAATTTGAGAGTGGACTATTACGCTCATGTGCATTTTAATCAGCTTTTTGAAGATGTTTCATTTTAGGAGTTTCACATGGATTTTAGGTAACACCGGACTCACTTAGAGTATCCGTTAGCACACGGTATGAATCGGTAGTCGTTTGCACAATTGTTGGTTCAAATGTGTGACCTGCATTTAGAGTTGGCGTGATTTTAGCTCTAGCAGGATTTCCACTCGATCCTCGTGAAACATCAGATTGTGATGCCACTACGAGTGTTCCGATGGATTCACGGAGATCCATGTTTGTAGTGCAGGTGTCCTATATTGGAAATATTCTTGGGGGTGAGAACTAGACACACTGTGCATACAAAGAGACTTAACCCGGGGCAGGAGGTTATTATTATTCAATACCGACATACTCCGAATGAGTAGTCAGTAGCTTTTGTGTTACGTCCCCTGATGAAATGAAACAAATCCCTATTGAGAGGAATTTGAGTAGTTGGTGGTGGTGTGCATTTGCTTTACTGGGCCAGTAAAGTCTAGTGAAACATTCAACGAATGAGTGATCACCTATTTAATTGGTTGCTCGGTTTGTTTTCGGTTTGGATGCACTCATAAGGTGTGTTTTCTTTGATTTATCATGTTTTCACATCACCTTGCACTCACCTATTACTATACCCTAGACCTAAACCCTCACATTTACCAGTTGGCTGAAATATTTCCCTGGGAAGGTGTGGCCGGATCTGGCAAACCATGGGAAGGTATGTCTTTTGAAGTAGTAAGTAACGAGAATTAAAAGAATTTGTAATAAACAGATGCAATCTTTACTAGAGAACTAGTAAAGAGATCGTTTACGGATATTACAACAACTTATGATTAACGTTACAAACATAAAACTTTTTATTTGGGTATTTTGTTTTTGTTTTTCTGAATTTTCTCCCCCTAGAAATAATAATTCTCCCCCTAGAATTAATATTTATCCCCCTCGACAAAACAAAAGTAATTGACAAGTTTTGAGATCGAAGGACGTACCTTATACCTCGTCGGAGGGTTGAAAGAGAGGTTTTGCGGTTAAGCTTGATTGAGATTTGTGGTTTCTTTTAAGAGCGGGTTCTGAATCTGTTTTGATCAGAAGCCATTTTCCTTTGAGGACCGGGTTTCAAGCTGAAGTACTTGAAAGCCATTCTGTTGAGGCTCGAGTTATACACTGAAGTGTGTATAAGTCATTCTGGTGAAATGCGAGTTATACACTGAAATGTGTATAAGTCATCCTCCAAACTCCAAACACCTTTCTGGTAATTCTACATAAAACAATTAAAACATGTTTGGTACCCAATTATGTATGGGTCCTATACGATTAGTGACAGATGTTTTATGTAAAATTGTTTTAAGATCAATTTAGAGCTTTGGAGAACCGCAAGGAGGCAGTTCAGAAGTTGTGGATTTAACGACCCATTTTAAAGATTTTCCAGAGGATTGAATAATCCAATGAGATTTTTCATTTTTGATCCATGTGTATTTCACAAATGTTGAAGATTTGGTCGTTGTTTTGTTGTCGCTGTTTGAGGAACCTGAAGACTTTGGCTTAGGTGCGGAAGATCCTCGAGAAACTTTGCGACGAGAAGACGAGTGTTTATCAGAGATTGGTGGGCTTTTGGAAGAACTCTTCGCCTTTTTGGAAGCATGTGAAGATGAACCTTTTTTATTTGGTTTGTGTGGATGAGAGACAGATTTCTTGCATGGTTGTGGAAAACATGTTTTGCATGATTTTATAATTTTACCAGATTTATGGAAAATATTGATTTTTAAACCACATGGAGCATTTAGCTTAACAAAAAATCGATCATCATTCTGAGAAATTTGTTTATTTGTAGATTTATCTCTCAATATCTTTTTACCAAGTTTTTCAGATTTGACACACACATTACCAAAATCAGGTGAGTAATTTACAGGTCGATAAACAGAAGCATCATACACAGTTCCAAATGCAAGTGCCGGAGATTTAAATTTTTTGGAGTTGTTATTGTTAATTTTAACAGTGGAAGAAGAAATTGAAGACGTATATGGTCTAGACTTCTTAAGCTCGCAAGGCTTCTTAGGCGTGCTAGACTTAGACGAACTCGGCTTCTTAGACTGCACATCTCCTTTGACTCCATTGGGCTTGGGCTCCTTGCTCCGAGGCTCTAAAGTACTAATGGAAGCATTTAGGACAGGTGAATTAGAGTTTCTCCTCAAGATGATTGGAACTGGGTTTGTTGGTGCTGGTCCTAATAAAGAGGCTTTTGAATTTTGAGAAACAGTATTGTTCGTTGTAGTTTTTAATTCTAAAATGGTGTCCTCTAAATTATGTATTTTTGTTTGAAGATTTTCCTTTTCTTTGTCAAATGCTTTGTGGGTTTCATCAATTTCAGATTCAAGTTGAACAATTTTCTTTTCTAAAATCAACGGTGGAACATAAAGCTTTGGTTCAATTGTTTGTTTTAAAACTTCATTTTCAGAGATGGAAAATTCTTCTGGAGTGACAATCGGGAAGTACTCATTGTTTTCAAATTTGCTTTATTCTTTTCATATGTATAGTTCAATTCAGAATAGTTAAAGCTGATTTGAGCGTGTTCCTTCTTTTCTCTGTTGAACTTCTCGATTTCTGCTTCTTCGTCCGGCATATGAAGAAAGCTTTGCCAGATTCCCAAGTTCATGTAGTCATAGTTGTATAATGTTGGGAGAACATTTGCAGCTTTTTCCAGAGGGCGGGTATTCTCAGCTCCGAGACCCACTTTTGACTTGAACGATCTGAACTCTTTTGGTTGGTTTAATTTTATCGTTTGTTCAGTGTGACCAGCTTTCACAATCGTCTGTTCCAGTTTTGAGATGTGTTCTTCAGCATTTTCTTTCTTGACAGTAAGACTGTGTATGGTTGCTGATTGTTCATCGATTTCCTTTTTAAAGCAGTTTGTTATGTTTGTGATTTGTTCTTTTAGTTTTTGAATTTCGTTATCAGCTGTCTTCAACTTATCTTGGTAGTCTTTCATCTTGATATCAGCAGACTTCATCCATGTTTGCTCTCGACTGAGTTGAATAGCTAAATCATTTATCAGCTGCTTGGAGTCGTCTTTATCACTTGACACCGTCTTCATCGTCTTTAGGTTCGAAATTTCAAGATTTTTTGTATTAATGATGTGATTTAGACGATTTACTTCACTGGTGTGAGCAGCATGAAATGTTGACAATTGTTGTTGTAACTCTTGTGTTTTTTGATTTGAATGATTATTTTGATTTACTTGAGGAACAAGAGTTTCAAGTTGACGACGAAAGGTTAAATTTTCTGCCTTTAATTTTGAGATTTGTGCATTTGATTCATTAGTTGTGTTTACTTGTTGTTGTAAACTTTCTTGTAATTCAGAAATCTTAAATTGAAAAGAAGATTTTGACGTAGACAGCTGATTTTGTAATTCCTTGTTTATTTGTTTTAATTGAAGAGAACATTGACTTAAATCATTTAAAAGTTGTGCTTTTTCAGATTCTAAAACAGTAATTTGTTTCGTCAACTGAGATTTCTCATCAATTTTAAGTAAAAGTTTTTTATTAAATAAGGAATTCTGTGATTTATCAGTGTCTGAGTCAGATAGAAAAAAATCAAAAAAAGAAGAGTGTACCTCATTTTCATCATTTTGTGGAACAAACAGCTCATCCCTCAGTTCAGTGTGATTATCAAAATTTGATAAAGAAGAACTGGTTATCTCACTTTCCTTGTTGGCTTCTTCCTTGAATCTATCAGAACCATAAGTATTCTCTCTTTCCATTAAGTACAAATTTGCTGCATGTTCTTCATCTTCAGCTAACACTTTTGCAGTCTGAATTTGTTTATAGTATTTGCTAGCTTTTATCGCATTGGCAAGATCTTTATCCATATTTTTGCAATTAGGGGTAAAAGTCTTTGAGTTTAACAATGTGAAAATCTTCTTTTAAAACCTCAAAAAAAAAAAGTAAACTTTAAAGGTTTTTAAAATGTTTAAAAAAAATTGAGAATTTAATCGGTTTTGAAAAATAGAGAATTTAAAAATTGTGACTTGTATTTCTAATTAACGTGTATTTCTAATGGACTAGAATAAAATGAGTTTTAGTTGATGGGCTGAAAAGACAAAAAAAAAAGGGTATCGCATTTGGGCTTTATCTGTTTTTTTTTCTTTTGTGAATTAAACCCAATCCTTTTATTGGGATGTGAATCAATTGTGGCAAATATGAAATTCTCTTCAGTTCGAGGACGAGAGAAGCAGGTCGGGAACGAACAATGGACGGAATCAAAAATCAATTGTTGCCGAGGTCCAAAATTGACGACGTCGAGGCTGAGATCGTCGAGGAATCAATTGCCGAGGTCAAGAATCAGAATCCAATTAACATCAATCTGTGGGATCAATTGATTTTGCCGTCGAAGCCGAACGCTTTCAAAAGCCAAACACTTTCAATTTTTCAAAAGCCTAACAGTTGAATCGATCCGAACAAACTTGAATCAGATTGTTTGAACGATTGGAAGTCGACTGTTTGTTTGATTTTCGATTAAAAGATTGTTAGAATCGATCGTTTGATTGAAATCTGATGAAATCTGATTTTCGATTTGAAGATCGTTTGTTTGTTTGATGAAATCGATTTGAAATCTGATGAAAGATTGTTTGTTTGAAGATTGTTTGTGTTGAAATCAGTTATGTGATGAATCTGTTGATATTGAGTCGATAGTGATTTCAAGCCGAACTTGTTCTTGAGTTTTGGAGAAGCCGAACTTGGTTGTGACGAACTTGAGCCGAACTTAGGCTTGTTTAATGTTCGGGCCGAACTACTAGTGGGCCGAAGACTTGGAAGTTCGGGCCGAAGATGATTGGGCCGAACAATTGAAGAGCCGAACTTGGGCCGAAGACTTTGAAGGCCGAACTTGTTCTTGAGCGGTGACGAACACAGTTACGTTCTTCAAAAAAGTCTACAATTTTGATCCTAGATTCTTCAATTCTTAACCAAATTCAGTGATTCCAATCCCAAAACGTTAGAAAACACTTTTCTAACAGTTTGATACAATCAAACAGCTCAAAACGGATCAAATCATGCTTCGATTTTGGATTTTTCGGTAAAATTTTGAGTTTTCAAGTTTTTCACAAAAATCTCCAAATTGAGATGAATACTTGATGGATTGCAATGAAATTTGATTCTAATGTGCTTAGAATCACTGGAGAAACATGATTATCCACTAAAAACAACGATTTCTAACAAAAATTTTGAGGATTAATTCACAGCTCTTTTCAAAAAAAAAAAATCCAAAAACTTCAAATATGGATCGATTGAGCACGACTTTGGATCTATTCCAAGTGGATTGTGCTCTGATACCAATTGAAAAGCATAGATTCATTGATTCAATCCATTAGATGGTGTTAGATGATGATTTTGGTGAGAAAGATGAAGAAGAACAATTAGGGCTTTTAGAGAGAGAAAGTAGAGAGATGGTAGAGAACAATTGCTGGAATGTTGAAATGATAATTGTGCAAAAGTTAAGGAATTAAGCCTTACACTTTGGTATTTATACCATGGCTTAATTCCTTGTTAGTTAGGACCATTTCCTAAATAAAACTTAACATATATACAATGTTACACTTTACCCCCTAGACTATCTATTACAACTTTCTAGTACCTAACACAATTTGACGGTAAACAATACAATAAAATTATTTAAATTACTAGCTTATTACAGTTTATTGGTGAACACTACACTTTATTGTTAATATAACTGAAATTAAATCATGTATATTTAAATTATTGGTGAACACAACCAAAAATAGTAATATAATAATACAAATGAGTAATTCAGAATAAAATCAAATGCATGAAGAACGAAATTTAAAAAAAAAAGCACGGAAAAAACTGTTTTCAATTTGAATCCTATAAAATAGCATAATAGGTTAAGATTCCTTCAATTTAAAGATGGAAATAATAAGTTTCAAGTAATAACTGATTTCAATAATAATCAATAAAAATATATAAATGGTTACAAAAGACTCTTTTGCCCTTATATATTAAAAGCCTAGTTAAATAAAATGAGTGGTCTAGATGTGTTCTCACTGTTCTCGTAAAAAGGGTGTTCTCGCATGAACACACCCCTATATATATATATATATATATATATATATATATATATATATATATATATATATATATATATATATATATATATATATATATATATATATATATATATATATATATATTAAACTTATATAGTTGAAAGAAAAAGTCCATACTAAACAGTTATTTTGAAAGTTTATGTTTTTTTGAAAGTTTGCATTAATTTTTTTTAGTTTATCCTTATGAAAATAATATACTTATTAGTAACATAATTTAGAATATTTGAAATATAAGACTACCCGTATCGCATGACCCCTGCATCGGTCGTGACCGCCACCCAGGCGTCCCCCGACGCGTCGCCCCCGTTACGCCGGTCGTCCCCGACGCGTTGACCGTGTCCAACGGTCGACTATTCGACCGTTCCCATCCGACCTCAAACGGCTCCATTTCACCCCCAAACGGCTATATTTTCCACCACCAACACCCCTTTTAAACTTAAATTTTACCCCTTTTTTTACCTTATAAATACCCAATCTTTTTCTAAAAAATTTCACACTTCCCATTTCTTTTCTTCATACTTACTCAATCACACACACTATCTTAAAAATGAGTTCCAACGATGAAATGAATGTCGCTAATTTCATTTTTGGCGACGAGGAGGAGGACAAGATTATACATCTTGGTTTTTTACAAACGGCGGCCGCGTTTCTTGAAGGTTCCAGTTCTAGTATCCCTAGAACTCCAAGAAGATACGTGCATAGGGACCGTGGAGGTGCGAATGACCGTCTCGTGGCAGCTTACTTCGCTGAAAATCCGACATATAACGAGCAAGATTTTCGTAAACGTTTCAGGATGAGCCGTGATCTTTTCACACGCATTGTTCGCGATCTCACTAATACAGTCCCATTATTTGCGCAACGTTATGATGCACTTGGCAACGCAGGTACTTCTCCGCTAATGAGGTGCACGTCTGCAATTCGTCAGTTAGCATACGGCACCGTACCGGATGCTCTAGACGAATACTTACAAATTGGTGAGAAAACTAGCCGTGATAGTCTCGCAGAGTTCTGTAAAGGGGTTATGCACTTGTATGGAGATGAGTTTTTGCGAAAGCCTACTCATACTGATGTGGCGAAGCTATACGCTTTTCATGAGGAGAAACATGGGTTTCCCGGTATGCTAGGAAGCATTGATTGTACTGATTGGCCTTGGGCTCAATGTCCAAATGCTTATCGTGGGCAATATGTTAGAGGGGATCACAGGAACGAACCATTCATTTTACTTGAAGCGGTTGCCTCACAAGATTTGTGGATTTGGCACGCGTTCTTTGGTGTCGCCGGGTCGAACGACATCAACGTGTTACGAGCATTCCATATTTTCAATGATCTCAAAGACGGGAAAGCACCTGAGGTACCCTTTTTGGCAAACGGGGTGTCTTACAAATGGGGATATTATCTTACTGACGGGATATATCCGGATTGGTCTGTTCTTGTTAAGTCTATTTCACACCCAAATGCGAATGATGTTAAGCGGGTGAACTACAAGAAAGCATACGAGGCTGCAAGGAAAGACGTAGAACGAGCATTTGGCGTTCTAAAGAAAAAATGAGGTATAATAAAAACGGCTGCAAGGTCCCCAAATGTTAACAGAATAAGGGATATAATGTACACATGTATCATATTACATAATATGATTATCAAAGACAAAGGAAGGGCGATATGTCCCGACTTTCATCCGGAAGAGCGACATAGTGAACTTGACCCCGTACGATCACATGAGGAAGTATTGCAAGTTATCAGGGAGATCCATAATCAACAAACTCATTTAAATCTTAGATCTGATTTGGTGGAACACATTCACTAGTACAAAATTAGCTTTTAGCCACGCTTTTTTTAAACAGTCTCGCCACAGATTGACTTGTTCGTGTGGCTAAATCTCAAAAATGATGTTCTAATGTTGTTTTAGCCACATTTTAACTAAATTACCGTGACAATTGCAAATTAGATTTGAACACTTTCGCCACGATTTAACATGATAAACGTGTCCATTGCTAGCCACGGTCATGTAGCGTGGCCAAATGTCAGATTTTTCGCCATGATTTTTTTGTTAAAATGTGACATTATTTTGCCACGGTTAATACGTGAGGCAAAAGACATATATTTAACCACATGAATCAACTACTTGTGTGTCCAAAAATTGGTATTCGTTCGCCACATGAATTCATTGTTGTTGAAAGAAGTATACAACCACGATCATTATTGTGTGTGTCAAGTGGCTATACGATAAACAATACTCACTCAAAAATTTCTTTTATCTGTGTGGCTATATGATGGATATTTGCCACATCCTAAAACAAGTCATGATAAAACTAAAATTACGTGTGGCTATAACCTAAATAATAGCAATGGTAAAGGTAAGGTTAAAATTTTGTCTCTATAATTAGTTTATAACCACGATTTAATTGTATATGAATGTGTGTCTACAAGTACCAAATTGTCACGTTAATGATGTTAAATGTGGCTAAATCTTATCACGGGTCACATATATGTGATAACGACTTATGTGGCTAAAGGGCAAACAATAGCCATGATTAAGTCGTTGTTGTTGAAAGTTAGTATACGGCCACGATTATTATTATGTGTGTCATGTGGCTATACAACAAACAATAGCCACATATTTTTTGTGCACTTACGTGGCTATGTAATAGATATGTTCCAAAAGTTAATATTCATTAGCCACATGAATTAATTGTTGTTGAAAGAAGAATATATCCACGGTCATTTTTGTTTGTGTTATGTGGATGTACGATAAACAATAGTCACTCAAACCTTTTTTTGTCTGTGTGGCTATATGATGGATATTTGCCATACGCTAAATCAAGTCACGATAAAACTAAAATTACATGTGGCTATCATCTAAGTAATAGCAAGGGTAAAGGTAAAATTAAAATTAGGTCTCTATAATTAGTCTATAACCACGATTTAATTGTATATGAATGTGTGTCTACAAGTAACAAATTGTCACATTAATGATGTTAAATATGGCTAAATATTACCAAGGGTCACATATACGTGATAACGACTTATGTGGCTAAAGAGCAAACAATAGTCATGATTAAGTCGTTTATGTTAAAAGTTAGTATATGATCACGATCATTATTATGTGTGTTATGTGGTTATACGACCAACAATAGCCACATATTATTTTTTGTGCTTGTGTGGCTATATAATAGATATGTTCAAAAAATTGGTATTCATTAGCCACATGAATTCATTGTTGTTGAAAGAAGTATACAGCCACGTTCATTATTTTGTGTGTTTTATGTTCTTATACGACAAACAATGGCCACATAATTTTTTGTGTACTTGCGTGGCTATCTAATAAATATGTGTCATACCCTACAAAACAATAGCCACAATGAATCTAAACTTATGTGTGGCTATAACATAAAAAATAGTAACGATACAACTAAAATGCGTGTTTGTAATTAGTCTATGTGTTTATAAAAAATCGTTACGATACAACATAAATCTAACCTTATGTGTTAGTATTAATGCAAACATCAAATATTTGTCACAAACTATAATACAAATATCAAATATTATAAATAGTCAGAGTTTGTAATAAAATCGAAGAAAAGTTACACGTAAGTTCTAATTTAGAAGCATAGATGTTTTTAATAGAAATTATAACACCAACTTAAAAAAAGAAAAGACAAAAAGAATATGATAATATCGCTAAAAACTTGCAACTCTAAAAACATCAATAAAACACGGTTCTTCAACTTCTATTTCCAACTCCCTTATTTGAGCTAACCATCATCTGCAATAAACAAAAGTAAAAACAATATAAAATGCATATTTGACTTTTTAAGGGTCAAATGAGGTTCTTTTTTAGTATCAAATTGCAAATATTGGTGCATGGTGAAGAAAATATTAAAATCAGCAATTACCCAAATGGGGTAAAATTTCCGTTTGATTTTAGTAACATATTATTTAAATCACATGATACAATGCATTAGTATTAAATTTCCCAAACGGGTCGTAATTTCTCAAAAGGGTCGAAATTGCCCAAACGGGTCGAAATTGTCCAAACAAATCAATATTTCCCAAACGGGTCAAATTGTTACTATTGTACATACGTATATCTTCATAGGAGGTTTTATTTCAACATCTCTTGTTTCAAAATGTCCAATTTTATAATCCAAGAAAAATTATTACCTGATTTACTCTTCTAGGAAAATGAATGTCCAAAAGAATGAAGTTAGCTAAAATGATTTCTGCATAAAACTGGTCACATATTAGGCAACCATAGCATACTAACTAAAATTTCATATTAAAAATAAAATAAAAAAAAATAAAAAAAATTGTAGAGATGGTAGAGATAGTATACTTGCCTACGTGTTGAGCATTATCAGTTGGTTTTACGTATTGTTATACCCTCACCATCGGTCCGAAAGTAATCATTGCGAGATTCATTACCCAAGTCAAGTGGATCTATATGTGGAAATATATTTTCATTTTGAGGAAGAACTACTGTACTGAATTCTTCATCAACATCATCATAGGCATCTCTGTAATTTTTAGGAGGCATCTTAAAGACAATAGATTTTTTCTTATCAAGTTGGTCTTTGACATAAAATACTTGCCGAGCTTGTGAGGCTAAAATGAAAGGATCATCCTTGTGTCCTAATCTGTCAAGTTCAACTAAGGTGTAGCCAAGGTTATCTATTTTAACACCATATTTATTGTCAACCCAGTGGCACTTGAAAAGAGGAATTTTTCTTACATGATAATCTAGCATCCATATCTCTTGTAAAACACCGTAATATAATGTTTTGTCATATCTTATACCCTCTCTAGAAATGTGCATGTCTGTGGCCTCTACGCTAACACCGCTATTATGGTAAACTCTACCTTCACGAGATTTTGTACGAAACAGGTATCCATTTATGTGATATACATCATATTTTATTACGTTTAGATGTGGACCATGTGAAATCCACCTTACGGTCTCTGATATACTTTCTTTGGAGACTGCTAACTCTCTCTCAACCTGAAATTCATTATAAGGATAAACTTTGTATTGAATGAAAAATAATGTAGAAACCATAACTTTTACCTCCTTTTTTTAACCATTGACCAAACATTTTACTATGCTCTTTCTCCAACCATGCGTGTCGTTGCGAAGGATGTCGTTGTTCCAAAAAAGCCTTGTGCCGCCTACGAATACACGAATGATTGTTAATTATACTTGGTAGAAAAAAATTAAGAAATCAAAATACAATAAATATATACATAAATCATACTTACTCGATATAATGCTCAAGTTCAGACGTATTTTGCATTACAAAGAAATGTGCTTTCAAGAACATTTCTGGAGAAATTTGAATCGATTTACCAATTGACAATGGTTTTCCTTCGCTAGAAAAATTATAATCTTCACAATTCTCGTCTTTAAATGAATTATTTTTGTCGTGTGGAATACCAATTGTCTTCATGCTTTTTTGGAATTCGCTAAAAAACTCAATTGTCTCTTCTGCAACGTTCTCCTCGGCAATGCAACCTTCTGGTTTGTTTTTGTTTCGTACATGCCCTTTAATAACCTTCATACACCTTTCGAATGGATACATCCATCGAAAGCAGATTGGACCACATAATTGTACTTCCCTAGTAAGGTGCACAGTTAAATGAACCATGATATCAAAGAATGACGGCGGAAAGTATTTCTCGAGCAAGCATAACGTCACACAGAGTTCTTGTTGCAACTTGTCTAGCTCTTCTACTTTGATTTCTTTGCTGCATATTGACCTGAAAAAGAAACAAAACCTGATGATAGCATATCTCGTGGGTTTCGGCATAATTGATCTTATCGCAATGGGCAGAAATTGTTGCATTAGCATGTGATAGTCATGTGATTTAAGTCCGATCAATTTCCTATCCTTTAGACTCACAAGGCTTGAAAAATTCGAACAATACCCTTGTGGAACCCTTAACTCGTATAATGTTTCACAAAACTTGTTTTTTTTCTTCTTTCGTTAATGTATAACATGCTGCAGGAAGTATTGTTTTGCTGTCACGTGTCTTAGGTTCCAACTCCGGTCTTAACCCAAAGTGCACCAAATCCATTCGAGCCTGTAATCCATCTTTCGTCTTCCCTTGAATATGTAGCAATGTTCCTACAAGACTCTCAGCTACATTCTTTTCAATATGCATGAAATCTATACAATGTTGGACTGAATTATATCTCCAATACCTAAGGCGTTGATGCCATATGTTGTACTTTTTCCAATAAGGGGTTTCTTTATCTTCCGCATTTGAACTACCAACTACATTTGTTGTTTTCCTTTTTCTCTTCACCTTCCCACCTGTCCCGGTTGAAGTTTGAGCATCCTTTCCTCCCTTTCCCCATATATTCCGTATAGATTTTACCTCATCATATATTTCTTCCCCGGTCATTAGTGGTGGATTAGTGCCATGCTCTTGCTTTCCATTGAATGCTTTTTTCTGCCTTCGGAATGGATGTTCATATGGTAGGTATCTTCTGTGACCAACATAACTCTGTTTGCCAGAGTAAGGAAGTCTTAAACACTGAGTTTGTTTGCGACACACTACACAACCTTTGTATCCGCTATAAGGGCAACCACATAATGTACCAAGAGCAGGGTAATCATTAATTGTCCATAACACAACTGCGCGTAGAGTAAACATCTCTTGTGCATATGCATCATATGTTTCGACCCCCACCTCAAATAATAGCTGAAGATCATCAATTAATGGCGCTAAGAAAACATCAATATCATTACCTGGTGTGCCAGATATTAATAATGATAGCATGATGAACTTTCTTTTCATACATAACCATGGAGGAAGGTTGTAAATCACAGCTAAAACTGGCCATACACTGTGATGTCTGTTGCCTCTGTTTACATCAACTCCATCGGCTGAAATCCCTAACCGCAAATTTCTAGGATCGTTACCAATTTCTGGAAACTTTTCATCTATGGAACACCATGCCTGTGAATCTGCCGGGTGACGTAAAACACCGTCTTTTTTTCTACTTTTCTCGTGCCATATTAGATCTTTTGCGATTTTCTTTGATTGGAAGAGTCGTTTCAATCGCGGAATGATTGGGAAGTACCACAAGACTTTTGCCGGTATACAATCATATATTTTACTTGTCTTTTCGTCCATCTTCCATCTTGACTTTCCACAAGTAGGACATTCTTTCATATCCTTGTACTGATTCCTATAAAGAATGCAATCGTTGATACATGCATGAATCTTTGTATACCCTGATCCCATTGCTTTCATTGTTTTCTTAGCCTCGTATGTATTGTTTATCATTTCATTGCCTTCTGGTAGCATATTCTTTAACAAAACTAGTAGTTCGTTAAAGAACTTGTCTGATACTCGGTACTTACTCTTCAAGTTAAAGAGTTGAACCAACGCGGAAAGCTTTGTAAAGGTACGACATCCGCTGTAAAGGGGCTTTTCGGCATCTTCAAGTAGTTCTTGAAATTTTTCTGGGTCTTGGATGAAATTTTCTTCTGTAGCTTCAACCATTTCTATTGTTTCCGGGGCATCAGTTGCTGTTCCGGTTGTAAAATCATGAACGTCCGGATAATGCAAACCGTTGTTGTCAATTACATCCTTAATTATTGGCGACTCATCTTTTTCCCCATGCATAGTCCATTTGGTATAGTTTGGATTGATACCCTTGCTGAATAAGTGATCATCTACGTCTTCTACATCAAGAGAGTAGTGGTTTAAACAAAAGACACATGGACATGGAATTTGAATTCTTTCGTTAGTGTTTAGTGGGTCCATATTCCTCAAAACCTTCAAATTCAGGACAACATACTCCAGAAATGCTGCAACTCCATCTATATATGGTTTTTTGGTTCTATTTGTACGCATCCATGACTTGTCCATGATTATATGATGACTCGGTATTTTAGATGGTCACCTGCAAACAAGAAAGTATGTTTAAAAAAAAATTCAGAAAAATGTTTAAAAATATCTGAAAATAAAAAAAACATATATCAGGGATATTTTCTATTTTTCCGAATTTTTTTTAATTTTTTTTAATTTTTTTTACCAATCTATTCGGTTATAAGTGGGTCAATACAGATTATGTTTTAAAAAAAATCAGAAAAATGTTTAAAAATATCTGAAAATAAAAAAAACATATATCGGGATATTTTCTATTTTTCCGAATTTTTTTAGATTTTTAAAATTTTTTTTACCAATCTATTCGGTTATAAGTGGGTCAATACAGATTATGTTTTAAAAAAATTCAGAAATATGTATTAAAATATCTGAAAATAAACAAAACATATATCAGGGATATTTTCTATTTTTTCGATTTTTTTAAATTTTTTTACCAATCTATTCGCCTATAAGTGGGTCAATACAGATTATGTTTTAAAAACATTCAGACAAATGTGTTAAAATTTCTGAAAATAAACAAAACATATATCAAGGAAGTCATTTTTTCCTATTTATATTCCAGCCTCCAAGGCTCTTTTTCCCTATCTTGCTGGGAAAAAGGTTGGGGAGCCCTTGTTTTATTAATGCTTATAGTGTGATATGGTCATAATCAGTTTTAATTATCTATCATAGCTTTTTCTATATCATGTAATTAATTCTTTGTAAACTTCATGTTGAATCTACTGTTTTGACATAAGAATCAGATTCATGATTTTGACACAATGAATAAACTGTTGTTTTTTAATATAAATAATGAACTTTAATTAGGTTTTGGACGTATTAAAACTATAGAGATCTAAATGGAGATATACCAAAATTTTCGAAACTCATGAATCATGATTATGTATAGGGTTTTTCATTCGTACTGAAGTAGTCAAGCAAACCCAAAAACCTGTTACTGTTTTTGTAGCTAGAATTATGTAACCCGACGAACCCGATCGGGTCAACCCGACAAACCCGAAACCCGATACAACCCGAACCCGACCAACCCGATTCCTTGTAGGGTCGGGTTTCGGGTTAGAATTTCCCCATTCAAAACCCGACGGACCCGACCCGATAAGAGCCGAAACCCGACCCGACAACCCGATTGACACCCCTATGGTTAATTAAGTACTAATCCCTTTACCTCAAAAGTTGTAGATATCAGGCCATTGATAGTTATTGTCCAACATAGCAGATACGATAAATCAGCTGCAGGTACACTAAATCAAATATTAACCAAAATTAACTAAATTTTGCAAACACAATTCCACTAATCAATAATCACTTACCACTTAATTACAAGCCTCAAAGCTATAGAATCACAGCAAAATGTTACAAAGGCATAAAGGGTAAATAGATAAACCATGAGGATTACATGATTATGATCAGAAAAAAAAATTAAGGTCAAGGAAATAGTTCTGTATTTTAATTTTTAACTTAAATACTACTTTTGTAGTCTAACCCTAACTAAAAATGTATTACATGATTATGATCGGGGGGATTTTAAAATCAAGCATGTAACAAGTCTAGGTTATAATTTCCGATTTTATCTATGTTGCCAAGTTTTACTTTGTATATATTTTTTAATTAATTCGTACATGTGCAATAAAGCATCACAACACCAATTTCAAACTTGCATTGTATTGAAATCAAATTAGGTTATGCAAACTATGAATTCTACCTATTTTGAAATTAAACGGAATTACCTGTCACTGCCAAATCGTTGCTCCTTTAGTGAATATTAAGATCTGCGAATGAGTTTGTGTACACACTCAAGCAAATCAAATCACGGTACGTTTACTGATTTAGGTGAAAGGTCAAGCAAATGTTTTATGATTTTTGGTGATAGTCAGAGCAAGGATAGAGGTTTTCGTTTTCAATGAGAGGCCGAAGATATGTATTCGATTTAGGTGAGAAGACGAAATACATGATTTTGATTTTTGGTAATGTTCAGGGACGCATTCTGTTTTGGACGCAATTAGGGACCCGTTGAAGTTTTGGGTGGGGCCCACACTATTATTTTTACGGGTGAGCATTTGGGCTTGAAAACCGAAACCGAACAAAAACTGAACCGAACCGAAACTAAAAAAAAACCCGAACCGAACCGAACCGAAACCGATAACATGTTACCGGTTCGATTTTGAGAACTCATCGTTTTCGATTTCGGTTCGGTCTTCGGAAAAAGTTGAACATTTGGCCTTAAAAACCGAACCTAAACCGAACCGGACCGAAACTGAATCGAACTTAAGAAAAACCGATAACAAGTAAAAAAAATTAACCCGAAACCCGACCCTATAAGGAATCGGGTTTGTCGAGTTCGGGTAAGTCGGGTTTTGGGTTTTTCGGGTAAACTCGAACATATTAGTCGGGTTACGTATCCAAATTAAAACTTAAAAATAATTGTATTTTGTTCATTTTTAAAGCTAAGATGTACTCTCCCACTAAAAAGTACTAATTTCTCCGTATATATTTGTTCCACAAAAAAAATACTAAATTCTCAAATTTTATAGATCCACTAAATAAAATAATATTATTATTCTGCCATTTAAGTTATCACAAGCCTAATGTTATACTACCTCTGTATCACAAGCAGCGATACACTTTTTATTTACCGGTGATTCAAAATAAGTGATACATCTTTAAAATAAGTGATACTACCTTATTCTCTACTAACTGTCCACTCTAACATAATTAAATTACTTTTGTACCCTTACTTTTACTTTTAAACATCATTAATATCAATTAAGTGGTAGCAATGTAAATATGAATAAAGAGATCTAAGTTGGGGTATCAATGTATCATATCGGGTTATCACGTCGAGTTAGGCTTTAATTAGGTCGGGTGTCAGGTTTGAAGTTAAAAAATTCTAACCTGAGACCCGACCCAGAGGGTGCCTATCGGGTTATCGGGTCGGGTTTTAGCTCTTATCGGGCCAGGTCCGTCAGGTTTGATGTAAAAAAAAACTAACCTGAAATCCGACCCGATAAAGATTCGGATTAGTTGGATTGACCGATCGGGTTTGTCGGGTTACAACCAACCCGACAAACATAACTGGGTCCGGTTCGGGTTGACTTTTTTGGCACCCCTAAATAGAGATTAAGTAACAAAAAAAAAAACATTATTAAAACTAAAATTAATAACCTACATATATTGTAATCATACAATTCATGCATCAATTATAAATGACGGAATCGTCATTTTCATTATATACATAATTAAAATTAATAACAATATGTCCCATGTACTTAATTTTCAATCTGTCATTTTCGTTAAAGCAACATGTCCAAACGTGACACATCCAATTTACGATATATCAAAATTATTTACGATATATCAAAATTATTGAGCTACAAGATATTTTCAATTCCCACCATTTTAACTCCGCAAATTAAAAAACAAAATTTTGGAGGGTAATCATCTATAGGAATCAATTGAAATATTGACGTATATTTCCTTTCCATAATTTACTCCAACTACATCCTTGACAATAGCATAATTTATAACTTTCTCTTTTACTATTTCTTTGGCTGTATATTTGCCCTAATCGACGTTTGCTGCTGCTACATGTTTGACGACATCTGCTGCTGCTGCTACAAGGTTATTAAATTCTTTTGAATTGGTGTCCGTTTCAATCCATTTACAACAAGACATCCTTCATTGACAGGCATATTTTCTGATTTAAGGTTAATGCATATCAAATTAATTTGATTTTTCTATGTGTGTGGAGGTTTTTAAGTTAAACACGGTGTTCTTGCTTTGAATTGTTATTATGATATGTTTTATTAAATTTGCTCTCACTTGAAATGAATTTTCGTGTTTTAAAGTTGCTATCAAAGTAAACATGATTTTACACCGAGTCAGGGCTTCCAATTGCTCAGGCAATTTGAATTCCAATGTATCTGTTATTCATAATTTTGATTATTGTATCTGCAATCCTATAATAATTTTGGGTCATTTTCCTTGCAGACTTTGGCTATTTTTGCTGCTGTTTTTAGTCAATATTTTGCAGATTTTGGGGCAGTTTTGCTGTTGTTAAAGTATCATGGGAATTATCATGACGTTTTTGTTTTTTTTTATCGCAGTGAATTATCATGGTAAAATCAATGAATTTGATTGATGAAGACATTGAATTTGAAGATGAATACCATGAGGATGAAGAAAACTACATAGAATCAAGCGAAGACAACAATATAGAATCGGGTGAAGACAACCTAGAATCTTGTGAAGATGATGATTCCGATACCGACTCTAATCAATATCTAAGAAGTAAAGATCAGTTGCGTGGTCAGGATGGTCAAACGGGTCAGATCGGTAAAATGGGTCAGATTGGTCAAACGGGTCAGATTGGTCAAACTAATCCAATTAATTATAAATGGGTCGATACGGATTATGTTTTAAAAAATTCAAAAAAATGTTTAAAAATATATAAAAATAAATATAATTCATATCAGGGATGTTTTCTATTTTTTTGAATTTTTAAAAATTTTTAAAATTTTTTTAGCAATGCATTTACTTATAAATAGGTCGATATGGATTATGTTTTAAAAAATACCTAATTTTTTATTTTTTTGTATTTCATGACATCTAGATAATCGCGTGCAAGAAAATGGTGAACAAGATGAAAACACATTGAATAGGCAAAACGAAGAAGGAAAAGATGTTGCTACAACTAGTAAAAAGGTTAGGGGCTTGACAAGGTTACGAAAGATGATTAGAGATTATGAAGATTCTGGTGGTGAGAAACATGTAGTTAACTTTGATGAGAGGAATAGACTTGTTGGAAAGTATAGATCTGAGTTCTCTAGTTATTTGGGTGACTTGGTAAGGCGGGATGTTGGACTTAGTATTTTGGAATGGAAGAAGGTGACACCGGGTATGAAGGATATGTTATGGGATCAAATAACGGTATATATCTACTTATATTTGTATTTAATTTTTTTTTGTTTTTTTTTCCTATTGCTTTTGCGTATATGTGACTAACTTATATTTGAATATTGTTGTAGCGCTATTATGAAATAGATGAGTCGAGAAGAGCACTCATAATGTATCGTTTAAGTGAGCATCTACGCGACTTTCGAAGAAAATTGTATACAAAGTTCATAATGCCAAATTTGAGTAAACCTAAAAAACTTAAAGTTGTCCCTAAACAATACCGTACGTTTACGCAAATAGAAGAAAACTGGGATAAGTTCGTACAGTGGACACTTTCTGACAAATTCAAGGTTAAATATATATAATTATATTAATTATCATTAACTTTTTTGTTATTTAGTCTAAATTTTCAATGGATCATTTGAATCCCTTTTAAGGTTGTGTCTCGTAAGGCAAAAGAAGCACGGGCAAAAAACAAATATCCACATCGGCTGGGACGAGCTGGATACTCGGGGCTACAAGAAAAACTTGTAAGACCTAATTCTCAAGTTACAAAATTCATATTGTTTTATGTTTATAATTCTATGTTTTTGATAAAATACAAGGTCAAAAATAAAGAAATTGCAGAAGACGAAGTCCCTTTACGGTCTTTCATGTGGAGGAAAGGACGTGAAAACAAAGACGGAGGATACGAAGATGGTGAGATCGAGGTTCTCGCAAATAAAATAGTAAGAAACATGATTTTTCTGCTCTTTTCATTAGAGTCAATTGGTCAATTTGTTAAATTGGGTCAAACGGGGATTCTGGTCAAAAGGGGATTCTGGTCAAACGGGCCTGATCAGTAAAACAGGCCAGATTGGTCTAACAACTCATTCTGGGCAAATGGCAGATTTTTGTTATGTGTAAAAATATAAACATGCCATTTTGACCCATTTAGTTATAAATGGGTCGATCCGGATTATGTTTTAAAAAAATTCATAAAAATGTTTAAAAATATCTGAAAATAAAAAAAACATATATCAGGGATATTTTCTATTTTTTCGAATTTTTTTTAAATTTTTTTAAAGCTTTTACCAATCTATTCGGTTATAAGTGGGTCGATATAGATTATGTTTTAACAAAATTCAGAAAAATGTTTAAAAATTTCTGAAAATAAAAACAACATAAATCAGTGATATTTTCTATTTTTCCGAATTTTTTTTAATTTTTTTTAATTTTTTTCTAATCTATTCGGTTATAAGTGGGTCGATATAGATTATGTTTTAAAAAAATTCAGAAAAATGTTTAAAAATTTCTGAAAATAGAAAAAACATAAATCAGTGATATTTTCTATTTTTCTGATTTTTTTTAATTTTTTTAAATTTTTTTACTAATCTATTCGGTTATAAGTGGGTCGATCCGGATTATGTTTTAAAAAAATTCATAAAAATGTTTAAAAATATCTGAAAATAAAAAAAAACATATATCAGGGATATTTTCTATTTTTCCGAATTTTTTTAAATTTTTTTAAATTTTTTTACCTATCTATTCGGTTATAAGTGGGTCGATATAGATTATGTTTTAAAAAAAATCAGAAAAATGTTTAAAATTTTCTGAAAATAAAAAAAAACATAAATCAGTGATATTTTCTATTTTTCCGAATTTTTTTAATTTTTTTTAATTTTTTTACTAATCTATTCGCTTATAAGTGGGTCGATATAGATTATGTTTTAAAAAAATTCAGAAAAATGTTTTAAAATTTCTGAAAATAAAAAAAAACATAAATCAGTGATATTTTCTATTTTTCCGATTTTTTTTAAATTTTTTTAAATTTTTTACTAATCTATTCGGTTATAAGTGGGTCGATATAGATTATGTTTTAAAAAAATTCAGAAAAATGTTTAAAAATTTCTGAAAATAAAAGAAACATAAATCAGTGATATTTTCTATTTTTCCGAATTTTTTTAAATTTTTTTACCAGTCGATTCTATTATAAGTGGGTCATTTTGACCCATTTAGTTATAACAGGTTTGGCACATATAGAAATTAGGTCAATTGTTAATTATAATAAATGTATTTTTTTGTATGCAGACTGACTATGAAAACGAGATTAAAGATGGGTCTAGAAAGGTTGATCAAGGAACTGATGCCCTCACACTTATGTTTGGTAAAGAGCGCAGTGGGCGTGTAAGAGGGGTTGGCGCGGGAGTTACTCCTTCTCAATATTGGAAACTTCCATCTCGTAAAGGTTCATCAAAAGAACTTATTGTTCAACTACGGAAACAACTAGAAGATGAAAGACGTGAGCATGAGATGAAGGATAAAGAAGTTGTGGAGCTGCGACAAAAGATGAAGGAACAAGAAAAAAAGACGATGGAACAAGAAATTTTTTTTGCTAAATATGATAAATTGTTTGCTCAATTAGCCTCTGAAGGAAAGAAATTACCGAACCTCCCGTCTACTTCGAATAGCAGAGTTAGTAATTTAATTGAAATATTTACTTTTAATAATTGCTAAATTATATCTTTAATTGTACGTTTCAGAATTCGTTATCAAATTCTCAACCAGTAGTGTCATCTGGATCTAAGCACGACATTCCTAACGATATGATGCATATTGATGTTAATACGTTGGATTTTGAAAATACGATAACTCCACCAGCCCAGCAGGAAATTGGGGAATTGGTAAGTAAACTGATCGGGCTATATGCGTTACTTTTAATAAATTTCCATGCAATGTATAATAATTGTTTAAAATCTCAGGATTCTTTAAAAGGTGTCAAAAATGGCATTGGATCTAGGAAAGACACTTCAAATGCTACAAACCCTAAAGACTCATTAACAGAAGTCCAAAGAGTACGTTTTCATGACTATTTTACCTATATTTTCTTTTATAATTTCAGTTTATGGTTTTGATGTGTCATAATTCACTACTTGATGTTCATATGTCATATATCTTCGTAGACAGCAAAGTGTAACTTGGCATATCCAAATTTAAGAAACATTGTTGCACGTGGAACTATTTACTATTCTTCGGGAGAACAAAAGATACACGGTGTTGCACTTAAAGATAATTGCTATAGAGTTTCAATTGATGAACTAGTAAAAGCGGCCTCCTTTTTACCCATTCAAGTTGGTGAGCACAAAACGGTAGAGGATGCTCTTGGTGGTTTTGTAGCTTGGCCAAAAGACCTTGTCATTTCTGACTCAAAGGTTAGTTGTTTAAGTAGTTTTAATTTAATGTATTGTTATTCCATAAATAAGCTTATCAAATTAATCTCTTTTCATTGTTACAAAAAAATATTTTAGGATCCACAACAATCTTCTACTCAACATAACAAGATACAAGGTATCAAGAAGAGGAAGAAACAGTACACAACGTTACAAGATATGAAAAAGAGAACAAGGAGCAAATGTACAACAACAAAGTAGGAATTGTCGTTAGCATTTAAACATCGGATTTATTTAAATGTCTTATGCACTTTTTTTTTGTTTTAAACTTCGTTTGAAGAATTATATCGACGTTTTTTATTAGTATTAATAGCATTTCATTTTAATTAAATATGATTGTATTTATCGCATTTCAAGATAACTACATGTGACAATAAAGTACACATTAGCCATCATTAATAAGAAAATATGTGTGTTTATAAGTAGGATTGTGGCCACAGTTAATATAACTACATGTAGCTATTTGTCACGATTTGCCATATTGTAAAAACATATGTGTATCTAAAAGTATGATTATGGCCACAATTTCCACAAGTAGATGTGGCTATATGGTAAACCTAAGTCACATTGTAGAGAAAGTGTGTGTGTCTACAATGGGGTTATTGCCACGTAACTATATGTTACTATATGGTATACAATAGCCACGTTGTATATATAATTATGTGTCTACAATCGGGTTTATCGTCACCATCAACATAACTACATGTGACTATATGGTGACCATTAGCCACGGTATATAAAAAATAGTGTCTCCAAAAGTAGGATTACAAATACTGCACTTTAATTATATGTGGCTATTAATTATGAAATAGCCATGATTGTATGTACAATTACGTGTCTACAATCGGACTTATGGTCACCACCAGGGTAACTGCATGTGGCTATATGGTGACCATTAGCCACAATGTATAAAAAATAGTGTCTCTAAAAGTAGTATTACAACTATACCCACTTTAATCATATGTGGCTTTATATTACGAAATCGCCACGATTGTATGTATGATTACGTGTCTACAATCTGGTTTATGGTCACCACCATCATAACTGCATGTGGCTATATGGGACGATTAGCCACGGTGTATAAAAAATAGTGTCTCTATAAGTAGGATTACAACTACTGCCACTTCAATTATGTGTGGCTATATATTACGAAATCGCCACGATTCTATGTATAATTATGTGTCTACAATCGGGCTTATGGTCACCACCAGCATAACTGCACGTGGCTATATGGTGACTATTAGCCACGGTGTATAAAAAATATTGTCTCTATAAGTAGGATTATAACTACTGCCACTTTAATTATATATGGCTAAATAGTACGAAATCGCCACGATTGTATGCATAATTACGTGTCTACAAACGGGCTTATGGTCACCTCCAACATAATTGCATGTGACTATATGGAGATAATTAGCCACGGTATATAAAAAATAGTGTGTTTAAAAGTAGGATTACAACTACAACCACTTAAATTATACGTGGCTACATGGTACTAAATCGCCACGAATATATGTTATGGCTACACTTTTCCTATGATATGGCCCGCGTAGCCATAGCGTACTTTAAAACGCGAGAGAATAGACTACGCTTTTGATGTAAAATAAAACCGTGGCCAATGATTTATAGCCACGGTTTTTTGTTGTGGCGATAGGCTCATTTTGTACTAGTGATTTGGAATCGACATCCCCACCACTAGTTTTTTTTATTTACGTAATGTTTTTTTTAATGTAATGTTTTTAATTATTTTAATGTAATGTTTTAATTATTAATGAAATTTAAAATAAAAAAAATCCGATCGGTCACCCATTACGGGCTAATGGTCGCTGTGTGGTCATGTGTTTGATCTAGAGAGAGAAAGCTGATGTGGCGCAGAGGTGGCAGGGGTGACCAAACTTTGAACGGTCATCCATTACGGGTAGTCTAAGATATCTATCTCCCTATATTCTATACAGCAAAGATTGCATAAATTTAGAAAGCAACAAATTCCATGCATATTTAAACTCCAAATAATGCAAATATAGTAAACAAAAGCAGATGTCAGATGATCAGATGGAGGCTACCCCACAAATTTGAATGGCTCAGATCCACCACCAGTGCTTTTGATGGTGCATGAACAAATTACAAATTTTCATAAAATGCCACTATATAAATGTTCTTTAATTAAAACACTCACATTCTAGAAGACGACTCTAATTAATTAAATAAACGAAGTTAAAAAGTAAAGTATTTTGAGGGAAAGAGCCCACTTAAATGAGAGTAATCGATCAGAGGTGTAAATTAAGCATTTACAGGGTGACAGTCGGCGGCGAGTATAACCGGTGCCGGAATATTTTCGTTGATGGTTTAACACGTGGAGATAAGCCACTTGATCCAAAAGTGGGGTCAGACTATAAATATATTGATTATTATATATAGGATAAAATTATCCTGAAGGGGTCTTATTATAATCATGATTGGGAACGCTCTTCAAAGCAGATCATGTTTGATGCAGTGGCATTAGCATTCACAAACCACCACTGCTTCATCTTCATGTGATGCCTACAATAACTGCCACCGATGAACCCCACACAACTTGTGTAATTTACTAATTATTTATTTATATGCACAAATATTAGATCTATAAATTAATCACCTTTTATAAATTTATAATAGTTTGGTTTGTAAAAGCCGGTAATTCATTTAAGAAAGTTGAACAAAACACCAAAATATAAAACAAGCATCCTTAAACTTGAATCGAAGAAAACGAACACCATCCCTAGACAACGCTCCTCAAAACGAGGACGTCCACCAATGAGAACTCCAAACAAGAAATAAGTCCAAACCCCACCCCATAACCAAAACAAGTAAAACACCAGACAATCATATCATCGTGAAAAGTTGCCCAAAATTACCGAATGAAAGTAGGATATATAAGCCATTTTTCTTAAATGTATAGTACGTCATTGGCTAAATTACTTAATTCTGGACTAGAATGCTTTATTTAATTGGTTACATTGGAATAGCAATCAGTGTAACAATTAGCTTTTTGTAACCTTTTTACTCTAACAACTTGTTAGAAGCTATTTCCATACGCGGGTGAAAAAAGTATACAACACTAGTATTATACTTTCTCCGTCCCATAAAAAAGTTTACATTTCATTTGGGCACAATCTTTTAGAATGTAGTTAGTGATGTGGTCCTTTGTAATACTTTTGATTAATATATAAGACTAGATTGGAGGGAGAAAGTGTTTTATTCGTGGAATGATTGGTAATAATATTATTTTATTAGGTGCCCCCTCCAAATTTGAAAAATGTAAATTTTTTTGTGGGATAAAATTTTAAGGAGAAATGTAAATTTTTTTTGGGAGGGAGGGATTAGTATATATCTTGTTAAAGTGGGCTAAAAAAACTCGTAGTGCTAACTGACTTATAGTGAACTATGAAATTCCTCCAACATGACGCCTAGGGAGGCGGATTATTTATGGGGTTAGTCGGGGTTGCCAGTTATTAAGACCTTCACGTTTAGGTATTTTTGATGTTTTGTATTTATGTATAAAAACAACATGGAATGTTTTTGTTTGTGAAGGACTATTTCACGACTAAATTAAGAAATCAATGAATTCACCGATTTTCATGAGGGTGCATGTGGTCTTTGCAAATGTAAACATCGACATCGATGGCGACATCTATAGACAATGGACTTTAAGTGATTAGGGTAAAAGACAACATCGTAATGAATGCCTCTTACCATCGTCAAGTACTTGGAGAGGGTAATTCTGTAAATTCATATTCATGTAAATTTTTTATTATAGAATGTATGCAAAGATAAGGAAGGTGGCGCACTGTATACAATTGGGGGTGCTGATGGTCAACGAGAAATAAAGCTATCTTTGAAAGTCAAACGAGAACCAGTTGATCAAACTAGAAAAAATCAATTTTGCTAATAATTTAGATAAATGAATTAAAAATATAGATTTTTATATAGTTTTGTAACTTAAAAATATTAAATTTGGTTGACAAATGTGTATTAAATTTTTCTGAATTTTTTATGGTATTTATTTTGTTTTTCCCTTTTTTTACATCTGTACAATATTTACGTAATATTCTCATCTGTTTCAACCAGCAAGCTCATCCGATCTGACCGGTTTGAGTGTATTTAAGGTATTGATCAGTTCAAAGCAAAAATTGGTTTAATGCGCCCTTTTTGGAAGAAACAAAGCAAGCTATAGGGGTGAACGGGGTGCAAAAATTGATTCGGTTTTTTCAGCCCAAATGATCACCCCTAGCAAATTAGTCTGTTAGATATTGCTATAGGGTCGTTAGCATTGGCGAGCTATAAATGAACTGTTCAAGTCAATAATTTGGAAGAAATTAATAATAAAAAGAGTAATTTTAAGAATAGAACCAGAGCAATTGGAATGCATGGAAGCGGACCGGGTAATGGCAGTTGGCACTTGGCACCATAAGACCGGGTGCTAGATACTAAAGACTGAATCCCTTTAAAACATATGATATGTTAAACTAGGGCTGGTAAATCAAACCCCGACCTGTCAACCCGACCCATTTAGAACCCGAAATTAGCGGGTTGGGTCATAACTTTCAACCCGTGGGTCGTAAACGGGTCAACCCGTTTAAACCCGTCATAAAACTAGTCGGGTTGGGTTCAAATTTCCAACTCATTTATGACCCGTCAACCCGTTTAAATATTATATATATCTTAAGACTTAAATGCATAATATAATACAATATAATTGAATATATTACTATTTATTTATTTATTTATTTTAAATACGTAATAAAATCTGGCATACACATAATATGAGTCACGTATTTATCTTCTTGGAAAATGAACATCCTAAATAGCCTAATCTCTTATAAGATATTTGTGTTACACTACTATTTTAATATCTAATATTTTTAAAGAGTAACTTCTCCCTGAAAAATAGGCTTAAAAGAAATTTTGTTTGTATTTTGCAACTAATCAACTTATTTTGGTATTTTAGTCTTGAATTATTTGTGTTTTTCTTATTTTTTTTTTTTATAAATTGACGTTTCATTGGGTCAACCCGTTTATAACCCAACCCGTTTAATAAATAGGTTGGGTTGAAGATCTCAACCCGTTTAGATAAAAAGGTTGGGTTGGGTTGAGATTTTTAACCCGCGAACCCAAACGGGTCAACCCGTTTATGACCCAACCCGCATTATTGCCACTGGGAGATTTTTTTTCTTTTAAGTAGTATTAATGAGATTTGCTAACAAAATACGTTGATGTAATGCAATGGATCATTTCATACTGTTACTCATTCAATTATTTTGTTTATTCCATTAATTTGATATCACATTAATTCCGTACAACCAAAGATATAATAAGTAATACTCCATCTGTCCCACAAAAAAGTTCTCATTTCTCCTTTAAATTTTGTCCCACAAAAAAATATCTATTTCTCAAATTTGATGGGCCCACTTAATAAAATAATATTATTACCAATGATTTCACCATTAAAACACTTTTTCTCCAATTTAACCTTATATTTTAATCAAAACTATTACTAAAGACCTCACCACTAATTATCTCCTAAAAGCTTGTGCCCAAGAGAAATGCCAAGTTTTTTGTGAGAGCCATATAGGGTAAGAAATGGATAATATCATGGGACCAAAGTTTTAAAAAACCGAAACACGGTTTTAAACCACTTTACGGTTACACTCACACCAATAAGCTTGCTTTTGACGAAATTATATTTAGAGGGTCTTTGGGATTGCTTATTGAAAATAGATTATGCGTTTTGAAAATGAATAATCAGATAATCAGCAGTTACAAAACGTGATTCTGAAAAATAGTGTTTGGGTTTGATTATGTTGTTTGAAATCGCAACAATCAGATAATCAATTTTTCAGTGTTTAGCAAATCTAATTATTTGTTTAGTTAATAGGTAAAATGACTAAAATAGACATCTTTTTGTACTTGTTTGAATTAACTAACTGTGATTGTAACTTGCTCAAAATCAGATCTGCCTCTTACATATTATTTGTGATTCTAACTGGCTCAAAGTAAGATTATGAAGTAAAATCACATGGTGATCATGGATGCTTCTCCTTTGCATTTTTAATCATAGTTGCAGACTATATAAAATAGGAGTCCTTCTTAACATTTAAACTTTTTTTCATAAAGGCATTTCATCAAACACTTAGTATGCATCAACTATTTGGTGTTGAACAAACAAAGTTTAGTGAAACTCACATGTAAATTTCAGAATCAAATCACGAAATCAAATCTATGATGGCAATATTACACAACATAAAAAATTGTTACACCATCAAGCAACTATCAAACATTTACAGACCTTTTTTAGAAGAAAAAAATTTACGAATGCACATATATCGATCCTAACATGGTTGAAATAAGCATGTTAATTCAAATTTTCAAAGGTTCTATCAAGTTTCACAGAATTAGAAAAAGATAATAAGGAAACATAAAGAAATTAAAGAACATTTGAATTAGCTCTGATTGGCGCAATGTGTGAGGAAGATAAGGGTATATTGGTATTTTTATGTTCAAGGGAAATCACGTTCCTCAAAAGCATGTATTCACTTACTTTTATAAAACCACGTTTTGAAGCCCAAAATAAACAGATAAGTGATTTTGGTTTTCACTTTGCCAAACACTAAAACTAGATCTTCTACGTTTGAAAACGTGATAATCAAATAATCAGGTAGAAAACGCAATCTCAAACACCCCCTGGCCTAGTCACAATGTAAAATTATATTAAAATGTGGCAAAGTTCATCGGCCTTTCACGTATTAATATTAGGCGTCATCAATAAATTGTAGGTGTATAAGCATAACCTAACTAAAGTTTTTTTTTTTTTTTTTTTTTTTTTTTTTTTTGTGTTTGCTCGTTCTTATAATTTTTATTTTTGGGATTAATTAATTATATTATGAAAAAAGACATGTGTTAGACTACACGGTATGGGTCTAAATGGCGTAGTGATGGTGCTGAGGTGGAGGAGTTTAACCGTGTGGTGTAGAAGGGAACACCCCCCCCCCCCCCACCACTAGTGGTGATGAAAAAGTTGTTTGGTGTGGCCACGGTAACATATCTTAACGGGAGGGGGAGACCAATTATGGGGTATGGGCACCACCACAACACCATTTTTTCTGCCATATCCGCCACTTCAGCAACCACACCACACCACTTTATTCAGGAAATACCCACCACACCACACCATTTCATTCCATTTAATTTTAAATACAAAAAAAAAGAAAAAAGAAAAAATTCCATCCAATCACAAACCACCATTTGGTCTCCCCCTCCCGTTAAGATATGTTACCGTGGCCACACCAAACAACTTTTTCATCACCACTGGTGGTGGGGGGTGATGTTCCCCTCTACACCACACAGTTAAACTCCTCCACCTCAGTACCACCACCACGCCATTTAGGCCCATACCGTATAGTCTTAAGGGACATGTTCTCTGCAAGAAGAGGTTCGATCGGATAAGAAGAATACAGGAGAGAGATCGAGATATTGTTGTTGGGTTTGGGTGGATTCTTTTACTTTTTTAACTATTTTCTTTTATCATTATTTAATGTTTGTTATAATAAAATATAAACAGCTCTGCATTATCACAGTTGCACCACCTTATCTTCTCTCCCCCACATCCCATTAACCTACCTACGCATTTCATGATTTCTGTTCCAAGATAAATAAAAACAACGACATATATAAATTCATAAAATCTCATGTATTTTGGTCTTTGTTTCATTTTAACAGAGCATGATTCATGTGACAAGAAATATTGTTATATATAGTTCTATGTACTATGTATATTATATTATAACTTTATAGAAATGATATCGGCCACAACATATAATTCCTCTTATTATACAAATGTGATTCAATATTACTGTTCATTAAAAGGCTATTGATTGAAAATTATTTAACTAAAAAATGAAAATGTTTGAATTTTAGAATAGATGCAACGTGCATCTTTACCATGACAACAGTATTCATTTATGAATTAAAACCAAATGAAAAGCCCAGCCCCCTGGTAAGTCACTTCACAAATATCTTTAAGGTCTACGGTTCGACTCCCTTCAGATCTTTTTGTTGTTCCTTTCTTTTCCTAGAAGCCTTTCATTTTTGCTTTTCTTCTTTTTTTCCTTTACTTATTTCTTTATCAAATATTTGTTTGTCTAATTTAATTATTTTATATTATACTTATTTTATATATACATTATAAAACGTTGCAATTTATAGGAAATTTATAATTTGCATATATTTATATATTTTTATCTATTTCTCACATTGTATTGCAAGTGTTATCATTATAAATTTTAAAAAAAAATATTTGTGTTAAGCTAATATTGAAACTTAACAGACATAACTAAAGAGGTAAAATATTATGTGGCATGTACGATATATAATACGAAAGTTATGTAAAGCATGTAAACCTACAGGTCTAAAGGATCAAGTAAGAGTGTAAAACATATAAAATATCTAAATTATGTAAGGTACATATGTGGAATACATATACATATATTTTATGTGGAGCAATACTTTAGTTATACAATAGTGTTTAAAACAATACATTATGCAACAATGCATTAAAATATTTATTTGTGTATCCTATTTAGAAATCATTAGTTGAAATTTAAAAGATGTAGAGGCAACACAATTTTCGTTTGCATAATTTAAAATGGGTTAATTTAGCTTATATATTATTTTGAATGGGTCACAAACAAGTAAAATGCAAAAAATTGTTTATATGTGTATATATAAAATAAAACAAATCTATATTAATTCTTACAATAAATTAACGATTCATATAAACCGCAGCGGAGCGCGGTGACCTACTATGCTTGTTCCATACATTCATAATTCTATCATATTTTGTTAGGTTAATACTGGTTACTATTTAAAATAACATAATAATATTACGTACGCTATATACATATAAAATGCATTATGACAAGCGTATCAATAACATTTTCTTAATTATATCCCACACTAATTTTAGAACACTTTGATGTGTTATATAAGCATAGGATTAAGATACGTACATATGAGGTGATCCTAGCTAGTATAATTCAGCTAACTACTCGTTAATGCTTAAAATATTAACGTCATATAATAGTTTGATTTAGTCTTCATAATAATGAAATTTTTAGGAGGTCTCATACTCCAGAGTCCAGACTACCAATAAAACGAGTGGTCACTCTAGGAGTCTAGATTAGTTAGCTCACAAAAGGAGTCGAAACTCAGATAATTACAATTGTTTTATTGTGTTATATTCATATAAGTTATACATTATATGAGAACAGAGCTATCACTGCTAGGGAGCAAAGTGGCAGCTTGATGGATTCTAGAACACTCTCCCGTTCGATGTCTGATCACCGTCCGTTACTCATCGGGAACAACATGCAAAGGTCAGAGCGAACCAATTTTCACTATGAATAAATATGGTCCCCTCTGCACTTGGAATTTGCAAAATAATCAACTTGAGCAAATGGCATAACTTGGATATTCCTGTTTTAATTTCTAAATTTATTTCTTTTGGGGTTTGAGTTTTCCTTTTTTTTTCCTTCTCGGAAGCGATACTGTAATGCGGTGATATATACCTTGTCATTATATTTTGCGATGACCAATTGGTGGGTGATGATGACGGTAGTGATGATGGCTGTTAGTGGATGGTGGTGGTAGTGGTCGCGGATGGTGGGTGGTGGCAATGGTATTGATGGTATGTGGTAGTGATAATTTCAACTTTTTAAAATTTTTTGTGATTAATATGGATAATTATAGTTAATGAGCACATGGTCCAGAGTTCAGTTGGTTAGGAAGTTATGTTAATAATGCAAATGTCACAAGTTCAAGTTTTGCACGATGCATACTTTTGATAAATCACAAATATATCCCGAAAAAGAAAATGTATTGGCTAAAATTTAAGAATTGATAATTTAGAAAGACCTCAAATACATAATAAAAAAGATTTATGAGTTATTTCCTTCTAATACGTATTGTTTGTTTGCACTAAATCTGCATAATATCAGTGACGCAACAAATATCCCTTAAATTTAGCACATAATTCAATAGAGTCTTTGATTAACAATCATATATCTAATTGTACATACTTTACCATACAAAAATTCAAACTTATAGAACGTTAATAAATTATAGTAACTATTTACTACCAAGGTAATCATTTGTATTGAACAAGAAACGAGACCATGGTCCCGATACGCTTTTAGGGTTGAACCCTACTACAAGACTTGCCCTTTATTTCTTTTTCTGTTTAAGGAAAAGAGTGTAGAAAAGGATCTCGTTCTAACAGGCTTTTCAACTTGCTAATTTTAGTTTTAAACGTGCGCGATGCATCATGCAGGCCTCATTATTAATCTAATTGGTCCATTTTTTTATGTAAACTTAGCAGGGGTCCAAAAACTTATGAAAAGCATCTTCCCATTGATTATCAATGTAACACCTTAATTTTTAAAACATCTTTTAAACATATTTTTAAATAAAAATAATACAATGTCCAATATTCCCAAAATACGGTTTAACAAAAAACCATTAAAAGTTTATCAGAGTAGTAAACCGGTGTTACAAAAACAATATCATAACCATAGGATAAACGAGAACTACCTACGAGCTCCCGAGCTAATCAACACTAGGCCACTTCTAACGCGACCCTCTAATCCATCGATCTCGAACCTAAGTACATAGCCAAAACAAAGTAGTACGTGAGACAAAATAGTCTCGTGAGATACATG
Source organism: Calendula officinalis (assembly GCA_963853835.1). Classification (NCBI taxonomy): domain Eukaryota; kingdom Viridiplantae; phylum Streptophyta; class Magnoliopsida; order Asterales; family Asteraceae; genus Calendula; species Calendula officinalis. The sequence continues at coordinate 6,445,891 of OY970827.1, forward strand.
AGTTTTCGACCCATTCTCAAAAGATTTATAAAATAATATTTATATCAAAATAATTACTTATCCTCATCATTTCTATTAATTTATAACTCATCTTCTATTCAATTACTCGTATAAACTAATAAGCTTACCATAAGCTTAATCATCATCTAATCACATATTTGTAAGCTATCACCAAGCTTACACTTTCTTTATCACATATGCAACGGACCTCTCCGAAGCCAACTCTCCCGATATGGGACGTCATAGGTAAACTATCAAGGTAATTGGGAACCCCCATCTTACCGAGATTCATAAGCTCTCCCGTTCCCGGGTCGTCATGCTCACCCAACACTGGGTGTCGTAAACTGTGACATTCTACTCTTTGCGCAGGGAGGTACCACCCCAAGTAGACGTCTCATGCTCCCCCATTTCTGGGCGGTCTTATTCCGGATATCTCATTCATCACTTATGAGCCTTAGCTCCTTTCATCAAATATGAGCATTAGCTCCTTTCATCAAATTCATCACTTATTAGAATACACCTATTCTAATTTATCATATTATTCCCTTTACTTATTCATTTTAAATCTTGACTTTATCAAGTCCTTTACTAATTTAAAACATATTTATCATTTATCAAAATCACAATATTTTAACTCCTCTTTGACTAGAATACATATCTATTACTAGTCACTTCACACTTATTCTCTTAGTAATTCGATAACTACTTTTATTAGTGTAATATACTAATCGATACTTATTACTAAAAATCATTGTCTCAAGCTTTATTACTACATATTATTAATAGACCGATTATCAAGCTCTTTTAAGTCATTATCCTTATTCATACATCTTGTTTATAAAAACTCGTTAATTACTTTTCATTATCATAATCTCTTTAAAAATCATTAATCATTTAGACATACTCAAATAGTCTATTACTAGCACTTTCTTATCATATCAATCTTATCTTTATTAAAAAACGTTTACTAATAAAGACTCCTAAAACATCATAGTTTTCAAAATCAATTGCTATGTACTCAGTAAAAGTCTCATGTACTCACCTTAGCCAAGCTAACTCCAAATCGTGTCGAATAACACGAACCCTTGCTTTCCAACTTGTGAAATGTCACCATACTTTAGGTCTTCTTGACCTACCATCAATATCATCACAATAAATAGTCATTATCCATAACTAATCACTAATCAAACCATAATCACATTCCTAACCACCAAGTTCATCCAACTTGGTGGAGTCTCAAACCCTAGTTCAAGATTTCCATCAATAAACCCAAATCCAATTTGTACACAACAATTACAAGCTTACAAGGAGTGTTCTACACCCATGATTAGTCATCTTCCCCAAAGATGTCATGGTTGGTTCCCCAAACCACCATTTTTACCCATACAAAGCTCACAATCAAGGTAGATAAGTAAGACAATCAAGAATACTTACCCTTGATGTTTCAATCCTTCAAGATGGTGAAGATCTGAGCTAGGAATCACCAAAATCGCCACTTCTCTCTCTAAAATCGGCTGCAAGTGTCTTGGGATTGAAAATGAGTAAACCCTAGCCTTTTCCCGTTTTATTCAGCTCGTCAATAGTTCGCGTTCGCGAACAAGTTCATCCAATTACTTTCTCAATTGTTCCTCTTTTCTTCGATTTCAATTTCCACAATCGATTAACAATTTTCATTTAAGGCAATACCAATTCTCTATTACCTTTTTAACTTTCATCCAATTACTTATACCATTTATAATCTCCTTCAAACATCCTCATAGCATACTTGAAATTTCTGATTACCGGCTCTAGAGCCTCAATCATATCCAATCGTGGCCTAACCACCCATTGTACTTCTTTCACCACTCATTGGTTACTAACAACTTTGCTTCCTAAAAGCATCCCTTTTTTCATAAACCATGAACTTGTAGGCACCTCCTACACCTACTTATACTTAAACACCACCCGTGTTTTCAACCCGAGTTCTCACTTGCCATAAAAATCATAACAACAACTAACCATACGGTTCTACATACGTCAGAGACAAACATCATATCCCTTATATAACAAATTACACTTTAACTATCTTATCGAGATGATCGGAAAGCCTCCAATCCATCACAATCCCAAACGGTCACAATGATCGGAAAGCCTCCAACCCAAAGTGACTCGTACAACACTATTTCATCTTGCATATAATCCATGTATGCATCAATACACTTAGCATCATGCTATCATTTTCTTTCATAATTGACCTTCAATTTTCCCACTTATACATTATACCACACGGTATACACATAATCATTTCTAGTGCTTTCCACCAATCTACTCATTTAACAATCGTCCTTATTCGATTCATTACTAAAACTTCTAATCTTTCTTTCACCCGGTCATCTTGAGTCAACCAATTGACTTCGATCGGTACCCATACGTACACTATCATACTTTTTCAATAAACCTTTACCAAAACAAGTTATTCACTCTTGATGTCACACCCGACCTCCACTACACAACCATTTGCCATGGCTATTTGCCAACACTTAATCGATCGTATTCAATAACTAAGGTTCCATTTTATATATGCATATTTTTTTTTGTACTTCACGATTCTCACCAACACCTCGTACTTCATTGTACTACCATTCTCATGATCCAACTTTCAATATTCTATGACAACATAATCCTTCCTAGTCTTATTTCTCGTGACATACCGGTCACCAACTCATCCGACTATACACATAATAACCCGGGGAGATTATCTCCCAAATTTAATTTTTCGCATCATACATTCCATTTAAAATTATTCTCACACGTAGATCACATAAGCATTAAATTGTGCGACATATAAGCATTTAAATCCTAATCATATATCAAAACTTCATAACGAATTACCTGACGCGGTTCCACGAGTCTCCTTCACCCGATTCATGTTGGCGGTTGATGCTGACGTGTCGGTTCTCTTCCTCGGGCACACACTACTAAAGTGTCCCACCTCGTGACAAGTGTAGCATTCCACTTCCTCGAGGTTCCTTACTTTGCAATCCTTTGCTCGGTGCCCTACTCGTCCACACTTGAAGCATATGGGCGTATTTGCTTTACATTCCCCATGGTGATTCTTCCCACAACTTTGACAACTTCCGACACTACCATGCTTTGACGAGCTCGGTTTGAACTTTTCTTTCTTTGTCGATCCTAAGCTACCATCGAGCTTCTTTTCTTCCCCGTTCAATGCCGATTCTTGTGCCTTTCGCCGAAAAACCCTCTCAACACCTCGAGCGGTACAAATGGCCTCATCTAACGTGGCCGCTCGTTTGACTTCCAATTCAAACTCCGGTGGTAGTCCATTTGCATACCGAACCACCTTCATACGTTCCGTCGGATAAGACTTGATTACAAACGGAAGTAATCCCGTAAACTTTTTGGTGTACTCTTCCACCGACATATTGCCCTTCTTGATGAACATGAACTCTTCTTGCAACTCTTCTAGATCTCTCTCGGGACAAAACTTTTCCTTCAACCTTCTCGTGAACTCCTTCCACGACATCTTGTACACTTTCTTTCCCAAAGTCTCATACATGGTATCCGACCATGTCAACGCTTCATCCTTCAACTGTCGGGATGCATAAATGACCATGTCTTTCTTTAAACACTTGCTACTTTCTAGCACTTGCTCGGTTTCCCGAATCCAACGCATCGTGACCTTCGGTTCCGAACTTCCATAATACACACCGGGGTTGCACGTCATGAATGCCTTGTATGTACATCCTTCTCTTTCCTCCGACCCCGAATCATTGCTTTCCTCGGTCGATGGCTCCTCGGTACGGGTCTTGCTACCCGAAGACTTACTTCCCCCACGGGACTTAGAATTATCATTCTTCTCTTCATTGAACCGGTTAGTCATGATCCGGTTCACATCCTCATTCACCACTTCCCTTATTTGGGTAAGCAATTTCTGGATAGCTTCCATAGTCACCGGGGTTTGGTTTGCACCCAAACCGGAACCCTCCCCATTATTACCGGGATGAGTCGGGTTTCGATTTGAATCCGTGTCATGATCTCGTGGAATTTCTCCACTCCTTGGGTTCACCATTTGCTATACCAACATATTAAACCATCAGAATTGAAAGGTTGACTTATTAGTCAAACATAACCCATAAAGCCCAAAACATTATCTTTTCTTTTAGGGATCGACCCTAACATACCCATACCTTACGGTCTCAATAGACTAATCATGGACATCCTATGGAAAACATATGGTCCTACTTAGCATAGCTTAAGACTAGGGAGGTCAAACCCACCTAATTCACTTAAACTATAGCTCTGATACCAAGTTGTAACACCTCAATTTTTAAAACATCTTTTAAACATATTTTTAAATAAAAATAATACAATGTCCAATGTTCCCAAAATACGGTTTAACAAAAAACCATTAAAAGTTTATCAGAGTAGTAAACCGGTGTTACAAAAACAATATCATAACCATAGGATAAACGAGAACTACCTACGAGCTCCCGAGCTAATCAACACTAGGCCACTTCTAACGCGACCCTCTAATCCATCGATCTCGAACCTGAGTACATAGCCAAAACAAAGTAGTACGTGAGACAAAATAGTCTCGTGAGATACATGGGTTTTCGACCCATTCTCAAAAGATTTATAAAATAATATTTATATCAAAATAATTACTTATCCTCTTCATTTCTATTAATTTATAACTCATCTTCTATTCAATTACTCGTATAAACTAATAAGCTTACCATAAGCTTAATCATCATCTAATCACATACTTGTAAGCTATCACCAAGCTTACACTTTCTTTATCACATATGCAACGGACCTCTCCGAAGCCAACTCTCCCGATATGGGACGTCATAGGTAAACTATCAAGGTAATTGGGAACCCCCATCTTACCGAGATTCATAAGCTCTCCCGTTCCCGGGTCGTCATGCTCACCCAACACTGGGTGTCGTAAACTGTGACATTCTACTATTTGCGCAGGGAGGTACCACCCCAAGTAGACGTCTCATGCTCCCCCATTTCTGGGCGGTCTTATTCCGGATATCTCATTCATCACTTATGAGCCTTAGCTCCTTTCATCAAATATGAGCATTAGCTCCTTTCATCAAATTCATCACTTATTAGAATACACCTATTCTAATTTATCATATTATTCCCTTTACTTATTCATTTTAAATCTTGACTTTATCAAGTCCTTTACTAATTTAAAACATATTTATCATTTATCAAAATCACAATATTTTGACTCCTCTTTGACTAGAATACATATCTATTACTAGTCACTTCACACTTATTCTCTTAGTAATTCGATAACTACTTTTATTAGTGTAATATACTAATCGATACTTATTACTAAAAATCATTGTCTCAAGCTTTATTACTACATATTATTAATAGACCGATTATCAAGCTCTTTTAAGTCATTATCCTTATTCATACATCTTGTTTATAAAAACTCGTTAATTACTTTTCATTATCATAATCTCTTTAAAAATCATTAATCATTTAGACATACTCAAATAGTCTATTACTAGCACTTTTTTATCATATCAATCTTATCTTTATTAAAAAATGTTTACTAATAAAGACTCCTAAAACATCATAGTTTTCAAAATCAATTGCTATGTACTCAGTAAAAGTCTCATGTACTCACCTTAGCCAAGCTAACTCCAAATCGTGTCGAATAACACGAACCCTTGCTTTCCAACTTGTGAAATGTCACCAAACTTTAGGTCTTCTTGACCTACCATCAATATCATCACAATAACTAGTCATTATCCATAACTAATCACTAATCAAACCATAATCACATTCCTAACCACCAAGTTCATCCAACTTGGTGGAGTCTCAAACCCTAGTTCAAGATTTCCATCAATAAACCCAAATCCAATTTGTACACAACAATTACAAGCTTACAAGGAGTGTTCTACACCCATGATTAGTCATCTTCCCCAAAGATGACATGGTTGGTTCCCCAAACCAACATTTTTACCCATACAAAGCTCACAATCAAGGTAGATAAGCAAGACAATCAAGAATACTTACCCTTGATGTTTCAATCCTTCAAGATGGTGAAGATCTGAGCTAGGAATCACCAAAATCGCCACTTCTCTCTCTAAAATCGGCTGCAAGTGTCTTGGGAGTGAAAATGAGTAAACCCTAGCCTTTTCCCGTTTTATTCAGCTCGTCAATAGTTCGCGTTCGCGAACAAGTTCGCGTCGCGAACTTTCCGTGTCGTGAGCCCCTCGCGATCGCTAACTGGTCGGGAACTCTTCACGTCTGGCCACCAAATTCCCTGCCTCAACTTCACGAACGCGAACAGAAGTTCGCGTCGCGAACTCCTCAGGTAGCCAGGCTGCACTTTTTCATCTTTATCTCAATCCGGTTTCGCCCATAACTTCCTCGTACGATGTCCAAATGACACGAAACCAATTCTTACATTCTTTAAATGATTTATCCTTGTTTATCATATTTTTACATAATTTATTTAATACAAAAATTTCGGGTCGTTACAGTCAATTAATGGATCGCCCCCCATCTTTACTGTTAATATTTCCATTAGTATAACTGTATATGAAAAGCACAATAACACTGAATCAATCCATATTAGGTGGTGTTAGATGATGATTTTGGTGAGAAAGATGAAGATGGAGATTAGGGTTTTAGAGAGAGAAAGGTAGAGAGAAGTTAGAGAGAACAAATGCTGAATATGTGAAATGTTAATTGTGCAAAAGTTAAGGAATTAAGCCTTACACTTTGGTATTTATACCATGGCTTAATTCCTTGTTAGTTAGGACCATTTCCTAAATAAAACTTAACATATATACAATGTTACATAACTAGTCCCTAGACTATTGATTACAACTAAATATGACCCAACAATATCCCCCTTTGTAACAATAGTCTGGGAAGCGTATCTTCGAAGTCTTCATCTTTAGCAAAAGCTGCACCTGGTAGAAATTTCGTTGAATAGTGATGTATCAGGATCAGCTTGAGCTTTGTCAACATGTGAAAACAGATACTTCTTATAGCTTTTCAACCACTAGAAGTATTTTGAAGACTTTACTTTGAAGATACATATAGATCGACTTAAAATAAGACTCATATTAATAGAGAGATTAGCAGCGGAAGTCTTTTCTTGAAGTTTGTGGCTTTATGTCGATCTATTATGTGATAATTGTTGTTGAGGTAACATGTTTATAACGGTTACGCTCCCCCTCAAACAAACAATTATTCTGTTGGCCAGTTACCCTTTTCTCACGTATGAAGGAGGTTCATGCTCTAAATGCAAACCTTTGTTCTGACCAAATGTTGGTAGAGGGTTACGTATCTTTGTGGAGAGGTGGGCATGCTACGATGTTTACTTACTCTCAGATGCGCTTCAGAATGTTGAATTACATTTCTTCAATTTAATCCTTTGTCAAAACTGTAATTAACATATCTATGTTTTGCAGTTCAATGTTTACATCTGAGTGGCAGTGGAAGCAATTTAGAATTCTGCTTTTGACATGCAAAACTTTTCTGAATTTTAAGAAAGTATCATCACAGAACTTCGAAGTTTCAAACACTAAAAGAAAAAATATTTTTCGTTGAATCTGTTGGTGTAAGAAAGATCTAAAAATGTCTCATTTAATGTTAAAAGTTCTGGTAATGAAATGTCAGTTGAGAAGGATTTATCTGGGATTTCAGTTATTGGGGATTTTGTTTTTGGATTTTTGAGGTAGAGGTTTTGTGAGGACATGATAATGATGTTTTGAATTTTGTAAAGAATGATAATGATTTGTACTTTTAAGATTTAGATTGTGATGATTGAGATTTTAGAGAGAGATTTCTTTAGATGAATCGGTTTCTTCTTCTTCTTCACTTGATTTTCTGTTTAATACATTGATTCTCACTTGATTTAGAATATTTCTAATTTTGCAGTTGATCTGAGTACATACGATGTGAATTTTCTTCTTTAATGAGATGTTTGTGGTTCTTTTTGACGTTGTTCAGTTATAGACCCAGTACTTGCACTATTTCTTGCTCTTTTCTCCCCCTCATGAGGATCATGACCAGGGTCCTCATGCTAATGCTGAATGTTTTTCTCGTGAAGACGGAGAGAGAGGAAATTGTGTGTCGATGTAATATGTGAGCCAAGATTTTGATATTTGTGGGTTTCGGAATCTAGAACCAGTAACATGTAGTACTCATGAAGTAACCAGATAAAAATTGATTTATCCAAGAATCTTGGAGAAAAATATTTGAAAAATTAAGAATAGCGATGTCAATAATCACGTGAAGTCATAAACAGATGCAATCTTTACTGAAGAACTTCAGTAAAGAGATCGTTTACGGATATGACGAACACGATGATTAAAGACATTGTTAATCAAATATTTGAAATTTAAAAGAAATCAATTTGTGTGGTTATATCTAAGATCAGTGAAGTATACCGCTTACAAAGATGCAATTTTCTCTGAACTTGTGCAGAGAAAAGATCGACGGATATACAAAGATCAATGATCTAACAGTGCATTAAAAACGATTTTGTGTGTGTGAGAATATGCGTATGTCAGAATTGAATCTGAACATTTTGGAGAAAATGAAAAAATGATTTCTCCATTGATCGTTTAAGAATGAAAATCGTTTGAAAAATGGTAAGAACACTCAATCCAAGAAGGTGTTAAAAACAGATGCAATCTTTACTGATGGAAATCAGAAAAGAGATCGATGAATTTAACAGCCAATTGTGTTGAATGTTGCAGACAAGTATTTTTGAAAAATTGAAAATTTATGTGCAAAAACAGAGTTTTGAAAAATTTGTGCCACAACGCAAGAGACGAAAATTTGTCATAAACAGATGCAATCAGTACTAATCGAGATTAGTAAAGAGATCGTTTACGAATATGACAAAAATTTATATCCTACGTTGTGAACACATCCTTGTGAGCACAAAGTGAGATGCAAATTTTGGAATGTTGATCATCACTGAATAATAAAAAATTGATAAAAATATGATGTCAGCAACTCAATTTGAGTGACAAATTTTAATTGAGTATTGATGTGTGCCTGGTCGTGTGGCAGCACAGAACTTCAAAGATTTGGAAAATGAAATTTGTATGAATAATGACAAAAATCGATTTACATTTGAAAATTTTGACAATGAAGTAACACAAAGGTAGCAATGAGAAATAAGAGAATTTGTAATAAACAGATGCAATCAGTACCAACCTAGACTGGTAAAGAGATCGTTTACGGATATTACAAAAGCTAATACTCAACATTGATAACCTTGTGAGATTGTAAATATGTAAGAGGTTGAAAAACTGTTTGAGGAAAATAAAAGAATTTATTAGCAATATAGAGTAGGAAGATTTGTAATAAACAGATGCTATCAGTACCAACTGAAATTGGTAAAGAGATCGTTTACGGATATTACAAAAATTGATACCACATATTGATAATTAAGAAAAATTTGAAGGGAGCACTGGCAAATTGGTCAGCAGTTCTGAAAGGATGCTCCCCCTCAACAGTTGAGTTTCATAAATCATAAAATCAGTTATGCTCCCCCTCGACATATTAGTATCGATTTTCTCCCCCTCGACAAGTGAATATAAAAATTCTCCCCATCAACCAATGAAATCGATGAAAAACGGGTTTCAAGCAGATGAACTTGAAAGGCATTTCTTTGAAGCACGGGTCATACACTGAAGTGTGTACAAGCCATTGTCCGTTGAAACGCGAGTTATACACTGAATTGTGTATAAGTCATCTCTGAACTCCAAACACCTTGCTGGTTATTCTACATAAAACAATTAAAACATGTTTGGTACCCAATTATCTATGGGTCCTATACGATTAGTGACAGATGTTTTATGTAGAATTGTTTTATGATCAATTTAGAGCTTTGGAGAACTGCAAGGAGGCAGTTCAGATGTCGTGGATTTGACGACCCATTTTAAAGATTTTTCAGAGGATTGGATAATCCAATGAGACTTTTCATTTTTAATCCAAGTGTATTTCTCAAATGTTGAAGATTTGGTCGCTGTTTTGTTGTCGATGTTTGAGGAACCTGAAGACTTTGACTTAGGTGCGGAATTTCCTCGAAAGACTTAGCGACGAGTAGACGAATGTTTATCAGAGTTTGGTGGGGTTTTGGAAGAACTATTCGTCTGTTTGGAGGCATGTGAGGATGAACCTTTTTGATTAGGTTCGGGTGGACGAGAGACAGATTTCCTGCATGCTTGTGGAAAACATGTTTTGCATGATTTTATAATTTTACCAGATTTATGGAAAACATTGATTTTCAAACCACATGGAGCATCTAATCTAACGAAAAATCGATCGTCAGTTTCAGTGATTTGTTTCTTTGTGATTTTATCAAACAATCTCTTTGTACCAAATTTATCATTTTTAAAGAACACAGTATCATAATCAGGTGAGTAATTTACAGGACGATAAACAGAAGCATCATACACTGTACCAAACGCAGTTGCCGGAGATGTAAAATTTTTGGAGTTGTTACAATTAATTTTAACAGTAGACGAAGAAACTGAAGAGGTATATGGTCTAGACTTCTTAAGCGTACTAGACTTAGACGAACTCGGCTTCTTAGACTGCACATCTCCTTTGACTCCATTAGGCTTGGGCTCCTTGCTCTGAGGCTCTAATTTTCTAAATGAGACGTTTAAGGCTGGTGAATTAGAGGTTCTTCTCAAAGTAATTGGTACTGGATTAACAGGTGCCGGTCCTATTAATGAAGATTTAGAATTTTGAAAAACATTTTCGTTAGTTTTATGTTTTAATTCTGAAATCGTGTCCTCTAATTTATGTATCTTTGTTTGAAGTTTTTCTTTTTCTTTATCAAAGGCTTTATGAGTTTCATCAATTTCAGATTCAAGTTGGACTATTTTCTTTTCTAAAATTAACGTTGGAACATAAAGCTTGGGTTCGATGGTTTGTTTTAAAACTTCATTATCTGAGATGGAAAATTCTTCTGGAGTGACAATCGGGAAGTACTCATTGTTTTCAAATTTTGCTTTCTTCTTTTCGTACATTGAGTTTAAGGCATCATAATTAAAGCTAATTTGAGCATATTCTTCTTTTTCCCGGTTGAACTTTTCAACTTCTGCTTCTTCATCTGGCATATGAAGGAAGCTTTGCCAGATTCCCAAGTTCATGTAATCGTAGTTATATAACGTTGGAAGAACATCTGCAGCTTTTTCCAGAGGACGGATGTTTTCTGCTCCAAGACCCACTTTTGACTTGAAAGATCTGAACTCTTTAGGCTGGTTTAATTTTATCGTTTGTTCAGTATGACCAGCTTTCACAATCGTCTGCTCCAGTTTTGAGATGTGTTCTTCAGCATTTTCTTTTCTGACAGTAAGACTGTGTATAGTTGCTGATTGTTCATCGATTTCCTTTTTAAAATCGTTTGTTATGTTTTTGATTTGTTCATTCAATTTTTGAATTTCGATGTCAGCCGTCTTCAACTGTTCTTGGTAGTCTTCTATCTTGATGTCTGCGGACTTCATCCATGTTTGCTGTCGGCTTAGTTGATTCGCCAAGTCGTTTATCAGCTGCTTGGAGTCGTCTTTGTCATTTGACACCGTCTTCATAGTTTTTAGGTTCGAAATTTCAAGATTTTTTGTATTAATAATGTGACTTAGACGCTTGACCTCACTGGTGTGAGCAGCATGAAACGATGACAACTGTTGTTGTAACTCTTGTGTTTTTTGATTTGAAAGGTTATTTTGATTCACTTGAGAAACAAGAGTTTCAAGTTGACAACGAAAGGTTAAATTTTCTGCCTTTAATTTTGAGATTTGTGCATTTGATTCATTAGTTGTGTTTACTTGTTTTTGTAAACTTTCTTGTAATTCAGAAATTTGAAATTTATAAGCTGATTTTGACGTAGACAACTGATTTTGTAATTCCTTGTTTACTTGAGTTATTTGAAGAGAACATTGACTTAACTCACTCAAATCATTTAAAAGTTGTTCCTTTTCGGATTCTAAACAAGTAATTTGTTTTGTCAATTGTGATTTCTCATCAATTTTAGTAAAAAGTTTTTCATTAAACAAGGAATTCTTTGATTCATCAGTGTCTGAATCAGATAATAAAGAATCAAAGGAAAAAGAGAGTACCTCATTTTCATCATGTTTTGAAATGCCCAACACAGCTGTAACCTCATTTGGTATTGCCATGACTGCCAGTTTGGCAATGCACTGTTTCTCCTCCTGGGCATTCGACCCGGCAGCCAATGTTTCTTTGGAAGTCATGTTAAGAACACTTCACGGGAATTTTGATTGAAACGGGGTAAAGAAAATTTAGAGAATGAGAAGGTTCTAGAATAGAATATGTGATGTAGACCGTGAATTTGTCTTCAAAAATTCAAAATTACCGAAATCTTAAACTGGTTATTCCAGATGATAAAGTACACTTTAAATGTGCCTAAGATTTTCGAATTAGGGAAAAACGACGATCGGGTTAGAAACTGGGGCTAAACGAAGTTTGAAAATTGACCGAAAAATCACAAAAACGCAAATTAAGCGATCGAAACAAGCGTTTATCACGTCGTAGTCTTCGTCTTTAGCTTCGATTTGGTTACTCGTGGGCTCGAAAATTTGAATTTAGAGGGTTTTTGAAGCTTTAATGGTTTTTCCTAAAACTCTTAATTCTTCATCAGTATGGATTAGATTCGATCCTAGCTTGATTCTAAGCTTAATATACTAACAAAATGAAGCTATTCAATCCATAATAACAAGAATTAGTACCTTAAATTCGATTTTTAATCTTAAACCCCTTTTTCTTCAAAAACCTTGAAAAACCCACTTGATCTTCTGATTTTAACACCAATTGATGGATTTGGATCGTTTTCAAGATGAAATTATGCTCTGATACCAATTGAAAAGCACAATAACACTGAATCAATCCATATTAGGTGGTGTTAGATGATGATTTTGGTGAGAAAGATGAAGATGGAGATTAGGGTTTTAGAGAGAGAAAGGTAGAGAGAAGTTAGAGAGAACAAATGCTGAATATGTGAAATGTTAATTGTGCAAAAGTTAAGGAATTAAGTCTTACACTAAACTAATATATAATGTTACATAACTAGTCCCTAGACTATTGATTACAACTAAATATGACCCAACAGTATAATACTATAATCTATAGTTAATTTTACATTATCGGCGATATTTTGCTAAAAATTACTGAAATAAGTTGAAATTTGGGTCATAAATTCACAGGTGAGAAATGATATTGATTCCTATATTTGTGCATATCAATTTGGTCATGATAAGTGTCAAAATCAATGGATGATATGAGTAAATAGAATTTGTGGATTACACGTCAAGTTTGGAAGTAGGTAGTAATATGAGTAGGAAGAAAATGTTGGAAGAACTATATTTCACTTCACAGGCCTAAAATAAAGGTGGTCAACCGAAATCATAACCAAATTAACCAATTATTAACTGAACTCATAACCGAAGCTAACCAAAACCGACTGGTTAAGGATTTTAGTTAACCGATAAATTTTGATTAATAGTTCAGTTTGGGATCAAAACTGACCTAAATCACTAATGCTCATTCTACTGTTTATAATGAGGTCAACTAGACTATACTACTGCCCATTTTGTTGGGATTTGTGGACTCTAAAATTCAAGAATTCCAGTACTACCAAATGGACCATAACAGAATAACAGATTACAAAGACACCTTAACAACAAAGTAATACTCCCTCCGTCCCACAAAAAAGTTCTCATTTCTCCTTATAATTTTGTCCCACAAAAAAGTTCCCATTTCTCAAATATGAGGGACCCACTCAATAAAATATTATTATTACCAAAGATTCCATCACTAAAACACTTTCTCTCTCCAATCTAACCTTATATTTTAATCAAAAGTATTACCAATACCCCACAACTAATTATCTCCTAAAATCTTGTGTCCAAGTGAAATGAGAACTTTTTTTGGAGCGGAGGGAGTAACTCTTATTAAAAAACAGGACATATAGCCGTACAGGCTTGTTAAAAGCAATTACTCCCATTTGGGCCTCTGAACCCAGTCTAGAGACATGGCCCAACTTGATATTATGAATCCACTAACCTTATCATATAGGAATCTAAAGGGAATTAAATTTCATACCACATTTTTTGTTACTTATACTCCCTCCGTCTCTAAATAAAGTTCTCATTTGTGTTGGGCAGTTCATTTTAAGAGATAGTTAGTGGTGGGGTATTTGGTATTACTTTTGAATAAAATATAAGGTTTGATTGGAGAGAGAAAGTGTTTTAAGAGATAGTTAGTGGTGAAAGTATTGGTAATAATATTATTATATTAAGTGGGTCCCTTAAGTTTGAGAAATGGGAACTTTATTTAGGGACAAAACTTGAAGGTGAAATGGGAACTTTATTTAGGGACGGAGGGAGTATTACAGTATACAGATAACCTTGCACATTGTACAAATCTGTAATGCAATTGTTATGATACATAGGTCAAAAGATGTGGTGTAAAAATCACTACCTTAATCAAAATGAAATAAATTCACAGGCCTGTGTCATAAGTTGATAACGATGTTACAAGAGTTTGCATTTGCTTAATTTAGGGCGGTAGGTGGGGATTCATTTTTAAGATTGATCTACTTTTTTTCTAATCATGCCTTACAAAGAGATGACAAAGAGGAAAGCAAATATATATGTTTCCCTCATGATTATTCTACTTTATGTACGTACTAATCCATTCCAATATAAGTTAATTATTCCTTCTCCACTTCCACCTCCCACCCCTTAACTTGTCACGTCAATGCTTTAATCAATCCTTAATCTAACACTAAAAGCACGCCATACTTTCTACTTTCTTATAATTCTATAGCTATATGATTGATTCCTTTTACGTAGATTTAGATGTACATGTACACATTAGTTGCACATAAAACTGCCATGCATATCGTATTTACAAATTGGGGTTAATTGGTTGATCATGTACATATACTGTCTTCTAAGATTTATCTGTTTGTATTGGAATACTGTCTTCTAAGATTTATCTGTTTGTATGCATTAATTTCATATAAGGTTAATAGTTACTTTAAGTAACCCAATACAAATTAAATTTACATGTGTATGTGTGAGGAAGTGCAAAGTTGGTTTTGCTAGAATTCAATCATTACAAATATATACATATACCCCACTGCTTATTCTCTTGAGGAAAGCTGTTTCATCTTCTTTGAAGTGTACATGCATGTTGTGGGGTCAAAATCTAATTGGCTTTTTTAAGGCTAACTCCCACTTTGTACTGCTTTTTTTATAGGAAAATTAACTTTCAAGTGTCAATCTTGGTCTCCAGAGATGATTCATAAAGCAAATTGGTGCTTAAGAAACAAAACGATTTATGTATGCCAAAATTGCCTAAAAAGTATGTACGTAGAGCCGAAACCAAACAGAAATCACCCATAATCAAATGGTTCGGTCTAAGGTTCCAGAATCAAGCCCAAAACGGCTCCCACTACTTTTCAGTTCGATCCGATTTTAACGCCATAATCACCCCTAATTTACACAAAGTTTGTGAGATGTACCATAATTTGCACTTTTCAGGGATGTCAGACAGAACGCCCCTTTAAAGTGAAAATTTTGTTAAATTTCTTTAACCTGAAAAAGTGAAGAATCATTCTGATTATTACTGCATGTATGTGGGATTCTTTAACTTTAAATTAATAATGAATGATTACTTGCTTCCACCATTGTTGCACTTGTGGTGGTGGAAGTAATTTCACCCGTTTTATGATTAAAGATACTTTAATCTTTAAAACTGTCTGGCATGAAATGGTGGTGGCTTATAATGTGGTACATACCAACAGTGGGATACCAAAGGTAAAAAAGGTGGTTGACCGTAGGTGCCAAAGGTCAATGGTGGCTAATATATCGATCAGTTATAATAACTTATGGTAAACGTTTAAATGGTCGAATAATTCAGGTTCGCCAGGATCAAATTGTTGTACCAATCTGGGTTTGTGAACCTAAAGATTTGACACACGTACGAATTGGGGTAATAAAGGTATAGCATCTTCCATGGTCCACCCTACACACGTGTGCAGATGAGGACAACGTCTCGTCTATATATGCTTCCTTTGTAAATCAACAAAGGTGGACTTTAAGACTTCAAAATAAACATACTACTATTACTATAATAACATTATAATGTAGATATCCAACAGATCGAAACACTATAATAACATTATCGATTAAAATAAATTTGTTTATATAGCAATTATTTTTAATTCAAGAATTATCTGAAAAGTGTTTATATACCGGGCATAAACAATATCTTAAAAACTTGTTTTGGAATTGAATCAGCCAGCGTTTTAATTATTCGAATCACATGAGTTGACTAATTGAATCGAATGACAATATTAAATATTTACGATGCAATAAATATGTAAACGGTTCACAAATGCCAAAAATACAAAACAGATACCATAAAAAATTCAAAAAAAGAAAAAACCCAAAACTTATTCAATTTTCAATTAAATTTAATACTTTTATATTTCAAAACCTAAATAAGAAATTCATATTTTTATTCTATTTGCCTTTTTTTTTAGAAAAACTGATTTCTTTTTCTATTTAACAGGCCGGTTCAATTGTATTTTTATATCAAACCGGCTTGTTCCGAACGAGTTATAACCACCTCTCTAACCGGCTTATTACAACCGGCTATCTTCCCATTTTCTGATCCGACCGATCGGTTGAACCGAGTTGTTAAAACATTGGGCAGAAAGGACAAATTGTCATGCGACTTTTTAAAGTTTAGATTTAAATTAAGCAAATAATCCTTTTACGACCAACTCTTAATTTTTAAAACCCTTGGCTTATGATCAACACAATCAATATGTATCTGGTAATCGTGTTACGTGTCCCGTTATGCATCTTAGTGGGTTGTTATGGTTTTTTGCATTATTTGTTTATGTCGATTTTAAAGTAAATTATAATTTATATAGATATCTTACTACTATATAAAGCATTTAGGCCTACCCCATTAGGCAAGTTTAAGGAGCTCCTTAAACTTGATTTTAAGGACCTTTCCACTTTTGTTAGTTAGTTCTTTAACTTAAAAAAAATAAATCGCGGCTAATAAGATTCGAACCCAAGACCTCTCCTAACTTATCACTATGTGTTAACCACTTGCTATACATTACACTTTGGTAACACCACCCACACTTAATAACAAAAGTCTGTTACTCGAAAACCATTTTACCCAATAACATTAAATATACGACGCTGTAAATCATCAACTCTTACCAAAATCCACAATTCCGTTTAATTATTTATTTCTAACAACAATTATTACCGTGTAAACGAACAACACTTGCTCGCCACGAAATATGGTTTCTGGTACCCGCCGCCGCATTGCGCGGGTACCCTGCTAGTGATTTTTAAAACATGATGAGTATGACGTAAATCTTATTAAAGAGCTTCGTAAGGGCGGGACCTGGCTTGTCGTCAACTCTGGAAATAATCTCTCTTGTTTCCATGATCACCTCATCACAATTGTAAATTGAATATAATCCCTTAGATTGAGGAGAAGTACAAGAAAATAAGTAGTGCATTTCGATTAACAACTTTGTTAATAGGATTCAAGGATTTAAATAATTGAAGACAATGGGGTCCATTAATTTAAAAAGCTTCTCTAAGACGCTGTTCTCTTTAACCGGGTTCAACAATTAATATAAATAATTAAAAATCATAATCATAATAAATAATACTACTATTAACATCAATGGACTTTATTCCAAGCGCGACAATCAAGTCAGGTTTGGTTAATGGTTTCAGGTTAACAGGTTGGGAATTGAAATTAACCAACCAAACCCCACATGTTTAGAATTTCATGTGTGAAAAATCAACCCTAATCCGGACACATTTAAACTATGGTAACTCAAACACGTCCACGACCCATATAACTTAACAACCCGAACTGATTTATAAACGGGTTGGACAAGTCGACATGTTCTTGACCCGGACCCACCCAAAGCTTATTATGTTCTTGACCCGGACCCTACTTAATTCGTAAACAGTTGGTTGGTCGTAAACTGTAGACATATATTCGCTAGAATTCATAAGATTTAATAGCGTTTCTTCGTAAAATAATAAATTTAATAGCATTTCGACATCTGGTAATATTCAAGACAGAGAATCAGAACAAAAGAATTTAGTACGTCGCTATTATAGTATAATTTTTCTTATTTGTGAGACATTTTGAAGAACGTAACAAGCGAATGTCGACATAAAGTTCATTGATACTGTAGGTGTTAATCTTTTAAACGCCATAACAAGCCAAGAAAGTTAAATTAACTAAGTTCCAAAATAAATTATAATTGTGTTGATGTGGTACGGTCCAATCAATTTTTGGCCCCTGTAAAAACATAAATTCGTTTAGATGTTTCAATATAAAGCTAGCATGGTTGTTTGAATATAAAAACCCGTATGCTGTTATCCATTTGGAAATTAATCCGTTTAGATGTTGTGTGATGGCATCATGCTGATTCATGGGTACAACCCCTAATGCTGATAGTACAAAGATGATGATGCATGATATTGGGGAGAAAAAAGGAAGCCTGAAAGCTAGAGTTGAAGCAGCAGCTGCAGCATATGGATATGCAGCCTTGATGATGAGTGGTAGGCTTTCCATGATTACACACTTTTCTTTTTTTCTTCATGTTTATGATATCACTCCAAAACAGAGGAGAAGAAAAAGAAGGTGGTGTGCATGTGATCCTTTACAACCTTTATGTTCCTTATTTTTAACTATATATATTTATTTACACATAGAAACCAACGTTCATAATTTCCCCTCCACTATTTCGTTATGTAATTTATTTTTTTAACGATAGCATGTGTCGTCGTATTTCACGGCCAATTTGCAAGGATACAAATCATATTTATAAACTAATTTTTTTATAGCACACTTTTAACTTTGTAAAGTATACTTAAAACTAATATTAATTGACTATCTTACCCTTATATATTTTAAACCCGCTTCGGGTCATCCTCTTCTAACTTACCGGCGCTCATCGACCTCACTTCCGTCATGAATTCAATATATCGGGCCAAAGTATTGTGATTTCTCCAAAAAAACATTATTCGGAGTTCGTATTTTATGATGTGGTGGGTTTAGTTTTATG
The DNA here is from genome assembly GCA_963853835.1 of Calendula officinalis. Taxonomy (NCBI): domain Eukaryota; kingdom Viridiplantae; phylum Streptophyta; class Magnoliopsida; order Asterales; family Asteraceae; genus Calendula; species Calendula officinalis. The sequence goes on from OY970827.1 coordinate 6,465,044, forward strand.
ACTATGATTTCTGGTTGGTCGATGTAGTAATAAAAGGTTGATTTAATATTTATTTTATCTTCCAAAAAGGTTATCTAATTGGGCATTAACTGGTTTAAGAAAATAAAATGGTTTTGGAAATGGGGTTTTGACTTTTGAGGATGTAAATTAAAATGGGTTTAAAATACATATAGGATAGAACAGACAATTAACATTAATTTTAAGTATACAGCTAATAAAATTATAAATGTACTCGTTTATAAATTGACCATCATTTGCAACAGTTAACACTTTAACATAAAAGGTCTTGCGGGCTAGATCCTAATATAAAAGGAAGCATGAGGTCCGTTTCCTGATGTGGTTGGGCCCATCTACTTATTTAAGTCATACACAAACTTAAAGATAAATTTAGAGGATTTATTTTCTACATCTCAAAAGAAATTACAATTTTTTATTGGTGACAACATTATGAACTTGTACAGTCACTGCAACAAACTATATGTTATAAATATTTTTTATTGTATTTATACACTTAAGAAGCGTATAATTTTGAATTAGCATGGAAAAATATGCCAACACGGTTGCTTCTAGACCTTTACACTTAAATTTTTGGAGAAAATCGTCAAAAATTCTAAACTTAATTGTAATAAAATTACTCTCTCTTGGGGTCTCCTTTTTGCCATTAAAAAAATATCATAATAATGCTTAGACAAAAGAGGACAACGATTTAGTTTGACGAACATGCATGATGTGTCAATTTTAAGTTCGGATAGGGAATTGGTTTGCTTGAGAATGTGTACGTATTTAGGAAACGGGGATTTGTCGGATTGTTGAAGTATAGTGAGAGTTCTCTTTTAAAAAGGAAAGGCGAAAGAAGAGAGACGGGAAGGTCAATTATTTAAGAAAGGGAAAAGACGATAGGTGGTTGTTCTCTCCTTTTAATGCGTTTATTTTTCGTTTCTAAAGTCAGCTAAAATGTGGTTTCTTTTAGTTGATAGAGAAAGCACTTAACATCTTTCATATCTACCAATACCTTTCTTTGATTAGAAAACCTAAACATCTTTTAAATTAATGTATCTAGTGCTTCAACATTCTTCATGTACAAGTTTGCTTCTTTTTTTTCCATTGTTCCTTAAAGGAGCTTTTGTCAATTTTATATGTCGAATCATGATTAGTCCTTTTCAAAAATGATAGCAACATTAATCAAATGGGAGCTGATGTCTGTAGAGCACCATTTGCAATTTTACATGAAAAGACAACTATACCCTTTCTTTTATTATTTTTCACATTCCCATTTCTTTCTCTTCTTCTCTACCGATTTCTTTCTCTCTCCTACCATTTTTCTTTCTCTCTTCAAATCAAAACCCACCTTCAAGTTTTACCTTCTGTTTCAGCCTGAATCAGGAAGCACAAAATTCACCATTAAAACCAACTCCTTTTTCCGATTACTGTGGTACTCGTCTCTGCTGGAATCTCCACCGAATGTCGCTGCCGGGGCAGTCGCCGTACGCCTACTTTTTATGAAGCTTGGGCCATGAGGACTACTTTTTATGAAGAAAGATCGATTATGTGTTCAAATTGTTTTAGCAAATTTACTAAACGAATATAAATAAAGTGCCCCATAAAAGTATCCCTTCTTCGATGTACAAAGATTCAAGAAAATTATTTGCTTATATCTAATTTATATATGCACCTGTAGTTATACATAAACTGGATTTTATTACAAATAACACCATATAAGATTATAAGATTAATATATATACATGAAAACCAAACAACAGCTTCATGACTGTGAGTTCCATGGATTCCGGCGAACTTTAATAACTCCGGCGAGTGTCCAGCGACGAGATTCGGCGGCGATTCCGGTAGAGGCGAGTACCACCGAGATCGGAAAAAGGAGCTAGTTACAACGGTGAAATTTGTGCTCTCTGATTCGGCCTCAAAGGTGGCTAAAATAGAGGGTAAAACTTGATGGTGGGTTTCATTTGAAGAGTGAGAAAGAAATAGGCAGGAGAGAGGTAGAAAAGAAAGGGTATAGTTGTCTTTTCCCATAATATTGCTCTAGAAAAATAAAATATGCTCTACAAGGATCAGCTCCCTAATCAAATGGTGCCGTACTTTTTTTAAACTATGTGATTTGTGTCTAATACTGTAATAATTTTGGGACGAAGGGATATGACTTGATTTAGAGCTTTGTGTGCTACATTTTCTAAAATTTGCTAGTTGATCCGCCAAGTTCAACATTTAAGCATGAAGTTAAATAAATTTGAGAGAATGTACGTTTTGGTGAAAGGAGAAATTAAAGAAGGGGTTGTAGAAGCATGAAAAGAAAGACAGAGGAGTACTTTAATTGTCGTCGCCATTAATAAGACATGGCCACTTCCTCGTGGGTTCCAAATATCATATGAAATTCCTAATTCAGTCTCCCCTCGTGACCCCATCCTACCCAATCAATTTACAACTTTTCCATGAATATGTTTAATTTTTAAGGAAATTACTATGTTAATCTTTATGCTTTGGCAAAACTTACAAATTCAATCTTTTTCGGTTCCATAGTCTTTTATTAGAAAACTTGTAACATATTTGTAACAATTTTGTACAGATGGGCGTTACTATAGTTTAGCGTTTAAACATGAAAAAGGGTAGAAAACTAAAATGGAGGTGAGTAGAAGCCAGAGAATAGGACAAAAGAGAGACAGGAAAGAACCTTTGTGAATTGAGGCTTGTCGTATTTACTGCCCATTTTGATTCTTCCACCACCTCCTTTTTTGACTTTCCATCTAACTACTATCCCCTTAACAAAAATCATATAATAAAATTAATAAAAATGTACTGGTTAAATTGAAACTGGTGACGAATCTAGCATTTAAAATCACACGGTTCCACATTTTATCATTTTATATAGTATTTGATATGTTTATGTTTCGGAATAACAGAATTTGGTCTTTTAAGTTTATTTAGTTTTTAGTATATGATAGTAACATAAGTACACAGGTCATTTAAGTTTAGTTTTTTTTTATGGAAAATAATAATAACAGTACTTAACAAAACCCTTTTTTTATATATAGAATGGTAACATGGATGTGTTGGTAAGTGTCAATATAAAATAATAACAGTTTTTATCCTTATTCGCTCTGTGTTCTAAGTTGTCTCTCCTTGAAATCTTCCCCCAACCCCATTAAATAATATTATTTTTCAGTTCTCGATAAAGGTTAAATGTTCCAATAATAAGTATATTATAACACTACTGTTATAATACTAATTTCTTGTAATACGTCGGAAAAACTAGTTCTATATAAAGGGTTAAATGTTCAATAATAAGTATATAAAAACACTATTTTTACAACACTAATTTCTTTTAATACCGGAAAAACTAGTTCTCGCTCTGGTCCGATTTCAATCTGGAAAAAGTCTGAAAAACTGAAAACACTTGATCCTCAATTCCTGGTTTGATTCGATTCAATTTTTTTGACCCTCCACACCTATTTAAAATTATAATTATGCTTTTTATTTTCAACTATAAATATTAGTCTAGGGTAGCAATTGTAGAGTTGGAAGTATGTTTTTGCCAATAATGAAAATTGATCATATGATGAGCATTATCAAAATATAATGAGTTGGAATTATTAGTAATCATTTTCAAATGTTATTGCTTCACTTTGAGGGCCATGTTTATGATATGTCCCTACAAATCTTACTATCTTCCACTTGAATAACAATTGAATCAATTCTTTAACTTTATCCCCAATTCCATGCTGCATTTCTATTTTCATTCTGTGTAAAAGATATATCCACGTCAGCAGTTTTAAAACTTTAAAAGTATAATAGTGTTGTTTAGAAAAAAAGAAATGAAATAGTTACTAAAAATTGTTCAGGACCAAATCATTAAGAATTTTTTTAGCTTAATTTTACATCAATCATTTTAACCATTTTTATATGAGAGAATTTATCTACGAATTATTTTTTTGGAAGGCGAGTGATAATTCCGAAAGCCAAGCATCAAATTCTCAGTTTGCCATTTACACGGTGCTTTGACTCATTTTGAAGAGGAGGAATGATCGGATTTTTGATCATGATAATGGAAGTTCCATGCTGGTCATTTTTGCTACTCAAGCACAAAATTTCTTTTGGATCTTGCATAGATCAAAGTTAGGGTAGTTTAGATCGAGGTGTTTGGTGTAATTAATGACATGCTTTCTTTGTGATTGAGTTTTTGTTTATTTTTCTTGTTTGTATTAATTTGTATGTTTTTAGGTCCTTAGTTTTTCATGGAAAATGGAATTTTTTACCACATACTTCATGTGTCCCACAAAAAACTTCTCATTTCATCCTAAATTTTTATTCCACAAAAAACTTCTCATTTCACATATTTGATGGGCTCCATATAATATAATATTATTATTACTAAGGACCTCACTACAACTATCCACTAACTATTTTTCTCTTCCAAACCAATCTTATATTTTAATCAAAATTATTACCAATGACCCCACCACTAACTATTACCTTAAAATTTGTACTAAAGTGAAATTAGAAGTTTTTTGTGAAATGGATGGAGTATTTAGCAAAAGAACTCTTTTATCAATTAATGTGTAAAATGTAAATGGGAAACATTTATTGTTTTTAAATACTAACTTAATTACTCACCTATTTACAAATTTTATTTTTGTGACTTGGTTATTAAGAAGTGATAATGCACATAGAACTATTTATACACAGTGATAGAAGTCAGTAAGAAAATGACTAAAGAGTGTGTCCAAAATGCAAGACGTTACATTGAAGTTAGAGAAAATATTACAGAAGACGGGAAGCAACTAGCAAGTAGAAGAAGAAGAAGAAATAGTATTTATGTCGTCACCTTCACACACACATGCAGAAAGAGCGTGAAAATCCCATCACATTGATCGATGTATCCTCGACCTTATATATAATATTTATAATTTATAATATATATAGGGTCCGATTCAGCGCAGAACTGTTTAAAGGTACAGTACCGCATAACCATCCTGACATCCAATAATGTTTTCTATGTTATACATAAGATGTACATTTTCATATACGCTGTAACACATTTACACATCTAATGTTTCCAATTTTTTATACACATAATATATAAAAAATTGGAAACATCGGATATTTAAATGTGTTACAGCGTATATGAAAATGTATAGCTTATGTATAACATAGAAAACATTGAATGTTAGGATAATTCTGCGATTCTGCACCTTTAAACGGTTCTGCGCTGAATCGGACACTATATATATATATATATATATATATATATATATATATATATATATATATAGAGAGACTAGTCTGTGAATGTTCATGTATGCCTGAGACAGCATATAGTAGAAATTATTCGATTTTAGATGGAGAGAGAGAGTGTACGTGTGTAATGTGTTGAGTTGATATAAAACAACAAAGGGAAACTTACAAAATGGAAAGAAAGAGGACGCTCTGTTCGACGGGAACCTTTTCCCAATTCTATATTTTATTTTTCCTTTTATATAAATATATATATCTCTCCATATATATTAAAGCGAATCCATAATTTGATCTTTTTTAGAATAAAGAACTAAGATTAATGATATTATTGTAACTCACATGTGTCTTTTGGTTTGTTTACACTTATATCTCACATTATGTGTATTTATTCATAGACTCTTAGCTTACCAACATTGCCCTATATAAGGGGTTGTAATATACATGTCTAGATACCATATATTGTAAGAACACAATGATATGAATGAGAAGATCTTATGATTAAGCCAATTGGTTTACAACACGTTATCAGTACTTTGCTCAAAGTTGGAAGTATCAATTTCTTCGTCGTTGAATTCTACACTCCTTAATGTTTAGCCTATGAAGATTGGATGGGAGTATAAATCTGTTTAAATCTTCAATTTGTGTGACTTTCCACAAATCTTCGATCTATATTCTTCCAAAAATTAATTGAGTTCTTAAATCTTTATAATACTAAATATCATACTCATGGCCGATTTGATTCTCCATGTAGAATTTCATATGCAGTTTTCGAAAGAAAAAAAATAACAAAAGATTGCATTTCTTGTAAAACTATAATCTCTGGGAACTAAAAGTTTGCCCTTTTTTTTTTTAATGAATTCTACCAAGTCAAGATGTTGTAGGGCAATCATATTTTTTCTCCATATTAACAATTATGAATTGTTATGTTACACATTTTAAGAATAAGAATTATTGTTGTAACATCCTGAGATCCGACCTATAATATTTTATTACTTTTGATAAGTAATATCTTATTGTTTATTATTTTATTATTTTATATGATTTTATTTGATTTATTTGAATTAATTGTATTTTTAACCATGGGGTTAAAAATTAGAAAAACTGAGATATTTAAATGTTAAAATAATTTTTATATATTTGGGTTCATTTCTGAACAGGGGTTCTAAAAATATCTTCGTTGTTAAAATTGGAGTTAGTTAGGTCTAAATTAATTATCTGCGAACCTAATATCATGTACTGTGTTTAAATGAAAATACTTGTGTTTGGGAGAGGGGTGTACGTGTTATTTCAAAAGGGCGGATGTCATTTTGGTCTCTCTCCTCCTTCTCCTTGCCTGTACAAGACACACACACATACACTTTCTTGAGTTTTCTTCCAAATTAATGATAATTGCTTGAAGATCTTGCCTACTCCTTGTGATTTTCGGATTAAAAAGTAAATCTAAGTAAGTTTCCTTCCTTCTTTAACTAGGGTTTCATGTTCTTGATGTAGGGATGAACTAGGGTTCTTGAGTTAGTGGGTTTTGATGGAGTTCTTGATGAATCTTGCTTGTAATTCGAAATTGAGCATGATTTGGTGTCTAATTGAGTTCTTGCAAGTTATATGTGTTGAATTGTTAGTTGTGATGCATTTGGTGAAGCTTCCATGAAGCTCCATCAATGGTGGTCTTGGGGAAGAAGATGGAGATCTTCCCTAAATTGGTGAAATGTGAATCTTGTTGTTTTTAAGGTGTTATTATGTTAAATTATGCATGTGAGAATTATAATTGTTAGTTATAAGGATGACTAGTTAACTATTGTGAAAATGCCTAAAGAATGGTAGTGTTTGGCTAGATGGAAATGTAGTCATAACTAGCTAAATTTGTAGATTGTTGACTTTGGTCAAACCTGGGAGTTGACTTTAGTCTTGTGTGACTAGTAAACCTTAATTATCAATTTCATATTTGCAATGTGTTAGTTGAATGAATTGTAAGCTTGATTGTGTTGGTTTCGGGTCTTGACCCGTTTGTTTGACAATTGGTGCAATTTGACCTAAATAAGGTCAAAGTTGGTGAAACTTGCAATTGGATGCAAGTAACTTGTTAAATATGTAATTTTGATAATTAATCAAGTAGTCTTACTCATTGGAAGGTGTTGTGTAGATTCCCGACCCATTATTCTTGTTTTGACCCGTTTGGGCCTAAAGTGCATTTTGGTCAAAATGCATAATGAATGGACTTGATGAAGTGTTAGACTTTAGTATTGGTTATGTGTAGAAATGCAAGTAATTGGTTGTAAGTTGTTGTGGTAAGATGTGGTCTTAAGCTTGTATTACTTGTTACACAATTGATGATTTCGGGTGACTAATTCGGTATTCATTTTGTACAGGAAAAGGGAAGGAGCCTCAGTGATATAAGATTACTGAGCTCGGTACTAAAAGGAAGCTAAGGTGAGTGGATTTAACATTCTTCTTGTGTGATGTACAAAGGTTTTGGTATGGTAGACTTGAAGGAGAAAAATGCAGCATTTTAGCTGGTCTGGGGGAGATAGCGGCGCTATCTCTAAGATAGCGGCGCTATCTCTGCTTCGTTTTGGAAAATTTGAACAGCGACCCGAAATAGCGTTTGGTATTTAGATAGCGGACGCTATCTTTTGGTGGATAACGGCGCTATCTTCGGATAGCGGAGCTATCTCCATGAAAGATAGCGACGCTATCTAGGATAGCGGCGCTATCTTGGCTGGTTTTGGGAAAATTTCATTTTTCTTGGTTTTTCATAAATTTTCCGGTGGTACCATTAATTGTGGGATTGTTAATGGTAGTATGTGCACATGTTTTCTAGAGGTTGGCTATGAGTGGGTTTTGGCTAGGCTTCGTTACTATTGGATGGGGTGCTCGGACTCCTACGAATGTGTTCCGTCAGGGGTGAGTACCGTGCTAATAGTAAAGTGGCCATCGGTAAACTGTTGTTCGGCCAACAACAGTTGTAGGTACTTTGCAAGTCCACCGATACTCTCATAACGTCCAATTGCTTGTGGAAGTTTGGACGGGTTTCCAGATTGATTTCTCTTGTCTTTAATTTGTTGTGGTTATGCAAATTGATTGTTATTTCTATTCACTTAGCTTTGTGTTAATCCCTCATTTGTTGACTCTTTTCAGGTTGTGGATTTAGCTTGACTAGAGTCGGGTTTTGGAAGTCTGACCGTACTCTGATTTTGTATACCGGGTCGAGCCTGTTTTAGTAACACCTTTAAATGTTTTATATATTTAGTTAATATGTAAAGTTTTTATGATGTGTAATAATTTAGGATTTATGGTTTCTTAAATCGCTTCCGTATGCATTTTAAAAAAAAAATGGCTCTAAGATTGTGGTGTTACAATTGTCCTTTATAATACATAATATGGTATGTGGTAGAATGTACGTAAATATGGTTAGATGATATATCTATCAATGATTATACAATTCTAAAATTGTAATTTAATTTTCTCCTAAAAGAATAATATTTTATTTAAATCGATGATATATGAAATATTATGCTCAAATGATTTTCCTTATATAAAATTATTTTGAAATTCTTTTATGTTGAAAGTTGTATTTTTTAATAAATCATGGAGATACAAATTAATCATTTCTTAGTATAGTGATTATATTACATTTTCTTTTATTGTGTTAAAAGATGTATTTTTGAAAAATCATGAACTATTATTTCATGTGACGTCAAATGAAAAATGTGGAAAAAGATTCAACTTTGAATTAATTAAATTGTTTAATTGCAAAACAATTTTATTATTAGAATATCTTATGATATTAATAAAATTACAATGTTACGCATTCGTAACAATCAAAATGTTATTTTGAGAAAGCTTAATTCTTTTCATGTTTTATTTCACAATGAAATCTATCTTTTAGAAAAAATTTCATATTGTTACAATTAGAGATTATCATTACAACATGATAATATTTATTACTAAGGGATTTATATCAATTTTTGCGATGAATTTTTTAAAAAGAATTGATTATTCGATTGTTTCTAAAAATGAGATAGAAAAAAAGTGGCATCATGAATTATATGTTGGTACATTGAGTTGATGCACTCACGTCATACACGATGTGTATAATTGCTATTTAGCATTTGAGATATCTAAAAATGAGCATTGTACTTAAAATGGAAAAATTATGAATCATCCCCAAATAGGCTCACCTATTCTTAATACAATGTCTAGGAAAGATTGGCGGTTTTTCTGACTCCTAATGATAGGTGGTTCCGATACGCACAAGCGCTTTCTACCCTCACCGTCTTTCCTAGTTGTATTCGAATAGAGCTACCGAAAAGGGTTGACTAAATAATCTTTCCCCCGAATGTGGTTATATACATATGATGAATTGGTGTCTATCAATCGACCCGTCGTTCGATAAATGAGAACCATTCACGTTTGTGTTTTTCGAACCTGCTGATTCGACACACAATTTATGCTCATTCAAACCATAAACATTTAAACTTATCATTTTATATGATAATTAAATCCAATATTTTTCCTCCCGTTGTAGGAAAGTATCGAAACAAACATGAATTCTTTGAGTCAACCGATTTTATGGCTCAAATGGAATAATAGAGCTATTGTTCAGCTCATGGATTATGTTTATTTTGGATTATGCTTTCCCATTTGAATAATGGTGATCGTTTGGATTATGGTTTGTTTACATTGATTATGTTTTCTCGGAATAATTTAAAGTTTCTTTTCCTTAAGAAATTAGTCTATACGTGTGACCGACTTTAATTTTTTTTTACTCTGATGCATGCATATTGGGTTGTTGATTGTCTGGTTGATTGTAGTACCCAAGTACACTTTCATAAAACATAAGAATTACTTAATCAACATTACGCCTCACAGTAACTTCATTGACAACCATTTCGGGTCTGTCGACCCATGGTTTTGATAAAACCCAATATATGTTGTCAAATGGTACTATTTTAACCATAGATGAAGCCTTATATTGTCCAAGTTCCCGTCGTAACTTGTTGAGTTTTAAGGATATTCGAGAAAATATGTTTCATCTCGAAACTGCTCGAGAATATGGTATTGAATACCTTTATATTACCTCTGATCAAATACGACCAAAAGCGTATATTGGAGAAGTTGAGATGTTTGTCAAGTGGTTTGTATCATACCACGATAAAACATATTGAAAACACTATAATTATTCGTCGAGCCCCCGTTGATGAGGGAACTTATATGTTATGGCATGACCGGCTGGTACACCCGGGTCAATATACGATGCTTTGAACTATGAATGCATCCTATGTGCATCAGGATATAATTTCGTTATTAATCCGAATAAGCCTATGCCAAATATGCTCGATTGTAAAGACACGTCTCAAACCACTTTATGTATAATCTACAAAAGTGATATCCCGTTTTCTTGAGAGAATTCATGGGGATATTTGTGGACTTATCCAACCAACATGCGGACCATTTAAAAATTTCATGATATTGGTTGATGAATCAACAAGAGGGTCACACGTAACTTTGTTGTCCACAATGAATGCAACATTTCCTAAACTCCTAGCCTATATCATTAAGTTGAGGGTTAATCATCCGAATTATCCAATAAAGTCAATTAGACTTGATAATGTCGGTGAGTTTACATCGAAAATGTTCTATGGTTATTGCATAACATTGGGTCTTGATATTGAACACCCTGTTTTGTACGTTCATTCTCAAATTTATCTTGCGGAAGCGTTTATGAAACGAATACAAATAATTGCAAGAACTTTGGTTATGCGCACCAAAATGCCCCATTTTTATATATGGTTATGCAATATTGCACACTGATGCATTGGTCCGTCTGAGGCCCATGGGCACCCAATAACTTCTTGCGTACCAGCTGGTAACTGGATATGAGCCCGACGTCTCATACTTACGCGTGTTTGGGTGTTTGGTTAATGTTCCAATTGAACTTTCAGAGCGTTCGAAATTTGGACCTCAGAAACGAAGGGGAATACATGTTGATTATTAATCCCCATCCATCATACTCTATTTAGAGCCCTTGGCAGGCGATCTCTTTAACGCTATACATGCTAATTGTGACATTGACGAGACAATCTTCCCCTCGTTAGAGGGAGATTTGCACGTTAACGTTGATAAGGAACGACGTGAAAGAACGTGCATGTACCCAATTTGTCTCATATGGATCCCCCGATTACACATCGTGATAAGGTTGTGCACAAACTTCTAAGTCTATAAAATGTTAGATACCAGACGCATTTAATGACTTAGCAAATGTCACGGGATCAAATATACCGCTGCAAATGTGTCTGCAAGGAAAGACGCCCCTATGAGACGCCATGTTCCGTTTGAACATGTCGCATCGGTCGTACCCACCGTGCAAAGGACGCTGCTATTGGCTGTCCAGTCCGCCGCTCTTCCCAATAAAAGAGGAAGACCGGTTCGGTTCCAAGGATGTTCTGCCTCAAATGAGGAGAAATTCTGTTGTATACGTTTTGTCACACCAGATCATTAAGGATCTCGGGAGTGTATTGGAGAAGCGTGTTCCATTCGAAGTGACTACAGTACCGGTGGTAAGTGCTGACATTAGTGATGGTAGGATTAGATCCGAAATTGGCCTTTTTTGTGAAAGTAAATATGACGTTAAAGCTTATCAAGTAGTTAAACATTGGGTTTACCTTTTAAATAGAGAAATGATGGTTGAGTTCTGGTGACGTTAAAGCTTATATATATTAGTATCTGGAATAAATCAAAATAATCAAGTAGTTGAAGTGGTTAACACACAGCGACTACTAAGGAGAGGTCTTGTGTTCGAATCTTGTAAGCAACACTTTATTTTTTTAGTTAAAGAACTTACTAAAAGTGGAAATCTCCTTAAACTTAAAATTAAAGAGTTCCTTAAATTTACTAAAAGAGGTAGGCCTAAATGCATTAGTAAGTAGTAAGATATGAGTAATAATATGGTCAAAACCGATGACTGTATTGACCATTGACAAAAAAGGAATTGAAATTTAATTTTTCCCAAAAAAAAGTACTCCATAAATCAGAGAGAGCAGATATGCATGCATGGTGGGTTGTGACCTTCAAATTGTGTTGCAACTGTGGGTGTACGCGTGTGGGCGAGGCTTTAATTTCCATGGAGTACATTATTTTGCTACTACTAGTATTAGTATATTCCACTGCTTACACTTGAAAACCCATTACCAGATTGTGTCTTAAAAAGTAAGTGTGTGTGTGTGTGTAACGTGTCACGGGTTTGTCTTGAAATGCTCTTATTTTTTCAGTCCTAGACGTACAGACACATATTCTCTCTTCTTTCTCTCTCTACATCTTCGAGGAACTCTCTCTCTCTCTCTCTCTAGAAGTATAAAAGTATATTACCATAAATTATCATTATTATTAAATACTCTTAGCTAGATCCCCATCATATTATCTTTTTGTATGTTCCTTTTTTATTTAAATAACAAAACTTGGGTGTTTAAAAACAAGTAATAAACGTCAAGATTTGAACTCCCATTTTCACATCCTTAATTCTCTTCTTCCACCAACCCTGATCATCTCTCTCTAGAATCATATCATAAGTAGAAACACCCACAAAATTTGGAAGAAGAAGTATTTCTATCATGGCGTTGATGATAGATAACTCATGTGATCAAGGGATATTAGACTCTCATAAATCAATGCCTGCTCCTTTCCTCACTAAAACCTACCAACTGGTTGATGATCCCACTACTGATCACATTGTTTCATGGGGTGAAGATGACACAACCTTCGTCGTCTGGCGGCCGCCGGAATTCGCTCGTGATCTCCTTCCCAATTATTTCAAGCACAACAACTTCTCCTCCTTTGTCCGCCAGCTTAACACATATGTACTTTGACTATTCTTAAACTTTGTTGTTAAATTAAAGTGTTTGTCAAAGAATATGTAGTACTAATTAAGATTTTTATGTTGTACCTTTTTTAGGGTTTTAGGAAAATTGTACCGGACAGATGGGAGTTCGCAAACGAGTTCTTCAAGAAGGGAGAAAAGCATTTGTTATGTGAGATCCACCGCCGGAAAACATCACAACCGCAAGTTGGGATAAACCACCACCATTTCAACGGCATTGGCGGTGCCGGAGGAAATAATGGTTTCTTTTCTTACTCATCTACACGTGACAGCATCTCCCCACCAATCTCCGACGACGTCCACCTATGTTGTGACTCCCCACCACCTCTCTCTTCACCAACTACCACCGCCGCAACAGGAGCCGGAATCTTCGGGATATTTCCGAGAGGTAACTCCGTGACGGCGTTATCCGAAGATAACGAGAGGCTACGGCGGAGTAATAACATGTTGATGTCGGAACTAGCACACATGCGGAAGCTTTACAACGATGTTATCTACTTTGTACAAAACCATGTCAAACCGGTGACACCAAGTAGTTCATTCCCTTCATCTCTTCTCTTACCTTCTTCTACAAATGGTCCATCATTAACGGTGCAAAAACAACCGATGGCATCTTTCTTTAACGGTGGTTGTAACACAAATGTGAATGCAAACGCGACAGTTGTGTACCCTAGTAAACCTCAGCAACTGCAGTTTCATGATCAATCAACAATCAAGAACAATATTGTAAGAGGAGATGATCAAGATAAGGTAAACGCTACAAGAACAAAGCTTTTTGGAGTTCCATTGTTGTCTAAGAAGAGGCTTCACCCTGAGTATGGGAGTGCTAATGCAATGGTGGAGACTCATAAGGCAAGGTTGGTTCTTGAAAAAGATGATTTAGGCTTGAAACTCATGCCTCCTTCTCCTTGTTGATTGTTTTTTTTTTTTTTTTACATTTATAAGTTGCTTAGACTATTTTACATTACTAATCAAAACTAGTAATTCTAATTACCATATCTTTCTGGGTTTCTGTTTTGATATCTGTATGTAATAGTTCAGTCTCATTAATGAAGGTGTCAGTCTTTTGGTTCTTATAAGACAGATGTTTGTGCTCAAAGTTCTACTAATTTCTATAATTTATGTACTCCTACTTCTGGTTTCCACAAGAAAAACAAAAGATTTACGGTAAAGTTAAAGCTAGTTTAATTTTTTTTTAAACCGAGAAAGTTGTAGTTTGAAATTAGATTTAGTAATTATCAGTATCATTCATATCAATTTTCAAGACTAAAATCATTTGCTTAGAAAAGTAGTAAGATCTAAGAAAAAAGAAGAAGAAATCAAAAAGAGGGCATCATCACCATGATGATGATCAAATCTTTGCGATTAAGGTTATGATCTCAAAATATTTATGATCTATTATGGGAAAGTGATTATTAATGTTAATTATTTATTTATTTATGTAAGACAGAGATATGGATACAAAAAACACATAGTTTGTGAGATTCGATGAAAGGGAGAGTATTGGTGAACTATACTAGAAAACGTTGGGTTTCAAATGTTCCAATCAATCAAAGTCCCCCCTTTCCACCTCTTGTTGCTTCTGACCGGCCATTAAAGAAGATGTATAAAAGAAATATCTTTCTACAATTCCCCTTTAGCTTTATTTTTCTCTCCATTCTTTGGATCCCTTTTCTTTATCCGTTTTCTTTTTAATATTGTAGGTTAATCCTGTAAAAAAAGTAAACGAAAAAGTCACTCAGCTCACATTAATCTCTGCTCTACACTTAACATTAAAAAACATGAAACCGCAATCAAAGATAGGTACAATTAACCAATATTACGTATATATCTTTGAAGACTGGATTCAATGAGGCCGGTCACCTTTTGTAAGATGTATCATTAGATTGATTTTCATGCCACTATATTATTTCTTACCGTTGATAGCACATATAAAATTGAACTCTAAAATTTATTTGTACAAAACGAAGCAAGAGAATACAGAAGAAGTTAGACTATTCTTTTAGTCTTTTAAGGCAGGGCAGGGGTGGTAGAAAAGAGGGAATCTTGGTCGTCAATTCTAATGATTTCCATCTTAATTAGAAAACCCTAGCCCTAATACCTACCTTCTTCTGCTGTTTGTATTTTGTTTGTCACCTTATGCCTATTGATCGATGCGGCACGTGTATTATGCACGTGCATACTAATAGGATACGTCTCTTCAAAATCAGAAGCTCCAAGTTCCAGCTGAGATCGGGAGATGTATCTTATTGCAATTTGCAAGTATCATATATTCATACCTCATCTAATTTGATAACCAAATCTTAGAAACATGACAAAATATGTCTCAGATATTTTCTTTAGATGGACAGACGAACGTTAAATAGCAAGCTATACATATACCTAGGTTTTCTTTAGATATATTTTATAGGGTCCAAAATTTATATATATCTTGTATATATATAGAATCTTAAAATTTACGACAACTTAACAATTTAACAGAAAAAATAATTAAAAAGTTAAAAATTTTTCATATAAATCTTATATTTAGGGTGTCTATTTTCATCTATTCGCATAGTGCCATTAAAATCTCGGAGACGCCCTTGTGTATGTTAGACATGCCATTACATTCTTATATCGTGAACAAAATAGAAATTTGTTTGAAGACGTTATTTATCTTTTAAAAAAGCAAGATGAAAAATTGAAATGAGGTTTAACTAAAAGCTCAATCTAATAGAAATTGAAGAGTCGACTCATATTTTTAACAATGTTTATATAGCCGCGATGTTATAAAAAAAAGTTTGCTATTATAATTGGTAATAATAGAAGTTTTCTTTAAACAATATATAATTTCGTTCGTAGTTTACCTTTTTCAAAAGTTATATACTTCTAAGTTCTAACTTCTAATATATGAATAAAAAGGTCATATGAAAGTCATGCGGATTTATTTTGAATATTAATTTGGGCCAAGGCCCGTATACCTTTAATGGGTCACATAACTACCCTTCATAATCCATTTAGAGCGTGATAAATAATCAACCAACATAACTAAATTCAGACAGGAATGTTGATTAAAACTTAAAAAGTAAATATATTATAAAAGTATTTTGATATTAAAGGATGGATAATATGTTTTTAGATATATTTATGAGAAGTGGTATTGGTGTCTACTATTTATGCATACTTATTTGTAGGTTTGTTTCAAAATAAGTATAATATCGGAAAGTATCTAAAGCTTCACATTCTAACATATTGTAGTTACTCGTAAGCAAACTAAAATTACAAGGATTAACTCACAAGGAAAATAAAGGTTTACAAGTTGATTTATTCGAGTGATCAATCAGCCGTCGGTGATATATGAAACTCCCTAAAGGTTTACTTTGGTCGCTAGCGATAATATAGCTTCTCATGTATTCATGTGATTGTTGCGTGATCGGCGGGACGCATGAGCCAAGGGAACACATGTTATATAAATTACTGTATAATATTATTTATTGTATGATGCTCGTGACATCTCTTGTTTTTTCTAATTTTGACTTTTCTTGTTATATATTTCGGAAATTTATCTCTCTTCAAAGTTGGTAACTAATGTTTATATTTCGTTAGTAAAAGTGAAAAAATAACTTGACCACTCTAACGGGGCGTCAGTTGCCTATCAATGGCATCAGTACTGAGCCTCCAACCGATGACACGGTCCGTCGGTTTGGAGGTGTCGGTTGTTTTTTTGCGGAGAAGCAACAAGTGGAGACGAGTTTGGGGCGGGGCCAAAGGTAATTTAGTAGGGTATTTAATATTTTGTGTGCGTATATATTTTATAATGGTAGGGCATAAAAACAGAAAAGAAGAGATATTTGTGACATGTATATGTCAATTGAATTTCAATTGGAATGTCTACTAATATAAAAATATATTGATAACATTTATTTAGTTACATAATTTACATTTTACAGGTTTTATATCTTAACCTTTTCAAATAAAAAATTATAAACAAACATAAGAGTAAGGGTGAGCATTTGAGCTAAAAAGACTGAACCGAAAATAAATTGAATCAAACTGATAATATGTTATCGGCTCGATTTTAATTTTTAAACTCATCATTTTCTATTCTGATTCTATCGGTCAAAAGACATAATATATATTTATTTATTTTTTTCAAAATGAAATAAACTAATAAAAATACTAAAAACACAATCCCCAAAGGCCCAAACACCCTGCATATATATAAAATCTGTATTTTGATCCAATGTTCATAAACAATATTTAAATTCATACTAGAAGACGTATAATAAATTCGAATTGAATAGCACAGCTATTTTTTATTTCAATTGTAGATTTTTCTACTGTCATTGAGAAACACAGTCCCCACTCAATTTTGTCTCTGTCTTCTTCTTCTTCTACATCATCTTCATAGTTATTGTCTCTCTTCTTGACCATTTTTCAACCCTTTTTTCACATGGATTCTTAAACTGTTAGCACAAAATCAGACACCCAAAATAACAAAATGTCCGGGTTTTTTAAAGATCAACTCTCACGAAAAACCTCAATCTTCGGATTAAAATTTTGGGCAGTTCTTGGAATTTGCTTTGGAGCTGTCATTGTCATCGTCTTGTTCTTAATTTCACTTTATTTTACCTCCAAACGCAAAAAATCCATTAAAAAAACCAAATTAGTACCTCAGAAACCCACAATCCTAAGCACCACCGACAAAATTCAACAACCCCGGGTCGACCCGAACCGAACCCAAACCCAGACCCTACAAAACGACAAGAATCTGCAGCAGGGAGATAACCCGTTATCCGAATCGGATTCTTTAGCGATAGTTAAAACCCATGTAGCTGACGAGGATGGTAATTCAAATGGGTACGAAAAGATCCAGATTGAGATTGGAAAAGGGCACCTGATTTCTTACCCGGAAAAGGGTGGCGGCGGGTCGTCTTATGGAAGCGGGTCGGGTGATCAGCTTTCGGTTATTTCGATTCAACCCGAAGTTTCCCATTTGGGTTGGGGCCATTGGTTTACTTTGAGAGAACTTGAGATTGCAACAAATGGATTTTCAGATGAAAATGTGATTGGTGAAGGTGGATATGGGATTGTTTATTCTGGGATTTTGAATGATAATACAATGATTGCAGTCAAGAATTTGCTCAATAACAGGTTATAATCACAATTACCCACATTTTCCCATTAAATATTAAGTTAATTTTCATCTTGTTAATCTTAATTGTACAGTTAAGAACATTGAATTAATCCGTAGTCTATAGCCTCTGATTTTGACTTCACCCAATTTGGGCATTCATATTGTTGACTAATTGCACATAAATTCAAATCGGAAATCAATATTTGTTCTTGTTTTTGTATTGTTTTTTGATAGAGGACAAGCTGAGAAGGAGTTTAAGGTTGAAGTTGAAGCAATTGGGCGTGTTCGTCACATAAATTTAGTGAGACTGCTTGGATATTGTGCTGAAGGAGCTCAAAGGTTTGACCTTTGACTATTTTCACTTCAATTTTGACTTCTAATTGCATTAATATAATTTAATTATTGTGTTTAGGATCCTTGTTTATGAGTATGTAAACAACGGTAACTTAGAACAATGGCTTCACGGAGACGTAGGACCAATTAGTCCTCTAACATGGGAGATTCGTATGAACATTGTACTCGGAACAGCTAAAGGGTACTTTAAATATTCAATTTAATACAATATAAATATTTAAAACCCTAATGGGAAACTTCAACTTGTAGGTTGACTTATCTACATGAAGGTCTCGAGCCAAAAGTGGTTCATCGTGACATTAAATCAAGCAATATTTTAGTTGATAGACAATGGCACCCTAAAGTTTCGGATTTCGGTTTAGCCAAACTTTTAGGCTCGGAGAAAAGCTATGTCACAACTCGAGTTATGGGAACATTTGGGTTAGTGTGTATTTCATTATATAATATATGTAATTAAATATAACGTTCTTTTATTTTCTCGGTAGATATGTGGCTCCTGAATATGCTAGCACGGGCATGTTAAACGAAAGGAGTGATGTTTACAGCTTTGGGATTCTTATTATGGAAATCATTAGCGGTAGAAACCCTGTAGATTATAGCCGGCCTCCAGATGAGGTTAGTCTATTAATTAATTTACTTATTTTGACTTTTTTATTTTTTCGGACATTTTTTTTTTTGTCTAAAGTGTGAAAGGGTAAACTTTTTGTAGGTGAATCTTGTTGATTGGCTTAAAACGATGGTAACAAGTAGAAATGCGGAAGGGGTTTTGGATCCTAAATTACGGGAGAAACCGTCTTCAAGGGCTTTGAAGCGGGCCCTATTAGTAGCGTTAAGGTGTGTGGACCCCAGTGCTCAAAAGAGGCCCAAAATGGGTCATGTGATTCATATGCTTGAGGCTGATGATTTCCCATTTAGAGATGTACGTTTTGTGTATTTTAATAATTCTATACTTTTATTTAAACTTTTGTTTTTTGAATATGTTTTGCGATTGTTATCTTGTACAGGAACACAGAGGGAATCAACGGTTGATGGAAAAGAGATACGTTGAATCTGGTGATAGTAGTGGTTATGAGAGCAGTAGGGGCCCTGGTATGTCTAGTTAGATTTACATCAAACTCATGATTAGGAGCTCACATGTGTAGATATTGTTGTTCATTCATTCAATTTGTGTAAGTTTACTGTTTTAGCCCCTTCATAGTAGTGTCTTTTGTAATTTTCTGCTTGTTTTGTTCGTTGTAGAAGAAAAAGAATAACTGAAATCGACAATGTGATTGGTTCTTTTGTATCGGATTAGGTCAATGTTTGTTGCCATAGGTATTACTAGGAGTTTTCAGGTCAAAAACGAATTATTATTTATTATTTTGCAATATATAATGGTATTTTGTTCCTGTAATAAGAAGCTGAGTCGCTTTGGTTATTGAGGTAGTTTGGATCCATATTATGACATCTAATTAGATTTACCTAATTGGATCGAACTAAACATATTCATCCAAATTAACGTACCTAGGGACTACTTACAAATCGTTGTTGAAGCTCAGATGGTCAAATTCAGTGCAATTGGCTATAGTAACTTGTAGGCTATGCTATAAAAGTAGCATATTTTAATGGCGAAAGGAAGAATCGTAAAACCGATAAACATGCCACAATTGTATCAAGTAGTCGGGTACTTGGATCCAATTATAGGTGGAAATGGGTCTCATTGGATCCACATAAATGATCCGGAGCACATAGAACAGCTGACCAAGGCCCCAAGGGGTTAACCCTAGTTATATTTGTCTAGCCCAAATAGGTGCATAGATGCAACATGATATTTATATTACTTGGAATTATTTAATAATTTCTGTTACCATTCACAACTTATTACAAGTGTGGGCGTTGGACTTTGGAGGATGCATAAAACCAATTGATAGTGCAAGTGCAACTCTTTTGAAGAGATAATATTGAAATTTTTAATTTGACTTTTTATGCAATTTGACCAAAACTCTGACATTCTTTCTATAGAGAATTTGAAATGTGGAAGCAAATGGAGTTTCTTGTTTGCTTATTTAATCGATCCCATAGTTAAAAGATGCATGTTTAATGGGCTTGTATAAGGTACATGTTATATTATATGAACCTAATTTTATTCTTTCATATAGAAAAGAACATTTTATACACATTAATAAGTTTATTTTCATATTTATTGAACACAAACTTTGTCGATGGATGGATAACAACATCAATTCATTGGTTGTGGTCTCACTTTGTGTACTCGCGATAAGTTTGTTGCGTCACATAACATAAAAAACTCTATGATTCAACCAATATGTATAACTCACTTTGAATCGATCAAATCGAAAGTCAAACCGAGAATGGACCAAACTAGTATCTGATTCGAATATAAAAAGTCTTCGTTTATGGTTCCAACCCAATGTTGAACTATTAGTCTATCTTAGAGCCTGTGGTGGTGAGCCACTAAAGCGGCGTTATAGCCCTCTAGTTAACAGGAAATGGTAGATAATATTAGTACTACTTATCATAGATAATGTTTGCTCTTTAATAAGGAGGTAATAGTATTGCTTAGTATAATTATTTATTCATATTTATCTTTCTACTCATGAGATTAAGCATGTGGTAAACTCAAAAGATAATATTATGAAAGATTATCAGTGGATTACATATGTCATCCTATCAATTGGATATGAAGATGAGTAAAAATAAATGGTAAGAATAAATATCATTTTTCTTAATAAGGGGTATTATTATCATTTAATAGTTCCACTAACTTTCAAATTTAGAAGGTTTGTGAGAGTAATATTAGGTAATGACAACAATATAAATTTTTAAACTTGTAATTAAAATAAAGCAAGTAAGGGTGGAAATATGACAAATAAGAAACATAAAGGACTTGTAAATAAATAAAAAGCAATTAAGGCGGGAGAAGGGAATCAAGTTAGTTAAAACCACTATTTAATCTCCCTTAAAGTCTTATAAAACCCCAAATTTCACATATGCAAGTACAAAGACACTCCCAAATCAAGAACAAACACACAACAAACAAATTAAAATTCAATTTTGCAGAATCAGGAAATTCTCATCTTCCTTTGCATTTCACTGTACGTTTCCTAGTAATCATAACTCGCTTGTGGTGGTTGTTGTGGTTAATTAATGGGAGATCTATACGGAACAAGCAACGATCGTTCTTTATCTTCTTCTTCTTCACTTGAATCTGAAGATATGTCGTCTTTTCTGCAAACTTTCCTTGACAATTCATCAGCTAAGGAAAAATATGAACAATTGCTCTCCTCATCGTCACAGTATTCAACTGATTTTGTAGATTCTGGCCAACGGTTCTCTGATCTCAGCTCCGGTTATTCGACGGAGACGAATCAGGTAAATTATACTCTCGGAAACGATGTGGCTGGCTTTAATTTAGGATGCCAGGTACGGTTTTTAGTTTTCACTTGTAATTTGTTCTGAATTGTTTGTTTATTGCCTTGACGAATGCGTGTTATTGATGTTGAAGGATAAACTATTCATTTATGAAAGTCTCTAGATGTAGAAGTAATTTCTTAATTTTAATCTGAATGTTTGCGTTTTGTGATTGTTGATTGTGTTTCCACATGAAGAAAATTAGGGTTTTTGTGTTCTCTGTTTCGGTATATTTCTGATATATACATAATATGGACTTAAAGGTACAAAAACCGGGGGAAGGGCGTCAAAATTCAAACTCTGCACGTCCCTCAAAGAGAACAAGAGCAGCAGAGATTCATAATCTGTCTGAAAAGGTTTGTACTTCGTTTCAAATAGAGTCACCTTCTTCCAGTCGAGATCCAAACCACTCTCTTTGTATGTATGTATATTGATATAAATGTTAAAATAACTTTTTCAGAGGAGGAGGAGTAGAATTAACGAGAAATTGAAAGCATTGCAGACCTTGGTTCCAAATTCTAACAAGGTATAAACCCCTTAGTGTTATGGGTCATAATAGTACAAGGGCCAATCCGTTACATTTACAAAGTTGAGGGGTCTTATTGTAATAGTTGATAAGTCGTCGTTTGTTACTTTCTGTTTAGAGTTTGTTAGTGTGTTTAGTGTATAAATAGGGGATTAGCTTGTTAAGAACACTGTCTTGGACCATTTGTATGTTGATTGTATTGCTTGTGCAATAGAAACTAGTACATCAGGCTGTTCCTGTTGTACATTTTTGCTGATATACTTTGTGGTGTATCACTTAGCTCTACATTATATCAAAATTATACTTTATCACACATTGAAGAAAGAGATAAAGATATGGCTTAAGTATGGTTTTTAATTATTTGAATTCGTTGTGTTATTTTTTTGTACCATAGACTGATAAGGCATCCATGTTGGATGAGGCCATTGAATATCTGAAGCAACTCTAACTGAAAGTACAGGTAAATGTATTTCATCATTTCAGTTTTATGTATGGTAAAATATAGCTCACTGTGTCTATTTTGATGCGAATTAAGACATTACTCGTGTACTTTTGCAGACACTTACTATAAGAAATGGGTTCGGTTTGCCACCTGTTTATTCACAAGAACAAGAAATGCAAACAGGAATGACATACAATGAGGGATACAAATTACCTAATCCAAACGAAAGGATTACTGCATTTTCCCAAAATCAAGGCTTGTCAATGCGAAGGGAGTTTGGTATGCCATCATCACTAACCAACTGATACGAACCAACTAGTAATCGAATGAACAAAGAATAAAAGATAGAATAATCGACTTTCGAGAGGTCGATAAAGCTCTCCCACAGAATATCAAAACCATTTCATCATATTAAGCATAAGAATTACAAAACCCTAAAGTCCTATTTATAGATCTCTAGATAATATAATTTCCTAATATAACTGTAACTACTAATCCTTATCAAAAATAAAACATATCTTCTAAATAATAATAATGATCTAATAATAATAACTTAATAATAATAATTGATACGTATCATTACTCCGCCCCCAAAAAACACCTTGTCCTCAAGGTGTGTAACTTCTACGATCTTGATTCCGGGATCCCATGTCTTGACTTGTAGATCCATCTTCCGTGGATCGTAGTTAAACCACAAAATAGTCACAAAACATTGTTGCCAGCATTGACAGATTTTGACCATTTTGTGATACGATGCATCCCAAATTGGAACTAGAAAATTTTGTGAGTCGAATTCAAGGCCAGAAACACTTGTGTACACAGCGGAGGGAGGCAACTTTGGCTGATGTTGTGGTTGTACGGTTGGCGGCAGCGGTGGGTGCGTCGGAATGGGGTAATGAGTTGGTGGAAGCGATTGAGTATGGGAGGGTGGTGGTGTTGTGGCAGCGGCCCTCGGCTGTGGAATTGTAGTCACGACTACTGCCTTGATTTTTGGCGGTGAAAAAGATGTGGTTGTTGGCACCGCTGAAGCTGCCGCTTTTTCTAGGGTTTGGTTTCCATATCGACTTCGAAGGATGTTCATAATTTCCTCATGACGTTGTCGTTCCTCTTCCATAAAATCCCTAAAAGTTTTTTCGAAATTATCTAACCATTTACCAGTGGTGACTTTGTATTGAGTTAGATCCGCCTCAACATCATCAATTGTTCTGTGCATCTTGAATAAACCAATTTCTTTTTTTCGTGAACAGTGCTCGTCGGTGAACAGTGCCGCCGTGAACAGTAACACGTGAACAGTACCTTTTTTTTTCTTTTTTTTTTTTTTTTGAAACCTAGAATCGAACAGCTCTGATACCAATTGATACGAACCAACTAGTAATCGAATGAACAAAGAATAAAAGATAGAATAATCGACTTTTGAGAGGTCGATAAAGCTCTCCCACAGAATATCAAAACCAATTCATCATATTAAGCATAAGAATTACAAAACCCTAAAGCCTTATTTATAGATCTCTAGATAATATAATTTCCTAATATAACTGTAACTACTAATCCTTATCAAAAATAAAACATATCTTCTAAATAATAATAATGATCTAATAATAATAACTTAATAATAATAATTGATACGTATCACCAACATGATGAAACCGGATCTTGTTTTCGGTTCAGAAATGATAAACGAAAATCAATACGGGTATACCAATCAATCAACATCTATGAAGGTACCTAATATATAATATCATGTGATCATATCCATAATGTGATCTGAAATCTTAAATTTAACACATTTTTGTATTTCAGGGGGTAATAAATAGGCCATCGAAACAATTTTCGGGTAAAATTCCTTCACCTGGTGTCTCATCATAACCCTTTGCAGGAGTATATATGAGAAGACAGGTAGCAGTTATGTTTAGTGGTAATATTAATTACTAAAATTTGAAGATGATTATTGCTGTTAAGATTGTCCTGACCTTGGTTAGTATAATAATTAAGATGATTATATGGCATGTGTAACTTATTAAGCTCCTGAACAGAAGCATAGAGAACTAGTTTATTTATTTTACATTAATATATCCCTTGTGGATTAATCTTGATGCTGACTGCAAACATTTTATTTCATGGTTAGTTAAAGACAAGAGAATTTTTAAGGGTGCGTTTAGTTGTAGAAATAAAATATACTTGTTCGAAGGAATTTCAACATCAGAGTTGTGTTTGGTTGCAGTATTTAATCAATCCTCATATAAGCCATCAGAAACAGGATATATACAGGGAATCGAATTAAGATGAATGATTTTTTTGTGTGGTGTAAAAGCTGTAAAGATTGTTGAATTAATATATTAGTGTTGTTTGGTAACATCTGAATAATTAAAATCTGAATGATGCAGAGCTCTGAATGATTCAGACTTACCTTTACATCTGTCCGATTAAGAAGCGGAACATGTTCAATTTCTGATTCAGAGGCTGATTAAGAGGTTTTACCAAACACTGTGAATATGTCTGATTAAGAGGTTGTCCTCTTATCTGAATCATTAAGAGACTTACCAAACAGCACCTTAATTTTTTAACTTTTTCTCAAGAAGTCAAAATTGGAAATGAAAATAAGCACTCATGTCTATGAGATTTTTGTATATATTTTATTTTAAAGTAATCTCCTCTATGTTTGTGTACACTCTCAAAACCAAAAGCAGATATCACTAAACTATTAACCGAACATATATACTTATAATCACTTTATTCTTAATAATTACGAATTAAAATAAAACCGAGTCTTTTTAAAAAGTGGCAATCTATACACCACATAGATTTTCTATAAATTAGTGGCTCATGGTGTTTTATTGAAAGTATGTTGTATGACTTGTATCTAACCACATGTACTGCATCCGTATGTTGTATAGGTAATAATTACATCATAATAATCGTTTAATTTGAATTCAGAACCTCCAATTTTGAAAACAAAACTCAAAGTTTAGTCAGCAGATTTGTGACGGGCCCCACACAATCGACAGCCAGCTAATACAGAATTTCGTCACCGATTTATGTTTTGCAATTATTTTTTAATATATTTTCACAAAAATGAACCTATGACTTTGAAGCTATTAACTTTATATACATAATAAATTATGGGTAATATCTAAGTAAAACCTTATAGTAACACATAAAAATGTGGGTAATAAATTTTTATATCTTTTTGATACAATTTTCTTTACAAAAGTGTTATTAACACCTAGAATTACTCAATTTTTAAAAAGTGTAAAATATAAATATTTTACTATTCTTTTCAAAACATCATTAAAATCCATACATAGTTACACATTATGTCTATATGAATAATATATACTCCCTCCGTTTCAAAATAAGTGAATCACTTTGATGTTTACGTTTTTTTAGGTAAAATAAGATAATAATAAATTAGTGAAATTAAATGGGGTAATTAGAATGGATGACCCCATACTTTTTACTATTTTGTTGCTTTTTGTATATGGTGAAAAAGTCAAATATAGGAATATGACAAAAATAGATGGGGTCTCATACCTGATGTTTAAAGGGAGATAAGTAAGGGTAAAGAAATAATTTTAAATATAAAAACTTATCAAATAAGGTAAATTATTAAAATGATTAATTAACTTATTTTGAAACACCCCAAAAAATAAAAGTGATTCACTTATTTTGAAGCTAATTGTTATTTGTCTGGTAGTATATGTTAAGTTAGAGTGGTCAATTTGGGGTGTGTTCGATGCATAAGAAGACCATGCTGACATAAAACTGATGCAAACTGAAGTTACCCACGTTAAGCAAGGACATCCATCTCAACATTCTGCATCCGTCATCAAATACACTACAATATCAGAAGCTTTTAATTTAGCAATTTATAACAATCTTATTTTTGTGTGCCTAATTAAGGCATGTTTAGGAAAGCTTATTAAGGGGGTTAATAAACTAAAAACCCCCTTTAATAAACTTTCCCAAATATGTCCTTATCTATGAGGTATACTTTAATATTTTAGTGAAAGAATGTTATGGATCCTAGCATCCAGGACATTTGAAACTTTTATGGTAAAAAAAGAAGAAATTGGAAGGAAAAATAAAGGGAAGCACCGATCGCTAGCAAGCAACATTTTCCAAGATAAAGCACGCTTTAATTTGGTTTCCAAAGTCAAATAAAATAAGACAAAGATCGATGTTGAGAGGGTACAACTACAAGGATACACTTTGTCTTTCTTCTTTCCCGAAACATACAAGAAAAGAAGCAAAGAAAGTGAAAGTTTAACCAAAAAGCTAAGAACCATAACAATTTCAGCAACTAAACCCTAATTTCATGAAGATCTTGATCTTCCTTCAGGATGTAATGGAAAAAGCTCTAGGGTTTTATTATCCTCTACATCTTTCTCCAAACACTCAAATGACCAGCTTCTGCACTTCTTGTATGGACTCTCCACTACTTCTCCCTTCAAGAATATAAATAAAAAGATTGTTTTTTTACATGCAAGAACTCAACTTTAACAATACCCATATGAAAAAGATTGTATATAAGTCAAGAAAATATATAATCGAAACTTACTCTAGGGTTTACTGAGATGGAGTTGATCATGGTGGATGCCACCACGTTTGATGTTCTTGGCGAATGGTTGAGACCGAGATTGTTGCGTTTTTGCTTCTGTCTTTCACGTGCTTTGTGATTCTGGAACCAATAAAACACATTCTTGCCTTCTATCT
Source organism: Calendula officinalis (assembly GCA_963853835.1). Classification (NCBI taxonomy): domain Eukaryota; kingdom Viridiplantae; phylum Streptophyta; class Magnoliopsida; order Asterales; family Asteraceae; genus Calendula; species Calendula officinalis. Next base: position 6,492,726 of record OY970827.1, read on the forward strand.
TGCCATATTTGCTTAGTTGTGAAGTGATTTGTTCGATTTGTTGTGCGTTTGGAGTCCGCATTCCACCTCTATATAACATCTCCAAGATCCCAATTTGCTCTTGTGTTGGATTCCATCTTGTTCCTCCTGGATGTGTCTCCACCTTCACAAAGTTAACCAATCTCATCAAGTTAATTATTTAAGCTAGATCTCAAATTAACAATGAAGTTTATGTTTCATTTTTTCTTTGTTTATGAGGATAATATCTTGAAAAAGAGAACATATGTTCCATTTCATATCTTATACATGTTTAAACAGTGAAGATCCTTTGCGCGCAACTGTAGGGACATGTATGTACATAGGAATTTCACTTCACTTGTTTTTAACTTATACAATGTACTAGCATAACACCTAGCTTGTCCACTAGTGTGTCATAATATGTAGGAAATAATACATAAACATAACTAAAGATACCTGAGGAGAATCTTTCTTGTGGTCGGGCGATGCAAGTTGAATGGGACAACTCTCGGGTCTAATGAAGCTCCTGAGATCGAAAGCAGCTATGACTTGGCTATTACTATTACTATTACTACTGCTATTACTAACACTGATATTGTTCGTGGTGAAACAATTTTCGGTACTACCACTACTAGTTAACTTAGGGTTAAGAGGGCGCAAACGCTTGCAAACGCCAAGGGTGAGGCCAGACGATGATGATTCATCGTCGCCCCATAACCCACCACCACGTGTGAATTGATGCACCTTCATGCTACTAAGTCCCATGGATGGGTAAAAACATTGTTGATTGAGGGTGTCAATTATATAGACAAATTAAGAAAGAAAGAAACAAAAGGGTTATCATCATTTCATGGTGAATTATGCAAATGTAGGGGGAAAAGAAAGGGAAGAAAAGCAAGAAAAAAGAAAGTGGGTGCCCCATGAAGAACCAAGACCAAATGATGAGGTGAGGTTGACTTGAGTAATGATCCCTTTTTAAAAAGGAAACACCCTCTTATTAATCTAGAGGGAGATATAGAGTAATAATGTATGGACGTGTGGTTTAGATCGGGTGAAATTCTTTCTGTCATAAACATTGATTATTAAATTTGAATACAAGATTTCAACACCAACCATTACATTTTCCTTTTAAAAATATCCCACATTTGTCAAGATTTGACAAATAAATCTAGTCCGAAACAGCTAATTAATTACAAATCCCACCGAAACCGTTACCCTACCAAAATTACCGTTAGAATGATTACGTAACTCTTCTGTAACTAATTGGTAAAAAAACGCGGGAATTACAAGTTAGACATTGAAGATATTAACATCTAAAAGATGAACGGAATACAAAACTCCGATTCAAAATAAAAGATAAACTTTCCATATTTGGGTGATTCAAAATAAGTGACACACTTTAAAATTTTACCTTATTTAGTAAAAAGTAGTGGGCTCCACACCTACCAACTACCTACTTTATAAAGTGAAATGACTCTTATACCCTTACTTTTTACTTTTAAACATCATTAACCTTACTTTATTCAAAAATTATGGGACTCATTCCCCACTAACCATCCAATTAATCTAATTTAAGCCTTATTATAATCTTTTATCTCAAAAACTGTGAAACCCATTGTATCACTTATTTTGAATCCGAGGAAGTATTTTTTTTCTAGGATGGTATATATTCCCATTATAAGGGCTCCTCTGGGTTTGTCGAACTTTCCTTCTGATGTACGTGTGTATACGAACAAACTGTTGCCGTGGCGGTTTCCAAACCATCTCCTAATTATATGATAAATATTTACCTGAAGATCGAACGCGTAACATTTAAAAAGTTGTTAATGAATTGAACTCTTACCACTAAACCATTACAAAATTGTTATTTGAAAGATAGTAGTAAAATTTGAAGAGGAATTTAAATGCGTGTGCGTTGGGTAGTCTAATCAGGGGTTTGGAATTTACTTTTTCTCGCTTTCATGATAGGTGTGTATGCTTTTCGGTGGCTCTTTGGGTGTGTTTGTGACTTTATTTGCCATAAAGTGACATGAGAGGGAATGAGAAAAGATTCCTCCAATCCCAAAACTTGAAAATGGGAATTGAACCTTTTTCTTTTACATTTTGAAGATACGGATATGGGTATTGTTTATGTTTTTTATTTCCCTCTCAATCTGTGTTTTTTTGGGTGGGAACTGAATGCAGCCTTTAAGTGGTAGAGAATGTTGAAAAAGAGAGCAAGGAAAATCAAGTAATAACAACAAAAAGGGAACCCAAAATCTATGTGATATCTCTTACTATATATAAAATTCCCTTGTTTTTTCTTTGGAAACTGTAGCCAGTTTTTCTTAAGCAAATAGAATATTTTTCAACCCACTAAGTACTGTGTGCGGTGTGCCTAAGTCTTCCCATAAAGAGCTTTAATCCAAATTATGCCAAGTAAGCTATGTAGGAAAATACTTTATAGATACGAAATAGAAATCGTAGTACACTGAGATTTCACATAATTATGTACTAGGAAGATAAATTACAAAAGGAAACAGAAAACAGGAAACGGAAAGTTAGCTGGAGCTTGTGTTTAATGCAATTCTTTTTAAATAAATTGTGGGTTCGTTTCCCAAGGTATGACGGGTCGATAGCAGCCCGGAGTTGAGAACTTGCCTAAAAAATGCAACTGTAGTCAGAGATGTATGTGTTTGGGTTGTTGGTTTATGTAGTCTACAAATGATGAAGATGGTTCTCTTATACGACAACTACTAATCAAAACATTAACCAGAAGAGAATGAATATTATTGGCATGAGTATGTCAGTTAGAATATCAGCTGGTGTGCCGCTAATTTGACAAAAATTAAAGGTGTCAGTTGAGTTACAGTTAGCATGAGTCTCAAGCATGTCAAAAATACAAAACAGATTTTCCCTTTAAAGTTAACATATTTGTACTTGTATATTCACTTATTTCTTTTTAGCTCAGTTATATGTGGAACAAATTGAAAACACAAATATGTTAATAAAGAACACTTTCGAACAGAATGTCTTTCTGTTTAATTAGTCGATCCATAGTTCATACTTATAACTCTGTTACACGGTATTTACACCTTATCATGCCTATAAATACAAACAATCACTGAACGAGGAAAGACATGATCACACATATACTATACGGGACAAGTTCATTTTAGAACTAAATATAATTTAAGAACCAATAATTTTTTTTAATTTACATGTGAAGGTTAAAAGTTCTATATACCCACTCATATTTAGTGCACATGCATGTTAACATTTCATTATCAGGTTGATCCATTAATGATTAACCACATTACAGTGACTAGTTAAGTTTATCTCAGAATACTCGCATTTTTTTTATTAATACAGTATATATTTTAATGCACAATCATTATTAATTTGATACTTTATTCTTTTGCGTATAAAAATTAAATTTAATGTACTTCTAAGTCGTTATTCTCTCATTTTTCTAGGACCATGACTCCATGAGACATGACATTTTTTAAAGATACGGTAAAGGGACAACTGTTTATATTATCATATTATGTTAGGAGATTAAATTATAAAGATTTTCCTTTATAATATATACAAAAGGAAATAAAAAAGGACGATTTAACATATTCTAAATAAAAATATTAAGGCGGGTGGGTAGTACAATGATTACATTGCCTATGATTTTCAAGCTGGATTCTACTTGTTTGCAAATGAAATGTTAATGACTTATTTACTCAATATTCTTCTGTCGGCAATCTTGTGTTCTCCCTGTTTTATTAATATATTCCACGGTAGTTTTATTTGCAAGCAAATTTATGTATATCGATTTTATGAAATTGAATATTGTTTTATAATGTTGATGTGAACCGATTTTATGAAAGCCTAGTATATCTTGAATAAAACGAGTCCATTTCCTGCACTTTTTGCTAGTTAATTGGGGAGGTATTTGTTGGTAAATTTTAGTATCAATTATTCAATTTTAGTAAAATATAGATATAATATTTATGTCATAAGTTTCATACTTTGGTACTTATACGAATTTGAGGGCACATTTATTTAAGTCTAAGATGATTTTGATACGATTATAAGGCGGGCAAACAAAAGGCAATGACGCGCACAATCGCACAGGGGTCGCGCCCCCTTGCGGGTTCCTTGAGGCCGTGCCTTAGTGGGGTCCTCGCGAGCAATGTGTGTATTAGCCGCTGCATTGATTTGAACAGAAAGGGATAACTTTTTTTAACCGCTAATTATAGTTGCTCATAACTTCTTGAAATTGACTTGCTTCGCTTATAAAATAGAAGCAAAGTTTTGTTGAAGGATACACGGAAATAGATACACTTTGACATACTTCCATGTAGAATTCTCTCACACTTATCAAAACGCAAACTTAAAATCTTTGATTGTCATGAATTATACCAATAACTGGAATTTCATAAAGCTCAGGAAATATGGTCGAAATATCTAATTCATTAAGTATTTAACACGATTACTATTTTAATCAAGATTTCAGATACAAACTGTAAATTCCAGCAGTATCTTGTTTAGGGGAATTGATGGGAAAGGGATTGGTGCTAGATTGCATCAACGAGTCACACACTCATGCGCCCAAATAATATGCCAAATAAAGTTAAAGACTTGATCGTGGGTTTGGTTGGCATCATTCTTTTGATTGAGACCCATTATTTACTTTCACCAACTTCATTATGAAGATCTTGAAATATATATTAAGCTAATAACTTTATGTTCCCACTCTAATCTTTTACTTTTTTTCATTTTCACAAAAAGGTTGAGTCAATAATGGACACATGTCCATCTACATACGTACACAACTTTAATCCTTAACCATCATTGAACAAAAGAGTATTTCAAATTATTTAACAACGTTATCTTTCATCATTTTTTCTAATAAAAAACTGTAATATATTAGTCACCAAATTAAATAAAGTCTGACGTCATTTCTGGCCCTTGGATACAATTTTCACACATGTCGTGAAGATATTCACTTGAATTAACAACACTCTTCCAAGTTCCATTCATGAAATGAATCATATTTCGTGTATAAACTTGAAAATTTAGTAACAATTCATGCATGCAATCTATAATGATGCACTCAATTTAAATCACCGCACGCATATAAGTTGAACAATCGAGTTCCTCCTTTCTGTGAGTTCTTTTTTCTTTTTTCAGCAACTTAACGGACTAATTTAGTTGAAAAATCTTAGGGACAAAAATAATAAAAAAAGTTTACAGGCAAAATCGCAGAATTCAGAAGAAAATATGAACAATTTATGTAATTTACACTGAATTTTATCGACGATTTTCACTTGAATTTCCATAACTAATTGAAAAATAGAAGTTAAAGATATATAGAAAGTTGATTAGAATATAAAGCGCGCGAATTGAACTGGCAATTCACTAATCTCCACATTCTCTTTGCTTTTTCTGTTTCTCTTTGCCTTTTAGTGGAGTTTCAAAAGAAGTTTAATCCATGACTTGTGCCAAAAGTCCAACCTTTTCTTTTCCTTTAATCTTTCCACTTATGTGGTAAACGTGTACCAACTTTCACCACTGATTTTTCATCCGAACACAATACATTTGTTGCTTAGTTTCAGCTATTACTATGTATATGGTCTCGGGTTCATCTTACATTCTCATACATATATTTTATGAAGAGATTGAGTATAGTTGTTTTAGCCATTACTACTATAAAACATTTATTATAATTTCCGCAATTTTGATCGATGTTTAAATCATTAAAAGCTCTTAATTTAGTTTCGTGTAAGGCCAAGGCAATCCAAATGTTGAAAAGATAACAAGCTATAACCACCATTACTGAATGGCTGGTTTTCACCCCCAAACAAATGCATCTTTACGATGTTTGTTAAACGATGGCAATACTTATACCTCTAATTTCCAAATCATGTCTAGTCGGATTAATAAAAAGGAAAATTTGTCAAGACAAATCGTCAAAGATTTCGAATTTTGATGGGTATGCCGTATGAGTGGTTTTCTTTCCCATTAAAAAGAGAGTTTAATTTTAAAAAAAAAAATATAAACAAGTTTTGTCAGAAGTGAAGCATATGTGGGTAGTCAAAAATTGATTTTCAACAACTATATTTATATAAATTAAAATTTTAATTATCAATTTTTCGAAAATTGAATTCCACCGTTTTTGGATGTTATAAATAGCAAATACCAACGAATCGAAAGAGAGAATGGTTTGGATTAACGTCACGGGGATGCCAAATCAACGGTGGAGTGAAGAGTATTTCATACCTGTAGTTGAAAAATGAGGTAAAGTCATGGCTGCAACAAACTGCAATTTGGAGGAATCAAGATCATTGACCAGATGTACAATCTTGTTCTGTACTACCACTACGGAAGAGAAAAAGATTAACGAAATAATATTAATAAAATCTATGGAGAAACATGCTAAATTAAAAATCCAAGAGGATGAAACAAACATCGTCGAATTTTGAATTGAGGATAATGGCGATTCAGACGTCGAAAAATGGTGAGAAGATGATGAATCAAACTTTTCGGACGAATCAGAGGACTTCGTAGGGGCGGCTGTGACGGTTTGAAACAATATGGAGACTAACGGAGGAGATGTCGCCGGCGACCAGAAGAGTAACGGTCATATGGAGAAAGAGGATGGTGAAGAGTATGGGGTTTATTAGGGGAATAGGTCAAAGATAGTATAATGTGGGCCAATCTTCATAATGGGCCGTTTAATGAAATGGATTGCATTAGAAATTGGAACTTGGTGGGCCTATTTACGGGCCAAGATAGATGGTGGTAATATTTGAAATGACGTTCAGGAACAAAATTACAACTACGAGTGTCAAGAAAAAAATCATGATGGGAGAAATATTAAGAGAATTGAAAAAGAAAGTAGCTCAAGAAAATCAGAGTTTAAAGCTAATTAACCAATTAATTAGTTTAAGCATGCGTATAATTAAGCAATTAGCTTGGAGTAAAGGAAAAATCGAGTAGGCTAAGGAGAATTGTGTTATCGGGAGTCCCGAAGAATAGAAAACTAAATAAGTATTGATCAACAAATTATTGAATGATGAATATTAAGAAAATATATTGAAAATCATACAGGTACAATTGATTTAAGAGGTGAGCTCGGTATATATTGTGTAATTTTATTTTAATATAAAATAATATTGTATATAATAATCTAAATTTAATACATTAATGTGACAACCATCGCAATCAGGTATTCAACCCGACAATATTTATAACTCGTTTTGTCATAGTACAATCATCTTATTAATAAAACATTTATTTTTGTATTTAAGTCTAATAGCAACCACTACATTTTGTGTTTAGTGCACATCATTATTTGGCACGATCAGTTTGTTTGTGTCGCCTACAGTTAAAACTATACATTTAGCGAGTTGGTGACTCAATATAAACTTAAACCGAACCCCAAAATTTATAACCTTATTTTGTAATGATAAACTAAAGGGTTTTGTTAATGACAGGGCTGTCTATAACATGCATAAAATGGTTGTACATTCATTGATGGAGTGGTGATCCTAAAATGCAGGGGGCAGTTTTTATATTGATTTTAGCTTCTTATTGACAGCCATGTCATTATCATTTTCCTAAACTAAATAAGTCAACCGAATAAAGGGGTATGAAAAGCAATGCACAAACACTATACACAATCAAACATACAAGTAATAACTAAATGAATTATTAAAGCAATTAAAAAAAAAAGTTTTGTATATCCCATACTTTGCATCTACAACAAACTTTCCGATTTGTTTGTAATCTAAACCAATCATATCCATCCACAACCGTAACCTACACACTATGAATACACCAACTTCTTCTCCATTTTTGCCACCACGTCGTTCAGGCGGTTCTGGAAACGTCTCTCTATCCATCTCTCGCTCTGGAAAAGGTAACCCTTAAACCTCTTTTAATTCATTATGTATTGTGTAATCGTCTCTGGATCGTATGAACCTGTACACGCACTAAGTGTGTGTAATGCGTGCGTATGTGTGTGCGTTGGTGATTTTCAGTTCCTCCGTTCTTACTCAGTTTTGCTTCTCCTCCGGCCACACCTGCAAAGCAAACCATAAGCATATCCGAGCTCTCTCTACCCTCGAGAATCCGACCATGATCTCCACCTCGTCGTTTTTCTGCTCAGTTGCGTAACTTTGATCCACGGTGTGTTGATTTGTGTGTGAGACACTTGTCGCCGGCCAATCCCTTCTGATTTTTTTCTCTCTTCTTCACGAACAAGCAGCCCACCTATCGTTTCTTTTAATATCCAATAAAGTTAATTCAGCCCAAGAAACGTTTTAATTTGTGCCTAGCCCAATGAACCAGTTTTCTCCAGCCCAAATTGTTATGTTAGCCCAGTTCGTTTCTTTCTCTCATCTGCTTCGGCCAGCAACCGATCAGTAAACCCAAATTAACATTTTCATACAATAACATTTTCTTCTATCTATTATTTAGAGATGTACAGATTTAATAAATCAAAATAAACTAGTTTCTAAATTATTTAACTACTAGATAATTAATCAGATTTATTTTATAATTACCTATCATACCGCAAATCGTTTAATTCCGATCAAAGTATTTACACCCGTTCCTAAGGAAGTATAGATTACAAACGTATCTAAAATACGCAACAATTCCACTCAACGTATCGCTCGAGTCTTATTTTCCCTCGGGGAATCATGTGCATCATTTAGCATAGACGAGTTATCAAGACCGTCACTTATCATTTATTTCTATGCTATTAGGACGCTAGGATCATTTCGTTGGAAACAACAATTATTAATTACGTTTGGCTAGCACTGCATCAGGTGAGTCCACAGCCCCACTTTTTACTTCATTTTATTTACTGTTTTACAACGTTTGGGGTGAAAACATATCAAAAACTTTTATAAATGTTTGCAACATAACATTTGTTTTATAAACATCTTCAAAACTATATATTTTACCGCGATGATACTACTTACACAATGTTAACTATCTTGCAACTTATGATTGAATGAACTACTCGTTGTGGTAGGCATTATTAAATGAACTACTCGTTGTGGCAGGCGATACTGTATGAACTATGAACTGCTCGTTGAGGCAGACGTTACCAAATGAACTGCTCGTTGTGGCAGACATGTTGTTATATGAACTGCTCGTTGTGGCAGGCGTTACCAAAATGAACTGCTCGCTGTGGCAGGGGTTATCGAAACGAACTGCTCGTTGTGGCAGGCTAATTTAAAACATATTGTTTCACTATTTTTGCCATGTTTGGCACACGTAAAACTATGGATTTCAAAACGTTTGCAAGCATTGTACTATCATACAGTTTATGCCACGTTCGGCACATGAAACATTGAATTTCAAATCATTTTAAACATTATATCATCATTTTTACTTATGTCTTATTGGCATATAAAAATTTTGGTTTCAAAACTCATATTAAACATGTGGATTCACTCAACAATTTTGTTGATCATTTCTCATATGTTTTTCAGGTAACTAAGTTGAAGCATGAGTCATAATAGCCTTGGATAGCAAGCATGCATGTGTCAAGATGCCACGATCACAAATCATTTTAAAACTATGTCTTTTGGATTTAAGTTACGTCATTTACGTTAATTTTTGTGACATTACTTTATTTCAAACCTTTATGAAGTTTTAAACAATTATTGTTTACAATAATCATATGCTTGTGTTACTCAAAATGTCCACACCCGTTCTTCAGCAAACCATTTTTGACGGGGTGTGACAATTAATGATTATTCATATGTTTTAATAAGGATTAACACTACCCAACTTATAAATAAACAACCTTCAGTCATTCTCAAACCTCCCCCCATGACGGTGACCACCTTCTCTGTCTGTCAATGGACCACTACTCTCGTTCCACATATATATGCATATTATATAAATGGCCATCATTCATCTATAAGACTATAACCCGTCATAATATATTAAATTAATATTTAAAGTTGTAATAATAATAAATTTTATGCAACACCCTAGACCTTATCTTCTTATCCATCTTGTTTGATGAATGCTTCACCTTTGCCTTGTTATTCTATTTCGAGTATTTCACTTGTACACGTTTTTTGCAGCGAAAATTTAGGTCTGCATGTTTTTAAGGTTTATCGTACGTCTTCCGTAGTAAAATAGTGTTATAGATATTTTATTAGAGACATGGTTTTTAATCCTACTAAATCTTAGTACTTAATTTTATATTTATTTGATCAATATACATGTATAAATCAAATAATTAATATAAGTATACAAATCAAATAATGAGATAATAAGAAAACAATTACTCCACCAGTCAATTATTTTATGAGTAGAATGATGTAGTAAGAATATATACAATTTTTTATTTTATTATAAAAGAAATGTTATTGCTTCCAGCAATTTGTTTCCAATTATCTTGTTACCTATTAAATCAAAATAAGTGTCAAAATTAATGGAAAATATGAAAAAAATAGAAATTAGTGAATTACACATGTTATGTGGTGAATAGTGAGATAAAATATGCGCAAGTAGTAGAAGACAATAGCATTTCTCTATTATTATTTATTGAACGACAAATCCTATTGTATTCCTAAGTACTACATATGTTCACGGCAGGACTTGAACCCCCGACCTCAAGGATAGGGGCAAACATCATACTGCTAGTTCAAAGGCCCTTTAATGATACACATTACTCCCTCCGTCTCACAAAAAAGTTCTCATTTCTCCTCTAAATTTTGTCCCATAAAAAAGTTATCATTTCTCAAATGTAAGGGGTCCACTTAATAAGATAATATATGACTAAAGATTTCACCAATAAAATATTTTCCCTCTCCAATCTAATATTATATTTTAATTAAAAGTATTACCAAAGACCACACCATTAACTTTCTCTAAAGCATGTGCCCATGAGAAATGAGAACTTTTTTGTGGGAGGGAAGGAGTATATTTTATGTTATGGATTACAATATTTTGGAAACCAGTAAACTTTATTTAATGTGTAAGAACATTTATGAATGATTATATTTTAAACATAACACTCTCAAATTTGTTGACGAGAAATGGTTAGATTAAAATTATTTATATATGTCATTACACCTAAAAAAACAGTTATTAATTATAACTCTATATATTTGGATGTGAGAACTTTTAATTTTTATTTAGAAGAAAAAGTTTTAAAATGAATTTTTTTTTTGAAGTACTAATCTTTTATGAGGATCTAGAGCTTCTAAGAATTGTGACTTTATAGTTTATACTTTGTAGTTTTAAACTAGGCAATATTTATGGTTAAAAGAAATGAACATATCTGCTAATGAAATAAAAGGGTCGATTAAATGTTTAGGAACTAAATATATATATATTTATTTAATTATATTAATTTAGTTTGGAGATGATTAGTTGGAAAAAAATATATGTATATACTTCTATTATTTTTGGTTCTTTTAACTAGAGTTTTATCATCAATGATTGGATGGAACAATTATTTATTAATGTATATATGTGGCCAACCCAATTAAATTAAATTAGGCCTCGACAACAGTTTTTCGTTTTTTTTGTTTCTAATTCATTCTATTTTATATTTATTTAAATCTTCACTGTTTATGATAAATGTAGCTGATAAAACCTTCAATAATTCGATTGGCGGATATACACATAATACGATTTTAGTGTACAAATAGTTCATGTACGTAAAAATACGTCAGTCATAGACATTACTAATTAGCTCGATACTTTAAGGCTGCCCGGTATGGGTATCACACCCACACCCATTTTTTCCGCCACATCATCTGCCACCTCAGCAACCACACCACACCCACACCACATCATCTCTAGGAAATACCCACCACACCACACCACACCCTTTTATTTCATTAAATTTTAAATAAAATATAAAAGAAAATACCCACCAACCAATCAAAAACATCCACCTCACCCCATCTCACCCCCACGCCCCGTTTCCAGCCGTTGGCCATGCCCATTTCCCACCACGCGGACCCCCCCACGCCGTTGGGGGGGATGGTGTTTGCTTTCTTTGCCACACCGTGGCCTTGCCACCTCACCACCACGCCATATGGGCGTTGGCCCATACCCATAAGCCTAAACACAGCATAAATGTACTTACATTTGCACATTTTATAGTGCAGCGCACACTGCTTATTTTGAAGTCAGAGTTATGATGGATTATGATTTGAATCAGATTATTTTTTCATTACGGTTTGAAAGTGCAAATAATATAAAATTGGTATTTGGTAAAAAAAAGTCTGAAAATATCAATTATATATGTTTTGGACATCTAAAACGGAGTTTCGGAAGAACAAATAAGACGTGTTTATTGCGTTTTGAAAACTGATTAGTTGTATTTAATCTATTAACTAAACAAATAATTAAGCTAGCTTGCTAATTACTAAGAAATTGATTATCTGATTGTTGGAATTTCAAATATCATAAATCCAAGCACTAATTTCATAATCATGTTTTATAAACGTTAATTACCATATTATCCATTTTCAATTCAAACCCGTAAATAAACTAGCTTAATTAAAAGTAAAAAATAGAAAAAAGGTAACGTATGTCGAACAGTATAGCGGAGACTTTCATTGAATATGGGATTGAGAATATACATAAAAAATACATAGATAAAGCATAAAAAATATCCTTCAAAACTTTACAGCACTTTGAGATTAAAATACTCATCGAGTAACATCTTAAACCATGTGTTCCTATAAACAACGTTTTCCGCTTGTCACTCATTTAAATGTAAGTGTTAACCCACCAAATTATGGACCCCAACTTTCAAGTGTATTTTGCTTATTTGATTCTGTGTCCATCACTTTTAATTAACAAGCACCGGTTATATATAAACTTAAATATTAGTAATGTTTTTAAGTGAATACAATATCCCACGTGATATACATATTTATTTTTAACTAAATACATGAATATCCCACTGAGTATATGATAGGAGAAATGATATTTATTCCTATCATTTCTTCTCACTCATATGTCTATTCAATTTTAAACTTGACATGTGTCATGTACTAATTTTCTTTTCTTATATTATCTTTTGATTTTTACACTTGTTATGATATAGGGGTATTTTCTTGTAGTGGATAGTATGATATCAAGTTGTCGACAATTAATTAAAATGGTATAAGCCTATCCTTAAACACATACTGCTTCTCTAATTATTATTATTACAAAAAACATTTTGAGTGTTTTGTTCATCTTTCTCGTTAGAAATTAATTTTTAAAGTATTTAGGAATGCAAAAACCAGTAACAATTTGACTGTCCCATTTGTTAAGTAACTGGTAATCCACTGGAATACTTAATAAGGTGACGTTGAACGGAAAAAAAGATAAGCCATGAACTATGATGAAACCACAACCATAATTTTTTATTGTAGATCAATTTAACAACTATCTTCTGCTTGATTAATTAAGAAAATCATAACAATAATAATAATTAATAAACATTGGGACGGTGAACATGTCTAACCCCTTCGGATTATACATCTCTCCCTCTCTATCATCTCTAATTAAACTATAAAGTATAAACTATTTTCTTCCTTTAAAATTTAAAATCAAAATCAAAATATGAACTGATGGTTTCCATTATCTTCGATCGATCCATCCATATCAACAAATAATATTGATTGGTGCTCTCAAGTCGATCACTCTTAATTTTCGTCTGAAGATTCTGGACTTGGGTACTCGTTTAGGTCCGGGTTAAAGCAAACCCGACCGGAGTATGATTCCGACGACGGCGTGTGGTGATTTGTGTCGCCGTTTAGGGTCTGGTGGGCGTCGACTTTAGCTCCGACTTCGGTGGCTTTCTTACGGATGGAGGCAGCGGATAGGTCGTGGAGGTAGGCATCCTCTCCGATGGAGTCTGGGAAGTTGAGACGGGCGGAGGGGCCACGGAGGTAGAAGACGGCGGTGTCGTAGGCACGTGCGGCGGCGATAGGGGAGGAGTAAGAGCCAAGCCAGATACGTGAACGTTTGTTGGGTTCACGAATCTCAGCCACCCACTTTCCCCACTTCCTCATCCTTATCCCCCGGTATGGTTTGTCGACGTCTCTTTTCTTTCTCTTCTCACCGCTGGACGTTGGTGAACATCCGCCGTCGCCTTCCATGCGTTGACTCAATGAAACTAGAAATTAATATGAATCTAGGAACAAAGGGTGTACGTACGTTTTTATACTAGAGAACATACGCATAATCCTCACAACAATATATATATATTAGACCTGTGCCATCAATTAACATCTTTCATTTTTGTCAAATCTCGTTATATTTTATAATTTATATTTTATACTCTAGACATTCAATAGATATAATCATGCCATTAATATCCTTTGTTTTCAGTTTTTTGTATGACAGAATTATAAAACATACACACACAGAATATTAAATATCTATTAAAATATATTAGACCTCACCATAAACTCTTCTCCATTCTTCCTTTAACCGACAAATGTGAAATTCTTTTTCCAACCGATGTGTAATGACAATGGGAAGAGGTCTTCGGCTGTTTGAGGAGTGGCCGTAAACCGAAGTTTCGTTTGGACCGGTCTAATAAGAAAAATGATCTTTAATTTGATAATTTATTTAACGTTAATTAAGGTAAATAAGAGGTATGCTGTATATAATATGTAAAAATATTAGAAAATTAAAAATATAAATATTTTACACTTAACATCAGATAAGCAATGTTATACTACTATTAACATCAACAATCATTTTGACATATTATAACAAATACAAATTGTGTTTGGGCTTTTGGCTTTATGTATAATCTGTTTTCTTGTTTATTTATTTGCAGATAAACTATATGTTGATATTTAATAACAGACAATTATTGTTATTGATGACATGTCATTACTTAGATAATTAATTAAATTAATTTTGATAATTGATGATGTTATTTTCCGTAAAAGAATTGCACTACAATGTTAATTCAAAGTTTTATATTTATATCCGTTGAACTATATGATCTAATAAATACTTTCCAGTTTTCATCCATTAATATGTAACAGTTTAATATAAACACTTCTCGCGCGCATACTACTATAAGTGATACACTCTTGATTATGTATTTTAAAGCAAAAAATTATAAGAACGCTTAGGATTAAGGATAGATTACAGGGTAAAGTTAGTAGCTGATCCACCCATTATACTACATTCGATTCAAAATAAGTGATACATTTTTCTTTTTATGGTGAATCAAAATAAGTGATACACTTTAAAAATTACCTTATGTGACAAAAAATAGTGGGACCCCCACCCACTAACTATCTATTTTAACAAAGTGAAATGTCTCATATACCCTTACTTTTACTTTTAAACATCATTAATCCTCACTTTATTCAAAAAGTGTGGGACTCATTCCGCACTAACCATCCAATTAGTCTAATTTAACTATCATTATAATCTTTTACCTAAAAAATCGTAAAACCCAAAGTGTATCACTTATTTTGAATCGGATGAAGATGAAGTAAATTACCAAAATGATGTATTACTTAATTTGAAATTTTTTAAAATTAAAAATGTATCACTTGATATGATATATATGAAGTAGAATATCCATTGTGCATCGTTATTGATGGTGTTTCTTGCACTGGTGCCCGACCTACATGAAATGTACGAATCCATAAATATATGTATATCAGTATTTGTGATAGATGATATTTTTTTAATAAATTTATTATTTATTTTTCTACTTATTTGATTAATATAAAATTTTAAATTAAATGATAAATTTAAGAAATTTAGTTAGTTAATTTTATATGTTAATAACAGGATAATATTGGATGATTTAATAAAATAATATAATTTTTTATGTTACTTGTATTTTTGTAGGTAAGAGTAATGATCGAATATAACGGTTTATAAATACGGGATGCGTGACGGCAAATGGGACGCGGTGACGGCGGGGTTACATTTATTATTTGCGGCTTGAAAACAAAAGAAATAAGAGGCTGCATGTTTAGAAGGTCGGTGGTGGAAGTTACTTTCCGTGTAAGAAATGCAAACCATAAATTTCTTGAACAACATGCCAAAACGGTTTGGCCGGGGGGATGTATTCTCTATTTATGTTGTTTTCGTTTTATTATTAAATTGATACCGGCATTCCTTCCTTTTCTCTTATATATTTTCCTATTTTATTTCACCAGATTATATAAAACTTGTATGTGAATTAGGATCCGGTAAGTATTCAAAAATTGATAAGTAATGCGAGAACAATTCCCAACCAATTATTTTAAAAATTTTAGATCATTGTCAAAAATTTGGATTTTTATGAGGAAACATTTTTTTGACAATTATCCAAAATTTCTGAAAATGATCCATATTTTTTAAAATGATTGGTTGAGAATTATCATTACCAAAATTTAAGTCCTCACCCGATCCGACTTCAAAACTTGTATGGTAGTATTATATTTCAGCAACTTAATTATAATTCAGAATCTTAAAATTTTGTGGCACAAACGCTTTATGTAGTTTTTTTTTTTTTTGAAAGGCGTATGCTTTATATTTGTATAGAATATAGATGATCTACCCGGCCAAAATTTGGATGCTCCAATAAAGGTTCGTTTTTCAGGTTAAGTTGTTTTGTTGAGGTAACACATCCTATGTTTGATACCTCTTTGTATATGAAGGACATAGAGTAATCTGAAGCTAAGATAACGATTAACATAGGCATTTTTATGATTTAAACGTGTAAATTGGTTAAATAATCTAAATCAACCTCACGCTGTCGCGTGCATTTTATTATATTAGGCAAAATGGCAACTTGTAGATCGATAATTTGTGAGTTATACAAAAACCCCCAATAAAGGGTGTCCCCAAATGAAGCTTTTTGCAAGTTGCAACATCTGATAACCCAATAGCCAAAGCTGTAATCCTGACAGTTCTTTAAGGAAATGGGACCATCAACCGACCTGCCAAAATTTGGGAAAATAATAATGTTTTGCCTCATTCACTTCTGGTCCATTTTGACTATGACTGCAACATGGGTTCGGTTAATTGGGTTGGACCATTTAGACTTAAATAGAGACTCAACATAGGTGCATAGTGCCACTGTCATCAGGGTACTTATCAATTCTAGGTCTTGAAAACTGTACCTTTGGCACCATCCTTTGGTTTAAAAATAAGTGTGAATTTATACCATATAAATGTTATTATATGAACTGAATCATAGTGATTAAGCAAATGTTGGTTCTAGGTGTTTGTTTGTATAGGGGTGTTCTTGTTTGGTCCTGTTTTTTGTTTGTTTGTTGTTTGGTGAATTGATTTTGTATTTCTTGGTGCTAATCCATTGCAAGCTTTTCAATGCAATTTTTTTTTCTCCAAATTCTATTGAAAGGGGCAATGGCTTTGTTGAAACTCTTTTCCAGAATTCTCCTTTGTGCCTTTTAAAAAAAAACCAATTAAGTTCAATGACAAAAACCACCACCAAAAGATATGAGTGTGGATGAGATCACCCATTTCCCTTAATCCCACTAACAACCAATAATCAAATCTGGTCAAATGATAGACAATTATAGATGTATTGATCAAATGATCCGTAAAAAGATAAGTAGAAAGATTTAGTAGAAAGTAATATCATATCTTCAAACAATTATGTCCGTTATCCATGCCACTTCTATTTTGTAGTTCAATGGCCTAAACTAGACAACTAGCTAGGTACAATAGTTTGGTGTTGACATGTACCATTATCTAAACATCCCTTGGAAGAAACAAACAAATTTGTAATTGATTACAATGCAAAGTACATCGTGAAACAACACCTCTCGTGTAACCATCAAAGAAACGAACATTACAAAAATGCACATGCAAGTTGGCATAACGAATAAGAGGGATGTGCACAAATTATGAACCCGATTTCAACTTTCATTGCTTGCAATAATCAAAGTGTTCTCTAGGCACATATGAACCAAATTTGCAGTGTATTAATTAGAATGCAAATATGTCCATGAAAGGATCCATGCCCCACAATCAAGCATCAGAAACATATTAAAATGTGCAATATGGTGACATATATAGGGTCCATTAGGAAACAGCACATGGAGATATCATATCAACAAAAGCATCGACTCGTTACCCAAAACCGGTAAGCAATATCTTGGATTTAAAAAAGAAACATAATGACATACTTCCACTGTTTATTAATCCCCACTCGTTTGTTGTTTCTTCTCATATGATCGTCGTCATCTTCCTTGGAAAGATGCTGTTTCTATCCCTCCATACATCTCTCCATTTTTGCATCATCGAAACAGGGTGGGCCCACTATCTACATTCATCATTTAAGATGTGGGGATCGTAAGCATACACCATCCGTTTATCAGTATCTGCAATAACATTACAACATCAAAAGATAATGCAAAAGAGATGGTATTGATTCCTATTAAATCTTAGTACTTATTTGATCGTCCAAATCAAATGACGAAATGATTAAAGATAATTAGTGGATTTCATATGTCAATCATTTTATAAGTTGGTGATGAAATGTGAAGATTCAGTAGGAAATAATACAATTTTTCATTACAAAAACAAAGATAACACTAGCAAAAATCTAATTGCTTTTTGTTGCTAGGCGAATGGTGTATATAATAAAGGCAAAAAAACAGGCCAAAAAAGACTTAAAGTGATGGGGGTTTATTACAAGGTGTATATATTGCTGTACTTTAACACGAGTGTTTCTGAATATATTCTGAGTAGGCTGAAAGTACCACTAGTACATAGCAATCATAATTTACAAGCTTTGGTCCACTCATTACTCATTGTCTTCATAGTTTTTTGTTACGTGAGGATTTGAACAACTGAATTATGTGTATCATAGAGAGTCATGATTTTTTAATATCCACAAAATTCAAGCCCTCACTAATATTAATGAACTTATATATAGCAACTTTCGTTATACAATGAACCTTTTATTTTGAATACTTAATTAAAGCATCTACTATGAGTCTATGATAAAGTTTTCTAAAGATTTTAACACTGCAACATCATCAACTTATAAACCTTTTAACTACATAAACTTATTTTGTTTGATACAATGTGACAGCGATTTCCGTTGCAATCCATCGCAAATGGCGATTTGCGAGTGATTTGCAACACAAATGGCGCTCTCAAAATGACCCCACGCTAAATTAGTTTGCGAGGAACTTCTAAACTTTGCAAAAGAATTGTGACACACAACTCCGTGGGCCGGCCAAATTATTTCAAATTATTAAAATGGAACAGAAAAATATCTTGATTGTATTTATGTTATTTTTTTATGACTACTTCACTACTAATTTGCGATTATTCATTTTTTTTTTTAATTTTACATTTATATAGAATTTTGAGACCGACGATTGCCTTTTATATATTTTCATTATTTTCTTGTTAATTGCATTTTAATTTGCTACTGATCTGCAACTGTCTTTTAATTTTAATGTTAAGTTTTTCTCTATCACTTTTCGACGGAATTTCTGTTTGTCGCCAATCTGACGCTATCATGTCGCAAAGTAGAGTCAAATTGTTGAATTTTTCTGTTTTCAGTTTGTATCATAATTTAATAGGAAATTATTTGGGGTCTTATGAAGTATATTTTGGTATAGTGAACTGTGAACCCTTTGCAATTTGCGACAAATAATTTGTCGTCGCAAAATCCTGTCGTAGTTACTTGATTATATAATAGTAACCTTTCGCACGTTTGCAAATGAAATATATATTAAATTATGAAAATATGTACATTTTTTATGTCATTACTATAAACTTCAACCCACTATTTAGATTTATTTCGTTTTCTATAAAACTTTTGATAACCAAGCATAGTAGATGCCTTGTAACAATTTTTTTATAATAGTAGTTACACTATTTACATTTATTAAACAAATGTCTTGTTCAACAGTCATACTTGATCTGTGATTATATCACATGTCGCCAAAATCTAGTGGACTGCGGCATTTGCTTATCCTTTCGCTTGTATTGGGCCTTTGGGAACATTGTGTAGCCCATTTGTATCGTATATGGTTGGACAATAGCCTGTGTACCTTTGGGCTTGAGACCTTCTCCACTATGTTTGTCGTTTGGGTTCAATAATCTAAAAATTCCTCGTCTAAAAACTATATAATTCTAAATTTCTGAGTAGCATCGCATTTACAACTAAATGAATCTAAAACACATAGATGGACAAACATAAAAGTTTTCACATTAGATTAAACTTAAATAGTAATTCACATAAGATATACTACTATATGTTTTAGCTAAGAAAGGTTGCCAAAAATCCCGAAGTTTGACAAATGTGGAGTACCAAAAATATTTTCGCTCATTAAAAAAGAGTGGAAATTAAATTTAAAATATTCAAGGAAACTTCGCCAAAACTAAATTATACTTCAAAGTCGAACTTTTAATCTTTAAGTCTTAGATTTCTTAAAAATTAAAATTACACTACTAAACTTGTCAAAAATTAAACTCTGGCTCTTAATTTAGCCCGAAAAGTGAACTTCAACTAGAAGTACTCCTAATTTAGCCTGAAAACTTAACTTTCATTCCTTTTTGATAAGCGAGAAAATTAAATTTTCCCCATATTATCAAATCTGATATCTATAATTACCTTTATTGACAATTTTTTTTATTCTCCAACAAATCTTGGGTTTGAAACTGTTACCCAAAACCAACCCAACCCGTCGATCGTTTCATCACTTACAATAAAAATGGTCAATGTCGATGAACAAATTGGCAATGAATCGGGTTCTAGTTCTGATAAAAGCAATACTTATGGTTTTAAGACCAATGAACTTTTGATGTACTTTATTCCTTGGTGTTAATATGAAAACCTTTGAATGTGAACTTTATTGTTGGGCTGTCCATCGGAAATGCCCTGTTTTTTGAACTTATCTATACTACCATTACAATTTATTCTTTACAACTCGATAAGGCATCTTTGAAAACATGAAATTTGATTATATAACTTAATTACCTACAAATATAAATCAACACAGATTGCCAAACATCATCCTAAGATGACGGTGTAACCCAACCATCGCCATTTGAGCTGGCTTGTTACGGCTGAGTTTATGATTCGAGACATTTTTAACAAGATGTGTACATATTTCGATTTTGATATGATTTTTAAAATTTGATATATTAAAGGAAAAACATTTGTCTCAACACAAGTGAATTCAATAGTCTTATTTGGGAATAATGCTACATACTCCGTATATGCTTTTTGGAGAACGGCATGCATGCCACCAACAAACCAAGGTTAACTAACATCTTCCCCACACCTACTGCAGGCTTCACCATTGCCAACCCATTAATTATGTGGTACAAGGACTGAAGGACTAGTAGCGATCGATCAGCTCGGATTTGTTTGGATAACATAAACAATAATATATTTGATTTGTTGTGTTATTATATTCAAATTGCTAGCTGTTTTTTATTCTTATATAGTACTCTAATAGCGTTGACAAATTATTGTAGACTAATGGTTGTGCAATATCTTCATTTCTTTTTCATAAAAAATGTATGAATGATTAATATAAAAGTAAAAGTATAATAACATTACCAATCACCTTATGATTTAGTGGTTATAAGTTCTCTGCATTCTAAGAAATCACAAGTTTAAGATTGATATTCGCTTTCGTAAAATTCATTAGTCCAATTGAGAGGTTTTAAAGAATCAAGAGTATGAGATTCGAGTCTCAACTCGTGCTCACTCCAGTTGATGTCCTCCTCCTGAGCCATGAGAATTGCTAGACATTTCTTGTGAGTTGGACATTAGTTGGTGTCAAATGCACCCATAATTAAAGTGTCAAAATCCTGAAATTTGAAAGAATCCTGTCGAAAATGGCTTATATAAATGATTTGTAATTATATTTTGTGAGACATTTAAAGTAATCACATTATACTTGTAAAAGAATTTAATTTTATATTTATTGTTGTTGACTGTTTGATGATTAATATAGACACAGAAAATCAAAATCAATGATTATTTCGGAGTATTTTATAATGTTTGTTAAGAAGAAAAAAAAAATTGATATGAGCATATAACTATAGATGTCAAATATTTAACTTCAAAACTGATGTTGTCTTTATTTATAATATATATTTATTTATTTGTTTCACACTTCCACATATGGTTCAATGTATATAGTCTTGGAGGTTCTATTATAATGACTAAATACGGCAGGATTGTATTAAAAGTACTTTTAATTATAGAAGATGAGTATTTGGTAGCATATGTGCATCAGTTATATTTTTATATTGTTTTTAAATGGTTACCTAACACAATGACAAAATTCATATACACAAGGTCGATCTGTTAAACTAAACAACATCATTTTGGCCCCTATCAGGCTATTATAACCATATAAAATAAAATTACTTTTTGATAATTTTATACTGTATTTAAATTTTTTTGAGTTAACAAGGAGTAAGTAATACTACTCCAATGTATACGTGGTTTGAAACATGTGTATTGAGAGGAGAAAAAAATAGAAGGTAAGACAGAACAGGTGTCAGTTTTAAGTAACATATTAAACATTTATAAACCAATTTATTAAGGGAAGATATACTGAAAAGGTAAAAAAAAGATATTTAATTCCTTATATTTTATCATTAAATATTTCTTAAATTTTGGTGAACAAGTCCCTAGTCTTCCGTCCACCTTAACATATAACATCTCTTCCCCCATTTCGATTTCATCACCGGAACAAGTAATGATAGGGTCGATTCACATCGCATTGGTGGTAGCAGCCACCGGATTATTCCTTCTTCTCTTTTACTTCTTCCAGCACTCCTACTGCCGTCCTAAACCACCGCAGCCAGTCGCCGGAATCCCAATTGATAATCCATCCAACGACAAAACACGGATAAATCACAACGGTTCCCAATCCTCGAAACTGTTGTTTAATTGGTCAGACAACCCTTCACTAGTCACTGACGCCATTGAAAACGGTTGGTCGCGATTCGCTTTCACTGACTACGTCTCCTCGTTGTCCGTCCGATCAAACCGGTTTTTACTAGGCTCGTGTGCCGCCGGAGGTGATGGCAGCGGCGGGGAAGAGGAGGAGGTGGAAATCAGTTGGGAGGTTAGTCAAGGATCCGCTGATTTCATGCAAAAGATCCGATTGAATTCCGGGTTAAAGAAAATCGTTAAAACTACAAGTTCTGCAATGGCGGCGGCGGCCGTCATTAAATCAGCGCTGCCGTTACCGGGTCC
Organism: Calendula officinalis; assembly: GCA_963853835.1. Lineage (NCBI taxonomy): Eukaryota > Viridiplantae > Streptophyta > Magnoliopsida > Asterales > Asteraceae > Calendula > Calendula officinalis. The sequence continues at coordinate 6,515,914 of OY970827.1, forward strand.
GGCGTTGGGGAACTCATCACCGTTTCCGCAAGAAGCGTATTTTGAAATTACGATTTTATCCAATTACGGGAATGAGAACGGAAGTGATATTAATGGAAAGGTGAGGTTAAATACGGGAGAAGGTGAGAATATTAAGTTAATTCAAGAAAATGGTGTAAATGGGAAAGAGGTGCATGTTAGTTATGAAGAGTTGAGGGGTCGAAACTGTACAAAGGAGATAGTTGAAGGGCTGAGTGAGGTGAATGTTATGTTATCGGTTGGGCTTACCGGCTGCGGTTCTCTTCCGGTGAAGCTACCGGGAAGTTATCCGGGATCCGTTGGCTTCAATTCCGATGGGTCTATTTACCTTGATGGTATGATCTATACCACTATTTCATTTGCCTTTTTTTTTTGTTACCTATTCTAGAGTCACATTCCATCACCATATATGATGATTCTTAATAAGTTAAATCCAACATAATCAAGACAAAAGTAAAGGTCAACATAACAGTCAACTCGACTTTTGTATATACAATGATGATGAAATATGGAATTATGGATGACATGCGATGACAACAGGAAAAAGAAATTTACATTTTTTACTACCTATATTTTTAGGAAATTCATTTCCACGCCATAAATTTTAGTTCTCAGGACACAATACAAATTTTAGTTCCTTCACCATATAATACAATTTTTACAGTTAATTTAATACAAGTATATCAAACAATAGTTGTGGTAAATGAAATAAAAATTATGGCGTGAAAATCATCTCTTATATTTTTATATATGCATATGAGTTTTGCTAAATATAGACATTAAACTAAGGATTATTTATTTTATTAATGTATAAAGTAACTAAACATAACTTTCCGTAGGTGGTTACTGGTTACTGACTTTTAAAGGGTATGATTAAAAGTGTTTACACATAATTAGTAATATTCGGTTAACAAATGATACGAAGCGTTGTTAATCGGAAGCTCCTGAATTTTTTTGTTATTTCTAATTAGTTTATTGTCTAGAACTCAATGTCACAATGTGGTACTCTTGTCACATTCCTATATACTGTATATATATATTTATAGTAATATTTTTTTACTCGAGTGATATCTTTTACCCAAGAAAAAAAAACAGTAATTAATCTGATGATACATAAATATGATATTACACTTAGTATCACTTTTAGTATAATAACGTGCCAACCACTTCTATAGACTTATTTATGATTTGACTAATTAAGGTACACTTCATAATTTAACATGTGTACACCGTAAGGTAATTAAAAAAGAATATTTAGTTGAGTAGAGTAGAGTAGCGACAACTAATATTATTATTACATTTTTAATTCGCAGGGAAGTATATATAATATGACATAATGCAGCTATGGTAGTCCACCTAACGACAAATGAGACCCACAAATACGTCTTTAGTTCTAGTATTTTAACACTTGGAAAAGTGCACAATTATTATCATATATATTGATCCTACTTTTAATGTTATTTATCTAATACTCTCATGCTATGCAACAAATTAATAATCTAGCAACTTACACTTTTTTCTATTTGAATTGGTTGGTGGTTATGGTGTTGTTAATTTGGTTATTGTAGGAGTTAAACTCGAAACCAAATCAAATATCGAAAGATGGGAAAGAGTCGATATAGTGATTGGTTGCGGGTACAACCCAAGACACAAGAAAGTTTTCTTCACTCTAGATTCCAAACTTGTACACGAAATGAATTGTAAGGAAGAGGAATTCGGGACTCCACTCTATCCGACAATAGCAGCAAATAGTGATGTTATGGTACTTGTGAATTTTGGGCAAAGTATCTTTAAATATGAAAAAGCGAATTTGCAAAGAACCCAGAATCCGTGTTTCATTGGACCGACGGAAAACTCTTCATCATCGGGGTATGAAGATAGCAAAGAGCTTTTTTCAATGGGAATATTAGATTCGCAATGGTTAAATCAAACTACAATAAGAAATGGACAATATAATGGAAATGTTTATAAAGGAAAGACAAAGGACTATGATGAGGCTTCTGAAGGAGATCTGTTTGAAATCGTTATAGAAAGTAATAGTTGCAAAAAATCACCGAGCACGCTCTGTTAGCCAAACATATTGTTATATTGATTGATATTATTTTTTGTGAAAACTGATTTGTTCTTAGCTAGGTATATAATTGAAAGAAATATGTTACGAATGTATATACTAACACTGATATTGGTCAACTACAAATATTTTGTGTTTCCTTGTTTTCATAACTTTGAGCTCACTAACCATTTAGGGGTTTTATAAACATTTAATATTGCAGTGTTGTGGAAAAAATGTTTATTTTTGTGAAAGATTAATTACATTAATGTCGTTGACATGGTGGAATAAAATGTATTATAAGTATTAGATTAGAAGATACACATAATCTTGTTAATATTTGAATAGATTTGTTAATATCTTGTCCATAGAAATAGGATCTTGTACAATATATAATGAGGTGTTGATTAATGAGAAAGCAAGCAATTATTCTCTATTCTCTTATATAATATCAGAGCTAAAACCCTAGTCCCTCTCCTAAAATTCGTCCCCTCAACCCCACGAATTACTTGGCAGCCATTGTCTTTTCCTTCACTTGGCAGCCATTGTTGACTTATTCAACAAACCAACCAATAGCATCACATTCGTGTTTTGTTAAAACTTGGAAAACGCCAGCCTTCACACACTTTCGGCGATAACAGTCACCAACATGACCGGCGGCGACAAAACCCCCACCACCACCAAGCTTCATCCCGCGATAACAGTCACCAACATCCGGTCCTTTATCCCTATAACCCTCGAGATGGAGAAGGGACACTATACCTCTTGGGCAGAATTATTTAAAATTCACTGTCGAGCATTCGAGGTACTCTATCACATCTTGCCCGAAACCAAACCATCTTCTTCCTCTGATTCGCAAGATGAAACTTGGTCTCGACTCGACGCCATAGTTCTACAATGGATCTACGGCACCATCTCGCATAATCTCCTTCATACTATCCTAAAACCGTATACCAAAGCCGCTGATGCTTGGACCGCTCTCTCTAATATTTTTCAGGATAACAAATACACGCGGGCAGTGTATCTAGAGAACAAGTTCTCCAATGTCAAACTCGACACCTTTACTAACGTTTCTTCTTATTGTCAGGAACTAAAAATACTTGCAGATCAACTCGCCAATGTCGGATCTCCTGTCCCGGACCACCGTCTCGTTTTGCAGATGATTGCTGGCCTAAACGACCAATATGACGGAGTCGCGATGATGATCCAACAAACTAAACCCCTCCCGGACTTCTACGAAGCACGTTCAAAACTGTGCTTGGAGGAAACTCGCAAAGCCAACCTTGCAAGCCAATCGGCCGCCACGGCTGCCACCGCACTGCATGCGGCCTCCACTGACGAAACCAAAAACAGCCCTACCAGCCCATCCCCTGGTCGTGGTCGCAGTTCAGCATCACGCGGCAGGGGGCGCGGTCGAGGCCGAGGCCGTGGTCGAGGCCGGGGCTATCCAAACCACAGCAACTACCAACAAGGGTTCACACCTTTTCCAAACATGCAGTGGCCTTTCAACCCATGGCAATACCCTCCGTGTCCGTACCCCACCACCGTTTGGCGTCAACAATCCTCAAATCAGTCACCATCCCAAGCCCCGGGCATACTCGGACCACGTCCACAAAATCAGTCTCATGCAGGCCCTACACCGACTGATATTGCGCAAGCCCTCTACACGATGACACTCAATACCCCGGATCAAAATTGGTATATGGACACCGGAGCAACCTCGCACATGGCCCACTCGACAGGTAGTTTCTCGTCTTATTTTAATAATGGTTTTAATACTAACGTCATTGTCGGGAATGGCTCCACTTTGCCCATCCACGGTACCGGAAACCAAACCCTCGCACATCCTTACCCTCCTATTAAACTTAAAAACATTTTACATGTCCCTTATATTATCAAAAACTTTCTTTCCGTTCGTCGTTTAACTACTGACAATGATATTACTCTTGAATTTGCCAAATTTGGTTTCAATGTGAAGGATTACCAGACGCGGATTCCCATCCTACGATGTAACAGCACGGGCTCTTCCGCCTCCACAACCTCCCGCACTCCTCCGTCCGTTTTTGCTGTGTTATCTCAAGACCTTTGGCATCACCGTCTCGGTCATCCTGGCTTAGCTAAATTACGTTTACTTAAAAATAATTCTTCTATTAGTTGTGGGAAACTTACTAGTAATAAAATTTGTCAATCTTGTATTTTTGGCAAACACATTAAATTACCGTTTTATGATTCATTGTCTAGCACTACTTTACCCTTTGATATTATACATAGTGATTTATGGACCTCCCCAATCCCAAGTTCGGGAGGTCATCGATATTATATCTTATTTCTAGACGACTATACAAATTATTTATGGACATACCCCCTTGGTCAAAAGTCACAAGTTTATCAAATTTTTCAAAACTTCTCAACCCTTATACAAACTCAATTTAAACGTCCCATTAAGACTTTTCAATGTGACAATGGCAAAGAATACTCAAACTCACAATTTCAACAATTTTGTAATCAAAATGGTATGCTTTTTCGTTTCTCGTGCCCATACACATCTCCTCAAAACGGCAAAGCCGAACGAAAAATCTGGTCCATCAACAACATAATCCGCACACTCCTTGCTCACTCCCACGTCCCCCCTTCTTTTTGGCACCACGCCCTTCTAATGGCCACCTACATTTCCAACATTCTGCCTTCCAAACTCCTCAACAATGCCACTCCCACCTCAATCCTATACAACCGACTCCCCTCATACTCTCACCTCCGAACCTTTGGTTGCTTATGCTACCCGCTCATCCCTTCCACCAACATCCACAAACTAGAAAATCGTTCTTCCCCTTGTGTCTTTCTTGGTTACCCCTCCAATCATCGGGGGTACAAATGCTATGATCTTACCACAAAACAAATCATCATCTCTCGTCATGTCATCTTTGACGAATCTGTGCTACCTTTCACCAAACTCAATACCCCACAACCGTCCTACGATTTCCTACATAACAATATTCACCCATCAATTTTCACCTCAAATTGTTCGGACCCCACACCTACAAATCCGAACCATAGCAACCCCGCAACACCCAATGCTCCAATCCCGCCCTCACCACAAACACCCACTGCTCGCAACCCTCCCTCCTCCTCGGGTCAAAGCACCCATCCGGGTCAGACAACCCCTACGCGTAACCCACCTCACCATCCATCGGGTCAAACAAACATACAACCCACTCCTTCCGTCCCCACCTCGCGCAATATACCACCTCTATCATCTGTCCCTCCTACCACTCCTCAAAACACAAACCCACATCCCCCTCCCCCTCCCACCCGTACTATGACCACTCGTAGTATGGCCGGTATCTCTAAACCTAAGAACCAATTCAATCTCCACACCTCTACTACCCTATCTTCCATCCCAAAGAACCCTAAAGATGCCCTTCTAGACCCAAATTGGAGCCATGCCATGACCGACGAGTTTAATGCCCTTATTTCTAATAAGACGTGGGAACTAGTTCCTCGTCAACCTAATATGAATATTATACGTTGCATGTGGATTTTTAAACATAAAAAGAAATCTGACGGTTCTTTTGAGCGGTATAAGGCTCGTTTGGTTTGTGATGGCAGGTCTCAACAGGTTGGCATCGATTGTGGAGAAACTTTTAGTCCAGTGGTTAAACCCTCCACTATTAGAGCTGTTTTAACCATTGCACTATCAAAGTCTTGGCAAATTCATCAACTTGATGTCAAGAATGCCTTTTTACATGGAAATTTGAATGAAACAGTATACATGCATCAGCCGATCGGTTTTCGTGACTCACGATTCCCGGACCATGTTTGCTTATTAAAGAAGTCCCTCTACGGTCTAAAACAAGCTCCTCGTGTCTGGTATCAATGATTCACGGATTATGTCTCCACACTTGGATTCTCTCACAGCAAGTGTGACCACTCACTTTTCATCTACAACATTGGAACGGACATCGCTTATATCCTATTATATGTGGATGACATAATTCTCACCACCTCCTCCGATGCTTTACGTCAAAAATTCATGAACCTTCTTGCCAAAGAATTTGCCATGAAAGATCTCGGTCCGTTGAGCTATTTTCTTGGAATCTCTGTTAACCGCACAAATAACAACATATTCTTATCTCAACAAAAATATGCTCTAGAGATTATCGAACGAGCCGGCATGTCTTCTTGCAACCCGGTTGCCACACCGGTTGACACTAACCCCAAGCTTAGTGCCACATCCGGCACTCCGATTGACAACCCAACTCCATACCGCAGCCTAGCTGGAGCTTTGCAATATCTTACTTTTACAAGACCAGATATTTCTTATGCGGTTCAACAACTATGTCTCCACATGCATGCTCCACGTTCTACGCACTGGGATGCCTTGAAACGCGTCATACGCTACGTCAAAGGCACACTCACATACGGTTTGTATCTCTACAAAACACCTCTTTCACATCTTGTATCTTATACCGCCGCTGACTGGGCCGGTTGCCCAGACACCCGGCGCTCCACATCCGGATATTGCGTATATCTTAGAGAAAATCTCTTATCATGGTCGGCCAAAAGGCAAACTACCCTATCCCGCTCTAGTGCCGAGGCCGAATACCGGGCGGTAGCTAACGTTGTTTCGGAAACGTGTTGGTTACGCAATCTACTTCTAGAGTTGCACCAACCAATCAACCACGCCACTATGGTTTATTGTGATAATGTCAGTGCAGTCTACTTGTCGGGCAATCCAGTTCAACACCAACGAACCAAACACATTGAACTTGATATACATTTTGTTCGGGAAAAAGTTCAACGCGGTCAAGTTCGTGTACTTCATGTACCATCCAGATATCAAATGGCAGACATCTTTACAAAAGGATTACCCGGAATCTTATTTGAAGACTTCAAATCCAGTTTCAGCATTCGGTCTCCTCCCGCTAAGACTGTGAGGGTATATTAGATTAGAAGATACACATAATCTTGTTAATATTTGAATAGATTTGTTAATATCTTGTTCATAGAAATAGGATCTTGTACACTATATAATGAGGTGTTTATTAATGAGAAAGTAAGCAATTATTCTCTATTCTCTTATAATAAGAGTGATGTGACTTGAAACCAAATGGTATGCACAAACGGAGTCGTATCCGTGACCTAATCTCAACAAAGACTCAATTAATCAAGGTCAAATGAGCTTTTGCCGGGGTGGGGGGATGGAACTTTTTACCACTTAGACTATGAGGTATGGGCACCACCACAACACCATTTTTTCTGCCACATCATCTGCCACTTCAGCAACCACACCACATCATTTTATTCAGGAAATACCCACCACACCACACCACACCATTTCATTCCATTTAATTTTAAATACAAAAAAAAAAAAAGAAAAAGAAAAAAGAAAAAAATTCCATCCAATCACAAACCACCATTTGGTCTCCCCCTCCCGTTAAGATATGTTACCGTGGCCATACCAAACAACTTTTTCATCACCACTAGGGGTGGTGTTCCCCTCTACACCACACGGTTAAACTCCTCCACCTCAGCACCACCACCACGCCATTTAGGCCCATACCGTGTAGTCTTAGGAAATGCCTTGGTGGTTTTATCGTGTACTTTTACTAAACATATAGATTTCGAAGAAAGCACACATTCTCACTTTTTATTGTCTATAAGAGAACACATTCTCTATAATATTGTTTGACAAGGATAACATATACTTTATGCCGTTATTGTTTCTCTAAAGATAGCACATGTTCTTTAGAGCATATTTTATCTGAAAGATTTATAAAAAGAAGACATATTCATTTAGAGATGTAGAATAAATTCACATGAATTATTTTGTTCTTAGGTAAACTTTACTCTGTCAAATATATGAAGTCGACATGGTGTAATATATTGATTTATTGCTGAAACTTACGTCGCTTAATTTGAATGATAGTTTGATAAAATGTTTTTGAACAGGAGATTGATACTAAAAAGTAATAGTAAGAACTAAGAAGTTAAAAGAATAATTACAAATGAACAAACGTAGAATTCTACCGATTACAAAAGTTTGCTAAATTGCACTATCATTGGCTTTTTTTTCTTTTTCTTTTTTAACTTTGTTATTCAATCTTCTTCTTCTTTTTTTTTTCTTTTTTTTGAACGGGTAATATAATGCAACGTAATCAGCTGCTAATTGGCTAGTTAATCGTCCAGTGGGCCATAATTTTTGAGATATGCTTTTTCTAACTCTCAATGTGTTTTGGCTCCAAACGTGTACTCAAACTTTTTGGTATGCATCACAGTCTCATAGTTAAAACTACATAAACTAAATTTGGTAATTAAATACGGATTATAAACTAATGGTAACATTTAGGTTAAATTAAATGACAAACCAATAACGTAATTAGCAGGAGAAATTACTCTCAAAAGAGTAGGGGGGGGGGGGGGGGGGGGGGGGGGGGGGGGGAGCTAACGACGTTGTTTTTTACTAACTCAGACTTCAGACATATTTTAGCTATTAGTATCTTGTTACACTGTTTCTATGTTAATCGACCGCAATTCCTCATTTTAAATTAATATTGTTTAGAAGTATGGATTGATGCTTAATTTCTTGGTTTCTACTAAAAGGGTTAGCACAGCCGGGTATCCGTCGGTTCCAACCGGAATCGTAACCAGAACCTTTAATACCGGTTCCTCAATTTTCAGAACCGGAACCGGAACCGGAACCCCCGGTTGCGGTGCCGGTTCCGGTTACCCTATCCCTAAAATCATAAAATTAAAATATGTAAAACTTAAATATTAATTATTTTTGGTCATTTTATATATTAATTTTCAAATAATCGGAATTTCTTAACACTTAAACGCATGATTGTACAATTATTATATCGTTAAAACACTATATCTAGACTAAATAATGTCTGAACTCTAAACTCATTCAAAATTACACAAAATTTCTCGTATTATTAAATCTGGCATTAGATTTCTCATATATATATATACTATTTTAACAAAAATATACCAAATAATCACCGGTTCTGGTTACCCAGCGGATACCGGGTCCTAAATTTTGAGAATCGGAACCTCTTAGGGCGGTTCATAATTTTAAGAACTAGAACCGGCGGTTCCAAAGCGGTTCCAATTCCAATTCCAAACACCCGCTTTTTCTGCTTAACCTAAGTTTGTCTAGGTTGAGGCTTAAGCTTTGATTAGCTCACTAAAATTTCAAAAATACCGATCTTAACATGACGCAAGATCCTAAGTCAATTAATGCTGTGGCTTGGGTCCCTTTCACAAACTTAGGGACTTCTAACCCATTCTTATTAGTAATAATTTGTGGGCTTATAATATGGGCCTTAACCCAACCTCACCAATAACAAAAAAAGGTCTCTCATTAGATGATCCACATTTGATCTACGAAAATTCATTAAGCTGTCCACTTACATATTCGGTCACCCGATCCACATTTCTAAAATTGCTCGAGTCCTGTAAATATCAGGCATTTGGTATGACGTAATCTTCCGTAACGGAAATTAATTACGAAAGAATTGAATTCATTCAGAATTCAATTCCTCCATAAATGAATTTCATTATGTGTTTGGTTACAATTTTTCTAGGTGGAATTCAAATCCATACTTATACAAAAAAATTTAATTTTTTTAGTTTCTTTTAGATTATTATTATTTTTAAATCTTATTACTTAGTCGAGAATCGAGATGGTCTCCATTGTTTTTTTCATTTGTATTCAACGAGGATTAATTTTGCCCGCGCGTTGCGGCGGGTTTTTAAATCAAACTAATTTTAATTAATATCTATTTTTATAAGTTTTGTTAATAATATCTCATAGATTGTCTTTAAAAGTAAATATATCGATCAACAAATTATTATAAAAAAAAAAATAATTTGTCTAATAAAAACCAACAAATTATTGTTAAAAATGTAGGAGGGATATGTTAATATTTTACTTCCTCCGATTCAAAATAAGTAATACACTTGGGGTTTTACGGATTTTGAGGCAAAAGATTATAACGATGGTTAAATTAGATTAATTGGATGGTTAGTGGGTAATGGGTCCCACACCTTTTGAATAAAGTAAGGTTAATGATGTTTAAAAGTAAAAAGTAAGGGTAAAAGAGTCATTTCATTTTGTTAAAGTAGATAGTTAGTGGGTGTGGGTCCCATTTTTTTTGCCAAATAAGGAAACTTTTCAAAATGTATCACTTATTTTGAATCACCCAAAAAAGGAAAGTGTATCACTTATTTTGAATCGGAGGAAGTATATAAATTTAAGATATTTGGTAAGTTTTTGTAATAGTAGTAGTATAAGTTTTCAAAGACTTAGGTGGTGGAGCTTTTATGATTAATTATTTCTTAATCGTTGATGGATGAATATGATATCAAAATTTAGGCGCGTGATGTTAGAAGTTTATAAGCAATAACTTTTCAACCAATGAAAATGAAATGTTGTATGCATGTTTTGGAAAAACTGATCGTACACTATGACAATCTTTTATGAACGGTAGGAATTGAATGTCTATTGTACTCCCTTCGTCCCTAAATAAAGTTCCCATTTGTGTTGGGCACAACATTTTAGGAGATGGTTAGTGGTGGGGTATTTGGTATAACTTTTGAATAAAATATAAGTTTTGATTGGAGAGAGAAAGTGTTTTAAGAGATAGTTAGTGGTGAAAGTATTGGTAATAATATTATTATATTAAGTGGGTCCCTTAAGTTTGAGAAATGAGAACTTTATTTAGGGACAAAACTTGAAGGTGAAATGGGAACTTTATTAAGGGATGGAGGGAGTATTATATAAGAGGAATTTAATTGGTTTATTAATACGTAAGATAAAATTTAGGGTAAATATCAGAAATTGTTTTTGTGGTCTTGGATTTTCTGGCTTTTTATCCCTAAACTTCTTTTTAAATTTTTTTTGTCCCTGCACTCTTTAAAATTCTGGTTTATCGTCCTTCCGTCCAAATTTAGTTATTAAATCAGGTCACGTGCCAAACATGTGAGGGTATTTTGGTCATTTTTCCCAAATCACTTGTACCTTATCCTTTAAAGATTGTACTTTCACATTTAATATTTTCTTTAATAGAAAAAAAGAAACAACCAGTGTTCTTCAAATACATCCATCGACAAACAATCAGTGTTCTTCAAAAAATCCAATATTTAAAGATAGAAACCCCCCAAATCAAAAGCTTTAACCTGCAACAATGGGTTTTTGGGTTTCGAATTGAAGCGATCTGGTTTCGAATTGAAGCGATGGTGGTTCAAGGTTGAGGCGGCGGAGAAGACGACCGGAAAGAGAAGACGACGGCTGGAAACCAGATCTGAGAATCAACTTTGACCGGAGAAGATGGTGAAGATGGACAGATCTGGGCAGATCTTAAAGATCTTGAAGATGGACCTCACCGATTCCCTCACCCCGTCACACCTCTGACTACCGTAGATCTGGGCAGCAACAATCCGTGTATCTGAGCTTGTATGAGACGATTGTTGGGGACGAAGAAGATGGTCGGAGAAGTAATGATTGTTGGGGACGAAGAAGATTGCCGGAGATCTTATGCCGGAATCAGAGGTCACCCTTTTGTTATGTTCGTTCATCAGCTCGAAGCAATTGAAGCAGAAATCAGAAACCCAGATGGAGGTCATCGTGCTCCTTTAAAGCAGAAATCAGATCTGAACTTGACGAAGCTAGAGATGTTGTAATTTCAAAATACTAATTTGGGGATGTTTCTGGTGATGATGGTGGAGAAGAAGTGATTTTAGGGTTTTTTTAGGGGAGAAGGTAAGAGGGGAAGAAGCTGAAAAAAGAAAGAGAAAAAAAGAAGATTTAAAAAGGGAAAACTTAAAAGGACGAAAATACCCTCACTTTTTAGCATATTCTGTTAGTTAACAGCAAATTTAGACGGAAGGATAATAAACCAGAATTTTAAAGAGTACAGGGACAAAAATTTTGAAAAAAAAAATTTAGGGAAAAAATGCCAGAAAACCTAAGACCACATGGACAATTTCTGACATTTACCTTAAAATTTATGATGTGAAGTTAGATTAATTTATAAAAAAGTTCAAAAATTAAAGATTAAAAAAAGAATAAAAGTATAAAATACAAAAAAATGATAATATTGATTGGATTTTGTAGGGAGGTTAATTAATGAAGAGTATAAAAAATAAGGAATATTATTTTGATTAAATTTTGTACGGGGTTTATTTTAAAAAAAATTATATAGAAAAGTAAAGTATAAAAACTCCAATTTATATAAATACTAGTTTATAACCCGTGAAAAAACGCGGGTAGTCGTCATTTTGTTGAACATCAATTTATATAAAAAAATAAACAAACTCTAATACATAAAAAAACATCAATCCTTTTATAAGAGGATAAAAGGAGGTGGTCAATTAATAATTAGAGGGAGTGGGGGGGTTATATAATATAAAAAATATAATATAACAATTTTTTTATTTTGAAATAATTAATTTGTTTTTAGGGGTTTTCTATCAAAAATGAGATTTGAGTGTGTGGGGTGTTCTGTATTATACAGCAGTCCTTTTTTAAATGACAAATATTAGGAATTTTTCATATCAAAAAAAAAAAAAATGTTATCTTGTGTGTTTGATAATTGTGTATTTGTGTTTGTGGCAAGTTAAAGGGATTTTATTTAGGAATGAATGGCTAGAATGTAAGATTGGAAAACGAATGTTAGGGATGAATAACAAGTGAGATTGGGATTGAGATTTGATGTAAAAGAATGTGGGAGCATGTGACCAAAAGTTTCACATGGGCTTCCCAAAATATAAAGCATTGGGAGTGAGGTGGGGTTGGAATTGAATTTTTTATTTTAATTTATCTGCTAAATAAAGTATCGTCATACGTCTGTAAGGATTAAAATTCCATATCTTTCATTACAATTTATAGGGGTGTTTTTTTAATAAGAATACTATTTTTCATTTAGTATATTCATATATTTTATACTTGATCAGCACTAAATATTGTACTTCGAAACACAACGAATGGGTCGAGAGGGGGTGGTGGTTAAGCCAAGAGTACGATCACAAAAACAAATTTTCTCGCCTATTTTATAGATATATATATTACACGAGTGAATGTTAGACGGTTTAGTTGTTCACGTCGCGTAAGTAATTGAACAACTTAGTGTGATTTTATTTTTATGTTAACATTAGCTATTGATGTAAAATAGTCGAAGTTGGTAGCTATTCTGACTTGGATTTAGTAGATTCGGTTTTCTTAATATGCCGAAAGATGTTTCACAAACATCCTATTGACAGCTACCTAGAAATCTTCAACTGAGAGTAAGGCATCTCTGATCTATGTATACACAAGTTTTTTTTATTGGTCGGTGCTTTAAATCACATGGTAACAAAAAGCTTTGTAGCATTTTTTTTTGGAAAATAAAGTGGAGATGGTATCTTAGATAATAAATACGAAACTACGAAGTTGTAAATATAGAGTTGAGATGGCCGAGTTGGTCTAAGGCGCCAGATTAAGGTTCTGGTCCGAAAGGGCGTGGGTTCAAATCCCACTCTCAACAGTAATTTTTTGGTTTTTAATTTTCCTGTTTAAAATAAATATTTTTTACGCTTCACCCAGCTATTTTGGTTTGTTTAAATAAAGTGATAATGTATATTTTTTGACTTTATACATTTGATCCAATTAGTTGATTGCGTCAGATAAAAATTATCATGAAACTTGCTTGCTTAAAAGTTGGTCGACCTCACTAGACTCGTAACCCATGTGCCTTGTGTACTTGTCATAACTAATGATTTCTCCAGTTTTTTCTTTGAAGAATGCTGGTGTTGGTCGTTGCTTCAAATGGGTGGTTAATGGCTGATCATGATAACCGTTATAACAAGATAGGCCGTTGGCAGTAGTTGTTGACAAGTTGGTGGGTGGTGATGGTGGATGGTGGTTGTGATGACATAAACCACAACTAACTACAAAATTAACATGCTTTATAATACATACGACTAATAAAAAAAATGTTTGGTTTAATTAAGATAGTGTTCAACTAACTCTAGACTCTAATAGCTTAGTCATCTCGTTAAGTAATAACTTTACGATTTAAAAGCAAATATCACACGCAAGTCACAATCCTAGCAACTTTAATATGTTATGAACTTCTTTGGTAAGATATTCAAATTATATGACTTTTTTTTTTTTTTTTTTTTAATAAGGAGTGTACCATTGACACTGGCCACATATTGTGACCGGACACCCGACCCAGCAACATGTGCATTCCCCGGTAAATCACCTAACAGTGATATCCACACCTCTGCTTGGGCTCGATATACGAGACCCAGCATTTTCAGCACAGAGGGGGACCCACATTTCAACGGAGGCTGGTGGCCATAAGGAGGGTTTCACGGGGTTCGAACCCGGGACCTCCCACATAGGAGGCCCAAGTCTTACCAACCGCGCCCACCCTTGTGGTTCAAATTATATGACTTATGAACTACAAAGTGTACAACTACTATATTCGAAAATAAAACCACAATTTGTGAGACCGAAACTCTGTGATGTGTAGTATCAAATGGTAAATTGCACGGGTGATTGTGTTTATGAAAAAAAATGACTTGAAATGAAGAATTAAAGAGGCAACAAGTAGAAAATCACATAAACTATTAACTAACTTCAATAAAAGAAATGACAAATAAGTTTTTACATGTCAAATCAATGCAACCCAACTACCGTTTAGTATTATTGTATAATTAGTTATAAAACTTGCACTGTGATGTATGAAATAAATGTTATGGTTTAAAAATGACTTCTCTTAACGTGTAATTAACAACTATTGTGTTTCATTGGTTGTTTGATAAGGGTAGGAATTAGGATTGTGTGGAAATAGTGCAATCAGTTAGGTGTGAGAAGATAAAAAGGTTTTATGGTTGTGAGCCCTCTTTTATGCTTTAGCTTCCTTTGTAGTTTACATTTTTTTTCTACTCTAAAAATAAATCAAATAAGATCTAAAATAAAATAAAATTCAGTTTCAAATTTTCGCAATATAAATTGCGAGAGCTCCACACAAAGAAAGGTGAGAGTCATCTGATCGCGCAAAAAAAAAAAAAAAAAAAAAAAATTGAAGTCGCACAAAAAAAGTCTCACATCTATTTTATGAAAATTCAAGTCGATCAAGTCTATTTTTTAAAAAATTTATATTTTTAGTCTTTTTTAAGAATTATCTATTGTTTTGCCACATCAAGGTTCTCTCATATTAGCAATGATTACTAATGTATATAAACAAGTATAGTAGAGTTACGCGCGTTGCTGTGTACTTATTTTGTCGCTCGTTGCTAAGGA
Source organism: Calendula officinalis (assembly GCA_963853835.1). Classification (NCBI taxonomy): domain Eukaryota; kingdom Viridiplantae; phylum Streptophyta; class Magnoliopsida; order Asterales; family Asteraceae; genus Calendula; species Calendula officinalis. Next base: position 6,531,273 of record OY970827.1, read on the forward strand.
CATTTAGTTAACTCTTTCATATTGTGATACTTTTAAAATTTAAAGTATAAAATACATAACTTTTATTATTAAATATTTAAATGTACAAACTTTTACAAATTGCGACCACGAAAAATTATAAAAAGACTAATATCTTAAGCTAACATCTTTTTTTCAAATGCATAATAACATATAAAAAAAGTAAAAGTGGATTTTAAATGTGTCGTCATTATGAATTTCGATCTTTATATATAAAATATATTTAGTGATATAAAATGTTTAATCTATTAAAATTAGTAAAAAAAATATTTCTAAATAATATATAAAAAGTATATATTTGGCTTGTATAAATTTGTGTATACTAAAAATTAAAAAGAGTTTGTAACACTTTGATATATTGTAATATTAGGCTAGTTCTGATCGTAATTTAATAAAAAAAATTAATGGTGGACTTTTTAAAAAATAAAAGTGAAATTAAAATTAAAATGAAGTTATAAATATAAGGTAATTAGAAAATAGTTTGGGGGTAAAAGTAAAAATATTTAAAATATTTACAAAATAATCCCTATTTTTGGGCATGTTTTGAAAATTTGTGTAGAATATTTTGGTGAAACTTTTCTCTACATTTCCTCCATTACAACACTGTATCCATATAACGACGCACACATCTTCTTTTTCTTTTTATTTCATCTTTTTTTTTTCCAGCCAATACGGTTAGAGTGAACAGTGATATTTGAATCAGTAATGTATATAAAGTATAATATAATTTTGTCTTCGGACTCCTCAAGTGAGTCTTCTTTCATAAAAGATTATTTGAAAAGTGATTAATTTTGTCTTCGGACTCTTCAAGTTTAGCATATAAGCGAATATTATTTATTTAACACTGAAAGTAAGGTGTTTTCAGCAATTCGGGAAGATTAAAGGCTCAATTAACAATTTAAGTAACCTTGTTTTTTGAAATAACCTTTTAGGGTTGATCGAATTTCACATATGTTATTTGTGTAGTTTCTTCCATTCACATGTATCTTGTTTACTCACATACCATTATCCCACTCTTGAGAAAGAATCCTCGTCAATTCTTTGTCTTCTCAGGTCTCGAACTCTAAGGGGCGTTTGGTTTGCTAGAATCCTTGGGAATTCGAAGGAATTAGAATCCAATTCCTATGGATTCCTATGTTTGGTTGGACGGAATTGGAATTATTGGTTGGAAAACATTTCATCAAATAAGGGAATGTGAATTCCATCCAAAGATGGAAGGATTTTGAAATCCCATAATGAAGGAATGTGTAGATTACCATATTACCCTTAAACACATTTGAACCTTAAACCAACCACCACCCGCCGCCGCCACCCACAACCACCGCCACCCGACGACGACCACCACCCACCGCCACCCGCCGACGACCATCACCCGCCGCCGCCCACCACCCACCACTGCCGTTGTCGCCACCCACCACCTCCACCACCACTGCCGCCGCCGCCCACCACCACCCACCAACTACCACCGCCACCCATCACCACTACAACCACCCACCAACGCCACCCATCACCACTACAACCACCCACCACCTCCACCGTCACCCGCCACCGCCTCCACCACCACCCGCCACCGCCACTGCCTCCCACCACCTCCACCCACCGCCTCCACCACTACCGTTGTCGCCACCGTCACCACCACCCATACCTACACGAATAAGGGCATATTCGTCTTTTTACAGAATTCCAATTCCATTTCCTGGCAAATAAACATAATATTGAATTGAATTTTAATTCAATTTCCTGCCAACCAAATAGAGTACGGAATTGGAATCCAATTCCTGTCAATTTCAATTCCTTCCTATATTCCAATTCCATCAGAAACATTCCAGCGAACCAAACGCCCCCTAAGGGGTCGTTTATTTTGATTTAATCCTTCCTAATTAGAATTCAATTCCATTACGGATGGATGTTTGGATGGATTTTTCTTTCGTAATTCAATTCTCACGTAATTTCGAAATACGTTATTCGTTGTAATTGAAATACTTCCTGACACCTTATGAATTCAATTACATTCCTTTAATGAACTAACAAATTTGAATATAGACTTTAAAATCATTCAAAAATATTTTAAGAATTTAATAAATTTTTAAAAAAATTAAAAAATTAAAAATTAAAAAAAAAATTAAAACGATTAAAAAAAATTTAAAAAGTAAAAAAAAATAAAAAAAATGCATAAATATGAATTTGAACTACGGCTTAAAAATTTAGAGTAAATTACATGAATGGACCTTTAGGTTTATAGTAAATTTCACCAATGGTCATTTAATTACAAAAATTACACCGATGGTCCTTATTTTTGCAAGGTTTTTCACCGATAGTCCTTTACGAAAAAGTCCGTCTATTTTTTAAGTTAACTGACATCACATGTGATGCACATGGGGTATTTTGGTTAATTTGTCTTTCCCTTTCTCAATTAAATTACACGGATGGTCCTTTAAGTTTATAGCAAATTTCACCAATGGTCCTTTAGGAAAGACAAATTCAAAATACCCCCATGTGCATCACATGTGATGTTATGTTAGTTCACTTGAAAAATAGGCGGACTTTTTAGTAAAGGACCATCGGTGAAAAACCTTTAAAAAATAAGGACCGTCAGTGTAATTTTTGAAACTAATAGATCATTGGTGAAATTTGCTATAAACCTAAAGGATCATTCATGTAATTTACTCTTTTATAACCAAACGCGAAGGAACTGAATTATGAATGAATTCAATTCCTTCGTAATTGAATTGATGTTTGAATACTTGTTCATGTTTCCATCTTTGGGGCAAAATAATTATTATAATTACTTCCTCCGATTCAAAATAAGTGATACACTTTCTTTTTTGGGTGATTCAAAATAAGTGATACACTTTGAAAAGTTACCTTATTTGGCAAAAATTAGTGGGACCCACATCCACTAACTATCTACTTTAATAAGTGAAATGACCCCTTTACCCTTACTTTTGTACTTTTAAACATCATTCATCTCACTTTATTTAAAAGGTGTGGGACATATTCTCACTAATCATCCAATTAATCAAATTTAACCATTATTATAATCATTTGCCTCAAAAAATGTGAAACCCAAAGTGTATCACTTATTTTGAATCAGAGGAAGTATTAGAAATGACGTGATGTTTAATCATAAGAGTTATCCTAACCACCTCGTAATACATCATGTTCCATATATGATTCTTATTATGTTAATTTAGTTAACCTTTGTAGAAGTAATGTTCGTTGATAGAAATTAACTTATTTAATCCATATATAAAATTAAAAAATCATAAAAACAATTGCAACCAATTATGGATAGTACCATTTAATCCTAACGATACTAACGTTAGTGACGAACGAGCAAGGAAACAAAGGAGAGGTCCATACGGGACCCGCCAAACGAATAATGGCAGCTCTGACATAATTTCATAGCCCGTGATCATAACTGATTTCCACATTATTCAGTTACGGACGAACTAAGTTGGAACCTTCGTACGTACTTGCTATTATATCATAAAATAGAGCCCATTCCTGTATTATCTTAATTCTTCATATCATCAATTTGTACATATACAATATCAATAAAGTCTAAACGGTGTATCGATCGCATTCTTATAGAAATTCTCACTAGTTATGTGCTCAAAAATAGGCTTAATGAAAAGATTCACTAAATGAAAATTGCCGTATAGTGACACATAAAAAAATGTCATTATAAGTCCAAAAAGTGTCAATAAAAGTAGAAGTTTGTCACGAAATTGTTTAAATATTTTTTTCTGTATGTAGTGACACTAAAAACAAAAACCATAATTTTTACCTTCATTTCTTAGACGTGTCACTAAAAAACTAGAGCGACGTTTTGATAGTGTTACTAATACATGTGTCACTAAATGATGTTTTCTTTGTAGTAGTGGATTCGAACGCATGAAAGTACATGTGAAATAAGTAGACAAAACTGTACAATATACTTGTCAATTATTTCATAAATCATTGAATCAACGTAGTATTTTATTTTTGAGTCGTCGGTGTAGTTTGTCACTTTTTCAAGTTTCGTCCTTAAACGTTTTTGGGGTATGTGAGCAAGCATGAATTATTTTGAGGGTATTCACTAATTAAACTTCATTACGTCTACATCCATCACCAACTCCGAGCAAGCATGAATTAGTTAAATATCTTAATATTCTCCTTCTTAATGCTCTCCTACGATTGGCAAGTATACTTTGAGTCAAAACATCCTTCGTGACTCGAACATGGTGATTTGGGTTCTTTTTTATATTACGGTCTATGGCATGTTGTGCGCTCTCATAGTATTATTATCATGCATGTTTATAAGAAGTGAAACGTAAACTTAACGTAACAGTACTTGTGATCTATGAAACATCTATTTTTATTGTTCTGAATTAATTTTTTATTCTTTTAATTTATAGATAGTGGATTGATTGGGTGAAAACGGGTGGATCCTCGGATCCAATACGTTCAATTGCATGACTTATATAGACATGGATGCAGCTCAAAATATTTCTCAAGCTTGCAAAACAAAGGCTTACAAGTAGATCAATTGGTCATTAAAGGTTGTCTTGGGGTTTGTCTTTAAAAAGTCTTAGATTTAAGACTTGTTGAGGGTATTCCTTAGGAAATAAAAAAAGGAGGTAGAGTTTAATTATTCCCTCAAAAAAAGAATATATGTTCGAGGAATACATACTGGCTGCTTGAATGTCATTGCATATATTAAACGACTAATTTACTAACTTGTCGTTCAAAAAAAAAAAGAAAAAAAAAAGAAAAAAAAGTGAAAAGCCTTCAGTTAATGCTTTTTATTGCTGTATAAGACCACCATAATTACATTCAAATTTTTAGAATTATATTTGTTTGTATCTCGATTATTTTTGGCCTACAAATAGTTCTCATTGTTTATGTTCGGTTTTCTCCATTGACTTGCTGATGAGAACGGACAATGGGGAGGTAGGCTCAAGTGGCATTTTAATAGGGTATTTATTATTTTATGTGTGTATATTTTATAATGGTAGAACCTAAAAACCGAAAAGAAGAGATATTGTTAGCATATGTCAGTTAGAGTGTCAGTTAACATTGAATTGATAGTGATAAGAACAGGAAGTGTTAGTTGGTACGTATAACCATTTTAAATGTTTTAAAATGAAAGATGTAATAATTTGATCAATTTAAGAAACTGAAAAAAAAATCTAAAATTATTTTCTATATTTCTAGATGGGGGCAGACAATTAGTTGTATGTAAACTGGTTCAGTTAAAATAGAGTTTCCGATAAGGGATAGGGGCATGTGGAGATGAGAGCTGGCTACAACTACACCATAAATTCTCTAAATGCTACCATTGTAGGGTCTTACTCTTTCTTCGACCTCTTGCTAAGTACAATATCATAATAAGTTTTTGTGCACTTGATGGGTTTTAATCTTATTGTTTTTCAAATATAAAATATTGTGTTTTTATACTCAGTAATCATTTGCTTAGAGCACAAGCTAGGGTTCATTAAAGAGCAATTGGCCAGCGCCGTCAAACGACACCACCGATGGTGTCAAATGCCCGACGCCAAATCTGTTAAAACAATTTCCTTTTCTCTAATTGTGAATGGTTTGAATTATTTTTTGTGGGTCCTAAATTTTGTTTTGGTGTATCAAGATAAATGTAAAATTTTTTATTGTGTGCTAGAAAGATAAGTTTTTCGAACGGTTATAGATGATAAAAACTTATTCAAACACCACATTCTCTTTGATATGATAAAAAAAGAATTTTTGCCATCATATATGCTATTACAATATTTTGTTGGATACCCTTGTGACATGTGACAGCACTATAGTCGTAAAAGGAAGCAGACTGTCTTGCCATATATTAGCATGAGTGAGTAATGACAAATAAAAACACATCAATTGCTTCCTCAATCTCATGTAAAGTTAAATCAATAAAATAAGTGTAGGCCCGTCTTTAAACATATCTTTAAACATATGTTTAACATTTATACGATAGCGTATAATGATTAAAAACAAATATATCAAGGCATATAGCCTAGTGATATTAGTATAAAATGTTACTTATGACATATATATATATATCTTAATTTCAAGTTCCGTTATACATAAATTGGAGTAGATTAAATTTCTTTTTTAAAGTCACAATTGTAACAACTATAACAATTATATTAAAACGGTGTTTTTTTCTTTCAAAAATTAGTAGTCTTTTTTTCTAAAACAGTTACCTATCAAATTAAATAAAAATTAGCGAGAAGGTAGAGAATTACATAATAAAGAATTTTAACGAATCTATCCAACTAATATAACAGTTTTTTCTACGTTTACAAATCCAAAAGCATATTATTTAATAAAATGTACTATATACGCTTTTCTTATCTTTTTCTCTTTAAATATAAATACATTTCTAAATTTTCAAAGTACCAAATCATTGTAAGACAAATTAATTGAATAAATAGCTTTTTATTTTCATTCCAAGCCGAGTCAACCCATTCTATAAGCTCGCCTATATAATTCAAGCTAGGCAATTTTTTTTTTTGAACGGCAATATTATATTAAAAACTAGCGAGAAGCTAGGACGTACAAGAACAAAAGGAAAAGGAAAATCGAAAAATTACAATCCATGTACAATTTGGTAGGCACAGAATAATATAAATTACATAATGCTTGTGTGTTTCATAAATTGGTAGATGGGAAATGATGACAAGTCAAAGTAAGATTCAATGAATATAATCATGTGTTCTTTTATAAAACTCCACAATACTCCATGCAGGTTTAAAAAAAAAAATCAAATTCATGACCCGTTTGTTGGAGCAAAACACAGATCAACTTATTACTGATGCTGCAGTTAGTACTGACATACTTAGTATTGATGGGGCAGAAACATTTACTACTGATGAAGTTGATGCTGGTGTTCACTATAACTAAGTTACTACTGATCACCAAGTTTACTACTGATGTTACTTATTTACTACTGGTGATTGCAGTTACTACTGACAACGCGTTTTTGGAAGATATCAAGTCCGAGATCTTCGTATAGATAGTTATAGAATGTAAATCAATGTATATTATTATTATTCGATGTAAATCAAGTCCTAGAATAACTAGGGTAAATAGTTTAGCTTCAAGGACTACTATAAGTATGTTCCTTACGAATTGTAAACGTACGTGTGTATTGTTAACTCAATAATATACATTGAAGCTTTTTGTGAAACTGTGTTCTTAATATTTCTCATATTGTTCTTACAGATCATTGTTCTTAATTATTGATATAGTGTTGATCCGCTGCAACTTCTATCATCAATTAGATCGAAGGTGTTTATTAACTTGTCTATAGTTAATCGATCCTGACAAGTGGTATCAGAGCGTATTGGTTCTAGATCTACTATTTGTTAAGAACAACAAAAAGTTTTAATCTTTAAAACACACACATTATTAATCATGACTGATAATAATGAAAGCACTCAGGCCAACAAAATCCCTATGCTCACTCCCAATAACTTTGGGATGTGGAAGAATCGTATTAAGCAATACATGCTTATTACAGATTATTCCATGTGGGAAGTCGTTTGTGAAGGAAACAAAACTGGTCAAGTTCAAGCAAGCAGCTCTGTAACTGAGGCAGACAAACTTAAATGTGAGAAGGAGAAGAAAGATAAAGGCATCGAACTCAAAACTCTAAGCACTCTCCTACTGGCCATTCCTAATGACTATCAACATCTCTTTGTTGAATATGATGATGCTAAGTTACTTTGGGAAGCACTGGAGAAGAGATTCGTTGGGACTAAGAGTACAAAAAGAAACATGAAGTCTGTTCTCAAACAAGACTTTGAAAATTTCAAAGGAAAGCCCAATGAAACACTCACTCAAGTGTTTGACAGATTCAACAAACTAATTGGTGAACTCAACCAAGTTGGTGTAAAGATGGATCAAGAAGATGTCAACATGAAGTTCCTAAGGTCTCTGAGTGAAGAATGGGCCATGTACACAGTGGTGTATAGAAAAAGAGATGCTCTAGAAGAAAAGGAGTTAGATGAACTCTATAATGATCTCAGAGTGTTTGAAACTGAGGTAAATCACAAAAACCCTTCTATTTCTTCTAACAATGCTGCATTTATGTCTAGTACAGGTCAAGGACAAGAAATCTCCACAGGAAAGGCTGCAGATTCTGAGGATACTGCAAGAGAATCCTTCTTCATTAGTCATGTGCATACTGCATTGATTAGTGATGACTTGGAACAATTGAATCCAGATGATCTTGAGGAGATGGATCTTAAATGGCAGATGGCTATGCTGAGCCTAAGGACCAAAAGATTCTTAAAAAGAACTGGTAGGACAAGCCTCAATTTCAACAAAGGTGACAAAGCAGGATTTGACAAAACTAAAGTCAAGTGTTACAACTGTAACAACCTTGGTCACTTTGCAAAAGAATGTCCTCAACTAGACAAAAGATCAAAATCAACTGCTCTTGTGTCACAACAAGGACAAGGCTATGACTGGAGCTTCCAAGCAGAAGAGCATGCTCAAAATCAAGCTCTCATGGCCTTTACTGACAATAAAACTGAGGTAAAATCTAAACCTTGCACTCCTGAATGTTCTAAAAGTATTAAAAATCTAGAAAAAGAAAACACTAAATTAAATGAAGATTTAGCAAAAGCAATCAGAAGAAATCATGAGTTTGATAGTGTAATTGCTGATCAAGAACATCAAATAAAGGTGTACAAGATGATTGATCAACGGATCAAGGAAGAATTGCTTCAAGCTGTGGATGAGAAAGAGTTCTATGAAACAAAAAATAAAGAACTAACAAGTAAATTAGAAGAATGTCAGCTTGAAATTGAACAAAATAAATTAACAATTAAAAAGTTTGAAAGAAGCACTAAAATTCTAGATGAATTAACTAATAATCAAACTACAGAAAAGGTTGTTCATGGGGTGGGATATCATGCTGTACCACCTCCACATAAATTCATTCCTCCACTTAAAAACAGTTCAGAAAGAATCATTAATGAATTAAAAACTGAAAATCAAACTGAATCTAATACTGAAACATCTGAATCAAATGATTCTTCTGATAATGAGCAATCAATTGAATTTACAATATCTCAAACTGAATCACCAAAATCAATTGATACAAGTTTTCACACAGCTCAAAGTCCAAATGAGTCTCCTAAATATAATGCAGAAAATATACCCAAAATTCTAAAAAGAGGAAACCAAAGAAATAGAAACCAACTCTTAGAACAAAGAAAAACAATAAAGGCTCAAGAAAATAAATTAAAATGTGTTATTTGCAATAAAGTGAATCATTTAGCAAAGGATTGTCACTTCAATCCAATAAATTGCAAGGAGTTAAAGGAATTTAAAGTTTTTAAAGAAAATGCAAAAACTCAAAGGTTAAAAGATACTACTGGTCCTTCAGTAGTAAATACAATCAAAACTCCAATTGCTGAAACTCCAAGATTTGGAAGAAGTGCACCAAGATTTGTGCAAAACAGAAGAGTTGGCAGTGCAAAGAACAGCAATTACTTCAAGAACAATGGAAAATCCAATCAAAATAAACAATATTTTAAATTTTCCAACACCAGTAGAAACTCTAACAAATTTACTACTGGTGCTAACCCTAATTATAATGCTGTATGGTACCAGTACAAGAATACTACTGGTAATAACCCTAGTTTCAAAAATACTACTGCTCCCAAAACAAATTTCAAAAACACTACTGGTGTTAACTCTAAAAACACTACTGATCATTCTAAACATGGTAAGTACCCAAATACTACTGGTCCATCAGTAGTAAAGTATTCAAAAGCTAAAAACAATGGGTATAAACCAAGATCAGTAGGAAATTCTCACACCAGTAATAACTCCAAAAGGACAGTAGTAAAACAAAACACCAGTAGTAAACAAGTATGGGTACCAAAAGTCTTTAAAGTTAAATCCCCAAAAGCTTATTTCTCAAAGGAAGAACCCAAGACATATAAAGCTTGGGTTCCCAAACTTAACTAATCCTTTACTCATTTGTGCAGAGCATTCAGATCCCAGAAGAAGGAAGAACATGGCATATTGATAGTGGATGCTCAAGGCACATGACTGGAAATCTGCAAATTCTTAAAGATTTCAAGTCATTTGATGGAGGATATGTGGCATTTGGTGAGAATCCCCAGGGAGGTAAGATTACAGGTAAAGGTACTGTTACTAATGGAAAAATTACCTTTGATGATGTATTTTATGTTTCTGAACTAAAATACAATCTTGTCAGTGTGTCTCAAGTTTGTGATAAAAAGAACAAAATTCTGTTCACAGACATTGAGTGCATCATTCTTTCTCCTGATTTTATTTTGGATGAAAAATATGTTGTCTTAAGAACTCCTAGGAGAAACAATGTGTATTGCCTAGATATAGGGGGAGAACTCATTTCTACAAATGAGGTCAACTGTTTTATATCCAAGGCAAACACCACTGAATCAGAACTATGGCACAGAAGGATGTGTCACACAAATTTTAAAAACATGAATAATTTAGTAAAAAGAAATCTGGTAATTGGACTACCTCAAAAACAATTCATGTGTGATCATCACTGTGTTGCATGCCTAAAAGGTAAACAACACAAGACTTCTCATAAGTCCAAAACTGTGAACTCTATTTCTGTTCCTTTACAGCTCTTACATATGGACCTTTTTGGACCTACAAATGTAATGAGTATTGGAAAGAAACAATATTGTCTTGTTATTACTGATGACTTTTCCAGATATACATGGGTTTTCTTTCTCAGGACAAAGGATGAAACAAGTGAACTCATAAAGAACTTAATTGTCAAACTGGAAAACACATCTGATCAAAAAGTGAAAGCCATAAGATGTGATAATGGCACAGAATTTAAAAATGCTAACTTAATTAACTTTTGTGATCATAAAGGTATTGACAGGCAATACAGCTCACCTAGAACTCCACAACAAAATGGTGTAGCTGAAAGAAGGAATAGAACCATCATTGAAGCAGCAAGATCAATGCTTGCAGACTCAAAATTACCAATTACTTTCTGGGCAGAAGCTGTTAATACTGCTTGTTATGTTCAAAACAGAGTATTAATAGTGAAGCCACATTTTAAAACACCATATGAACTTTTCAATAAAAGAAAACCTTCTATAAGTTTCTTAAAATCATTTGGTTGTTCTTGTACTATTTTGATTACAAGAGAACAAATTGGTAAGTTTGACTGCAAAGCTGATGATGGAATCTTTGTGGGATACTCTACTCAAAGCAAATCATACAGAGTATTCAACAAAAGACTAAGGATAATTGAAGAAAGCATCAATGTATCCTTTAATGAAAATGTACCTAATGAACAAGGAAATGGTCCAGATTGGCTATTTGACATAGACAATCTAACCAAATCCTTTAATTCTAATATGAATTTCAATGCAGGTAATTCAAATTGTCATAATCAAAAAGAAAGAACATCATCTGTTAATACTGGTCAAGAAAAGAAGAGATACATAATTGTTGATACTGCTCCCATAGTTAATACTGATATCAGTAATAACTCAAATATTGAAAGCAGTAGTAACTCTGAGAATGAGGTCAGTAGTAATTCCAATACTACTGGTACCAGTAATAGTACTGAAAATACTACTGGTCCCAACATTAACCTAGATTCTCATGATACTACTGACACCAGTAACAACAACAATACTACTGATCCTAATGAAGATAATTCCAGTAGTAACTCTGACCAAGATGATGATGAACCAAACATCCATGACAATGAAGAATCACAAGATGAACAACTGCCTGAGACAAATGAGTCCAATCTTGGAAATCAACTAGTAGTTGATAAAACTACAACTACAAGGACTCAGAAGAACCATCCTTTAGACCTTGTTCTAAGTGATGTTAACTCACCACTACAAACAAGAAGCAAATTAAACAAAAGCTTAACTGCAAATATGTGTAATATAAGTTTAATTGCTAATGAATGTATGTATGAATGCTTTCTGTCTCAGGATGAACCAAAGAAGATCCAACAAGCAATGAAGGACTCAAACTGGATTGAAGCAATGCAAGAAGAACTCCTTCAATTTAAATTACAAGCTGTTTGGACACTTGTACCTCTACCCAAAGGAAAAAGAGCCATTGGAACAAGATGGATATTCAGAAACAAGAAAGATGAAAGAGGTATAGTGATCAAGAATAAAGCCAGACTTGTAGCCCAAGGATACACTCAAGAAGAAGGAATAGACTATGATGAAGTATATGCTCCTGTTGCTAGAATTGAAGCAATAAGAATATTTCTAGCATATGCTTCATTCAAGAAATTCAAAGTCTATCAAATGGATGTTAAGAGTGCTTTCCTATATGCGAAAATTGAAGAAGAGGTATATGTTTGCCAACCTCCAGGTTTTGAAGATCCAAAACATGGTGATTATGTGTTCAAATTAGATAAAGCTCTTTATGGCCTACATCAGGCACCAAGAGCATGGTATGACACATTATCATCATACCTATTGAAGAATAACTTTAAAAGAGGAGCCATTGACAAAACTTTGTTCACAAAGAAAGTCAAAAATGATATACTACTGGTACAAATTTATGTAGATGATATCATCTTTGGCTCAACCAATGATTTATTATGCAAAGAATTTGAAGAACTGATGCAAATTAAATTCAAGATGAGCTCCATGGGTCCAATGAACTTCTTCCTTGGACTCCAAGTTAATCAAAGAACTGATGGTATTTTGATAAATCAATCAAAATATGTCAAAGACATCTTGGAAAAGTTTGATTTGAAAGACAGTAAAAGTGCTAGTACACCAATGGAAACACACAAACACCTACATCCTGATGTTGAGGGGGAGGATGTAGATGAACACTTATATAGATCAATGATAGGCTCTTTAATGTACTTAACTGCATCAAAACCTGACATTATGTATAGTGTTTGTGTGTGTGCAAGATATCAAGCAAGACCCAAAGAACTACACTTGCAGGCTGTTAAAAGAATATTCAGATACTTGAAAGGCAAACCATCACTAGGTCTATGGTATCCACATAACTCACCCTTTGAACTAATAGCCTATACAGATAGTGACTATGGAGGTGAATGTCAAGATAGAAAATCCACTACTGGTGGATGTCAATTCTTTGGATCAAGACTGGTGTCATGGCAATGTAAGAAGCAAACAAATGTATCAACATCTACTGCTGAAGCAGAATATGTAGCTGCATCTGCTTGCTGTGCTCAAGTACTATGGATTCAAAATCAACTCCTAGACTTTGGTATTTCCATCCTTAAAACTCCTATTTTTATTGATAATCAAAGTGCTATTAGTATTGTGAATAATCCAGTAAAACATTCAAAAACTAAACACATTGAAATAAGATTTCACTTTATAAGAGATTGTAATGAAAAGAAATTAATCAAAGTAGTTAAAATCCATACTGATGATCAATTAGCAGATCTTTTTACAAAAGCATTTGATGTAGGAAGATTCAACTTCTTGGTTAGCAGTATTGGAATGATTTTAATAACTTAAAATCTCACTTAAAATCATGTGTAAAGTTAGTGTTGTAAAATATTATTTTCTTAAGTGTTTTACTACTGGTATTGCTGTACTACTGGTGTGAAAGTGTATGCACAAAATACTACTAGTAATTCATTACTACTGGTGTATTTTAGGTTTACACAAATACTACTGGTAAGTCAGTACTACTGTTATTCACATATACTACTGGTCTTGTGTGTTAAATTGTTACTACTGATGTCTATAGTTACTACTGATGTCAAAATCCTTAGTCACTACTGATGTTAGTAGATACTACTGACGTTTTACTACTGATATCTTATTTACTACTGGTCTTTCATAAACACAATTACCAAACTAACCCCCATGAAAATAACCGTTATGTTATGATTCGAAGGCTATTTTCGTAGTTTTGCAGGTTTAATCGAAAGATATAAAAGGCGGCAGACGATTAATTTAGCATTATCCTCACTTCGATTCTCTAAACACCTCTCGATAAACCCTAGTTTACGATCAAAAACCCTTCATCACTAACAAAATTCTTGCAAAAACTCAACAACAATGGCAACTTTACAAGCTCTCGATGTGCAAACCGATCTCAAATACTCAGAATTTCACAATATGGTTGCATTCTTAAAGAATCCCGACGGAACAAAAGATTTCCGTCCGATCGTAAAATTCTTGAGAAATTCATATATACAGTTTGCCTTAACTGTCAAACCAAAATCATATCAACAGCACTTGGTGGATTTCTGGACCAATGCTGAGCGAACAGAAGGAACAACATCATCAATGATAAAATCTAAAGTAGATGGAAAGCACATCACAGTAACAGAACAATCAATCAGACACCATCTACAATTACACGATGATTCAGGTATGTCTACTCTTCCTAAGGAATAAATTGCTGAAATTTTGAATAAAATGGGATATGAGGGAAGACTGAATATAGTTACTTTTCAAAAGGGTCTGCTCTCCCCACAATGGAAATTTTTAATACATACCATTCAGCATTGTATTTCTCCTAAAAGAAGTACTTGGAATGAGTTTAATAAGGCAATAGCCTCTGCTGTTGTCTGTTTATGCACAGACCAAGTATTTAATTTTTCATACATGATATTTGATGGTATGTTGGGAAATCTTAGTTCTTCTAAATTTTTAATGTATCCCAGATTTCTACAACATATCATAAACTATGAATTACAAAACTTGTCAACTCCTAAAAACATTTTTACATTACCTGAGTTGAACAAGAAAGTTTTCTCAAATATGAGAAAACAATTTAAATTTTCGGGCAAGGAAACCCCTCTATTTCCTAACATGATCAAAGATCAACCCAATATTGGAGAGGGTTCAACCATTGCTACAACCCAAGTTGAACCTCAACCCACTCCATCACCCCCAAATACAACCCAAACACCAATCCAAATAGCCACTCAATCACCAACCCAAACAGAAGTCCTGAATGTGTCCCAGGAACTTGATATAAATCTGCAGAGTGCTACTCTTCACTCTGTGGAAGACCTACCAGACAAAACCAAAAACATTTCCACAATTTATAAAAGAAAGAAATTTTCTTCAAAGGACACCAGGGGACAAATCGAGTCACACCCCAGGCTCAAAGAGTTGTCCTCCAAGGAGGAGAGAGGATATGAGGGGAGGGCTTTCACTACTGATGCCCCAAAGGTGGGTGCACAGGACAGTGAAAACATCATTAGGACCCAAACCTCGGCAACTTTGAGTGATGACTCTTTTGAGGAATTACTCAAAGGACCCCGGTGCCAAGAAACCACAAGGGGGGGGCATCTCTGCTTCTTCTAGGAAGAAGAGAATGTCTAAAAGACCCAATGAATCACCAAGCAGTGATGAGGGCAGATCTGTAGAATTGATGGAAAGGAAGGAAAACCTTAAAACCAATGTACCTGTTAGTGAGCCCGATGATCTTGCTAGATGGAGTGAGGGCAGTATTAAAATCAACCAATTGACGGCTAAAGTGGATTCCTTGGAATCCACTGTACAAGATTGTCTCAAGTACTTAACCAATCAAGGAAAAACTATGGCTGCCATGAAAAGGCATGTAAACACCATCAACAGAAGAATGAGATTCTATGAGCGTAGGCTTCATCAACAAACCAAACTCATCAGAATATTGAAGAAAAAGATTGATGATAGTGAGGCTCCACCAGTTGAGCTCACTAAGGGGGAGAAGGATAACATACAGACAATGATTGATGAATCTATTGCAGCAGCAGCATCCTCCCTCTTAAATTTAAAAGAAACAAATGTTGATGAAGGCCCAGAAATGATGGTTACTGAAGATGAGCCAATTACTACTGCTCCTATGGAAGAACAAGCTGATAAAGAAGTATCAGTAGTAAAACCTACTACTGATATCATAGCATTAGTAAATGAAGAAACGGCAGCAAACACTACTGATGCCCTATCAGTAGTAATCTCTGAAGACATACCAGCAGTAACTACCTTAGTTACTACTGATGACATTATTGATCTGCCACCACTACTAGAACCAGTAGTGATACTTCCACCATCTCCAAAAAGAAAAACAACACAAATGGTGGTGAAAGATATTGATGATGATGTAAATTGGTTAGAAGTTGATGAATGCTCCCTGCCTCCACATCCTAAAATACTTCCCATATCACAGATACATTACTATGGTCCCAAATTTGTTATTGAATCTGAACCAAATGTGAAGAAAGACAACTACATAGGAAAGGGAAAGGAAGTTGCTGATGAAGACCAACCTAACAGAGCACAAGGTCATGAAATGGTCAACAAAATCAACTATGCCAAATCAGCCAAACAGGATAGGTGGAAGGTTAAGAGAGCAAAATATTTAAAGAAGGTTGAAGTCTCTCTAGCACATGAAAACAAAAGATTAGCAGAAAGGGATAGAATATTGAGACAACCATTCACAGAAATCAAATTGGCAGATATAGCAGATATATCAAAACTGCCACAATTTAAACAAAAGGTCAAATCTAAACAAGTTGCTGAGACAAGAAAAGAACTACAAAGAAAAGAACTAGAAAAATTTAGGCAACTTGAACATGAAACACTAGAACTTCTTGAAGCACAAGTACAAGAATGCAAAGAGCAGAAGGCTGATATGCCAGAACAATTTGCAGAGAAAAAGAAAGAAATGATCACATTCTTGAAATCAAGAGGTCACAACACAAAGGCCTTTGGAAGAATGAAGTTGATCAATTTAATTAAAAAGTACTGTGTAGAGAAGAAGAAGGATCTTACTGAGCAAGATATTAATGAGAAGTACACCACTAAACAAAATAATCCAATCATCAACTGGAGGTACATAGATGATGTGATTGAGATTATAAGAGAAGATAAGGTCACTCAAAGATTCAGAGCTTGGAAACCTTTGGTCATGTCCCTAACCAGAAGTGACATTATCAAGATGTTGATCATTGGTAAACCAAGAATGACTAAGAAGAACTGGAAGAATTCAGCTGCAGGCTATCTTACTGAAATGATTGATGCTGCTTTCTATCCAGAAAATTATTCAGAGAAGTTTACAAATCCAGAGAATGTTCAAGCCTGGAATGTGCTGCCAACTGTCAATATGTACTTCTTTGAATATACAAGTAAGAAATGTGACTTATTCCTTTATGAGAAAGAGTATCCTCATTCTGAGAAAACTCTTTATCAACTATGGTGCATGAACTTTATTAAACCACATGATGCTGTGATGCTCCAAAACAAATTGAATGAATTTGTTAAAAGAATAAGCAAATATATCATTGCACAAAGGAATAAAAGGAACCAACAGACTTTAGAAGGTGATAAGAAAAGAGCAAAGTTGTTGGAAGAAAAGGAAAAGAAGAAGTAAATAGAAACTTGATTGATTAAAAGATAATCAATAAGTTTAGGGGGAGATTGTTGGAGCAAAACACAGATCAACTTATTACTGATGCTGCAGTTAGTACTGACATACTTAGTACTGATGGGGCAGAAACATTTACTACTGATGAAGTTGATGCTGGTGTTCACTATAACTAAGTTACTACTGATCACCAAGTTTACTACTGATGTTACTTATTTACTACTGGTGATTGCAGTTACTACTGACAACGCGTTTTTGGAAGATATCAAGTCCGAGATCTTCGTATAGATAGTTATAGAATGTAAATCAATGTATATTATTATTATTCGATGTAAATCAAGTCCTAGAATAACTAGGGTAAATAGTTTAGCTTCAAGGACTACTATAAGTATGTTCCTTACGAATTGTAAACGTACGTGTGTATTGTTAACTCAATAATATACATTGAAGCTTTTTGTGAAACTGTGTTCTTAATATTTCTCATATTGTTCTTACAGATCATTGTTCTTAATTATTGATATAGTGTTGATCCGCTGCAACTTCTATCATCAATTAGATCTAAGGTGTTTATTAACTTGTCTATAGTTAATCGATCCTGACAAGTGGTATCAGAGCGTATTGGTTCTAGATCTACTATTTGTTAAGAACAACAAAAAGTTTTAATCTTTAAAACACACACATTATTAATCATGACTGATAATAATGAAAGCACTCAGGCCAACAAAATCCCTATGCTCACTCCCAATAACTTTGGGATGTGGAAGAATCGTATTAAGCAATACATGCTTATTACAGATTATTCCATGTGGGAAGTCGTTTGTGAAGGAAACAAAACTGGTCAAGTTCAAGCAAGCAGCTCTGTAACTGAGGCAGACAAACTTAAATGTGAGAAGGAGAAGAAAGATAAAGGCATCGAACTCAAAACTCTAAGCACTCTCCTACTGGCCATTCCTAATGACTATCAACATCTCTTTGTTGAATATGATGATGCTAAGTTACTTTGGGAAGCACTGGAGAAGAGATTCGTTGGGACTAAGAGTACAAAAAGAAACATGAAGTCTGTTCTCAAACAAGACTTTAAAAATTTCAAAGGAAAGCCCAATGAAACACTCACTCAAGTGTTTGACAGATTCAACAAACTAATTGGTGAACTCAACCAAGTTGGTGTAAAGATGGATCAAGAAGATGTCAACATGAAGTTCCTAAGGTCTCTGAGTGAAGAATGGGCCATGTACACAGTGGTGTATAGAAAAAGAGATGCTCTAGAAGAAAAGGAGTTAGATGAACTCTATAATGATCTCAGAGTGTTTGAAACTGAGGTAAATCACAAAAACCCTTCTATTTCTTCTAACAATGCTGCATTTATGTCTAGTACATGTCAAGGACAAGAAATCTCCACAGGAAAGGCTGCAGATTCTGAGGATACTGCAAGAGAATCCTTCTTCATTAGTCATGTGCATACTGCATTGATTAGTGATGACTTGGAACAATTGAATCCAGATGATCTTGAGGAGATGGATCTTAAATGGCAGATGGCTATGCTGAGCCTAAGGACCAAAAGATTCTTAAAAAGAACTGGTAGGACAAGCCTCAATTTCAACAAAGGTGACAAAGCAGGATTTGACAAAACTAAAGTCAAGTGTTACAACTGTAACAACCTTGGTCACTTTGCAAAAGAATGTCCTCAACCAGACAAAAGATCAAAATCAACTGCTCTTGTGTCACAACAAGGACAAGGCTATGACTGGAGCTTCCAAGCAGAAGAGCATGCTCAAAATCAAGCTCTCATGGCCTTTACTGACAACAAAACTGAGGTAAAATCTAAACCTTGCACTCCTGAATGTTCTAAAAGTATTAAAAATCTAGAAAAAGAAAACACTAAATTAAATGAAGATTTAGCAAAAGCAATCAGAAGAAATCATGAGTTTGATAGTGTAATTGCTGATCAAGAACATCAAATAAAGGTGTACAAGATGATTGATCAACGGATCAAGGAAGAATTGCTTCAAGCTGTGGATGAGAAAGAGTTCTATGAAACAAAAAATAAAGAACTAACAAGTAAATTAGAAGAATGTCAGCTTGAAATTGAACAAAATAAATTAACAATTAAAAAGTTTGAAAGAAGCACTAAAATTCTAGATGAATTAACTAATAATCAAACTACAGAAAAGGTTGTTCATGGGGTGGGATATCATGCTGTACCACCTCCACATAAATTCATTCCTCCACTTAAAAACAGTTCAGAAAGAATCATTAATGAATTAAAAACTGAAAATCAAACTGAATCTAATACTGAAACATCTGAATCAAATTATTCTTCTGATAATGAGCAATCAATTGAATTTACAATATCTCAAACTGAATCACCAAAATCAATTGATACAAGTTTTCACACAGCTCAAAGTCCAAATGAGTCTCCTAAATATAATGCAGAAAATATACCCAAAATTCTAAAAAGAGGAAACCAAAGAAATAGAAACCAACTCTTAGAACAAAGAAAAACAATAAAGGCTCAAGAAAATAAATTAAAATGTGTTATTTGCAATAAAGTGAATCATTTAGCAAAGGATTGTCACTTCAATCCAATAAATTGCAAGGAGTTAAAGGAATTTAAAGTTTTTAAAGAAAATGCAAAAACTCAAAGGTTAAAAGATACTACTGGTCCTTCAGTAGTAAATACAATCAAAACTCCAATTGCTGAAACTCCAAGATTTGGAAGAAGTGCACCAAGATTTGTGCAAAACAGAAGAGTTGGCAGTCCAAAGAACAGCAATTACTTCAAGAACAATGGAAAATCCAATCAAAATAAACAATATTTTAAATTTTCCAACACCAGTAGAAACTCTAACAAATTTACTACTGGTGCTAACCCTAATTATAATGCTGTATGGTACCAGTACAAGAATACTACTGGTAATAACCCTAGTTTCAAAAATACTACTGCTCCCAAAACAAATTTCAAAAACACTACTGGTGTTAACTCTAAAAACACTACTGATCATTCTAAACATGGTAAGTACCCAAATACTACTGGTCCATCAGTAGTAAAGTATTCAAAAGCTAAAAACAATGGGTATAAACCAAGATCAGTAGGAAATTCTCACACCAGTAATAACTCCAAAAGGACAGTAGTAAAACAAAACACCAGTAGTAAACAAGTATGGGTACCAAAAGTCTTTAAAGTTAAATCCCCAAAAGCTTATTTCTCAAAGGAAGAACCCAAGACATATAAAGCTTGGGTTCCCAAACTTAACTAATCCTTTACTCATTTGTGCAGAGCATTCAGATCCCAGAAGAAGGAAGAACATGGCATATTGATAGTGGATGCTCAAGGCACATGACTGGAAATCTGCAAATTCTTAAAGATTTCAAGTCATTTGATGGAGGATATGTGGCATTTGGTGAGAATCCCCAGGGAGGTAAGATTACAGGTAAAGGTACTGTTACTAATGGAAAAATTACCTTTGATGATGTATTTTATGTTTCTGAACTAAAATACAATCTTGTCAGTGTGTCTCAAGTTTGTGATAAAAAGAACAAAATTCTGTTCACAGACATTGAGTGCATCATTCTTTCTCCTGATTTTATTTTGGATGAAAAATATGTTGTCTTAAGAACTCCTAGGAGAAACAATGTGTATTGCCTAGATATAGGGGGAGAACTCATTTCTACAAATGAGGTCAACTGTTTTATATCCAAGGCAAACACCACCGAATCAGAACTATGGCACAGAAGGATGTGTCACACAAATTTTAAAAACATGAATAATTTAGTAAAAAGAAATCTGGTAATTGGACTACCTCAAAAACAATTCATGTGTGATCATCACTGTGTTGCATGCCTAAAAGGTAAACAACACAAGACTTCTCATAAGTCCAAAACTGTGAACTCTATTTCTGTTCCTTTACAGCTCTTACATATGGACCTTTTTGGACCTACAAATGTAATGAGTATTGGAAAGAAACAATATTGTCTTGTTATTACTGATGACTTTTCCAGATATACATGGGTTTTCTTTCTCAGGACAAAGGATGAAACAAGTGAACTCATAAAGAACTTAATTGTCAAACTGGAAAACACATCTGATCAAAAAGTGAAAGCCATAAGATGTGATAATGGCACAGAATTTAAAAATGCTAACTTAATTAACTTTTGTGATCATAAAGGTATTGACAGGCAATACAGCTCACCTAGAACTCCACAACAAAATGGTGTAGCTGAAAGAAGGAATAGAACCATCATTGAAGCAGCAAGATCAATGCTTGCAGACTCAAAATTACCAATTACTTTCTGGGCAGAAGCTGTTAATACTGCTTGTTATGTTCAAAACAGAGTATTAATAGTGAAGCCACATTTTAAAACACCATATGAACTTTTCAATAAAAGAAAACCTTCTATAAGTTTCTTAAAATCATTTGGTTGTTCTTGTACTATTTTGATTACAAGAGAACAAATTGGTAAGTTTGACTGCAAAGCTGATGATGGAATCTTTGTGGGATACTCTACTCAAAGCAAATCATACAGAGTATTCAACAAAAGACTAAGGATAATTGAAGAAAGCATCAATGTATCCTTTAATGAAAATGTACCTAATGAACAAGGAAATGGTCCAGATTGACTATTTGACATAGACAATCTAACCAAATCCTTTAATTCTAATATGAATTTCAATGCAGGTAATTCAAATTGTCATAATAAAAAAGAAAGAACATCATCTGTTAATACTGGTCAAGAAAAGATGAGATACATAATTGTTGATACTGCTCCCATAGTTAATACTGATATCAGTAATAACTCAAATATTGAAAGCAGTAGTAACTCTGAGAATGAGGTCAGTAGTAATTCCAATACTACTGGTACCAGTAATAGTACTGAAAATACTACTGGTCCCAACATTAACCTAGATTCTCATGATACTACTGACACCAGTAACAACAACAATACTACTGATCCTAATGAAGATAATTCCAGTAGTAACTCTGACCAAGATGATGATGAACCAAACATCCATGACAATGAAGAATCACAAGATGAACAACTGCGTGAGACAAATGAGTCCAATCTTGGAAATCAACTAGTAGTTGATAAAACTACAACTACAAGGACTCAGAAGAACCATCCTTTAGACCTTGTTCTAAGTGATGTTAACTCACCACTACAAACAAGAAGCAAATTAAACAAAAGCTTAACTGCAAATATGTGTAATATAAGTTTAATTGCTAATGAATGTATGTATGAATGCTTTCTGTCTCAGGATGAACCAAAGAAGATCCAACAAGCAATGAAGGACTCAAACTGGATTGAAGCAATGCAAGAAGAACTCCTTCAATTTAAATTACAAGCTGTTTGGACACTTGTACCTCTACCCAAAGGAAAAAGAGCCATTGGAACAAGATGGATATTCAGAAACAAGAAAGATGAAAGAGGTATAGTGATCAAGAATAAAGCCAGACTTGTAGCCCAAGGATACACTCAAGAAGAAGGAATAGACTATGATGAAGTATATGCTCCTGTTGCTAGAATTGAAGCAATAAGAATATTTCTAGCATATGCTTCATTCAAGAAATTCAAAGTCTATCAAATGGATGTTAAGAGTGCTTTCCTATATGGGAAAATTGAAGAAGAGGTATATGTTTGCCAACCTCCAGGTTTTGAAGATCCAAAACATGGTGATTATGTGTTCAAATTAGATAAAGCTCTTTATGGCCTACATCAGGCACCAAGAGCATGGTATGACACATTATCATCATACCTATTGAAGAATAACTTTAAAAGAGGAGCCATTGACAAAACTTTGTTCACAAAGAAAGTCAAAAATGATATACTACTGGTACAAATTTATGTAGATGATATCATCTTTGGCTCAACCAATGATTTATTATGCAAAGAATTTGAAGAACTGATGCAAATTAAATTCAAGATGAGCTCCATGGGTCCAATGAACTTCTTCCTTGGACTCCAAGTTAATCAAAGAACTGATGGTATTTTGATAAATCAATCAAAATATGTCAAAGACATCTTGGAAAAGTTTGATTTGAAAGACAGTAAAAGTGCTAGTACACCAATGGAAACACACAAACACCTACATCCTGATGTTGAGGGGGAGGATGTAGATGAACACTTATATAGATCAATGATAGGCTCTTTAATGTACTTAACTGCATCAAGACCTGACATTATGTATAGTGTTTGTGTGTGTGCAAGATATCAAGCAAGACCCAAAGAACTACACTTGCAGGCTGTTAAAAGAATATTCAGATACTTGAAAGGCAAACCATCACTAGGTCTATGGTATCCACATGACTCACCCTTTGAACTAATAGCCTATACAGATAGTGACTATGGAGGTGAATGTCAAGATAGAAAATCCACTACTGGTGGATGTCAATTCTTTGGATCAAGACTGGTGTCATGGCAATGTAAGAAGCAAACAAATGTATCAACATCTACTGCTGAAGCAGAATATGTAGCTGCATCTGCTTGCTGTGCTCAAGTACTATGGATTCAAAATCAACTCCTAGACTTTGGTATTTCCATCCTTAAAACTCCTATTTTTATTGATAATCAAAGTGCTATTAGTATTGTGAATAATCCAGTAAAACATTCAAAAACTAAACACATTGAAATAAGATTTCACTTTATAAGAGATTGTAATGAAAAGAAATTAATCAAAGTAGTTAAAATCCATACTGATGATCAATTAGCAGATCTTTTTACAAAAGCATTTGATGTAGGAAGATTCAACTTCTTGGTTAGCAGTATTGGAATGATTTTAATAACTTAAAATCTCACTTAAAATCATGTGTAAAGTTAGTGTTGTAAAATATTATTTTCTTAAGTGTTTTACTACTGGTATTGCTGTACTACTGGTGTGAAAGTGTATGCACAAAATACTACTAGTAATTCATTACTACTGGTGTATTTTAGGTTTACACAAATACTACTGGTAAGTCAGTACTACTGTTATTCACATATACTACTGGTCTTGTGTGTTAAATTGTTACTACTGATGTCTATAGTTACTACTGATGTCAAAATCCTTAGTCACTACTGATGTTAGTAGATACTACTGACGTTTTACTACTGATATCTTATTTACTACTGGTCTTTCATAAACACAATTACCAAACTAACCCCATGAAAATAACCGTTATGTTATGATTCGAAGGCTATTTTCGTAGTTTTGCAGGTTTAATCGAAAGATATAAAAGGCGGCAGACGATTAATTTAGCATTATCCTCACTTCGATTCTCTAAACACCTCTCGATAAACCCTAGTTTACGATCAAAAACCCTTCATCACTAACAAAATTCTTGCAAAAACTCAACAACAATGGCAACTTTACAAGCTCTCGATGTGCAAACCGATCTCAAATACTCAGAATTTCACAATATGGTTGCATTCTTAAAGAATCCCGACGGAACAAAAGATTTCCGTCCGATCGTAAAATTCTTGAGAAATTCATATATACAGTTTGCCTTAACTGTCAAACCAAAATCATATCAACAGCACTTGGTGGATTTCTGGACCAATGCTGAGCGAACAGAAGGAACAACATCATCAATGATAAAATCTAAAGTAGATGGAAAGCACATCACAGTAACAGAACAATCAATCAGACACCATCTACAATTACACGATGATTCAGGTATGTCTACTCTTCCTAAGGAATACATTGCTGAAATTTTGAATAAAATGGGATATGAGGGAAGACTGAATATAGTTACTTTTCAAAAGGGTCTGCTCTCCCCACAATGGAAATTTTTAATACATACCATTCAGCATTGTATTTCTCCTAAAAGAAGTACTTGGAATGAGTTTAATAAGGCAATAGCCTCTGCTGTTGTCTGTTTATGCACAGACCAAGTATTTAATTTTTCATACATGATATTTGATGGTATGTTGGGAAATCTTAGTTCTTCTAAATTTTTAATGTATCCCAGATTTCTACAACATATCATAAACTATGAATTACAAAACTTGTCAACTCCTAAAAACATTTTTACATTACCTGAGTTGAACAAGAAAGTTTTCTCAAATATGAGAAAACAATTTAAATTTTCGGGCAAGGAAACCCCTCTGTTTCCTAACATGATCAAAGATCAACCCAATATTAGAGAGGGTTCAACCATTGCTACAACCCAAGTTGAACCTCAACCCACTCCATCACCCCCAAATACAACCCAAACACCAATCCAAATAGCCACTCAATCACCAACCCAAACAGAAGTCCTGAATGTGTCCCAGGAACTTGATATAAATCTGCAGAGTGCTACTCTTCACTCTGTGGAAGACCTACCAGACAAAACCAAAAACATTTCCACAATTTATAAAAGAAAGAAATTTTCTTCAAAGGACACCAGGGGACAAATCGAGTCACACCCCAGGCTCAAAGAGTTGTCCTCCAAGGAGGAGAGAGGACATGAGGGGAGGGCTTTCACTACTGATGCCCCAAAGGTGGGTGCACAGGACAGTGAAAACATCATTAGGACCCAAACCTCGGCAACTTTGAGTGATGACTCTTTTGAGGAATTACTCAAAGGACCCCGGTGCCAAGAAACCACAAGGGGGGGCATCTCTGCTTCTTCTAGGAAGAAGAGAATGTCTAAAAGACCCAATGAATCACCAAGCAGTGATGAGGGCAGATCTGTAGAATTGATGGAAAGGAAGGAAAACCTTAAAACCAATGTACCTGTTAGTGAGCCCGATGATCTTGCTAGATGGAGTGAGGGCAGTATTAAAATCAACCAATTGACGGCTAAAGTGGATTCCTTGGAATCCACTGTACAAGATTGTCTCAAGTACTTAACCAATCAAGGAAAAACTATGGCTGCCATGAAAAGGCATGTAAACACCATCAACAGAAGAATGAGATTCTATGAGCGTAGGCTTCATCAACAAACCAAACTCATCAGAATATTGAAGAAAAAGATTGATGATAGTGAGGCTCCACCAGTTGAGCTCACTAAGGGGGAGAAGGATAACATACAGACAATGATTGATGAATCTATTGCAGCAGCAGCATCCTCCCTCTTAAATTTAAAAGAAACAAATGTTGATGAAGGCCCAGAAATGATGGTTACTGAAGATGAGCCAATTACTACTGCTCCTATGGAAGAACAAGCTGATAAAGAAGTATCAGTAGTAAAACCTACTACTGATATCATAGCATTAGTAAATGAAGAAACGGCAGCAAACACTACTGATGCCCTATCAGTAGTAATCTCTGAAGACATACCAGCAGTAACTACCTTAGTTACTACTGATGACATTATTGATCTGCCACCACTACTAGAACCAGTAGTGATACTTCCACCATCTCCAAAAAGAAAAACAACACAAATGGTGGTGAAAGATATTGATGATGATGTAAATTGGTTAGAAGTTGATGAATGCTCCCTGCCTCCACATCCTAAAATACTTCCCATATCACAGATACATTACTATGGTCCCAAATTTGTTATTGAATCTGAACCAAATGTGAAGAAAGACAACTACATAGGAAAGGGAAAGGAAGTTGCTGATGAAGACCAACCTAACAGAGCACAAGGTCATGAAATGGTCAACAAAATCAACTATGCCAAATCAGCCAAACAGGATAGGTGGAAGGTTAAGAGAGCAAAATATTTAAAGAAGGTTGAAGTCTCTCTAGCACATGAAAACAAAAGATTAGCAGAAAGGGATAGAATATTGAGACAACCATTCACAGAAATCAAATTGGCAGATATAGCAGATATATCAAAACTGCCACAATTTAAACAAAAGGTCAAATCTAAACAAGTTGCTGAGACAAGAAAAGAACTACAAAGAAAAGAACTAGAAAAATTTAGGCAACTTGAACATGAAACACTAGAACTTCTTGAAGCACAAGTACAAGAATGCAAAGAGCAGAAGGCTGATATGCCAGAACAATTTGCAGAGAAAAAGAAAGAAATGATCACATTCTTGAAATCAAGAGGTCACAACACAAAGGCCTTTGGAAGAATGAAGTTGATCAATTTAATTGAAAAGTACTGTGTAGAGAAGAAGAAGGATCTTACTGAGCAAGATATTAATGAGAAGTACACCACTAAACTTGAACAGATAGACTCCAAAGAAATGAAAGAAAGAAAAACAATGACTGGAGAATCATCTGGTGTATCCTCTCAAACTTCAAAGAAAAGGAAGACAATTACTTCTGAACTTGAACATCCAAAGAAGAAATTACAAATGGTTCAAGTTTATGATCTTCCTGTTGCTCCCCTACAAAATAATCCAATCATCAACTGGAGGTACATAGATGATGTGATTGAGATTATAAGAGAAGATAAGGTCACTCAAAGATTCAGAGCTTGGAAACCTTTGGTCATGTCCCTAACCAGAAGTGACATTATCAAGATGTTGATCATTGGTAAACCAAGAATGACTAAGAAGAACTGGAAGAATTCAGCTGCAGACTATCTTACTCAAATGATTGATGCTGCTTTCTATCCAGAAAATTATTCAGAGAAGTTTACAAATCCAGAGAATGTTCAAGCCTGGAATGTGCTGCCAACTGTCAATATGTACTTCTTTGAATATACAAGTAAGAAATGTGACTTATTCCTTTATGAGAAAGAGTATCCTCATTCTGAGAAAACTCTTTATCAACTATGGTGCATGAACTTTATTAAACCACATGATGCTGTGATGCTCCAAAACAAATTGAATGAATTTGTTAAAAGAATCAGCAAATATATCATTGCACAAAGGAATAAAAGGAACCAACAGACTTTAGAAGGTGATAAGAAAAGAGCAAAGTTGTTGGAAGAAAAGGAAAAGAAGAAGTAAATAGAAACTTGATTGATTAAAAGATAATCAATAAGTTTAGGGGGAGATTGTTGGAGCAAAACACAGATCAACTTATTACTGATGCTGCAGTTAGTACTGACATACTTAGTACTGATGGGGCAGAAACATTTACTACTGATGAAGTTGATGCTGGTGTTCACTATAACTAAGTTACTACTGATCACCAAGTTTACTACTGATGTTACTTATTTACTACTGGTGATTGCAGTTACTACTGACAACGCGTTTTTGGAAGATATCAAGTCCGAGATCTTCGTATAGATAGTTATAGAATGTAAATCAATGTATATTATTATTATTCGATGTAAATCAAGTCCTAGAATAACTAGGGTAAATAGTTTAGCTTCAAGGACTACTATAAGTATGTTCCTTACGAATTGTAAACGTACGTGTGTATTGTTAACTCAATAATATACATTGAAGCTTTTTGTGAAACTGTGTTCTTAATATTTCTCATATTGTTCTTACAGATCATTGTTCTTAATTATTGATATAGTGTTGATCCGCTGCAACTTCTATCATCAATTAGATCTAAGGTGTTTATTAACTTGTCTATAGTTAATCGATCCTGACAAGGCCCATGTGTTGAGGCATCTCAAGATATGTTATCATTTCAAGGCTTAAAAATATAACAGAATAAAGTTTAAATTTAAGGTTAGAAAGTAAGAAAACAAAAGGTTTAAGAGCTGAAAAGCGAGAATAGAAAAGTTCATGTTTTTACCAAGCCTCGTGTAGTTTCATATGGGCAAATATTGAATGACAAATGGAAACACGATGTATATATCTAAGCAAAAAACTGGGTAAGTAGGTTGTTTGAGGTGATTTTAACATCACAAAAAGAAAAAATAACACCACAATATATTAATTCATATCTCATAACAAACTATACAAAATATTAAAACAACAATGATAGTGTTTGAATTGAATATTATATTGTTAAAATCACATCCTTAAAAAAAAACATGATGCAAGATGAGGGAGGAGGCAGAAGTGAAGGGAAAACGTATTTGAGCTGGTTGGAGAGGACCTAACGGATTATTTGTGAATTTTGTGTCCTAGAAAAATATTATATTACGTATTAATAATATGTTACTAAATTAGGTCGCAAAATACAATAAATTTTTGTAGACATCTAGAAAATAGACATAGACATTATGATTTTTTTTAACTTTGCAATCATTAAATATATTGAAATGGTTAAATATGATGTAAAAAGGAGAATTTGTTAGCGATAAAGATTATTTGTTGAAAATTCCCATTTGCTTGTAATAATGAAGTAATGAAAGACAAAAAAAGACAGTTGGCAAGCGTGATGACTAAGATACACGAAATGGAAGCTGCACCTCTTCTGGGATTCTTATTCCTAACATCACGTGGCATTGCGCTGTGTTATTTTTTCCTAAACCTCCTCTCATTGGCTTATATCATTAACTATACTTTTAAGGTTACTTAATTTATCATTAATTAATCTTTGTTTTTTATATATTTATTTTATTTTGTTGCATTGTTCTTTCGATTTTAATAATTAAAAAACTTACGATCTTTTATGATCCCTTTGATAAGAGCTTTCGTAGTGTCATTATTGTTTACAGGTTATGACATATTTATTATTCTTATTACACATTATGTTATTAGTTTTATGGTGAGGACAATATTACAACTGTCATTTATTACCGAATAGAAGTTAAATCCTACTACATGCTAATAATAGCTTTTGTTATGACTTATGAGACATACTATTTTTTATCAACATGAATAAAAATCATAACCTTTTGTTACATCTAAACACCACATGCGGCTATAGGATCTTTGGCGACACACTAATTAATCTCAATAAAATATTAACCAACTCTATATATAGTTAGCATCAGGATTCAATCTGTAGCAAAGTAAAAAGTATTACTCCGCAATATTTTTTAAGATGTATTAAAAAATATAGTTTATTACCGTATTATAAGAGAAGTGCCAACGCAGGCGTCGTTACCACGTCAAAGGGCCGTCAGGGAGTGATGCCTTTGGCACCACCCCGTCGTGGGGACGTCACCAAAAACGCGTCGCACCGGAGACGTGTGATACTGTGCGTCACTAGTTTGTTTGTGTGTGGAGGAGGGGGTTAAATGTAATATTTTAAGGGTTGGTGATGTGTTAGTGATGGGTTATGGTTGGCACGACCGTGTCAGTAGCGTGTCGGTAATGATGTGATGATGTGGCGCTACTGACGGGTTTAGTGACGCGCCACTGTTGGGAGAGGCCTAAGTGTGACTGTGTGACAACAACTTTATTACGGACTAATACTTATTTACGGTCTTAAGAAAGTACAGTAATAATTATTCCCGGGGAAATGCGCGGGGCAAAGCTGTAAAAAGACTAACAGAGAATAAGAGCCGTTAAAAGGGTAGTTTGGGAAAGTATGTTTTAGACGCTTTACTGGCATCCCCACCCACACACAGCAAACCATATGGGCTATTTGGTAAAGTTTCTAAATAATTCAATTTTAATAATTTATATAGTTTACTCCTTCTATCTTGATTGCAAGGTTGACCATCAGATTTCAGTTACGTTTTTTAATATTTATGAAATTATAAAATACGTAATATTAAATTTATTTACCGATTCCCAAATTTTATAAATAAATATATATTAGATGAATTAAAAAAGAGAAGTTGAATGTTTTAGTTACAGGTTGTTGTTGGTGATGCTGTCGTTACAGTTTAGACTTATAGGCTCTCTCCCCCCCACCCTCACCCTTTTGCACCACTCCACATTACCACTCATCTCATCACTCTCTCTCTCTCTCTCTCTCTCTCTCTCTCTCTCTCTTATATCGTATTTGGTAACAGAATAGTTGATTCGATTCATACTCATTTGTGTTCATACAATTTCATTCTTCCTCATTCTCTCAATCAATCTACAGCTAGTGTTTTCTGAAATCTAGGTTTACTGCTGCTTTGATGTGATGGAAGCAGCAGTTCCGGCATCGGGCCACATGGAGGATTGTTCTGTCAAAGTAGCGGTACACATACGCCCCCTTATCGGAGATGAAAAGCTTCAAGCCTGTAAGGATTGTGTTGCCGTCATCCCTGGGAAACCTCAGGTCTATATATATATATCCACCCATTGCTCGCACTTTTCGTATCTGATTGACGGATTTCTTCACTGTTGATTACCTAATCTGGTTTACTTACTTTTTAATGCCATTAATCAGTCTAAGATGTAATTGATTTAATGTGAAGCAGCTCAATTACTGTAATTTCAACTACTAGGATTGCAAATCAAGTTACATATTGATTTTAACTTGTTTGGGGAAATGGAAATCACACATCTATGATATGCATATTTCTGGATTTGATGATACGGTTCATGATCTGAGAGTTAATCAACTTTCTGGAAATGCGTCACTAATTGAAATTAATTAATATTTTATCTTAGATTAACAATCATCACGCATTTTTCACAATAGATACTAAATTAGCTAAAGTTTTTTTAAACCTTTTGGTCTTTCTAATTAGATTTGATTTTAGTGTGTTTTAATTATGTGTTTGTGAGGTTACTCATAAGTCAAATTCATGAATTCATCCTATAACACCACTAATTTTGTTTCTATAATGTGTTTAACTTAATCATTTCATTGATTATATTACAGGTGCAACTCGGTACACATTCTTTCACTTTTGATAATGTTTACGGTAGCACTGGAACACCATCATCTGCCATGTTTAAAGAGTGTGTTTCTCCTCTTGTTGATGGTTTATTTCAAGGATATAATGCTACTGTTCTAGCTTATGGCCAGGTAGAGAACCAAACTATTTATCTCCATCTTTTAATTCAATTTTATTTATTTTATTATTCGTGATTTGACATTTGAAGTTTCACAGACAGGTTCAGGAAAGACGTACACCATGGGTTCTGGCTGCAAAGATGGTTCCCAAACAGGCCTTATTCCTCAAGCTATGAATGCTTTATTCAACAAAATAGAAACTTTAAAGCATCAAATAGAATTCCAATTACATGTTTCTTTCATTGAGGTACAGATACCTCTTATTAACTTCAAATACATAAATATCTTTTCTAGTTTATGATTTTAATTAAACTAAAAATTCTTCTGTAAAGATTCTAAAAGAAGAAGTAAGAGATTTACTGGATCCCAATTCGAGTAACAAATCAGAGACAAACGGGCAGTCAGGAAAAGTAAATATTCCCGGAAAACCACCAATACAAATTCGTGAAAATTCAAATGGTGTAATAACACTCGCAGGATCTACTGAATGTAGTGTTCAAACCCTAAAAGAAATGAATGATTGTTTGGAACATGGATCATTAAGCAGGGCAACAGGGAGTACAAACATGAACAACCAGTCAAGGTTGACTTTTTAATTTTCTTTTTTTCTTTTTTTGCACCTTTGTGATGTATCTTATTGATAAAAAAAATATCTTCTTCACCTTTCTATGCAGTCGTTCACATGCCATATTTACAATTACAATTGAACAAATTCGCAAATCAAGTTCTGGAGATAATAATAATAATTCAAATGATTCCATGAGTGATGAATATCTTTGTGCTAAGTTGCATTTAGTTGATCTTGCTGGATCAGAACGAGCTAAAAGAACTGGTTCTGATGGTATGCGGTTCAAAGAAGGTAAAGTCAGTTAGAATGAACTATCATTTATACTTTATTTTATTACATTTTTTTTAAGATAAATTATTGTTTTGAAAACAGGAGTTCATATTAACAGAGGGCTTCTTGCACTTGGAAATGTCATAAGTGCCCTTGGTGATGATAAGAAACGAAAAGAAGGTGCACATGTTCCGTACCGTGATAGCAAACTTACTCGTCTCTTACAGGTAAGTTTTTTAATTATTTTTTTAATTACTAATTGATTGATTGTTAATGTATATTTTACTATAATTGCAGGATTCACTTGGTGGAAACAGCAGAACTGTTATGATTGGTAAGATCACATATCATTATTATTGTATGTATATAAAAAATTTGTTTATAATTAACAATAAAATTTATAATTTTACAGCTTGTGTTAGTCCTGCTGATATAAACGCTGAGGAAACTTTAAACACATTGAAGTACGCTAATCGGGCCCGCAATATTCAAAATAAGCCCGTTGTAAATAGGGATCCAATGTCAACTGAAATGTTAAAAATGCGCCAACAATTAGAGTGTTTGCAAGCAGAACTTTGTGCTCGTGGTGGTGGTGGTGGTAATCCAGTTGAAATACAGGTATTTAAGTTAAAATGTTTAATATATTGAAACCAAAAATTGATGATTCTAATGATTAAAATGGGTGTTTTAATTTAATTTAATCAGGTACTAAGGGAAAGAATTGCTTGGCTTGAAGCTACTAATCAAGATCTTTGTAGAGAACTTCATGTGTACCGTACACGTGGCATTGCAATTGATCACTCTGAAATGGACACTAAAGTATGTAGTAAATAATAATTCATCATTTTTAATTATTTTTAATTATAAGTATGTTTCTTGGTTCAAATGTGATTTAATAAGTAATTGTTGTAGGTTGATGATTCTTTTTGTGAAGGGCTAAAAACAAGTGTTGATTCATCAGATTATCAGATGAGTGATAGTGGTACTACACAGTTTTATTATTAAATTAATTAAGTTTTTTTTTTTATTTGAAACTTAAAACCCAAATTTATTAATCAATGAATATTTTATAAATATAGGTGATTCTGGTGTTATAGATGAAGAGTCTGCAAAAGAATGGGAGCACACACTTCTCCAAGATTCCATGGATAAAGAGTTAGACGAATTGAATAAACGTTTAGAGCAAAAAGAGGTGTGACAATTTATTATTTTTTATATTTATTTATTATTATTTTAAAATTAAAATTCACATGTAAACATTTCTTGTGCAGTCGGAAATGAAACTTTTTGGTGGATCTGATACAATGACTCTTAAACAACATTTTGGAAAGAAAATTATGGAACTGGAGGACGAAAAACGGGAAGTACAGGTAATTAAAAAAAACACGTAAACAGTTTTATAAATCTGTTCCAAATTTTTTATATAGTTTTTAATTTATTTTTGCAGAAAGAGAGGGACCGGTTGCAGACTGAAATTGAAAATCTTTCAGCTACTTCAGATGGACAGACACAAAAATTACAAGATTTGCATTCCCAAAAATTAAGATCACTTGAGCAACAGGTAGATACTAGATAGATACATCAGGAGTAAAAATTACTGAAATACCCATCATGTTGTAGATTCAGGATCTTAAGAAGAAAAAAGACAACCAAGTACAGATTATGAAGCAAAAACAAAAGAGTGATGAAGCAGCAAAAAAGCTACAAGATGAGATACAATTTATCAAGGCACAAAAGGTTTGATTTTTTTATTATTATTACTTTTTAAATATGATTAAAATTTGGTTGTAATTGTTTACAAATGGAATGTGTAGGTTCAACTACAACACAGAATTAAACAAGAAGCTGAACAATTCAGACAGTGGAAAGCATCTCGTGAAAAAGAATTATTGCAGGTTTTCTATTATTATATGATTAATTTATTAATTTTTTTTGCTAATCTATTTTTTAATTTTTAATATGCAGCTAAAGAAAGAAGGAAGGAGGAATGAATATGAAAGACACAAATTGCAAGCTCTTAATCAACGCCAGAAAATGGTTAACATTCATTCATTCTTCTACCACAACTTGTATCTATTTATGGATTTACCCTTATGTAATTCCTTCAATAAAAATTATAATCTTTTATATTATTTTATTTTATTTAGGTTCTTCAAAGAAAGACAGAAGAGGCTGCAATGGCTACCAAGAGACTTAAAGAATTGCTGGAGGCCCGTAAGTCAGCTCGTGATATTACAGGTAAACTGTCTCTTGCTATTAAATTTAAAACTACTAAAATGTTTTATTTTTTATTCTTATATTACAAAAATCTCTCATTTTCTTGCAGTGACTAGCAATGGTAACGGGATAAATGTACAGGTAAATAAATACCAAGACTTGTAATATTATGTTTTTGTTTTTGTGATTATAATTATACTTCCTCCGTATCAAAATAAGTGACACACATTCCATTTTGGGGTGTATCAAAATAAGTGACACACTTTGAAAATTTTCCTTATTTGGTAAAAATAGTGGGACCCATACCCACTAACTATCCACTTTAATATAATGAAATTACCCTTATACCCTTACTTTTACTTTTAAAACTCATTAATATCACTTTATTCAAGAAAAGTGGGACCCCTTCTCCACTAATTATGTACTTTAATCTATTTTAACCTCTACTTTAATCTTTTACCTCAAAAAACGTGTAAGGCAATTTGTGTCACTTATTTTGATACGGAGGAAGTATTAAATAAAGTTTTATTTTTTTAGAGTAACGAGAAGTCATTGCAACGTTGGCTTGATCATGAGGTTGAAGTGATGGTGAATGTCCATGAAGTTCGACATGAATATGAGAAACAAAGCCAAGTGTATGTATATAATATTTATATTTATACAGTATATAAAAACTAAATTAATTATTATAATATAAATATAGAAAAAAAGATAATTTTGGTTGCTATGTTGCAGGCGTGGTGCACTGGCTGAAGAACTAGCTGTTCTTAGACAAGTTGAGGAATTTGCTTCAAAAGGAGTTAGTCCTCCAAGAGGAAAGAAGGGATTTTCTAGGTACAGTTAAACTTATATTATTTTCTCTTATATAATAACAATTAAATATATGATTTAATAATGATAATAATTCAGGGCATCATCTTTATCGCCTGAGGCAAGAATGTCAAGAATATCATCACTAGAAAGCATGTTAAACATTTCTTCAAATTCACTTGTGTTAATGGCTTCACAACTATCTGAAGCAGAAGAACGGGAACGTGCTTTTGCAAGAAATGGACGGTTTAATCAGTTGCGTTCAATGGCTGATGCCAAAAATCTTCTTCAGTACATGTTTAATTCTCTTGCAGATGCTAGGTACCTAAATCTTCAATTTTTACTTTAATTTATATAAATGTGTAGATCGATTAGATTAATGAATTCTGAAAATAGGTGTCAATCGTGGGAGAAAGATATTGAAATGAAGGAAATGGAAGAACAGTTGCAAGAACTTGTGGGATTGTTAAGACAAAGTGAATTAAGACGAAAAGAAGTCGAAAAAGAGTTGAAAATTAGAGAACAACAAACTGTTGCAATTGCATTGGCTTCAACTGCTTCGGTAACAAAACATATTATTCTTTTTAAAAATAATTTTAAAACTTGTAACATCATCGGTCCCACGTTTAAAACTAGAGACTATTTGTGTATTAAAAAAAGCCGAGGGATGAAATCTACAATTTCATACAAACTATAGGGACTATTACTGTTACAAAAATAAACAGACTACAATTTGATAAGTCCATACTGAAACAGGGTAAGTCAGTAAAACACGTGGCTGATGACATGAGTGGTGAATTATCTCCAAATTCAGTCCCTGTACCAAAACAACTTAAATACACAGGTGGCATAGCCAACGGTTCAGTCAGAGAATCAGCAGCTTTCATAGACCAAAAACGAAAGGTTCAATTAATTTAATTTGGTTGTGAATTTATCTGAATGAATAAGAATGTGATACATACAGATGGTTCCCATGAGTCAGTTACCGATGAAGAAATTAGCATTAATAGGAGTAGGACATTCTTCTGGGAAGCTATGGAGATGGAAAAGAAGTCATCATCAATGGCTGTTACAATTCAAATGGAAATGGCAAAAACCATGGAGGCTTTCAGAACTTATTAAACACAGTGATGAAACAATTATCAGATCAAAACCTCGTTCTTTGCCACCTGTACCAGATCAAAGACATTAACTCCAATTGCTGCTGTATTCATCTCCAACATACACTCAAAATAAGTGCAGGTAAACAAAACATCCAACGCACTCAAGTGTATTATAAAGCTATTGATTTTGATGTTTTTTAATTTATTTTAAGTGCAGTGTGATGCTATGTGTGTTGGAGATCCCTGGCTTGTGGTGATCTTGGATAGCTAATATTGTGTTTTCTAGGTGTGTTTGAATTTTTGGAAACTTGAGTGTTGTATTGCTAATTTGTTTGTAGTTAGTAGTGAGTATGAGTGGAAATAGTGATTTATTAACATTTAACAGATATAAGATTTCTAGCCTACAATGCAGCTCTTGCTACTGTTTTCTATACAACCATTAGTTGTTTTGAAGTTGATTAATTTTCTAAATCCGCCACCTGTAAAACAACTTATTCAAAATCATTAGAGGGTTGTTATAACATGATGATTTAAACAAAATGTTGGTTTTCTATGACCCCCATAGGCACATGCTTCTCAGGCCTCATCATAATTTCGTGTTAGAACTGAAACCAAAATCAGATGGAACTAAATTGTATGCAAATAAGTGCATTAGTAATTACCATACTATGAGGTGCAGTGAGATGGTAATTAATTAATTAATTCCTCCGTTACAGCAGCTTCCTTAACCTCCTGAATCATTTTCAAGACTTCCCACATGGTGGGTCGTTGCTCCGGCGAGCTCACTCTACACACAATCGCCACCTCAACCAGCATAATCAACCGGTTATCCTCCACATCACCACCATTCTCTCTCACCCATTTCACCATATCATCCGGCATTAAATGCGGGTGTTCTGATGCCGGCTTTCCAGTAAGGAGCTCAAGGAGTAGAACCCCGAATGAGTAGACGTCGGATTTGGCAGTTAACTTGAGGGATTCGGGTGGCTCGTGGGCGGCAGAATCGGTGTCCGGCAGGCGGCGGGAGAGGGCGGAGAGACAGTAGTCGGATAGACAGGCTTCGAAATCGGGACCCAGAAGGACGTTTGATAGTTTGAGGTTGCCGTGAACGAGTCTCCATGCTTGGTGGATGTATGACAGACCTTGTGCTATGTCTTCTGCTATTTTTAGGCATGATGTCCAGTGTAGTGGCTTTGCTCGCGTTGACTTTGACCCTGCAGTATTATTAATTTTCAATTACTCGGATCCTTAAAGAGGAAGTTATACGGAGCTGTAATATATATATATATATATATATATATATAGCAGATGTCTAGGTGTTTGTTTTATGGGATCGACTATTACGACATACCATATATCTATCCGCACATACTCAATTCTTTAAATAATAATAAACTTTAAATCATAATAATAATTCCAAATTCCAATAAAAAGACTTAAATTAGTCTCTTTCTCTCTCATTCATTTGAGCTTCTCTCTTCCATAACCCCATCTTTTTTTCACAACACCTCTATCTTTCTTTCTGAGTTCTAACTCCCATTGACATCAATTCAGCCGGCCATCACCACCACCCAACAACTCTGCATCTCGGATGGTGACGATTGGTGGAGCTTCCGTTGCGGTTGTTAGTGGCGGTTGTTGCAGGTGGGTGTACTGTGATGTGGGCAGTGGTGGAAGGCGGTTTCAGGCGGCTGTGGAAGGTGGTTTCAGTTGGCGGTTGTTGCATGTGGGTGTTGTGCAGCCGGCACTAGTTGTTGCATGTGGGTACGTTGTAGCTGTAGACGGTGGAGGAAGGTGGTGGATGGCGGCGGCAGGTTGGTGTGAGTTGCAGTCGGCGGCGGTAGAGGGTGGTTGCAAGCGGTGGTTTTTGCAGGTGGACGAGGATGATCTGCTGTGGTGGTTATGGAGATTTTGGGGTGAAGAAGATTGAATAGAACGTGTTTAGAGCAGGGGGTATGGGGGAAGTTATCCCCATGTTATTTGCTTTTAACGACGCCAAACACCAAAAAACCATACCCCTTGCTTCGTTATTTGGTCGTCATTTCGATTTCGTTATGGCTTTGGCGGAGCAGCCAAAGGGAAACCAGCGGGGGTGGGGGTAGGGGGTGGGGGTGTTTAACCAATCAAAATACACCAAATAATAAATGTGGGATCCGTATAACACCACTTTAACTATAACACCAGGACACCACTTTTTCATCCTCAAGTTATAGCCAAGTTATAGGACAAAAAATGTTATAACAGGCTAATAACTACCCTTCCACACCTTGTGCTCTTAGAGCATTAGGTGTGGTGGCTTAAGCCACTTCGCCACCTTTGCGCCACATCACCATTTCACATTTCGCATTTAAAACCCCCAAATACCCCCTCTACCATCACTAACCAATAATACTCCTTTGGGACCCACTAAAATACCCATCACTAACAAAATACCCTATAAAAAAAAATAAAATTCCTTCTCTCTCATCCGTGAGTGATCCGGCGAAAGGACTCACTCACGTAACATACGGTGCAATGGCGAGCCTACGTGGCAAAACTGATCCGGCGGAGGGTGGGGTGTTCGTGATCATACCCAACTCTCTTAATATGTGTGTGTGAGAGAGAGATAGTAAAGAGGAGTGAGAATATAGAAAGAGAAGTGTTATTTACGAATTACGATGAGTGTGGGCTGAAATAAAAATTGAAAAAAGCTTCAAAACACAAATTCCAATTATCTATAATTACTTTTTTATAATAAAGGTAGTTACTTTTTTGACTAGATATGTTCAGATTATAGATAGGTATATCTTAATAGTAGTACCTTTATTTTATATTTTGGGCTATAGTTACTGTTTTCAGCAAAAACTTCTATACGAGTAATGACTACAACTACAGATCCAACTAAATCTACAACTAATTTGGACAAACATTTGCATAGTGGCCTGAATAATAATGTTATATAGGCTTAAGAAGTAAACTTAATGATGGGCCTAATCCTTTAATGATTTACATGTAACTTCCACTTATTATCTTTCCATATTTTCACCTTTTAATTCACAATGTGTCATCGTCGTACTAAGTAGCCTATTTAACATCTTTCTAAACCATTATCTATAAAACAATAATGATGGATTTGAGTAAAATCAGAAAATTAAGTGACACAATGTACAACTTCTTACATATAACTAAACCCACCCGAGTATTAACCTATTAAATTAATGCAATGTCAATGCATGTCATGTTCTACAAACTTGCGTCACTCCCCATAATCCTGCAAGATTCCCATACCTGCTAAGGGGCTGTTTATTTTTTTTCAGTCATTAAGTTCTGTCTGATTAAAGTGTCTGTCTGTATATATTATGTCTATCTGGATAAATTAGTGTTCTCGTTTGTTTTTCATGCTGAATGAATAGTCTTAATAATAAAATTTGACAATTTTTCAATTTTCAATGTCTCATTATTGTAAATAAAACATATTAAAATGATATATAATTTTAAAACATAACTTTCTGATAATAAAAAAATATTGATATATAAATAATAAAGTTAAAATTTAAAATAAAAAATAAAAAAATTATTTTAAAATAATAACATTATAAATTAAACACTTTTTTAACCATACCATATAAAACATGAAATTATAATTAATATAAATTTCATAAATATAAAAAAGAAAAAAAAAGTTATGATTTAATGGGGAAAGCATCATCTCATGGCTTTTTCGGTTAAGTCATGCTGTCTAGATTAAGCCATAAACAAATAGACTCCTTATGACTTTCCACATATAGTTTTTCCCCCCATTAAGTCGATTAAGTCAAAATCAAACACCACCTAAATCTAGTATGGGTACACACCAGGCGCGATTTTTCGACCAAATTTGAATATAACTAGTCAATGGAGTCAAATCGTCCTACTGAGTTAACTCAGAAGTAAAAAACTTACCGTGAATGAGGGAGAGGAGACTTCCGTTAGCCTGGTAGTCGTAAACCAGTAACCGTTCTTCTTTCTCCTGAAAATATGCTCGGAGAGGGACCAGATTAGGGTGGCGAAGCCCACCCACCGCCTCCATGTGTCTCTCAAACGTCTCCTTGGTGGTTCCGGCCAATCTACCGGCGTCTAACCGTTTAACACACACGATCAGACGGTTGTCGAGCACTGCTTTATATGTAGTTGCCAACGATCCTCTCCCTAATAACTCCGCCGATGCTCGCATCAGATGTTCCAGGGAGTACATCTGTGCTTCACCGGCGCAAAACACAAGGTTTCCACTTTTCCCCATTGCCATACCTTGTTGTAGTTTCCTTACCTTTTCTTCGAGCTCGTTCGTCTCCTCCATCCTCATCACCTCCGCGGCGGCGTCCGCCGCTGCCGCCAACTCCATTATCTCACCAGTCGACATTATATTCTTTCTCTTCTTTTTCTCCGACGACTTAATTGAAATCAGTACACACAAAATCGAAGAAATTAGTACCATCACACCAGCTGAGAAACCGAAAATCAACGCTAATCGCTTGTGTTTCCTCGAATCCGAATGTTTGAAAGTTGCAATTCCTTGTTCTAACTGCGCGCTTTGCCCTAGCACCACCCGCGGAGGCGGTGATGATAATGATGTGGAGTTTTTGCCGAAAAACGGTCCGATGAAACTGCATTCTGTACGCACGATCTCGCCACAAAGTCCAGGGTTAGATGAAAAGGACGAAACAGAGAAATTAGCGAGTGTAGGAGTTACCGGAACTGGACCGGTTAAACTATTGAACGAAACATTGAAGATCTGAAGAGATGACTGGTTGAGAGGCGGAATGGAGCCATTAAAACGATTTGAATCGAGTCGAAGGTAGTTTAAGCGGTCTAAATTCGCAAAATCAACGGGAATGACACCGGATAATCTGTTGTACGAGAGATCTATGGTTCGAAGACGATGAAGGGATGAGATTGAAGGTGGAATAGCACCACTGAAGTAGTTGTGGTCTAGAAACAGGGTTTTAAGGTTAACAAGTCCGGCAAGATCAGGTATAGGTCCGGTGAGCGAGTTCCTCTGCAAGCTCAGGACTCTTATCTGGTCAAGGCGAGTCAATGTGTTGGCGGCAAAAACTCCGGCGAGGTGTAAGTTCTCGAGAATTAATCGAACGACCTTACCGTCGGACTGGCATTGTACTCCCTGCCATCTGCAGTGGGTGGAGGTGGTGTTAACGGAATAAGAAAGTCTGTTATGAAGATCAGCTTTGGATTTGAAAGCTAAAATGGATAAAGCATCGTTCTCCGGTGGGGAAGAGAGATTTAACGCCGGGAGAGTTGATGTGTAGAAGGAGAGTAAAACAATGGCGGTAAGAATGAAGGTTGATTTCATCTTAAAATTAAAATTGGAATGCATGATATGCAAAGGGTTTAATGAGCTAAAAATGGAGAGTGAGTGTTAAGGTTGTGTAAGGAGACAGCCATTTGTGTGTGGGGGTGTACCTACAAATAATACATACACAGTGAGGGACGGAGGGAGAAAGAGAGTCACGTGAAAGGTTTTTTGGATAACTAACCAACAAGACATATAGTAGTAGTAACTTTAATTTAAATCTTATGATTGTGTTAAATTTATTAGTTTTTAGTAAATAAAAATATGTTTTCTTATTTAGGTTCACTCTTTTGGAGAGGAGCAGCTTTCAGGTCCTAGTGCTAATTATTCATAAATAATTTATTTTAAGGTTTATGACTTTTATTGGTTTAGATAACATTTACCATGTAATTATAAAGAAAATCTAAAAATAATCACGAAAATAGTTAAATTACATAGATCATTAGCTAAACTCATCAAGAGAGCCTATAACAACATGAATATCTAGTTGTAAAATAAAAAAATCTTTTGGAGATGAGAAAGGGAAAAAATGAAATATTATTATCTTCTTTTCAAATGTATTCATTCTCTTTAATTTCAAACATTTCGTATCAATGTTTTGCTATTTATTGTCATACTTTGGTGGTCCAATACTTGAATGATATTGCATTGATTGGATGGTGTAGACTTTTTTTTAAAATATCGATGTGCTATCCTCAAATTTCAAGGTAAGTTTATGGTCATTATTTGATTATTTTGTGTCCCCTGTGCCTTGTTACAAAAGAAAAGTAGAAACATGAGATACTGTTAACCTTATTTTCATAAATGATTCTCGCTATAATAAGAAGAAAAGAGGTTAGAATATGATGGATATCTAATGACTTTTTCTTTTTAAGGAATAATAAAACGGAAAAACTCGATATTCTATATCCTAGGAGAGATAATGATTAGGACAATTGCTTAGAATATGAGTAGCAGTTTAGTTTTGATCAAGGAACAAATTAGAGACACACCGGCATTCTTGGTAGGGTAGCTTTATA
Organism: Calendula officinalis; assembly: GCA_963853835.1. Lineage (NCBI taxonomy): Eukaryota > Viridiplantae > Streptophyta > Magnoliopsida > Asterales > Asteraceae > Calendula > Calendula officinalis. The sequence continues at coordinate 6,574,573 of OY970827.1, forward strand.
ACCAAGGTTCTAAAAAGGGCGTCAAGGCGTGAGGCGCAGCGTCGACGTTACGAAACAAACCATGGCGGCTAGGCGTGGCGTGGCGTGAGATAAGGAGTGATAAGGCGCGCCTTACGGCGAGTTTTTTGTAAAGCGGCTGGAAATTGAAACTTTTTATAAAAATGGTGACATATATAATTATAAATTTGTATACAACACTTTTTATGAACTTTATATATGAATATGAATTTTTATATAAATCAATAGATTTATATATATTTTTTAACTTGATATACGCATATATATAAATTATATAAAAAAAGTTTCCGCGTGAAGTCACGTCTTAAAAAACGCCACGGCCCGCCATGGCTTGAGGCTTGGTGGTGCGCGCCGCCACACCTTACGCTTTCTAGAACCTTGTTTATAACTATATTCTTATTCTTATTTTCAATGTTATGAAATAATCTTCTTTTATATATATTTTTTGTGTTATATATACAATACTAGCTAGAAGCCATTTACTATTTAAAATTGCCACACCAACAAGATTATAACCCATAAACCATTCAACTATTCATTTTCCTAAACCAACATAAAATAGGAGGTTTCATGGCATTGGTTCGTAGGATAGGTGTCGGTTTAGTTTTTCTTGGTCATGTTGTTCCGGGGTTATTTGTTATTTAGTAGCGAGTTATAGCGTTACTTGCCACTTTATACAAAAAAAATTCTCAAATCTGTTATAGCGATTGTTATAACACTTTGTTATACTGATTTTAAAGTTGTATCACATTTAGCGTTATCCTATACTTGTAGGAAAGAAAAATGTTAATTTTATGTTGTTAAAGATAAAAATATGGATGTATTAATAACACATATTTTTTTGAAACGGATAATCAGTGGATTATGTGCCTATTATCTGGTGTGATCCTACCAATTATGCTTATTTATGTGCTTATTCTTTGCAAAAGTCAAAACACATGTCAAAATTAATAGATGATATGAGAAAAAAATTGATAAATTACACATATCATTTTGATGAGCAGTACATAAAATATGCATAAATCATATACTTCGTAAATCAATACCATTTGTTGGATTATAATCTTTACTACTATATAAAACATTTAGACTCTTTCTATAATTAGATGTCTGAAAATTCAGACACATACTTTCCATTTTCAGAATCTACTATATTTTCTAAAAAAATTAACTGACCACGGGATTCGAACATGCCACCTGCCGCTGAAATGCGAACACGCAAACCAGCTGCGCTGTATTACATCCATGTTGTAGAAACTAAACAAAACTCTATTAAATGGAAAAATTTTACACCTCTTCACAACTAAATGGAATTCGGCCCATCAAAGTAATCCCTTCTTCTAACCCCATCCGCCTATCACCGGCCTGCACGCTTCATGCCTTCATCCGGTAGTTGGAATCCCCTCCTCGAACCCACCGTTACAAAGCTAGAACCGAGGACCTCAAAGAAAGTAGTCGATTGCTATTCCTGCCTCCTCGGTTCCTTCAATTTACGCATGCTCCTCGGTTCCTTCAAATACTAATGAGGTTGTGGGATTAGGTTAGCTTTTCTCTGTCTCAGTTTTCGATTGTTCTTCCTCTGCTTTTGTATGTATAGAACTACTTTAGTTTTTTCTCAGATTTGATTTTCGATTTTTATATCAAATAATACTTCCAACTAGCCCATTATGCTGCCCATAATATTTCGTTGTAGCCACAGAAGACATTGTATCCGACGGTCGTTGTTAATCTCCGGTCAGTGTGATATAAGGTACATGTTTCTATACTCCTTCCTTTCGTTTTTCAGTTGCGCGATTCCCCTGTGTTTTTGTTTCCTAATTGTAACATCCTGAGACCTGGCCTAGAATTTTTAAGTATTTTCGGTAAGTAATTTATTGTTTATTGTTTTATATAATTTATTTGATTTAATTATATTTAATTGTATTTTAACCATGCGGTTAAAATTACTAAAACTGAGATATTTAAATATTAAAATGATTTTTACATAATTGGGTTCACTTCTGAACCGGGGTTCCAAAAATATCTTCATTTTTAAAATTGGAGTTAGTTAGGTTGAATTAAATTAACTGCGAATTGATTAGTCAGTATAATACACTGTATTTTAAATGAAATAAGCTAAATTCTTCTTTGTGAGACACGTATCAAGTGATGTGTCTAAAAACCTCTTTTCTCTTGTCTGCATTACACGACACACACACACACACATGAAAAAATTGGGATTTTTGGTTAAATGAAAGAAAGGAATTGCATGTTCTTAATCTCTACTTCAAATCAGTTTTAGATCTTCTAATCTCTGCTGTAAATCTCGAATTTATGCAAGCCATAAGTAGGTAATCTTCATTTCATGTTAGCTCTTGAAGTTCTTGCTAATTGAGAATTAGGGTTCTTGAGTTTTTTTGGGGTTTTCTTGCTATGTGGTAAAACTTATGAGTTATTATGATTCCTTTATGTTTATTAAGTATATTATGTGTAAAATTGTTAGTTACAACATTAGAATTGTGAAGATGCCATGAAAACTCCATTGATGGTGTCTTGGAGGAAGAAGATGGAGTTTTTCCCCAAATTGATGAAATGTGTGTTTTGGTGTTCTTGAGTTGTTGTTAAGTTATATAATCATGTTAGAAGTGATAATTGTTGTATAGGTTTGGTTGTAACATGAATTGGTTGTCTTTGATAGATTAAAAGTAGTGTTTGGGTGAAAATGGTAAAAATCCCGTAAGCACAAAAATATGGCAGATTTTGACCATTTTGCAAAAATCATATAAAATCAACCGTAACTCCGTTTTGGGCGTGCGACCAGTCGATTCGAAGGTCTATGAGTCTACTTTATTAATGTCATAATTTCATGAACTGATAAGGTCGGAACAGTAGTCAGAATTCTGAGTTAATATCAGGTGGTCAAATGCATTTTTTTAGGTTAAACTTGTATTGATTATTTTGGGTGTTTCAAAGTATAACTAATTAACATGAAGTTGATTAATATATGGTAATTGTATACTTGATGAAATGTTAATTAGGTGTTTGTAACATTGGAAGTTAATAAAATGATTTTGACCCGTTTGGGCCTTATATGATGAAACTTGACTAAATGGATAATTTTAACATTGGACTTATACTTTGAATGTTTAGTTGGAAGTAAAATAGCATTAGTATGTTTATGAAAGTATTAATTGATGAATTGATCATTACATGATAGTGTGTGGATGATATTTAGGTAAAAGACATGAACTAGTCAAATTGGTAATATATGACTTTAACTTGGAAATTGTTAGCCATTGTTGTAGTTCAATAAATTGATCATATAAGAGTTTTATAAAGTATATTAACATGTCTTAATTGGTAGTTTGTGGTTTTGACCCGTTTTCTAGAATTGCTAGTTAAATTCATGAATTGTTGACTTTGGTCAAACCTGTAAGTTGACTTTAGTCTTGGATGACTTGTAAACTTGGGACTATCAATTTCATGTCATAAATGTGTTACTTGATTAATTGGAAGTATGTTTGAGGTAGTTCCGGGTCTTGACCCGTTTGGTTGTTAAATTGTGCAATTTGACTTAAATAAAGTCAAAGTTAGTTAAGCTTGTATATGGATGCAAGTAGTATGTCAATAACTTAAATTAGTGATAAATGGATAACTTGACAATGTGGTATTAGTAAATTGCAAGTTTGACTTGATTATGTGTCCCGACCCGTTTGGGCCGATTGTGTGCAACTTGGATAAAAATGCATGGTGAATTGCTTAAAAGTGACTTAATGGAATTCTAGACATTGTCAATTAATATGTTTTGAAATGATGGTGTTAAGTTGTCAATTGGTTGTACACAAATAATGGTTTGACTTATAATTTGTACTTGTTGCAAAGTTAATGATTTCGGGTAACTAATTCGGTATTCGTTTTGTTACAGGAAAAGGAAAAGAAACTCAGTGATATAAGACTACTGAGTTCTTCACAAGGGAAGCTAAGGTGAGTGGACTTAACCTTCTTTCTTGTGTGATGTACAAAATTAGGGAATGGTGGAGTTTTGAGAAAAAAGTGCAGGATTTGGTATCTGGGGGAGTTCGCGTCGCGAACTCGTGTTCGCGATCGGTAACTCGGGTCAGAGAAATGGGGTCTTGTTCGTGAAGAAGTTCGCGGATCGTGAACTCTTAGTTCGCGACGCGAACTCTGAGTTCACGACGCGAACTTGGTCATGAGCAGATTTCTTGGTTGATTTGGGAAAATTCATTTTTTCTTGGTTTTCATTGATTTTCCAGTGGTACCATTAATTGTGGGATTGTTAATGGTAGTATGTGCACATGTTTTTTAGAGGTTAGCTATGGTGGTTTTCGGCTACGCTTCCTTACTATTGGATGGGGTGCTCGGACTCCTACGAATGTGTTCCGTCAGGGGTGAGTACCGTGCTAATAAGTAAAGGAGCCATCGGTTGACTGTTGTTGGGCCGACAACAGTCGAAGGTCCTCGCCCGACCGCCGATCCTCTCATAACGTCCAATTGCTTGTGGAAGTTTGGACGGATTTTCCCTATTGATTTCTCTTGATTTCTAATTTATTGTGGTTATGCAGATTGATGTTTATTTCTATTCACTTAGCTTTGTGCTAATCCCTCATTTGTTGACTCTTTTCAGGTTGTGGATTTGGCTTGACTAGAGTCGGGTTTTGGAAGTCTGACCGTACTCTGATTTTGTAAACCGGGTCGAGCCTGTTTTTAGTAACACCTTTAAACGTTTTATATATTTTGGTTAATATGTAAATGGCCTTTATAATATGTAATAAATAGGGTTTATAGTTTTTCTAAAATCGCTTCCGTATGCATATTTAAAAAAAAATGGCTCTAAGATTATGGTGTTACACTAATTCTCATTCTCAGCTTAATTGCCTGGATTTGTTTGAACATTGTTGATGAAAACAGCTCTCGAGATATGGAAGCATATGATTGGGATGATCATTTTTGGGAAGAAATTGGTGACCAAATTGATTTTTAAAATATATGAAGCTATTTTAGTATCTCTTTTTATTGTTTTTAGTTTCAGATTTCGACTGATATTCCTCAAACTGAAAGGTGTTCTTGCTAAATTTGCTTGAATTTACAGACTCACTTATAAAAAAATGTACCTAACTATTTTGAATTTTAAGGAAAAAGATAATTTACTTTTGGACTCACTTATAAAAAATAAGCTGGTTTATATTAATGAGTTTAGCATAAAGAATCAAACATGATTGTGAGCCATGTACTTTCTGGATTCTTTTAACAACTCTCATTTATTAATTTAGTAATATGGATAATAGTGCTTTTGTATGAGTTTCCGAACAAGTAATTTGGTGATTTAAGTAACCATTGTAAGGGATTTACTTATGTGAACTTAAGCTTCACTCATTTTATCCCAAAAATGGTGCTTTAGTTGCTGAGGATTAATGGCCTTGTGGTTTAAAGCATTCTAGGTGTTTGTTAAAATGCCTATTTAATATAGAAATGTTTAATATTAGTTTTTTTTTTCTTATTGATTTGAGTTTAGTTTTTATACAAGTTTGGATATCATTCACTCATTTGTCTCAAGTTTCAGCGAAGGAAGACATTAATGGAAGAAGAATTAGATATAGCCATATTTACACTTTTGGTACGTCTTAAAACTCATGTTGTTTGTTTTACTTTACTTTACTACTTACTAGATTGATCAACTTCGTTAATATTGTGATTTCACTGTTAAAGAGGATACAATTTGTCTGTTGTTGAGTACGAGTAGGTAGGTTAATTATTAATAAGTACTATTTGAAATTCGAATACGTGGTTTCTTAAAATTTGATCTTTTAAATTTCCCTTCTTTTGAATTAGTGATTTTGGTAAATCGGTATTGTAGAAGCACATGCATCTTATTTGTATCCTTATTATTAAGATGAGGTTTAGAGGTTTTGCATCTAAATTAACAGATGATCAGGCTCGCCAGTAAGTTTCACTCATTTCCCACTTTTCTAATTGTTATTTTTAAGCCAATTGTTTGTGTATTAACCTTTTATTTATTATTTATTGCAGAGTTGCCAGAGGTAGTTTCGATATTTGAGAACAAAAGAAGTTTGCATAAAACACATCATGGGATTTCATTGGTCTTGTGGGGGGTAGAAACCATGGAAATTCCAGTTTTTTAAACAAATCGAGTGTTTGTTTTGTCTTGATATATATTTTTATTAAACGGTAAAAGGGAACGCAAACAGAAAAAGCTTCGGCAAAACTATCACTCATTAGCAAGAAACCCGAGACTAAAATTAAGATGATCTAACATATTGCTAATAAAAAAATAATATTATGAAGTTAATTGTGATCCACGTGATACGAGCTACACAAATATTGATGATATTAATAGTCCCAAACTACTCCCAATTACTACCATGGGAAAATGCAGCAAAGCTGATGTGGAATTATTGTTGACGTGTCATTTCGGAATATTTAAGAAGTTTGGTAAGCAGATAGATAGTGTTGAAGCTAATACTAATTTTAATATAATTATTATAGGAGCTAATATCAATTTAAAAAGTTTGGAAAGCCTATAGAATTGTGAGGATGTTCAATTAATGGTGCTATTTTCTTGTTGGAATCTGTTTGATTTAATGCAATTTTGGTTAGTTGATTTTAGATGTTTAAATCCTATTTGGTTATTTTTGGCGTCAAATCTTTGATATTCTTGTTAAAATTTGATCTTGTTATGATAACCAAAACTTATGTAAATTGAGTTTAAATCAACTGAAATTAGTTTTGGAATTGCTAAGTGTGATGTTCAATTGACACTAATTGGTTGTCTATAAAAGTTGAATTTTTTATCAAGTATAAATTGATGCAAATGTATTAACCTCATAGCGTCGCATTGTCACCATCACCTTCATCTCAGTTGTCGTCGGATAGTGCGGATACCGTATTATTATTGCAAGAAAATCGTACAATCGAATAACATTTGCTCGCCTCAGAATATTGTAACACAGGGTATCCGCGCCGCATCGCCGCGCCGCATCGCCCGGGTACCCTGCTAGTATCTCTTTATGTGTCATCGATTTTTGGGCGCTTTTTGTTAACTTTGATTGTGTTTGAATTGTTTGGGGCATAGGCATTTACCGACCTTTAGTCCTTTACAACTGTCTTTTTGGCGTATGCTTTGTTCATGTACAAATCTCCAAATAAATGAAAATTCACATTTAACCTCTTCTTCTTCTTTTGTAATTAATTATAATTAAACATGTATAATTCACAGTTAAAACTTAAAAACAAAGTTATGCTTATGAGTTATGGAGTATTACAATGAAATATTGTACTTGTATTAATTATGGATTAGTACATGTTAATATATTTATAATAAAACTACATGTTGACTGTTTACATTGATAATAAGTTTTCAGTTAGTTCTTTAATTACTTTTGAGTTATGATCGAATGCGTAACAATTTTTTAAACTCAACTTGGGCCGAAAAGTAGAAAGTTAACCCTCTCAGTAAATGTATTGAGGTCATTATGGCCCAAAACGGATTATGAAATACGAATATGAATACCGAGTAAGAGTTGCGTTCAAGGAGATCCATTATTTTTACGAAGTCCCGAGGAACAAATCTCAACCATTGATTAAAAGATCTACTGGTCAAAATTAATCACATATTTTATAAATTGAGGGGTATTTTGGTCATTTTTTAAATAAAAATATTTTTTTATTTTTTATTTTAAAATTTTTAGTTTTTTATTTTTTTTATTATGAATGGGTATTATGGTCATTTGGCACTTAAAAAAAATTTCGATTTTTTTTATTTTTATTTTTTTTATTTATTTTTTATTTTTTTATTTTTTCATTAAAAAATAATATTTATTTGATAATTACGAGTATAACTTAATCACAAGTGATTTTAATGTAAAATCACATGTGATTGTATATTTAATCACATTTAATGTATTAGTTCAATCACATGTGATTCAGTATGCAATCACATTATGTGTTACTAATGAAAAGATAAAATAAATTTAAAAAACAATATTAAAATAATAAAAATAAAAATAAAAAATTTTGAAAAAAGTAAAAATTTTAAAATAAAAAATAATAATAATTTTTTTAAATGACCAAAATACCCCTCAATTAAAGAATATAAAAATTTTAAAAATAAAATATAAAATATAAAAAAGTCGAATTTTTTTTAAGTGTCAAATGACCAAAATACCCCTTCATGTATAAAACATGTGATTAATCTTGACCATTAGAAATTATTGATCAATGGTTGAGATTTATTCCTCAGAACTTGATAAAAATAATGTGTAACACCGCAATTTAAACCAGATTTTTTTTTTAAACTAACGGAAGCGCAAAAGTATTATCACAAAATAGCTAATATATATATAACAGGCCTTTTACAACATTAACCAAAATATTAAAAGTAGTTTGCAGTGTTAAAACATCCGGCGGCTCGGTTACAACTATACCAAAAATCAGAGTGTTGGTCAACCATTCCTAAACACCCCTTGACCCGCCCAAAAGCTAAACCTGCAAAAGAGTCAACGAGGTGGGGATTAGCTAACAGCTAAGTGAATGAACTCAAACCGACAATAAATTAGAACAACCGAATGATAAATCATATTATCCCAAATTTTATTTTGAAGAGTAACGGGGTTCTGCCGAAGCCTTAAATCATTGTTGGCCTAACAATGATAACCGATAGCCATTTACTCAATGACGGTGTGTACCTCCTTAGAACAATCAGTGCTTCTAAGGACGGTACACCGTATCATTAATAAAAATATGCTCAGTAGAATGTTCCAATTACTGACCACTTCCCCAAATGTGCACTTAATTAATTAACTTATGAATTATACCGAAGTGTGGGCCTACAATAACGATTGCAGCCAAGAAAAACCAACGTGAGAGAGTTCGCGTCGTGAACTAAGAGTTCGCGTCGCGAAGTCAAAGTTCACGACCCGCGAACTTTCTCACGTTCCAGCCCCCAACTCTCTGTTGCAAGTTCGCGTTCGCGAACTCCCCCAGATACCAAATCATGCACTCTTTTACCAAAGCAACCCAATTCCTACCAAATTGTACACCTATTAATTGAAGGCTAATTCCACTCACCTGAGCTAGCAAATCCCGTCCCAAAAACTCAGTATTCTAACTACTGAGTTCCCTTGCCTTTGCCTGTATAGAAAATTCAACCGAATTAATAACCGAGTCAACCAAAATAGTTAAATGTAAGATTCATAAGGCAGTCAAAACTTGCACAAGTCTTTTAACTATTTAATTATAAGTCCAGGTATAGCAATAACCATTAAGTAGACTTCCCAAACCAAGAATGTCATCAAGCTATGCTTCACTAGTTAATTCTAGTCAATTAGGCCAAACAGGTCAAAACTTGACAATTTACCAAAATCCATACTATTTTCATATGTTTAACATCAACTAGTGTGTACATATCATTTCAAACACATTTTAGACTCCTTGGAAGTAAAGTCAAACTCTAGCTTTGACTTTTTCTGTCTTTGACCCAATTTAGCTAGTAAAACTTTCAAGAATAAATTAGCCAAACACCAATGAAGTTAACATCAAATGCACATATAATTCAGTCAATTAACATCTCATGGTGATTCTACCCTAGCTAGAACATCAAGAATTCCATTTACAAAGTTTGTCAAATTAGTGGGTTTTGGTCATCTTCTCCAAAACTCCATTGATGGAGCTTGGTGACAAGAACAACATTTAAGAATTCAACTACAATAACACATTAGCACAAGGAAATCCAAACATAAACATCATCTAAACCCTAAGGGTTCAACAATTCAACACAAAATTGAAGAAAACTCAAGAACCCTAATTTTTGCTTGCAAGACTATGAACCCTAGCAACCAAGAAGCATTTCTAACCTTGATCTTGACTGAAATTCGGAATTGAGAGAAAGAAAGGAAGATTTCCAGCAACAAACACTCAAAAATCAAGAAAAACCAAAAACCTCTCTTGTGTGTGTCGACGTGTAGAGAGAAAGGAGAAGGGAAAGGAGGCTTTGACACCTCCCTGGCCACGTGCCCTCACACCCAAATCAGCCCAAAAAATCATTTAACACAGTGTAACACTGACAGTCTAGGTTGCGTTTGATTTATTTAAAATACTTATCTAACTCGGATTTTAATAACGAAGATATTTTCGGAACTGTAATTCAAAGTTTAATAAGAAATGTAATTTATCCTTTTTATGCTCGATTAAATCAGTTAATATAAATCTTAACCCCTAAGTTAAAATATCCCAGACTCTATATAAATCATATAATTCATATAAAAATAATAAACAAACAAAATTACTTACCGAAAGTAATTTAAAATTTTAGGCCGGGTCTCAGGATGTTACATAATGGACCTACTTGAATGTTTTCTCTACCAAGTAATAAGTTCTTTAACTAAACATTTCCTTGTGTATGATTAATTAAATCTTTGATTATAAGTTTTTAAAGCTGGTATCATTATATTAAATGTACTAAACAAAAACTTAATTCGGAAATTATAGCATGTTTATGTATGTCTTAATCAGAGCAAGATAACAATAAGGGAAATGATTTTTATACCAATAAAATTATTACACAACAATAATTACTTTATTAGTGTTTTTTTAATTTGTTTTAAATATTAATAGTTTATGTAGTGTATAGATCACTTTCCTTCTAATATTAACATGTAATGTTATGATATCTATTTGATGTTGTGGTCCTTTCTAGTTTCTACGGACATGTCAACCATGTCATTGTCATTTTCACAAGCCACGACCGGAGCATTCTCCCCACACATTTCACATGTCAATTTTTTGTCTTCTATACGTATGTTCGGTAACGAGTTATTTTTTTTTTAGTTTTTAAAGCATTATTGGTAAAGGCTTTTGTTTTAAAAAATAAGCTCTTATTAAAATAATTTTTTTTATTTAGATGTAAGTTTTTCAGATTATATATGTAAGAAAAAACTGAAGTGGCTTTTAAAAAGTGTTGCAACTTTTTGAAAAAGATATTATCATGGTACCATTAAATATTTACATTTCTACCCCACTTAGATCTATTATGTACTTATTTTTATGTTATTTTACATTTTCTAGCTCTAACATAACTAAAATTATTTGCACATAGATTCATATATTTATTGATACCTTAACCTACAGTCTAAACACTGATAATAAAATGAATTAATTTAACCCCTAACAGGATTAAATATATAGGATGAAGGTGACAGCCTGTTTTGATTTTCTATTCTATGGTCCATTGGTCCCAAAATTCATTTCAATCTCAATTCCAACGACTATTGTTTTGTTCTCCATCCGTGAAAATTGTTACAAAGGTTCTCGTATGTTCATGTGTTTTCTTGTTCTTAGTTGTACTGTTTCGTTAGTCCATGGCTAGCATTTTATGATATCCTTTTCCGGTGCTATTTGAGAAGGTGATGACATTATTGAAGCTCTTTGCTTGAGTCTCATTTGCCATTAAAAAACCTATTTACACATGTGATGATCCAGTAGTAGTTAAAGCACGACCTTAAAGAGTGACAGTTTAACCAACTAGATCTTTAAAATTATAAACTTATAGAAAGTAATTATTACATTTACAATATATTTTTAACCTCCATAAAAAAAACCTTTTGATATTTTATATTATGTGCTAAAAAGGCTATGTTATTTTTATAAAACAATTAGGTTACTTTTGAAAATATCATAAAAGAATGAAATTAAAAATATAAACACTTCTCCCAAACATATAGTTAGTGACTTAGTGCGTATGTTACTTTTTAGGCCTCTTTCCATTTACCTTATTTTTTAATATTATCACAAACCAAAGTGACGTTCAAAGATGAAACCAAACTAACAACCCAAAAACATATTTCTCATTTAAGGGTTGAGTGTCAAAACATTTAATTCTATAAAGGCTAGAAAGTTTTTAGAGATTAAATTGATTTGGGCATAAGATATTATATGGGTTAAGGCTATTATATTTTAATTTTGTATATGATATGGAGCTGTTAAGAAGTCACACTTATTTGATTGGAAATACTAAAGTTTGTATCTAATATCTATGGAAAAGGAAGCTCTAGATGGATGCTATAAATTAGGTAGATCCATGTAAGAAAATCAAATTGGTTAGTCACCAGAGGGGTTGTGTTTAGCTTGTATCTTAGAATCATCTGAAATAAATTAAATCTTAAATTAAATGAATATTATTTAAGATTACAAATAAGGTTATTCAATAAGATGATGACATGTGTTATATTCATTTTCTCTCCCCTAATTTTATCATTCATTTTGTCAAAAATGGGTGATTTTTCTACCACAACTTTTAAGGTATGTACTACATCTGATGCTTAATATACTTGTACAGTTAGCTGTAAAAACTGTACTGTGTAGTATAAGCATTAAAAGTTGTGGTAGCAATATCAATTCTCTTTGTCAAATATCTTCATTATTTCATTATGTAGATAGGTTGAAATCATCTCATGTAAGTGTTTAACACATAATTAAATAACCAAGGGGTCTAAATTTAAGGTGTGCATGGTCATGGGTTCAAGTCCCGTCGTGTATAAATAGGTGAAAGGTTCGAGGGAAGTTATATTGTCCCTTGTGGATGTCACTGTCTAGGCTCGAACCACTAACTTACTAACTAGCTGTTCAAAAAAAATTGGTCTAGATTAATTGGCCACCAAGAATTATCTTGGGGGGTTTGCCTTCAAGAGGTCTTGGTTCAAAACTGGTTGGGAGCATTTCTTTGGAGAAAAAAGGTGGTGGGGTTTATTCCTCAAAAAATGAGATATGTTCGATGAATGCATATTACCGCTTAGATGTCACTGCATATGTCGAATTACAAACTTACTAACTTGCCGTTAAGAAAAAAAAAAAACACATAATTAGATATTATGTTCCCTCGCACTAGAAAATAATGGACTCTTTATTTTAAGAAAGTTGCGGGTCCAATGTTTTGTAGTTTCAAATGACTTTTCAAATATATTAGTAGTATTAACAATTTTTTGACAAACTTGTTCAGGTCGAAGTTTCAAATCTCGCTTTAGTGTAAGCAATTCATCCGAGAATTAGAGTTACAAAAATTGGAGTGATTCTATAATTCTTTGCCACATCGCTTCTTAAACACATCCCCAAATACTTTTCATTTTTTTAACCAATTAAAAGCAAATTTGCTTCGGTACTTATTTAGGTCTAGGTCCAAGTTTATAGTCGTTTAACTTTGATTTGGAAGGTTTTAGTTAGAGACTAGTCTAAGAGATCTGCTCCTCACATATATATTGTCATTTGTCTCATTTCTTGAGTTTGTATTGGCTTTACATTGTTATTGATTGAGGTTTATAAAATTGTCTTCTAAAAAAAAACATTTTTTTTTTTAAAAACCACTTTGTTGAACCGGTGAGGGGAGCCAGAATCGAAAACATTTTTTTTTTAAAAACCACTTTGTTGAACCGGTGAGGGGGGCCAGAATCGGGGAGGTAGAGATCAGTGACGGGAGACCGGGGTGGGAACTGAGGAGACGTTATGTGGATTCGGGGAAACCCCCATTGCAAATGCTCTAACGCCAGTCTCTCGTTGGAGAATTTTATCGGGCCACGTTGTGTGTCAGCAATCTTTGAACCTTGTGGATTAGTGGCTCAAAAAAGGTGGAGTCGATACAACATTTAATAAATAACAAATAGTATATACTACAAAAGGCTATATTGTGATCTTTCCCAAGGATTGGCAATCATACTTGCATAAAAAGAACTCATAGACGAAGATCGAAATATTATACATAGAACGGCCATTAAAATGTTTAAATTTAAGGTCTAATTGCAAACTTACAGCTTCTCCTTGTTGACAATTAAGCCACACAAGGCCTCTCTCTTTAAAACTTGTAAAAATTGCAATTAGGATTTACATTTAGGTTTTCATGTTAAATTGTGAATGTGAATTTTTCCATGTAATTTAAGAAGATTCAAGAATCATAGCCCCTGGTGTATCGTTGACGTTGTGAGAATGATTGTGATCACCTTCGTACGTAACAATAAGCATAGCAGGATCATCCAAAGCTCTTTCGACATGCTTTCTTGCGGGACAACCTCTAAGACTGCTACACTTATAATAACCTCTGAATAAATAAATGAAAAATATTAAAATTGCTTAATTTTCAACAGTTAAACAGAATACAACGTGTTTTAATATTATCTAACTCGTATTTATTTACGTAATTAAATAATGCAAAAATTAATTCATATCTAAAAAGAATGTAATTTGACTTTTAAAAGATAGTTGACCATTATTTTAAAATTTTCGTATAATTCTCTCAAATAATTGATGAGAGACAATCCATTTGATCAAGGAATTTCTCTTTTTGTATTTTATTTTTGAAAAGTAGAAACTTCATAAAGGACCTACATGCTAATTTACCCAAATGCCCATCGACATGAGTCAAACTTTCACACTCATGGGGCGACTCCAACAGCAAAATCTACTGCTGGGTCAACGAGTTACCGAGATATTGTGACTCACTGAGTTAACACACCGGTTTCTCCGATATCAACTATGAATCTATAATGAATTCAAACTAGTAACAAGAGATCTCGAAACAAAAAAAACAAAAAACTTACCTTGGATGTGGCGAACCTTTGATCGGTTTTTGACCGTATTTCCTCCATGAGTAATCGTCCGGTGGTATATCAGCCATCTTCATGCTTATCGCCGGTACTCTTACCACCCTCTTCATCCTTGATTTCCTGCAATTTTTCATCAGATTAGAATCACAACAATGATAAATCAACAACCAGAATTTATTAACTAACTTTTACTATATCGCCGGTACCTTTTCTTTGAGCAATGGCAGCGACCGGAAGAATTTGCGCATTTAGTATGTGAATCTTCCATCGAATTACATTTCCTCTTAAAGGAGGAAGATGAATGATTCGGTTGACCGGCAGAAGAAACCTGCGACATATTTGTGATCTGAAATCCAGAAGACATTGAATGCTGTAAGCTGTCTGTATCTCCGGTCAACGACGACATAAAAGAATTCGCCTTAGAAGCGGCGGCAGCAGCAGCAACAGAGAAGTTGATGGTAGTGACCGGAAAATCCTTCCGATCAAATGATCCGGATTTAAGTAACGGAAGTGGTGGGAGACGCTGCTGTATCGGCGCCGGAGAATACACCTTCTCCGACACAACCGCCGCCGGGAGAGACACCGGTGTAGTTTTCTGAGGTGGATTCGAAACAGGTCCACGTCTGAAGCGAGCGTGACCGGTGCGATTCCGATCGAGTAAAGAAATGAATTTTTTGAATTTGGTAACCGCTACATCAGCGATGGCTATGTAATCGGTGGAATAAGTGTTTCCGGCAGGAGGAGAAGAAGAGGATGACGACGTCGTATTGGATGGATACGATGGGGATTGCGAGGAAAGCAATCTGATTAGATTCTCAACGCTTTGGAGACCGGCGGCAGCCGCTTCTTGGACGGAATTTTCTTCAATTTTGGTAAGTAAACCGTTGTTTCTGTAAGCATTCATCAAATCGACCGCCATAATTAGTAATCAAAACAGCATTCGAACAAGAAAAATAATAAAGTCGAAAGGGGGATTTATGGGGTTGAGGCGGAGAGAGAATTGGTCGTTTTATGATGCTTTCTGCGGTCAAACTCCTAAACCAATAATGCGTTTACTTGTGGAAAATAGCTGGGTGCCCAAATTGTCAAAATAGACCATATTTTTGGTGGGACCCCACACGATCAATCGGTTATAATTTTATAGATTTAATTACATAAACATCCCTGTAGTTTACGTGACTTGTAAGTTTGGTTTGAAAGTCTTTGTTTTTTTCATTCTCTATTCATGACTTAACGATTTCATACGTAGGCCTCTCCCAACCGTGACGCGTCACTAAACCCATCACTAAACTCTTCCCTACCGACGGGTTATTGACGAGGTCGTGCCAACAGCAACACATCACTAACCCATCACTAACTCATCTCCACTTAAAAAAATATTAAATATACCCAACCCCCCTCCCTCACAGTCCCCATGACGCAAGCATCAAACTCGTCGCCACCAAGACGTGTTCTACCGACGCCGGTTTGTGACGCCCCGGTGCCAAAGGCGTCATCCATTGACGTGCCCAAAATTCCTACCGACGTGCAGAGGACACCACCGTTGGCATAGGACGTAGTAACAATTTTGGTCCATCGACAATATATGACCCGAGGACCATGATTTTGTTTCCTTCGAGTGTACGCAAAGGGTGCCAACCGAACAATAGTTGACCAAGAGATACTTCTTGTCAATGAAATAGATCTCTTATAAGGTTGTAACAACTTTTTATTCAATTAGCATATGAAAATACTCTAGATAGTACATATAAAATTAGTGGTTATTGTAATAGTTGATGATGACTGAAACGGTGGATGGATAGTATACATTAAGCTTTTAAAAAAGCGTCATGACGTAATTCCGTCGTTACGAAATAACTCATACCGGTGGTGTAAGTTGTGGCACAAGATAAAATAGTGGTGGTCCATCGTGGCCGTGATCCCCTTCCCACCGTGAGAACCAACCACATGGAACCATACTCTGGGAGTCTGGGTGGGAGTGGTGTTCTCCTTCCCACCACAACTTGAGAGCTCTGTTACATAGACAACCACCTCATGGTTGAGTGATTATACTGTATAGCCTATGTGTTTTATCAAACTTGATTCTAAGGTGATCATGGTAATGTTTATGTTTATTTTAATTTTGATAATCGAAGAAAAAGAGAAATTACAATGGTTAATCGCGGACCAAAACCCTCTAGCTAAAAGTCAAGTGCTATGCAAATTAATTATTTAGCGCCACTTCGCTAACAATATTATACTACGTTACTACTAGACTAAATATAAAGCACTTAATTTGGCATGTTAAAATGCACAAAAGCCAAGTCTTCAAATTACAATCGCGTATTTGTAAGAGAAATGGTATATTTTTCTATTATTTTTTAATTTATTTTTCTACTAACTTGATCAAAATTATTATAAAAATTAATGAATGATATAAGGAAAAAAACATATGTTATCATATGATGAATACCAAGATAAAGCAATTATAAATAATAAGAATATATATTATTTTTCTGTTACAGATGATTTTTGTCAAATGCGAAATTCGTGTAAGTATGATTTTTGTCAAATATGCGAAATTCATGTAAGGCTGTTTTATTTTCAAAACCTATAATCGTAGATGCTATCCATTATTAAATACTTATTTTCCAAGTGTCAATTGTAAAATGTTAATTATCAAATTTGATAAATATGAGAAATCTTCGAAATTATAATGTCTTAATTGTCATCCATGAGAATTTTCAGTGTCTTACACTAATTGTATGTAAGCTAGTAGCAAAGGTTACTAATTTCGTATATGTTTAATTTTTTTTTATAGGGTTTTGATAATGACAGCACTTGGGGCTGTCTTTAAGTGCATTAAAGTTGTACAATAAGGGTAGTTCCTGAAATTCAGGAGTCGGTTACGGATGAATGTATAAGTTTTTTATGCATGTCTTATGACAGCCCTTAGGGCTGTCATTATCAAAACCCTTTTTTTTTATAACGGCGAAGTCGATGGGAGAGCTAAGGACAAGCCATCACCTGACCTCAACAAACTTGACTAGGATTAAAACCAAGCTAGCAAGAATTTAGAGAAGTATAAAGAGTCAAAAACAAAAACTAAGGGAATTACACCAATCAGATCACATTTTAACTAATTTATACAACGATCTATTTTTTATCTAAGAAAAAAGTTTATTAGTATACTTTTAGATACTTCATATGTCTTTGAAAATTATGACATTTACCATTCAAAGTGTTTATATTTTGGACTTAATATTCTTTATATAATTAAACAAATTAATAATAAAATTTGGTTTTGGACTGTCTAAATTTTGTAATAGTTTCTATTTTTAATAGAGTTTAGATTGAAATTGATTTCAGTTTAATGTAAAATCACTCAAATCATTCTAGTTTTTGAACCGGTATTTAAGCTGAAAGCAGGATTGTGTTAGGATTATTGGGCCATACTAAAATTGATTTCAGGCCAGTCCTAGGATCAGATCCGGTTTTAGACTATTTTGCCCATAGTCACATAGAACGCGGTACACTCCGGTACGGGTACGCGGAACGGGTACGCGATTCACTAGTTCTGGCGTATCCGGTACGAAGGGGGGTAGGTTCATTTCGGTACGTGTCCGGTACAACGGTACGGTGTACCTTACATTTTGGAATGATGTACCAAATAATATGGTACGATGTACCCTTAAAATCAAGTTTTTTATATATATATATAAATAAACATATATATAATTATAGTTTTAAAGAAACTTCAAAGTTAAAAAACAAAAACATAGCATAAAATCCATAAATACTTCAAATACATTGACGAAAATACTTGAGCGTTAACTAAAAAGAAATTAACCGTCTACCAAAATTTAAATGACATAAAGCAAACAAAACAAAAACACTTGTCTAGTGATCTTCCACCCTTGGTCTTTTTCCTTTTCCATTTCCAACAACTTATTTTTCATCCAAGATATTCCATGTCATCTCTTCCAATCTTGCACTTGAATCTTCTATGTTCGTACTTTCTGGATTCACATCCCAGTTTTTGTGTGGTCTAGAATTATAATTTTCTGAAAATCGAGATAAAAGACGTACGTTTGAGTGGATGAAAACAAGTTTGTCAGCTCTTTTGGAATTCAGACGGTTTCTCTTCACGTTATGAATGTAAGAATATGTGCTCCAGTACTCTCTGCCGAGGAGCTGCTAACAGGTTGTGAAAAAACTTTTTTTGCAACTTCTGCTCAATTTTAAAATTACGTCCCCGACTTCATACAAAACGCGATCCAAATCACCGGATACGATGTACCCACCGATTAGGAACACGATTGCATGCCGACCCAGTTCGCGTACCTTAGTTGATAAGGAACTCCAATATGGCGTACCAAATGGCGATCCCGACAGTGTTCGGGACGCTAATGAATCGTGTTCCGGTACTCGGCGTCCGGTACGCAGTTCATGGCCAAATCGGTGAATCGCGTTTCTATGATTTTGCCTATATCTGGTTGCAAACAACGAGCACACGAGTTGCGTCATTGAAAAAGAACAATACACTCACTTTGTCGACCCATTTCGTGTATATAGGTCACTCATTCCAGAAGCACATGCCCTCTTAAACACAATTATGACTTGCTTAATTAAGTCAAACTTGTGTTGTTCAACTTATGAGATCTTGTTACCTAGGTGGGTCGAACTCTAAGACTATAAAGCAACTTTAGTTTCTTCTTGGAAACTCAGGGGGCGTTTGGTTCGCGGAATGTTTTCCAGTGGAATTGGAATCTGGGATAGAATTGGAATCCGAATGAATTTGCATTTGAATCCAATTCCTTGCCCTTTGTGTTTGGTTTGTGTCATTAGGAATTGGAATTTAAATGTAGTTCCATCACTCCACAACCACCAAGGGGTGTTGTTCGGTCAAGTTATTTGGGTTTCGGGTAAATTAGGTCAGGTTTGGTTTTGATGTATTAAAATTATTAGGGGTGACGGTCCAAAAACGAATCGAAACCGATAGAACCGAAAACGAAAACAATGAATATTCAAAACCGAACCCAACCCGATAACATCTTATCGGTTCTGTTTCGGTTCGGGTTTTTAGGCCAAATGTTCATACTTTTACGAAGACCGAACCGAAATCGATAACGATGAATTTTCAAAACCGAAACCAAACCGATACATCTTATCAGGTTCAGTTTCGGTCGGTTTTCGGTTCGTTCGGTTTTTTCGGTCCAAATGCTCACCCCTAAAAATTATACTCGATAACCGAACCGAATACGGTTCGTGTTTCAGGTCGAACATATTTAATTTTTTTTCTCCCGTCAACCGAACCGAATGATATAACTATAAATCAGGTAACCCGAACAATACACTCGAAACCTAAATAAGATACCCGATTAACCCAAACTAGAATCGGGTTGGTTGAGTTATTCGGGTTCAGTTGGAAGTTGGAACCTGACCCTATAAACCAGAAATCCAATTAACACCCGATCAGGTGAAAGACATGCCTGGTAGTCGGAAGGAATCTGAATTCCTTAGGGTGTGGGAAGGAATGTGAATTCCCTCAACTAAATGAAAGTTTTGGTGTCATGGATTCCAATTCCATCCTGAAAATAGTGAACCAAACGCAAGAATCTTTGAAATTAGATTCCAATTCCCACTAATTTCAGGAGATTCCAACGAACCAAACGCCCTCTCAAGGTCATCCATATGGCACAACTTGTGTTGAGTACAAAAAAAATCATTTAATCTTTTTGAAAAATCTACGTATTTGATCAATTAAAATGATGCTGTTCCTTCTAGACAATTCCACTAGGTTGAATTTCAATATTTCCACGTGGCAATATATAAGTGGTTAACGTATCTGTGAGGGTCAAACTAGAGAATGTTGACATTTTGAAGATTCTAGTATTCTACGGTCCAGATGAGAGTGGTGAGCCCCCACATCTACTCACGGCCACCGGAAGAACCGGATAATCCTCCGGTTCTTTTGTCAACCTTTTATTTGAATTTAGTAATGGCTTCAATCTCACACTTTGGATTCTTTGCTTTCTATGTTTCTTTCTTCTTTTTTTGCTTTTCTATTTCCTTTCGCCATCAAATTCTTAGTTGTTTATCTTTGAAAAAATGTTATATTGCTCCAAAAATGTAGATTAGCGGTAATACTCTAATCTTTTATATTGTTAGACACTAATTATTGTCCACCTCATGATAAAATATTATACTTTCTCCGATTTAAAATAAGTGATATATTTTTCTTTTTTGAGTGATTCAAAATAAGTGATATACTATGAAAAATTATCTTATTTGGCAAAAAATAATGAGACTCACACCCACTAACTATCTACTTTAACAAATTGAAATGACTCATTTACCCTTACTTTTTACTTTTAAACATCATTAACCTCATTTTATTCAATAGGTGTGGGACTCATTCCTCACTAACTATCTAATTTAATTTAACTATCATTATAATCTTTTACCTCAAAAACCATGAAACTTGAAATATATCACTTATTTTGAATCGAAGAAAGTATGATACGATGCATTTACCCTTAAACATAGAATATCATAAAAATGGTTAACTGTTGTATAACATAATTTAATAAATAAATTTGACTTAACCTATTGACATCTATAATAATACTTCGTATAAATAATAACTACATATAATAGGTGGCTTTGTTAATAAAAGTTTTGGAGATCAATAAAAAATAAAGAGTTTTGTTAATTACAGCCCTAAGGACTATCTATAATATGTATAAAATGGTTGTACGTTCATTGATGGAGTAGTGATCATAAAATACAGGGGGCAGTTTTTATATTGATTTAGCTTCTTATTGACACCCCTAAGGACTATCATTATCATTTTCCAAAAATGAAATACCCAGTAATAGACTTATAAACAATATTAAAGTACACATATTCTAATAGCACCCAGAATCATAAGATATTTAAAAACAAAAATGAAGATGAAAATCTGATAAAACAAATGGGGATTTATTTCGTTTGTCTTGTATAATTGATATAGGCAGCGATGTTCACACCACAACTTTTAGGTTATCAACTACAATTAATGCTTGAAGTACTCGTACAGTTTGATGTAAAATTTATACCGTGTGGTATAGAAAATTAGGAAGTAATAGTTACGGTGCAGAAATGAATTTCCAATTGATATGAATGCTTTATCTTGCCGGTATGTGATGATGGAATTATATTCGCGTCTTTGTAGTTGAATATGTGTTGTTATTTGCCTTTTTTTTCCCTTGCAGATTGTAGGATCTGGTTTGTCATTTACTTTGTATTTCTTGGTTAGTTAGGTACATTTAATCATTTATATTTATAAAAACAGTAAACATAAGGATAAAGAATAACTTTCAAGGCATGTAATTAACCTATAATCTATAATCTACAATAAAACATCCATAAATTAATACTCGATAAATTAATAACCTTGATAAAATTAATAATTTATCCGGTCCCAATTTGGGACTAGTACAAAATCGGACCCAAATCGATAAAATAATAAGATAATAATCTTTTGGCCAAAATACATTTTAGTACCCTGAACTTGGTTGACTGAAATTTCTACTACCCTGAACTATTAAAGGTGCACTATAGTACCCTAAACTTGACAAAATGGTCGATTTAGTACCCTGACTCATTAATTTGATCGCGCTTTCTTACTTGATTTAATTTCGTTGGAGCTTTAAACGGACTAAAAATATATGTTCATCTAAATATATTGATATTAGAAACAAATCGTATAAGAAAACAAGACCAAATTAGTAAGTCAGGGTACTAAATTGACCATTTTGTCAAGTTCATGATAGCATGGTGCACCTTTAATAATTCAGGGTAGTAGAAATTCCAGTCAGCCAAGTTCAGGGTACTAAAATACATTTTGGCCTAATTTTTTTGAAATCCTAATGTAAATATATTAGTCCCAACCAAACTATAAATTAATAAATATTAAAATAAAATTTCAAAATTCTAGAGTTATCAAGTAAAAAATGAATCTATAGTCACTTGTTTTTTTTGTGAACTTCAAATCTATATTGAGTTTATCTTTAAATCTCTCAATTGCACTTAAGAGTTGAGGCATTGTATTCTCGTATTGCAACAAGAAGTTGTGAAGAGTTGTTGCCGCTTGCAATGCTTCTTTCCGAGTGACCGGTTCCAAAGAAACTGAATCATCATCAACTTCATCATCAACCGAATTTTGAACGGTATACGTGATAATTTCTTCAATGCTTTGAACCTCGTAAAATTCATTATCGATAAATTAATAATATTTTCTTCAATGATTTTATAATAATATTATCTTTAAATTAAGAACTTATTAATTTATCGATAAATTAATATCTCGTTAAATTAATAAAATATCGTAGTCCCAACCTTATTAATTTATGAAGGTTTTAGTGTAGCTATAATAGTATAAATACTGAGTTTTTTAATAAAGTATAATACGAGTAATTAATTTGTGTTAATAAATATTGAGAAATTTTGTCAAACCAAAAGTTTCGACCTAAAATGATAAGTGGCGAACTTTGTTTCGGGAACATGTGAGGACAAAAAAGAATTATTTGCCTTTTTTAGGCTTTCATTTCCCCCCGAATTTAACTTTATAACTTATAACTAAAGTGTTATTTGGTAAGTCTCTTAATTATTTAGTTAATAGGATAACCTCTTAATCAGACAGATTTAGAGCGTTTAGTAAGGTCTTTTAATCAGCCTCTAAATAAAAAATTGAACATGTTCTGCCTTTTAATCGGACAGATGTAAAGGGATGTCTAAATCATTCAGACATGTGCATCATTCAGATATTAATCATTCAAATTCTACCAAACAACACCTAAGTAAATTATCAGGCAAAAGACTAATCAGTATTTTTAATTACATATGTACCCAAATAAAGCATTTTAAATTAAATAAATAAGTACTCATCAATTTGGATTACATGCTACAAATTTTTTTTACAATTCAAGTTATATGTACATTACCAATACTAATAATTAAAATATACTATTATTTTTATTTATAATTTAATATAATTTGTGTTTTTAAATTGTTGCATTAATATAATATATTTTATTTTATTATAACATGTTTAAAAAATTTTGGGTTGAATTTTAATTTATATTAATTTGCCTATATTAGAATTGGAAAAAAATTACTTACAGAAGTTAGAATATTAAACGGGTAAATTAGTAATATTATGTTCTTAAAAGTTTAGAATGAGAAAACTAAATACTATATTAGTGGTAGATTAATATTAGTAGTGCAAAAAAATATACTCCCTCCGTCTTACAAAGAAGTTTACAATTCTTTTGGGCACAATATTTTAGGTGATAGTTAGTGGTGGGGTCAGTAGTAATACTTTTGATTAAAATATAAGGTTTTATTTAAGAGAGAAAGATAGTGGATATTATGGTGGGATTCTTAGTAATGATAATATTTTTATTATGTGGGATCCATCAAATGTGAGAAATGTAAACTTTTTTGTGGGACAAAAGTTTAGTGAGTAATGTAAACTTTTTTTGTGGGATGGGGGAGTATGTAATAGATCATTTAAAAAAAGTATATTTAACTAAAAAGATCTTGGAAACTTAAGGGAATTAATTTTCAATTTTTCATACTTCCTCCGATTCAAAATAAGTGATACACTTTGGATTAAAAAATTATCCGCATGGAAAGCATCATCTTTATCATATGGTGGCAGATTAACTTTGATTAAATCCGTTCTCGGGGCACTTGGCATCTATTTTTTTTCTATGTATAAAGTACCCGAAAAAATTGTTAAAACACTAGAATCTATTAGAGCTAAGTTTTTTTGGGGTTCAAAAAATGGTGAAAGGAAAATTAGGTGGATTAGTTGGAAGAGGATTCATGCACCAATAATTGCAGGTGGTTTAAATGTCCCAAGTCTTAAAGCTCAAAATCTCTTATTATTAGCAAAATGGTGGTGGAGGTTGAAACGAGAAGATAACTCTCTTTGGAAAAATGTGATTACGGCAATTCATAATATATCACACGATAACATTCCGGCTAGTAAATCCTCGGGGGTTTGGAACAACATTGTAAATGTGCGTAATTATCTTAATAAATTTAATATTCCAATTGATTCTTGGTTTCAGGTCTCGCAGAATGATATCTCCGGTCAGTTCTCTTGGAAATGGGCGCTCAAGAATGATGGAATCTTCACTGTTTCTTCAGCTAGATATGCATTTGAGGAGGCTATTTCGGGTCCATGGACTGACATAGACATGCCCTGGGTTAAAATTGTCCCCATTAGAATTAACATCTTTTTTTGGAGATTTTTTCACAAGCGGTTACCTACTTGTTTTAACTTGCTGAAAAGGGGAATTAATCTTTCTTCCGCAGTTTGTGTCTTGTGTGAAAGGGAAATAGAAAACGAAGATCATTTATTCTGGAGTTGTCGCAAAACACGCGAATTATGGATTGATTTCTGCAAATGGTGGTGTATTGATATTAGGCAGATTCACGGAGTGGAACATCTATTGAATTGGAGGATTCGGAACAACTTATCAAAAGACAAATCTGATCAATTTGTGACGGCTTTATTATCGGCTTTGTAGCATATATGGAAACTAAGAAACGATGCAGTATTTAAAAAAAACATGGTTGTATTCAGTCAATATTTTTGAATGCTCAAAGTCAAGCTTTCTATTGGATCAAACATAGATCAAAGATAAAATGGGGAAGTAATGAGTGGGGTCCTTGGATTGCAAACCCGATGGAGCTGTAATTCGATACATTGGAGGAGATGGAAGGTTTATATTGGTGTAGGTCTAAAATTGGTGTGCTTATATGTAGTTATTTATTTTGTGGTGATAGATGTAGTTTATTTTAAGGTGATTTATGTACACTAGCTTTTTGCTAGAATTTTATTTAATAAAATTGGTTCTCAGGTGACTTCGGTGCGGGTGATGACATTGCCGAAGCTCGTTGCTGTTGCGCCTTTTTCTTGCTGTTTAAAAAAAAATGTAAAAGTAATTATTATGACAAATGAATTAAAAAATGTGATGTAGAAATCATAAATTAAAATTTAATGTCGAAAGCAAAATTGTTTTCAAAGGTCAAAATGCACGTGGGCTGTTTTGTTTCATCTATTGGCATTTTGCAGATAATAAAATGCATTATTATGTTGGTTGATTTGTATAATGTTTTGTTTTTCATGTTCATTTTGTTAAAAATATCAACTTAGTAGTGTCATAATTTTATAGAACCCACGATCTATCTTAGATTTAACTACAAATATACTTCCTTCTCTTCAAAATAAAATTCTCATTTTTATTTGTACAAAATTTTAAAAATAGTTAGTATTAAATTTATAATAATAATTTTAATTAAAATATAAACTTAATTTAGAGAAAAATAATAATTAATGATGAGTCTTTGATAGGGATGTAATCGAGTGGAGATAGCTCACGAGCTACTCGAGACCGACTCGAAAAATACTCGAATTGACTCACTGTAAACTGAGTCGAGCTCGAGCTACTCGAGTAGGGTTTCAGGTCGAGCTCAAGTTCCATAATATTCAGCTCGCCAGGATCGCGAGCCTTATCGAGCTTCCAGTGAATTACCCTTTTAATTTTTTTATATACAGAATTACATATATATCTTTTGTATGTAAAAAGAAAATGAAAATAAACTTTACCTTATTTTTCAATTATACTCTTACAAATCAACTTATTAATGCATTTTTTAAAAATAAAAAAAAATTAGGTCGAGTCAATTTTTTTACTTTCTCCGATTCAAAATAAGTGCTACACTTTCATTATATGAGTGATTCAAAATAAGTGCTATACTTACCTTATTTGGTAAATTTTTGTATATAAATTTACCATTTTATCCTTACTTAACTTTATTAAATATCATTAAGATTGTCACATAATGTTCTTTCTTTTTCTTCAACAAAGCCAAAGATTATATGTGAGACCCTTCTTCACTAATTATCTCATTTAATCTATCATAATCTATATTACAATGTTTTGCATCAAAAAGCGTGAAAGTAAAAGTGTATCACTTATTTTGAATTGGAAGAAGTATTATTTATTACTCCCTCTGTCTCACAAAAAACTTCTCATTTGGCTTTTGCACAAGTTTTTAGGTGACAGTTAGTGGTGGGGTCATTGATAATACTTTTGATTAAAATATAAGGTTGGATTGGGGAGAGAAAGATAGTTAGTGGATATTAATGGTGGAGTCTTTAGTAATAATAGTTTTTTATTGTGTGGAACCCATCAAATATGAGAAATGAGAAGTTTTTTGTGGGACAGAAATTTAGAGTGAATGAGAAGTTTTTTGTGGGACGGATGGAGTATTATATTATTTTATTTTTTTTGTTAAAAAACAATATTATTTTGATAATCACGTGTGGTACTAAATCACATGTGATTTTATTGTAGAATCACATACGATTGTATATTTGATCACATATGATGTTTTAGTACAATACATGACAATCACATGTAATTATCACATTATATGTTATTAAAAATAATTATTATTTTTTAAATGAATAATTATAAAACAATAAAAAATAATAATAATTATATATATATATATATATATATATATATATATATATATATATATATATATATATATATATACTAGCTACAAAACCCGCCCGATGGGCAGGTATGCTGTAAATTTTAGTATGTAGAAAAATGTCCAAAAACTATATATACTTCTAAATGACATAATAATCGATAGATGTGATGATGATTTTGTACAAAAAACGGTAATGAAGAAATGTTACATATAAATGTTACATATAGTTATTTGTTTCCTTCGCTGATTGATCTTTTAAATATTTATTTGTTTCCTTGTATGTAGGATCTTTTAAATAGTTATTTGTATGTACGATCTTTTAAATAGTTATTTGTTTCCTTGTATGTAGGAAGCCGTATATGGAGCATACGAATGTAGACCGTAAGCCGTACCAGATTCGTTTGCCGTATATGGAGCATATGAATATGAATGTAGACCGTAAGCCGTACCAGATTCGTTTGTATTAGTGCAAATGACGTGGACCAATCAGGGAATTCCAAGTGGCATTATGGACGAATAGGAATGCTTGGAATTGCCATGGTGTCAAACCCTCTTCAAATTTAGACCTCATATATAGGGTAGGATATATATATATATATATATATATATATATATATATATATATATATATATATATATATATATATATATATATATATAGTGTAGAATTTGAATCAGAACTAATTAAGGCTACAGAACCAGCAGAACTCAATCTAAACCATTGATTTTTGAAATGAAATGATCATGAAAGACACATTAATGTATTTGATGAGGGACCCCCAAATATTGGTTTGCATGAATGTCATTCATGCATGTATACATATATGTATAGATAACACTTATGTATACATACATGAAAACATATACATATATGTATACATGCATGAATGACATACATGCAAACCAATATTTGGGCGTCCCTCATCAAATACATTAATGTGTCTTCCATGATCATTTCATTTCAAAAATCAATGGTTTAGATTGAGTTCTGCTGTTTCTGTTGCCTTAATTAGTTCTGAAACTAATTCAACCCTATATATATATATATATATATATATATATATATATATATATATATATATATATATATTTTAAAAATGATTAAAATACTCCTCCATATATAAATATATCATTTTATTTTGTCCTTTTTGTAGTTTCACCATTCTAATGCGGTGAAAATAAACTTATTAGAAAAGCCTAACCATGACAAGCCTGCTTACTATTTAACCAGTCCAGTGTATCGTAAATTGAATCCAATTTCGGTAATCCTACAGTTACAATCAAGCCCATTATGTGCAAGATTTAAGCCCATCCAGCATCTAGAATAAAACATTGGTCTTTCTAGTTTCTAAATCACTATATTAAATTATTATTGCTGGTATAATACACCATTATAGCAGTTGTAGTATATAGGGGTGAGCAGAAAAATCGGGTAACCGGAATTGGAACCGGAACCGCTTTGGAACCGCCGGTTTCGGTTCCTAAAATTATGGAACCGCCCTAAGAGGTTCCGGTTCCGGTTCTCAAAATTTAGGAACCGGTAACCGGTGGATAACCGGAACCGGCGATTATTCGGTCTATTTTTGTTAAAATATTATATATATGAATTTAATGTCCAAATTTAACAATATAAGAATTTTTGTGTAACTTTTAATGAGTTTAGTCATTAATTAGTGTAAATATAGTGTTCTAACGATAAAATATATAGACAATCATATGTTTAAGTGTTTGGAGTTTATGATTATTCAAAGAATAGTTGATAAAATGACAAAAAATGATTAATATTTAAGCTTCGCATCTTGTTTTAACTTTACGATTTTAGAAACAGGGTAACCGGAACCGGCACGGGAACCGGAGGTTCCGGTTCCGGTTCCGAAAATTAAGGAACCGGTACAAGAGGTTCCGGTTCCGGTTCCGGTCGGAACCGGTGGGTACCCGGCTATGCTCACCCCTAGTAGTATATAGATGTGTAAGTCTATTGCAATTAAAAATTGCCAAATATACAAATAATAAAAAGATATTGTTAAAAATATAAAATTAATTTCAATATAATAACATATTATTTTGATTATAAAAGGTATAACGTTGTAACATTTTGAAGATTATAAAACATATTATTAAATTAAATATTTGATTAAAATATTAATTTATTAAATATTTATTTTGTATTGCGGAAATATGTTTTATATATAGATAGATAACAAAAATCCAATTTAAAAATAATTATAATAAGTTGTAACAAATACTATTTAAATCTTGTAATTTACACAATTAAGTAGGGGTGAGCTCGGTTCAAAAACCGAGCCGAACCAAAACCGATAGAACCGAAACCGAAAATGATGAAATTTCAAAACCGAAACCGAACCGATAACATGTTATCGGGTTTGGTTTCGGTCCGATTCGGTTTTTTTAGGCCAAATGCTCATCCTTTCCTAACGCCGAACCGAACCGAAACCGATAGAACAGAAACCGAAAACGATAAATTTTCAAAACCGAAACCGAACCGATTGAAAATTAAGGGAGCTTGTAGTGAAAATTGAGAAAATAGAAAATTCGGGGGAAATGCCACCTGGAGGAAAAAGGATCTAATTGTATTTAGTATTAAATTGAAAATTTGAAAAATAATGAATTTAATATAGAGATGAAGAGATTAACTTGTGAAAACAATGATGTGGAAAACGCAATTAGTTGACAAGTAACACAAATCTTAGTTGGAATTAGTAATTTATAATTTATAAGTACGTATAAAAGATTAATATAGCATCGGTATAAAGCTTTGTAACAATTACTAATTAAAGTTTTTTTTTATTTATTAATTTTAGTAAGAGTACAACTGTAGTTAAAATGCTCAAAAACCCAGTTGGTCACGTTAAGAAGAATTTAAGTTTAAATTGTACTTCAAATTATTAAAAAAAAAAAAAAAATGTTTCTAACAAGGATGCATATAATATTTATTTAGAGGATGGGCATCCGAACCACTACCATTCTCTTATCTTGACGATATCTTCTAGCTACAAATTATTAAATGTTCATCTTTCTATTTTAGGTTATGTCAAATGTCCATTTTAATAATTCAACCAATCAAAATATCATTAAATCAACATTATATTCAAATTGTGCACTATGTAATCGTTCCATTTAAAAAAAAAAAAAAAACCGTGTCCAATTTGAAACTGCACATTCAAATTGGTATGAAGTTATTATATTTCTTATAATCAATTTTTTATCAAGTCAATAAATTACAGTTATGTACATATTTACATTTTTAAGACAATTTTTTTTGCACGTATTTATACTAAATCTTGCATTCAGGAAGTCAGGCATTATAATTGGACTGTGTGTGGTCTTAAAAGTTAAATCTATATGCATGAGGGAATAAACCGCATAAGTAGGGGTGAGTGTTGGATCGTAAAAACCGAATCGAAAACGACCGAAACCAATAATATGTTATCGGTTCGGTTTCGATTTTGAAAATTCATCATTTTCGGATTCGATTCGATTCGGTCTTTGGAAAAGGATAACCATTTGACCTAAAAAAGCCAAACCGAACCAAAACCGATAACATGTTATTGGTTCAGTTTCGGTTTTAAAAATCCATCATTTTTTATTTTTGTTCTATCGATTTCGGTTCAATTCAACTCGCTTTAGAGCGAGCTCACCCCTACACATAAGAACTAACAATTTTACTCCTATATTACGCATGATTTATACAGTTAGTTAAACGGATCATATCTCCTTTATTTTCATGTCACTAGCGTCTAGAGCACACACATATATTAACTAGGTTAAAACCCGCACGATGCAGCGGACTGCGAACTACATATTTCTGGCGATTAAAAATTCATTGGTTACATATTTTTATAACGAATACAGTACATAAGCATGAAAACTGTGTATAAAATAGAGGAAAAAGTCAATAATTAGCATTGGCGTTGAAATGTTGTTCGATTACATGTTTTGATATATAGTAATTATAAAAATAAGGGTAAATTACGGAAATTGTCCTTGTGGTATACCCGATTCTGCGTTTTTGTCCCTATATTTTTTTTTCGATTTTTTTGTCCCTGAACTTTTTAAAATTCCGGATTTTTGTCCTTCCGTCATATTTTGGCCGTTAACTAACCTCACATGTAAAACATGTGAGGGCATTTTGGTATTTTCTCCAAATTAGTTGTACATAAGGCTTTAACAATTGTATATTGAGTTTTATCTTCTTCCCCAATTATTTCACCTGCAAGTCTGCGACTGCAACATACATACTTCTTCCTCAAAAAATTTCAAATTATGACTCAAAATTGACAAATCAGTACTCGGTATGTTGCAAATCATCAATTTATGAAGAAAATGGCATCTTTTCGAAGAACCTCTTGAAAACTTCTGAGATGGTTCGATTTCACGATGGGCGGAGCTCCGGTGTAACGGTGTTAGCTCGACCTGGATTATAACAAAAGTGCTAAAAATCGTTTCATCAAATAGTTTTGGGCATTTACGGACCTCAATTACTCAACCTGATTTCATTACCATCACCGCCTTTACTCAACACTCTATGAACCCTAATTTTTACCCAAATACCATTTCCCTTTTATCCGGTTGAACAAACCGCCATTGATAAATAGAAATAGAGATATTCCCAAAAATCCACAAAGAAAGGAAGAAAGAAGCAAGATCTTAAAACTTATATAAAAAAACATGGTCAGAGAAGCTGTGAAGGTTGTCTTTATGTTGGTGATGGTGTTCGATGCTTCCATAAACACTCCAGCTCACCGGAGAAGATGGCCCAGCAGACACAAGTTCTTCCGGTAGATCCCCAAATTGATTTCTTCATTACCCATTTGGTGATTGGCGTAAAAATTTGATTTTGTTAGTTGGGTGGGTATGAACAATTTTGAATTACATATACCATTTCCTAATTTGTGTAAATTTTTTGGAAATTTTGTTCACATTCTTAAAGCTTGAAACAAATTACCACACAGAGGTGCGATTTTAAATATGTTTGGGAAATTGTATTCACATGCTTAAAATTCTTGGCATAAATATCAATTAAAGAGAAGGTGCGATGAATCAGTCTGGGATTTTAACTCTTTGATGGGTTTGTAAGCATGAATCAGTTTGAAAATAGTGAAGACTGAAGAACATGAAAGATGGAGAAAAAGAAAAAAATGAAAAAAAAGAATATATAAAAAGACCAAAATGCCCTCACATGTTTAGCATGTGTGGTTAGTTAACGGTCAAAATTGGACGGAAGGACAAAAATGCGGAATTTTAAAAACGTCAAGGACAAAAAAACTGAAAAAAAAAATTAGGGATAAAAACCCAGAATCTGAAAAACCTCAGGGATAATTTTTGTAATTTACCCTAAAAATAAACAAGTTAACCTGGTCAAATAGACCATTACTAAAATTCGAGTCAAATGTTATGTATTCACCATGACATTCAAGAATATGAAAGAGTACGAAAGATGAAAATCTGAAATGACCATTTTATGTATTCACCATGACATTCAAGAATATGAACAACTCATGGTTAATGTCAACCCGTACAAAAAGTACCATTTTGACCACGCACCCGATCAGCCCATTTTTCCACTTCTAGGCCTGATAACGTACCACACCCCCGGCGATATTACGAACACATGCATGACACGTAACCATGCATGAAAGAAGAGTGCGGGAAAACACAATGACTAAACGACAAAGAACGATTCCTTGGTTCCAAGAAGAACATGTGTAAACGGGAAACAAGGAAAAGAAGACTTCGCATTTAATGCAAACCGCGTGAAGACTGCCCAAGGCAGAAGATCATCGTATGGACCGATGAATAAATAACTCCGTCCCAAGCATTTGTCCGGAGGTCTAAGCGGTACTGCAGACGAAGGAGGGAAATTCGGCTTTCCCGCCTAAGACTTCTCCGCTATAAAAAGGTATCGTCTGGAAACCTTAAACAGACTAAATAAATACACATTCAATACGATCGTTCATTACATTTATTACAATCATTCCTTTACGTCCTTTCCTAAATTCATCGTATAAGTACTGACTTAGGCCTCGGAGTGTCTTCACGAGGTGACCCTCGTGAGGCTTCTGACTAGGGTTCTTTGTGGTTGTTACAGGATCCTACGGTACGAAGCGGTCGAATCGTTCCGGAAAATCTTGGTATCAACATTTGGCGCCATCCGTGGGACCCCGAACAAAATGGCCCTCGAATCAACACCAAAAGGGGGAGATCAAACGACACCGGGAGATAATCTTACTCCACCTCCGGTCACCCCCTCAACCATCGTTAACACGACCCTATGTCCTCCTCCTTCCGGATCAGGAAAGAATGATCCAACGGAAGAAGAAATCGAAGAGTTCAACCTCTTTTGTAAGTTCAGGAAGTTACGAGAAGCAGAGAAAAGTCAGAGAAGGGTGATTGAAGGAAAAAGGGGAGTCGAAAGAACCCTCACATACTCCAGCGAAGAATCCACTCAGGAGGAATCCACCCGGTCTCCTGTTCGAACCCGTAGTCGGGAATCCGGGAGGGGAAGATGAAGGGAGCGAAGCCCGGAGAAAAGTCTGGAGAGAAAGGGACGAACTCCCGAAAGAAGAAGGGAGCGAAGCCCGGAGAAAAGTCTGGAGAGAAGGGGACGAACCCCCGAAAGAAGAAGGGAGCGAAGCCCGGAGAAAAGTCTAGAGAGAAGGGAGGGATCTTCCCAACCTCAAAATGCTGCCTCCAGAAGTTTTCGGTCTCCGTTTACCGATGACATCAACGAAACTCCGATCCCCCCAGGCCTTAAGGGGCCCCGAGTTAAGTCATATGACGGAACAGGAGACCCCGATGACCATGTAGCAAGCTTCCGGTGGGCAGTAAAGATGATACCCATGGACCAGAAGCTATGGTGCCTATATTTTGCTGGAACGTTAGAGGGTTCAGCCCGATACTGGTTATCCAGCTTACCGCAAAGGAGTATATCCAGCTTTGAAGAACTCATTGCACAGTTCAGTCATAGTTTTATACAACAAAAGAAATATCAACAAAAATCCCAATCCATAATGGCTTGTAGACAGCGTGAAGGAGAGTCCAATAAGTCATACTTCAGAAGATTCAACGAACAAAGTCGAAAAATGCCCGTTCGAGAAGACTCGCTTATAATAGCAGCTTTTACATATGGTCTTCGAGAGGGAGAACTATTCCGAGAATTGTCAAAAAGGGATTTTAGCAAAGCAGACGATATGATTAATATGGTAAATAAAGTACTGAAACAGGAAGAAGAAAGTGCGGAGAAGCTTCGATTCGAAGCTCAGGAGAAGAAGGGGGTAACAGGAGCGGCCTCGCATAAAGGTGGGGAACGGGCTAAAAGTTCATATAAGCCCCACAACGGAAGGTTCCCTTATAAAGAAAGAATACCGGGAGGAAGGTTTCTGAACGACTGGAACAACGCTCATCATCAAGAAGCTTTCCAAACCCAGGAAACGCGAAGAGTTCCTGTCACTGATGGAAGAACGATAAGAAAACGATACCCTAGAGATCCCAATGCGTATTGTGATTTCCACAAGATCATGGGACACACAACGGCTTCCTGCGAAAGCTATAAGAGAGAGAATGAAGGAAAAGGACAAACAGAAGTATCTATCGCCGAACCTCCAGCAAAAAAGGAACCCACTTCTTACAACGCAGAAATCCTCGCGTTGGAAGAAGGAAGCACGTCAAGGTACCGTGAGGAGAAAGGCGAGGTTACCCCCCCTCAGAAATCACAAAAGGAAAGGAGCTGCAGTAGAATTTGGAAGAGGAGAGCCTATCCCGGAAGGATATGCCGGAACAGAGCCCCTTGTAATTTGTGGAGTAATAGCTAAGGTAATGGTCCGACGTATATATGTTGATGGAGGAAGTTCAGCAAATATAATGTACGAACATTGCTTTGATAAATTTCCCAAAGAGGTAAAAGCTCTTTTAAAACCCTCTAACGCTCCAGTTATTGGATTTTCCGGGAAATCTGTATGGCCGAAGGGAAAGATTCACCTCCCTCTTCGGCTGGACGACTGGGAGGGACACAAATACAAAACGATACTGGCTGAATTCATTGTGGTGGACGCTCCCTCTAGATACAATGCTATCCTAGGAAGAACTGGCATGTGGCAGTTGCAAGCCATCGCATCAACCATACACGATGGGCGGAGCTCCGGTGTAACGGTGTTAGCTCGACCTGGATTATAACAAAAGTGCTAAAAATCGTTTCATCAAATAGTTTTGGGCATTTACGGACCTCAATTACTCAACCTGATTTCATTACCATCACCACCTTTACTCAACACTCTATGAACCCTAATTTTTACCCAAATACCATTTCCCTTTTATCCGGTTGAACAAACCGCCATTGATAAATAGAAATAGAGATATTCCCAAAAATCCACAAAGAAAGGAAGAAAGAAGCAAGATCTTAAAACTTATATAAAAAAACATGGTCAGAGAAGCTGTGAAGGTTGTCTTTATGTTGGTGATGGTGTTCGATGCTTCCATAAACACTCCAGCTCACCGGAGAAGATGGCCCAGCAGACACAAGTTCTTCCGGTAGATCCCCAAATTGATTTCTTCACTACCCATTTGGTGATTGGCGTAAAAATTTGATTTTGTTAGTTGGGTGGGTATGAACAATTTTGAATTACATATACCATTTCCTAATTTGTGTAAATTTTTTGGAAATTTTGTTCACATTCTTAAAGCTTGAAACAAATTACCACACAGAGGTGCGATTTTAAATATGTTTGGGAAATTGTATTCACATGCTTAAAATTCTTGGCATAAATATCAATTAAAGAGAAGGTGCGATGAATCAGTCTGGGATTTTAACTCTTTGATGGGTTTGTAAGCATGAATCAGTTTGAAAATAGTGAAGAATGAAGAACATGAAAGATGGAGAAAAAGAAAAAAATGAAAAAAAAAAGAATATATAAAAAGACCAAAATGCCCTCACATGTTTAGCATGTGTGGTTAGTTAACGGTCAAAATTGGACGGAAGGACAAAAATGCGGAATTTTAAAAACGTCAAGGACAAAAAAACTGGAAAAAAAATTAGGGATAAAAACCCAGAATCTGAAAAACCTCAGGGATAATTTTTGTAATTTACCCTAAAAATAAACAAGTTAATCTGGTCAAATAGACCATTACTAAAATCCGAGTCAAATGTTATGTATTCACCATGACATTCAAGAATATGAAAGAGTACGAAAGATGAAAATCTGAAATGACCATTTTATGTATTCACCATGACATTCAAGAATATGAACAACTCATGGTTAATGTCAACCCGTACAAAAAGTACCATTTTGACCACGCACCCGATCAGCCCATTTTTCCACTTCTAGGCCTGATAACGTACCACACCTCCGGCGATATTACGAACACATGCATGACACGTAACCATGCATGAAAGAAGAGCGCGGGAAAACAAAATGACTAAACGACAAAGAACGATTCCTTGGTTCCAAGAAGAACATGTGTAAACGGGAAACAAGGAAAAGAAGACTTCGCATTTAATGCAAACGGCGTGAAGACTGCCCAAGGCAGAAGAGCATCGTATGGACCGATGAATAAATAACTCCGTCCCAAGCATTTGTCCGGAGGTCTAAGCGGTACTGCAGACGAAGGAGGGAAATTCGGCTTTCCCGCCTAAGACTTCTCCGCTATAAAAAGGTATCGTCTGGAAACCTTAAACAGACTAAATAAATACACATTCAATACGATCGTTCATTACATTTATTACAATCATTCCTTTACGTCCTTTCCTAAATTCATCGTATAAGTACTGACTTAGGCATCGGAGTGTCTTCACGAGGTGACCCTCGTGAGGCTTCTGACTAGGGTTCTTTGTGGTTGTTACAGGATCCTACGGTACGAAGCGGTCGAATCGTTCCGGAAAATCTTGGTATCAACAAGGCCAAACAAGTAAAATAACAAATAAAAATAATGAGCTAAGAAAAGAGGTCAAATGGGTCCAAAGTCGCTAAAAAATATTTAAGGTCAACCCCTAAAACACCCATACCAAAGTTACCATTTTTGACCCGCACATTCTGTCACAAACCATAAAAATGACAAGTCACTAATTAACTAAATAAAATATGATGAAAAAAGAAAACAAGTATGATTTTATCTCAGAGAGTACATGCTTCCACTTCTACTTAAAAAAATATCCTTTCGTGACATCAACCTCTTGTTTAACTTCATCATCATATAAAGGTTTGACATTCTCTATCGCTATCGTGGATTCTTGGATTTCTCTCCTTAAAACCTCAAGCTGATTTCCAGCTTCATCCTAAAAGATTATTTTTTAAATTTAGATCAGTTTTGCTTCATCACATCACAAGCTAGAGAAAATTTTTAAAATATATTTATGAGGACATAAATCATAATATTAATACCTTGGATTTACTACTCCTGAAGTCTATTTTTGTTGCATGATATCATACTAATAATATATTTTGAAGTGCTTGCAAGTCAAATCAACCTGACCCATTTCATTCTTCCAGGTCTAATTGTTGCAACTACGGTTGAAAATAAAATTTAGAGAAACAATGTATACTTAAAATCTTATAGTAATACGTACCAAAAAAGATATATACCAGCATAGTTAACTTGGGGTTGGGGACTGAAGTCTTCTGTTGCAACTTGTTCCATTTAGCTCTTCAAACCTTCAACAATGTCCTGCAGTGTAAACCCACATGAAAACATAATTAAACCCACTATAACAATGAAAATACAAAAAATGGAAATGAACCATAAGAAAAGCACAATAGCACACACCGAACCTAAATCTATAACCATAACAAAACAACCCTGACATAATGGAGAGCAACAACCCTTCAAATCAGCTCATAAGAGAATACATCATCAAAAACTAAAATTAATTTCAAAAAAAAAAAAGTTTTGGGTGAATGATAGAACAAATAACATGTTGATCATTGATTGATCTTTGGAAGACACACCCATCTCCATCCAAATCTACATACAAAAAACATAAAATCCTACGAAACATAAATCACGTACACCGTGATAGAAAGATTGTACATGGCAAATTGAGACCGTCAGTTGAATCTTATAGAAGTTAGTTACAACATTGTAATAATGTTACAACTTACAATGATGTTAAAAAGTAATTATAATAATAGTTATTACTGTAATTAGGAATATATGATAAACAATTAGCAGCTAGCAAGAAGCGAACTCCATAAAAGTTTTGTAAAAATTAAACTACCTCAGAAAGTTGAATAATAACATCAGTTTGAAGAGGAGTGTAAACGTCATCAATATCAGGAACTATGAGCATCAATGGCTGCAAACAACAAACTTTTATCACAAACATCACATGTTGCAATGCATGTTTCAGATTGTAAAAATGGATAGCTGAAACAAATCTAGCAATTCTCATCATTATACGAGGTCCCTCCAGCAACATACAAGATCATTAATATTGTTTATGTAATCATAATTATAATTTATGAATAAACGATTTATTCTATTTAAAGATGCAAACGAGTCAACTTACGGGAGATCAGTAAAAACCCGACTGTGTCATAATGGATTTCTTGAACCAGGAACCATTGAAGTGCATAATAATAAAAAATATAACCAACTAATGACATATTTACATCATGAAAATTGTAGAAATATAAACAAATGACAATAGTAATTAGTACCTAAACCTCTTTGTTGTAGCACAAGTGATGATTCATAAGGATACGATGTAGCATTAAGGTTTGCACCAATAAAATTCTTAGCTGCCAACAATTGAACCTACAAAACACAACATATCATGCCAAAAGTTTAGTTTATGTTGCACAAAATATCATACCAAAAGTTAGTTTATGTTGCACAAAATATCATGCCAAAAGTTTAGTTTATGTTATACGTGAAGGGAAGCTGCAAGAACAACTACATTATCTGACATAGGCATTAAGGGTCCAGCATCAGGAATATTTATATCAATGATTAAACAATCTCGAAACCGTATGCAGACATGAGATATTATAAGCAAAAAGAAAAAGAAAAAGGTGCAGCAGGTTTATAGACATCAAATAACTATTAATTGAGTATTGAATATTAATTCAATCATGTTACCTTATAAAGTTGGTCTTCAGCAGCCTTTTCCATTTCATTCTTTTGCTCAAAAACATCATCAAGATTAAGCTTTGAAACCTTAGCTCTTATAACTACAAACATAGAATACATATAAACATCAAAAAGGGAAAGAGAAAAAAAGGAGCTCAACTGATTTGAATCGATAGAATTAGGTCAGAAACTATGAAGCTTGCGTTAATAAAATCAATTAACAACCGAGACTAAATCTAACACATTCTCGAAAGAAGATAGAGGTGAAAATAGTACCGTAGCTTCATTATGACAATGGTGGCAACCAAAGATCTCGTTGCAACAGGGAGCTGGAATCATACGTCGTCTTCGATAGTGCTTGCAGGTAACAAAATGAATAAACTGAAGAAGAAATTTATATCAAATCGCCATAGATGCGTAAGCAGAAAGAAGAAAGTAATCTGCATCCGTTACCCACAAAAGTGGCAGAATTGAAGAAGAAAGGGGCGAAATTGATGCCCTACATTTGCAATCAATGGGAGAGACGCACACACAGACAAGAAACGCCAGGAGGAAATAAAGTGATGGAATCAGTTATAATATGTTGGGCCCGTATGTGTTCTCAAATTTATGGGTTATGAAACGCAGCAAATGACAGGTAGTAGTGATACGTTAAAAGAAATATTGTCACCAAGTTGCTTATGGTCTAGTGGTAAGCTTCTTATCTGTCCACTTGGGTTCGAATCTCGGCAGAAGAAATTTTAAAATTTTGATTTTAAAGTGGGTTTGGGCATTGCTAAAAATGGAAGGGTTGAAATTCAGACTTCCTCTTTTAAAAATGATTAATCTCCATTTAAAAGTAGTATAAATATAGATAGGGGTGATTTTTACACCACAGTTTTTATTGCATGTACTACAAGTATTGATTCGTTGGGTTGTACAGTTAGCTGTCAAATTAGTACAATGTAGTGTAGGCATTAAAAGTTATGGTGTAAAAATGAATTCCCATATATTAAAGGCCAAAATGCATTTTAGTACCCTGAACTTGGCTAACTAGGTCATCTACTACCCTGAACTATTAAAGGTGCAACATGGTACCCTGAACTTGACAAAATGGTCAATTTAGTACCCTGACTCGTTAATTTGATCACATTTTCTCACTTGACTTACTTTCGTTGGGGCTTTTGACGAACTAAAAAATAAAAGTTCATCTCAATATATTGATATTAGAAGCAAATCTCGTGAGGAAAACAAGACTAAATTAGTAAGTTAGGGTACTAAATTGACCATTTTGTCAAGTTCAGGGTACCATACTGCACATTTAATAGTTCAGGATACTAGAGGACCCAGTTAACCAAGTTAAGGGTACTAAAATGCATTTTGGCCTATATTAAAAGATAGGATAGGATAGTGTTAACTTAATTATAAGCCAATGAAATGAGGATAAGAGATTGAAGGAACAAGTAGCCCAATCCAATCCAATCCAATCCAAAACTAATAGTGTCAGAATGCATCAAGTTGCGGCTGGACCGAAGCACCAGTTGCGTAAGAATGTGTCGGAGTTATGGGCTGAGGCTCTTTAAACTGCCCCCATTGCCCATACCATTTTATTTTTCTATGTCTAATTCTATTCATTTTTTAACTTTAAATTTCAATCTACTTATAAATACTCCTTCCGGTCTCAAAAATAAAATTCATTTCTTTTGCTATATCTTTTGCTATTTCAATATAATTAGTGGTATGATCCATGATAATTATATTATTTTATTAAATGAACCCTAATAATTTAAAAAATGAGAATCTTTTTGTGTGATTAAAAATTTAGAAAGAAATGAGTTTTTTTTGTGAGATATTATTTATATTAATTATTTTACTTTTTTCAATCACAAAGATATGAGTAAGTACTTTAGCCTTCAAGACAATTGCCTTTTAGTTT
Organism: Calendula officinalis; assembly: GCA_963853835.1. Classification (NCBI taxonomy): domain Eukaryota; kingdom Viridiplantae; phylum Streptophyta; class Magnoliopsida; order Asterales; family Asteraceae; genus Calendula; species Calendula officinalis. The sequence goes on from OY970827.1 coordinate 6,615,733, forward strand.
TTCTACCATTATTTAAGTATATGATAGTGTACCAACTATTTTCTCAAATTTGAACTATCTTACTACTATATAAAGCATTTAGGCCTACCCCATTAGGCAAGTTTAAGGAGCTCCTTAAACTTGATTTTAAGGATCTTTCCACTTTTGTTAGTTAGTTCTCTACCTTAAAAAAAATAAATCACGGCTAATAAGATTCGAACCCAAGACCTCTCCTAACTTATCACTATGTGTTAACCACTTGCTATACATTACACTTTGGTAACACCACCCACACTTAATAACAAAAGTCTGTTACTCGAAAACCATTTTACCCAATAACATTAAATATACGATGCTGTAAATCATCAACTCTTACCAAAATCCACATTTTCGTTTAATTATTTAAACCTAGCAACAATTATTACCATGTAAACGAACAACATTTGCTCACCACGAAATATGGTTTCTGGGTACCCGCCGCCGCATTACGCGGGTACCCTGCTAGTTCACTACGAAAGACACAACTTTAACTACTCAAGGGATGTTTATTATAGCTTAACAGGAGGAGATGATTAGAAATGGTTAAGGATAAATAATACTCCCTCCGTCCCTAAATAAAGTTCTCATTTGTGTTGGGCACAACATTTTAGAAGATAGTTAGTGGTGAGGTATTTGGTATTACTTTTGATTAAAATATAAGGTTTGATTGGAGAGAGAGTGTTTTAAGAGATAGTTAGTGGTGAAAGTATTGGTAATAATATTATTATATTAAGTGGACCCCTTATGTTTGAGAAATGGGAACTTTATTTAGGGACAAAACTTGAAGGGGAAATGTGAACTTTATTTAGGGACGGAGGGAGTAGTATTTGATAACGTACATATTTCAAATCATAATTATTTTGAGTAAGGATGTCAATTTTCTACACGATGCGAAATTCGACCTAAAAGCATCACGAAAATAAATAGGTTTGAGAATATTAGAGCATGTTGTTTATGCCGAGTTGTGAAAACAAAATTGGGTAGAAAAGGTGAGGATATAAAAATCAAAACACATTAATTTTTAGTGTGCATGACGTAAATGTTAAGAACATGCTATATGGATGGTTAATCTTGCCATACTTTAACAGCTATATACTTAAGAACATGCATTTTAGTACTCAGATACCATACCATCATACCATGCTAGTATGCCACCCCGATCAATTATGTGGTTTCCAATTATGCGAGTATTTTCTCAAATATACATACCAAAATATATGTTGATTTTAAAAAAATGATCTTGAATAAAAAATGAATCAAAATCTGCGTATTTTATGCTTAATTTAGGCAAAATAGAAGAGATATATAGATGTCTCTATACTTCTTCTTTTTCTTCTTTTCTCAAACCTGGATGGTGAATCTTGCCATATTTTCAAATAAATATCTAAAGGTATTTTCATCAAAATACATGATATTTTATAGTTTATCAAATACAAAAAAAGAAAAAAACAACTCTGTAGCTTTTCAGGTACTTAAAATACATAATATGATAACGCACTGTCGCTAATATTTTGCGACTTAAGGCCCATGGTGCATGTTAATTGTTAACCATGAAATTTTGGCAAAACCGAGTTGGGGGCTGTTTTATCAATTTTCAATATTACTGGGCCAAACTTGTGGAGTAACATATTATCTTCAAATTAAAATATCACCATTCACCAAGGTTTGCCTTGTCCGCACTCTCAAGTCTCAAGATTCCAACAATTTTCCCCATGATATTTTCTCGTAACTTTTTTGTTGGTATCTCTAATTTTCATGTATATAGTTAAAAAGAAGATTAAAAATAGCACTTACATATTTTAAACAGAAATCATGTTTTAATTAAAAAGTTGTTTAATTCTAAGCTTAAGAGCATGGAAAATATATATTACGTGCGTTGTAAATTAAATGCCCATATATTCTATTTTTTATGTTTCAAAGTAAGTTCCATCATAAAAGGTAACGATGATTTTATATCAATGCATAGTTTAATGATTAGACTTTTCTTAAATTGTGTAAATTTGTAATTGAACGTTTAATTGGGATTCTGTAAGTGTTAACTACGAATAAACCAATTTTATTTAAATAATTGGCTGAATTGACTCTTGTAGTCAAGCTTTGAACTTCACTAGTCTCCAAACCTTATTTTAAATCCTCAAATATAAATCTCCATAAGTTGTATTCCATTATTTCCATATCATATTGTATTTAAAATGAATTATATAATATATCACAAATGGTCGGAAAGAGATTAGGAATGATTGAGTTAATTAGTATTCTAATTTCTAAATGTCCATAGCTTTTGCTAGTCATTGGCTTTTTAAATGATTACCGGTTCCATTTGTTGCCTTTCCTTGACCAACAACCATCAAAATTTGATGATTATGTTTGCTTATGTTCAATGTGAAACGTTTATCGAGGTTTATGATTTTTATAAAATCCCGAGGAATAAATTTTAGCATTTGGATCAATCAACCCCCAGATTACCACCACCACCACAAGAATCACATGTGATTCAACACATCACCACCACCACCACCCATGTGTATTAAATCACATGTGATTTAACACGGCCGACCACCACCAACCTCTGACGGCCACCGACAACCCCTCACCACCGTTGGCTGCTTGCAATCACATGTGATTGCGTATCCAATCACATTTGATTGCGTATCCAATCACATGTAATTGCGCCGCCCGGAAGCGGTGGCCAGCGGCGGAGGACGGTGATCGGCAGCCGGAGGTGGTGGCCGGCTGTGGTAGTTGATGTGTTGAATCACATGTGATTTGATGATGGTGGTGGTTGTATATTGAATCAGTGTAATTTGATGACGGTGGTGGTTGATGAATCTCTTGATCCAATAGCTAAGTATCCTTGAGATTTTATAAGAATTAAGAATCTCCCTGAATGCAACTCTATATTCAATAAAGTTAAAGAAAGGATATTCTAATTTTTAAAAAGATCAATCATACGTGTCCGTGACCCAAAATCTCAATATTGGGAGGGTGTGTAGCGTAAAGAATCGAAAGTATGAAATTTCCAAAATATCTATTCAAGATGAGTACATGGTTAGGTTTCTAGTAAGTGAAAAAACAACAACACAGTCTCTATCAAACTTTAGATCTTTTCCGACTACTTATCTTACTACTTACTAATGCATTTAGGCCTACCTCTTTTAGTAAGTTTAAGTAGCTCCTTAATTTTAAGTTTAAGGAGATTTCCACTTTTAGTAAGTTCTTTAACTAAAAAAATAAAGTGTTACTTGCATGATTCGAACACAAGACCTCTCCTAAGTAGTTACTGTGTGTTAACCACTTCAACTACTTGATTATTTTGATTTATTCCAGATACTAATATATATAAGCTATAACGTCACCAGAACTCAACCATCATTTCTCTATTTAAAAGGCTCATATTTACTTTCACAAAAAGGCTAATTTCGGATCTGATTCTACCATCACTAATGTCAACACCTACCATCACTACGTACCACCACTAATCACCATCGCTATTGTCACCACCACCGAACTGTCGTCACTTCGAAATATAGTTACGGGTACCCGCCGCCGCATTGCGCGGGTACCCTGCTAGTAAATCTAATAAATATACTTCCTTCGATTCAAAATAAGTGCTACACTTTAAGTTTCACGATTTTTAAGGTAAAAAATTATAATGAATGTTAAATTAGATTAATTAAATGATCAGTAGATAATGGGTTCCACACCTTTTGAATAAAGTGAGGTTAATGATATTTAAAATTAAAAAGTAATGGTAAATGAGTCGTTTCACTTTGTTAAAATAGATAGTTAGTGGGTGTGGGTCCTATTATATTTTGTCAAATAAGGTAATTTTTTAAAGTGTAACATTTATTTTGAATCATCCATATAAGGAAAGTGTAGCACTTATTTTGAATCGGAGTAAGTACAAAAATTCTTTAATAAAAGTGATATTATATAAATTTTCGTTGAAGTTTTTACTTTAAATCTCAAAAATCAAATTACTATATCTAAAATCTGAATGCTTGTCGAGTCTATTTAACACATTTAGAAAAAATAAAATAAAAATAAAACAATAAAATGAATGAGTTATGATAGGTTTGAAATTTGGTTTTGGCGATGCATGTTGTAACACAAGGGTTCAAAACACAATTGCACCCATTAATGGAATTTCCTACCCAAACTCTTTGGAATTTACTTTTCTGCCCACCAATCGCATCTCAGGCAACCAAATCAGGGGCGGAATTAAAAATTTCTATCAGTAGTAGCACCATTATGGTGATAATAAAAAAGTGGGGTTAAACCGATCCGGGATAAAGAAAGATGATTTACAATGTCTGGACTAAACAATTTTTATTGAAAAAGGAAAATAAAGGAAAATGATTTGAAATGTTTGGACTAAAAAAAATTTTGTTGTTGAAATATATAAGGTAAAAAAAAGGAAAAAGTTAAAATATATGGGCTAAGAAAAAAAAAACATTGTAATATAGAGGCTTATAATGGAAAAAAAGTTGACTTAAAAAATAAGACCACCAAGATTCGAACTTATGACCTCTTATATACATGCAAGGAGTGTTAGCCAGCTGCGCTAGAAAGTTGATGTGTCTTATTTCGCCTTTTCGGATATATATTAATGTATTCAAAATACTATAACAATAATAAAGTCCCGAAATTTACCGTAATGAAATTTTTTCGAGTAGTAGCACGTGCCATCGTGTGCCCTATAGTAAATCCGCCCCTGAACCAAATCGTTCATACTCAACTCCTTGAGATCGAAGAAATACCATATAAATTTATAAAATATGGTTTCTTTAACTTATAGTCTTAACATATGAAATTAAAAGGTTTAGATCACCCTCGTTAGCAATTCAATACAACCCAAGTTTTTATTAAAAAATATTTTTCTCTCTATTTTCTACCCACACAACCCAATATAACATAACTTTTTACACATTAACAACTCAATTCAGCCTACCAATAAGAAACATACACATCATAATAAGGAAAAAAAAAAGTAACCCAAGGTGACAACCTAGTTATTTCAAACGGCCTAAGCAACCCTTTTCCATAACTTTCTTAATTTTTTATTATTAATTTAAGAGTTTTAATAATTACAGCCCTAAATGAATATTTTATTTTGAAAAGAAATTTTTTAGTTTGACTAGTTGAATATTTCTACAAATATGAGATAAATTTGACAAATAAAGATAAACATAAATTAATAGTTTACAATTTAATTAATTATTTTTTTTAAAATAGAATATTCATCCTTAATGAAAGTAGTCTTAATGTATTCAAATTAAGAACCTTTATATAAAAATACATTTTTTAATTCATACATAAATAAACTCATAAATATGTAATAAAAGCATTCTTTAGAAATTAAAGTTTATTTAACACTTCTACTTTTATTACCTTAGATTATGCCTAAGGCTGTCCGGAGTGGGTACAACGCCCTCGGGCGTGGGGTGTGACATGGAGGGGCAACGACATGGGGAGTTCTTGAAACACCGCCCCCCAACGGCGTGGGGGGTTGGCGTGGGCGAGGGAGGCAACGGGGAGAAACGCGTGTGGGGGGTTGAGGTGGCTGCTTCTTATTGGTTGGGATAATATTCTTTTTATTTTATTTTCTTTCTTATTTAAAATTAAATAGAATAAAATGGTGTGGTGTGGTGGGTATTTCCTAGAGATGATGTGGTGTGGTGGTGGTGTGGTTGCTGAGGTGGCGATGATGTGGCAGGAAAATTGGGTACCACATGTGGTACCCATACCGGCAGAGGCGTCTCCGAGATTTTAAGTGCCCTGTGCGAAAACACGAAAATGGGCCCCCTAAATATAAGAATTTATAAAAATTTGGACTTTTTCTAAAAAAAATTTCTATAAAATTATTAAGTTGCCTTAAATTTTAATATTATATATAAGATATATATAAAAATTGGGCCCCAATAAAATAAGGGTCCTGTACGACTGCACCTCCTTAGACTATGGGGTATGGGCCATGTGGTGGTGTGGTGGTGTGGTGTCCATGTGGCAACCACCACCCCGTTAAAAGAAAGGGAACACCACCCCCCTCACAAGTGGTGGTGTGGTGTGTTGATGGGTCCCACATTTTGTCTCACGTCAAGCTTTCACCACCTCGTTAACACTCGTTCCCGTGGCCACTCCACTCCACCACCGCACCCCACGCCGTGTAGGAGGGCGGTGTTCCCCGCTCGTTAACGCCGTGACCAACATGCCACCTCAGCACCACCACCACGGGACTTGGCCCATATCGTGTAGTCTTAAAGACACCCCTGCATACCGGACAGCCTAAGGGGCATGTTTGGTCACCGAAGTTAACAAACAAATACGTACTCTGCTCTAATTATTTTTCAATAAATTTTGAATTAATTAATTAAATATCTCAAGCACATCTCCTTTTTCCTTTATAAATAAATACCCTATCCCCACTATGACCACTCAATTACTTTCATTCATCCTCCCTCAACTCCACCTGCAAACATGAAGGTCGTTTCCATGGCCGCCGTCTTGCTTTTCGCCCTCTTCGCCGTCTCATCGGCCGTCGATATGTCGATCATCGGTTACGATGCAACACATATGACCAACGCCGGCGAGTGGCGTACTGACGAAGAAGTCAATGCTATGTACGAATCATGGCTCGTTAAACATGGAAAAACTTACAACGCTCTTGGTGAGAAGGACCAGAGGTTTCAGATCTTCAAGGATAACCTCCGTTTCATCGACGACCATAACTCCGGCGACCATACCTATAAGCTTGGACTTAACAAGTTCGCCGATCTGACTAACGAGGAATACCGTACGACCTACACCGGTATTAAGACGATCGACGCTAAGAAGAGGATGTCAAAGGTTAAGAGTGATCGGTACGCTTTCCGTTCAGGCGATTCGTTGCCGGACCTTGTTGACTGGAGAGATAAAGGTGCCGTTACCGCCGTTAAAGATCAAGGCAGCTGCGGTGAGTTGTTCTGATTCCCCAATAAATTCGTTATTTACTTGTTTTTCGATATTACGTTAGAAAAAGTATTGACATCATCAATAAAAAGCATGTGATGATTGAAGCGTGCAACTAACTAGCTATCTACACGGAGTACGTATCTTTTAGTTACAGATTATACGGAGTGATCCAGTACGTATCATATTTTACAATTAATAAAATTATATGCTAAACTTGATTAATTTACTATTAATAATTTATTAATCGAAGAATTGAATATAGAATTTGCGGCCAAATAAGGTCCTGTTTCATATCTGTTTCTCGAATTCGAATTCTAATTCTGATTCTAACCTGACTCAGTTTTGATATCGAATTACAATTCAACGGTTGATTTCGTTAACAAGTTAATTAAAATTCAAGCTTAATTGATGCGTGTTCATATATTGATTCATGTTGTGTCAAATTTTAGGGAGTTGTTGGGCATTTTCAACGACTGGATCTGTTGAAGGTATCAACCAGCTCGTGACTGGTGATTTGATCTCAGTCTCTGAACAAGAGTTAGTTGATTGTGATACATCTTACAATCAAGGTTGTAATGGAGGTCTCATGGATTATGCTTTTGAATTCATCATCAAAAATGGTGGAATTGACACTGAACAAGACTATCCTTACACTGGCAAAGATGGCAGATGCAACACTTACAGGGTACGTATTTCGCACCAATTTCTCATATATTAATTAATCAATCAATTGATTAAATGATTCTTATATACACATTTACTTTATTCAGAAAAACGCAAAGGTTGTTTCTATCGATGGATATGAAGACGTTCCAGTAAATGATGAATCATCACTCCAAAAAGCTGCTGCAAGCCAACCTATATCTGTTGCAATTGAAGCTGGTGGTCGGGAATTCCAGTTCTACACTTCGGTAACACAATCTCTACATAATTCAAATCATTAAAATCGAATAAACGTTTTTTAATATTCATTAAACTTTATTTGGTCATTTGCAGGGTATTTTCACTGGTTCATGCGGGACCGCATTGGACCACGGTGTGCTTGTAGTTGGTTACGGTAGTGAAGGTGGCAAAGATTACTGGATTGTGAAAAACTCATGGGGGGCAGAATGGGGAGAAAGCGGTTACTTAAAAATGGAACGAAACATAAAAGAGAAAACGGGTAAATGTGGAATTGCAATGGAAGCTTCATATGCAACGAAAACGGGTCAGAACCCACCGAACCCGGGTCCATCACCACCGTCACCGGTTGCACCGGAAGTGATCTGTGATGACTACAGCACGTGCCCTGAAAGTACAACTTGCTGCTGCATATATGAATATTATGGCTCGTGTTTTGCTTGGGGTTGTTGCCCGTTAGAAGCTGCTTCTTGTTGTGAGGATCATAACAGTTGTTGCCCACATGATTATCCTGTTTGCAATGTGCGCCGTGGTACCTGCTCAAAGGTAAACTCTTTTATTTATTTTATTTTTAAATCGAAATTCCACAATTACTTTAATGTTTGTTTTGATGGATTTGTACAGAGCAAGAACAGCCCGTTGGAGATTAATGCGCTTAAGAGGATTCTTGCGACACCAAATAAGTTGAAGAGGAACAGGAACAGTGCTTAATTGTTAGAGCTCTTATTGAATTTGAAATCTGATATGATACTTTTGTTTAATTATCAGATTGTAAATAATACTCTGCCTCATGCATTGTTTCCTTTCCTGTATTTGAATTATTATTTCCTAGTGTTTATCTGGACTAAATTAAAGTTGCAATTCTTCTGATTATTATTTTACTCATCTTCTTTAGTTAAATGTTTATCTTCTTTGCAGCATGGAAATACAGGTGAAACTTTCATAGTGTAGTAATGTAATTTACCTTCCCATAATTGATTTGATTGTTCCTTACCTTAGTCTATACTTGAAACCAAAAATCAGTAAACCCGTTTTTTATGCCCAAAAGTAGTGTCACAAAGGAGTCTACATTCAAGGCTTAAAAAATGGCCCTTTTAGAGAGATGAACAACATTGGGCCTTTCATAACCAGTAGTGGTTCGAAATATTTGGGGTTTTCCACTTATTCTTTCTCCTTATCTTCACATTTGAATCACCACGTGTCGTCACTATACGGTTAGGCATAAATATAAGCTCACTTAATTAGGCTTAATGAACAATTTGTTATTTCTTGTTCAAATTAACATGGTTCATGTGTTGCATGATGTTCCTTCGTTGTATAGTTGTTTTGCCCCTTACCCAATTGCCACAGTTTTAGGGCCTTTGACATAACAAGTTTGAAAATGTCCCAACATAATGGCTATGGTGACTTACTTTAAAAAAAGGGTGGTGATTTAGAGGGTTAGAGTATAAACTAATTTGATTTATTATTTTTTAATTTATAATTCATTTATGGTGAGAATTTTACTGTAATTGACTTGCTTGTAAGATTTTTTATATATATAGAAGTGGATTTAAGACAATTCAACTTTCTTAAATTTTAAGGATTTAAGACATAACTAGATGCTTTATATGAAGTAGAGTTATGGATATAAAAACTAGTCCATAAAACAGTAGCCCAGGTTGGAAAATTTTGTGGTTAAATACCATGCTAAAATGTAGAAACACATACCTAGTAAAATACCATCTATTTTTGGTTGTTTATCTCAAATATATGAACTACTATATTTCCACGTTAATGCGTTGACCATTAGCATTTGATAATTTGAAGTTTTCTTGGTATATATTGGACTTTTGATAAAAACACATCCTAATCTCCAACAACTCGGCTATGTTCCTTGACATTTGATAAATCGTAGTGAAGAAACCATGAAAAAGAATAATAAAGCAACCTAACAATACCGTATTCTGTATTCAGAAATAACTAAAATGTGGACCGAAAATATGATAAATATTCACTGGAACTAAAATCTGCTATTAGCTAATAGTCTAAGGAGTATATTATGACTTAAACCATACCAACACCTTTACTAATCCCATTGCAGTACACATGCCAACGCGCAAAAAAGTCAAACATAAGAACAAGTCAAACCGTGGAATAAAACTGTTGATAAACATGACTACAAAACTCCAAGTTGATCCATTATTTATATATTTATTGATATTTGGATCCAGAAAAACTCACATCTTATAAAGTCAAATCATTAGATTACCACCCCTTTATAATCATATCAGCTTCTTGGTCCAAAACCTCAGAAATCAATTCCAAATCATGGTTGGTGCACCAATTTCTTCTTCTCAAGGCATGGATGCAAGGTATGCTCCACCTACAGCAGCATACGCCACCCCCAGTGCCGCCCTATCAACTGTTTACAATCCTTCAGCACCACCAGCTGCCGCCCCTTACTCCGCCATGCCACCACCACAGGCCGCCCCTTACCCTGGTGCACCTACAGCAACTTACTCTAATACACCGTCTGTCTATCCGACATCTCCTTTCCAATCATACCCTCCTAATAATTCAAATCCAATGGCCTCACTTTTACCATCTTACCCTCCAAATTCTACCTACCCTCCTAACGGATCAAGCCCTTTTCCAGGAATTAACACCTACCCTCCTAATGGATCAAGCCCTTTTCCGGGAATTAACAACTACCCTCCAACTTCTTACCCTCCTGGGTGTGCTACATACCCACCATCAACCACCACATATCCACCAACATACCCACCATCAGCCGCCACACCACAAGGCTATCCACCACAACAAACATCAGGGGTGTACCCACCACCTCCAAACATGGGAGTGTATCCACCACCACCCTACTAAGATCTTAATTCTGGTACTTTTTAAATTAAATACGTTGGAAAATAAACAACATTCGAATGTTCGATTTACCTTTTGCTTAATGAAATGTTTTTTTTTATAAATTGATTTATCTAGTTATAATTTATAAAGCATGTATAATTTTTGTTCCCTTGTGAGATCTCAACACTATTAGTTTCCTCTCATAATTATAATTTTTGTTCCTAATGAGATCTCAACTTCCACCTACAATCATGTGAATCAACATTTATGTGACAACTTTAATTGATGAACAATATTTCACACATACAACAGTATGTTGCCCGAATTGTTTCCTACATATAACAATAATAGATGAAACCAACGATTAAAAAAACAAGTTTAAATTTCATAAATAAACACCATTAATGCAAACCGATGGTTTTGGAATGCATAAATAGCAAGCCAGACTAAAACATAGAACAAAAGCATAGAATCTAAAAGTTTAACAGGAATGTATAGCAAACCAGCAAATTATCCACCATTTTTCTTGCTCAGTGACTCTGCGAACCACCACCATTGAAGCTTGACCACTTCCTGAAAGTGCAAGAAACCAAATTTCTCCCAGCAAAAAGCCCTAATCTAGCTTTAAACGATGTTGATCTACCATTATTACTGCTAAAGCCAACATTACTAGCTTCTTCAATTTGACTGATTGCATTAGGGTTCACAATCTCACCATCTTGAACACCATCACTAGCTGCATCTTGACTGTCAACTTCTGCAGTATCCAAATTAACAGCTAATGATTCCCTACTAGACCTCAACCAACCAGCACCATCACCGGTCACACCACGACACTTTTTCACCTTAATTTTGACCAAATTCGGGCAGCCTCCAGCAAGGGCTTCCATTCCATGGTCAGACACCGGGCAGCTCTTGATGCAGAGCTTCTTCAAAGCTGTGCATTTTTCAGCAATGCAAGAAATCTCAGCATCACCAACAGTTTCACTCCCACATAATGCTAATCGTTCTAACTTCTGGCAATTTGTCGCAATCAGTTCTAAACTCACACGAGTAGAATTGATACCAATTAGCACAAGTTCCTGTAAATTAGAGCAGTATTTAGCAACACCAATTAAACCTTCATCATCTATCCTATTTGTTTTCCAACCATCAATGTGAAGCTTCCTCAAAAGCCTACAGTTCTCAACAATTGAAATTAGCCCTAAATTTGAGCAATCAGGTGTTTTCAAAATGTGCAGGATTTCTAAATTTTGACGACGAGAGAGTGCTGCAAGGCCAGCATCACTTACTTGTAGCCTTTCTAGATGCACCTCAACCAATTGCTCTAGATGATCAGTGAACTGTTCCAGTAATTTATCCCAATCTCCAGAACACCTGAACAGTTTTAGGGTTTTCAGGTTTTTGGAGCTCATTATTAACGGTCCAAAACACTGTGCATTGTAGAGATCTTTCAAACAGATGAATTTAAGAGATGATGTGGCTAGATCAGATCCAATAGGCTCCTGCACCGCTCCATTACTGAGGCTACGTAAGCGCTTCACCGATAATTCTTCTAACGACGAGCAATTATCGACCACAGCGTTTATTCCTTTAGCACCAAAAGTGCAAGACCCACACGAAAGCCTCTTCAAACCCTTGCAGTTCTTCGCAAATCTAGCCATACCTGAATCCGTCAATTGTCGGCATGATCGGAGCTTCAACCGGGTGAGATTTAGGCAACGCCGAGAGATTAAAACGAGTCCGTCATCGCTTATGCTTACGGATCTACGGTCACATTTGAGAGATAATTTAGTAACGGAATCGAACCGAGAAAACAGAGACGGCACCGCGGAAATGAGTTCCGATTGTGCGTTGAGAGAGAGACGGTGACGGCACTGTCCTTCGATCTCAAGCCACCGTCGGCAAACGAGCGAGCATTGTTTCCGGTCTCCGAATCCAAGGAACTGGAAAATGAAGGCCAAACACGCGTCTGGAAGAATCGATATATCTCCATAGCCACATTCTTCTTCATCAACATTTTCATCCGTTAAAAACGAACGCAATTCCTTGGGACCTTTCAATGCCATAGATCTAAAACAATGATCGGTGACGTTGTCTCGACGGCGATTAGCGACTCCGCCCGTAATTGAGTGTGACTGGCCCATCCACGGCGGAGAAGGCGCCTATCGCCGAGCAATTGTCTCCGGCTCCAGCGACAGCAAGGCAAAACGGTTCACTCCTTTCACTATCATATATTTATCCGATACTAGTTTTCCGTTTCCATCATCAAATAGCGATGGGTTGTGGATTTCAAAATTTAATTTCAACACGGGCTTAAAATAATTATACAACTTACGTGGAAGGTGTTGTACAGGCTATATATGGTGATCTTCACCGTTTGACGGTTGTGATTAATGAGAAATATTATTGTGGGTGATTTACTGGATGATGGTGAAGGAGCAGGATAAAGGGAGTAGATACGCACGCATTGGAATGAGACTTCGGTCAAAGTGATCAAGTGACTAGGACTTTCGACTGTTTATACTTTATACGGTTTTCAGAAGATGTCGCAATGTAACTGAACACAGTGTCATGTTGTTTAGAAACCGAATTGAGTTTTAAATTGGGGAATTTGGTTTAATATTAACTAATTCTGAGTGTTTGGATTTGTCTATAAAACGGGTTGCAAGTTTTTAAAAAATAGTAGTAATAATAATCATTTGGAGTTCCCAATCACAATTTGTCATCCAAGTAAATTATTTAAAAATCAAGGAATCTGTAGAATTAACTATAAAGAGTAATCATAGAGAAGTGTAAATTAAAGATAATAAAGCACTGAATTGTGTTTCCTGATTTTATTAGTACCATGGCCGAATTAAGTAATTACACAAATGATTCTCATACAATAATGGGGGAGTTTCCTGATAATATATATTTTTTGTACAGTTTTTCATCAATCCAATTATGATACGTATTAGACGAGTTGGTAATTTAGTAGTTAATATTTTAGTAGTTAACTTATGTAGCTAAACTAGTTGGTTTAATGTATGATAGATTGGTAGTGGTAATAGTCAACGGAAGTAATGTGATACATGACTTTCTATATGTAATTATTGTTAAAATGGTAAAGGAGTGTACCATTGAAGTAATGTGATACATATTATTAAACGGGATTAAGAGGAATCTAGTACCGTGACCTCTAGAACATTAGATTTAATCGGAGCTTAACAACCAGACTTAGACTTAGAAGGATTCAACCATGGTGAATACCATTTTCTCCGACACTTAGAGTTTTACCAAATTTCATTTGTCTACTTTTTATTAAGTTTAAATATTTTAATTAGTAGTTTAATAAACAAAACCAAAACCACTTTGCAGTTATTACTTTTAGATTAATTCACTTAGTTCTAGTTTTACGAATCAGCTTAACTGTTCCCTGAGGAGACGATAACCCGTTTTACGAATCAGCTTAATTGAAAATGAAGAATGGAAAAAAAAAATGTTACAAATATCTTTAGTTTCCTTCTTAGATTTCTTAGGAGATTAATAATTTTGAATTAGCTTTCTATAGATGTAGAACTCACTCTTAAAAGATAGCATGAACGATGTAATGACACTTACGTGTTGTTTGTTTTTTGACAAAAGGTCTTCCTGGGGTCTTTTGTCTTCACGGCGCAGACCACGCGCAGAAAAAACCTCCTGCAGATGTTTGTTTTTTGGAAGCTCGCAGATCTTTTTATGTCTGCAGAAGGTATTCTCCAAGAAGCTTTAGGTATTAGCTTCTTGGGTCTTCCAAACTTAAAAAAACACATCTCCTCCAAACAACATACTATATTGTTGTATGGATAATTTTAATGTTGTTAGACGTAGGATATATTAAATTTGATTTATTTAAGCAAGTCTACAGATGTTAAAAAACAAACAACAGTTTTCTTGCAGACTGCAGACCTTTGGTCCACCCAGAAGCTGCAACAGTTGGCAGATGTGGTCCGCAGACAACAGATCTTTTGGCTCTAAATAAACAAACACCACCTTAGACTTATAAGCCACAATCCAATTTTTATTTAGGTCGACGTGGGATCATAACAAAGTAGTTGTCCAATAACTTATTATAGTCTACAATGTTGCCGAACGAATTAGTAGTAAGTAGTCTTTAATTTAAAAGTTGTTTAATCTTGTACGTCGAAGTAATATAACATTATTTTGATCATGATTTAATCGTATACGAAAGTTAAGAGGGATGACTGTCAATTTAATGCTAGATTAAAGGACACTTTCATGATTTTGATTCAGTCACCTAGTTGTTGCGGAATTATTCTCCAATGGATATCCAAATTCAAGCCCACAGGTTACAACCTTGGACCAACCTTTAGATGCCTAGCTTAGTTGGTTTGAATTGTATGCTCAAGTGGTTTACCCATAATATCCTTAGAGCATCTCCAACTAACTCTAAAGTGAGAGAAATTTCTTTATATTCATGGACTTCACAATTTTTTTGTGAATGTAATTGTTATTAGAATGTGATCCCACTAGTTTTAAAGAGTTTTAAAAGGATGGATAGAGTTTATGGTTGGAGTTGATATGTTATTTAAAATGAATGAACTCACTATTTATAAAGATAAAGTGATGTTTATAAAATCCATGGTTGGAGATGCTCTTAGGACGGGATGCGTATGTTGAGTTACAACATACACACTTGGTAGTTATTATTAAGAGGGTGCATATCAGCTTAAGAATTGAGATTATAACACTTTTAGCTTATACTTCATCCGTATTATAAAGAGTCAATTACATGAATGATTCTTTAGGTTTATAGTAAATTTTACCAATAGTCCTTTAGTTTTAAAAATTACACCGGTGGTCCTTATTTTTAAAAGGTTTTTCACCGATGGTCCTTTACCAAAAAGTCCGTTTATGTTTCAAGTTAACTAACATCACATGTGATGCACATGGGGGTATTTTGGTCAATTTGTCTTTCCTAAAGGACCATTGGTGAAATTTGCTATAAACTTAAAGGACCATCCGTGTAATTTAATTGAGAAAGGGAAAGACAAATTGACCAAAATACCCCCATGTGCATCACATGTGATGTTCGTTAACTTGAAAAATAGACGGACTTTTTCGTAAAGGACCATCGGTGAAAAGCCTTTCAAAAATAAGGACCATCGGTGTAATTTTTGAAACTAAAGGACTATTGGTAAAATTTGCTATAAACATAAAGGACCATTCATGTAATTTACTCTATTATAAAAAAGTTATTATTTCTACTTTAATTTTTATCCTTAAAAAAATCTATTTTTTAAATTTGATGAGTTAAGTTAACAAAATAATATTATTATCATAGATTCTATAATTAACTTATCCTAAAAACACTACATCTTCAAACTATTTTTATATTTTATTCAAAATTATTATTTAATACCCCACAACTAATTACTTTTCAAAAATGTATGTCAAGTAGAAAGAATTTTTTTTAAGGTTAATAAGCACTTGCATATATAGTGACTACATATAAGTATTAATCCCTCTGTCTCACAAAAAAGTTTATATTTCTCCTTAAAATTTATCCTACAAAAAGTTTACGTTTTCTCAAATTTGGGGCTCACCTAATAAAATAATATTATTAGCAATCATTCCACCAATAAAACACTTTCTCTCTCCAATCTAATCTTATATTTTAATCAAAAGTATTACTATTAACCTTACCACTAACTATCATATAAAATCTTGTGCTCAAGAGAAATGTAAACTTGGGGGACGGTGGGAGTAGTATTTATTTATTTAAAAATAGAAAATGAGAAAATAATTCATGAGAAACGAAGCGATATTACAGCGAGGATTGGCGAACAAACGAAGCGATATTACAGCGAGAAGCTAAAACCCTCAAAAAACTGATGCCCGTCTTGTCCCGACTATGGCAGCACCACCGCTACTAGGCAGAGCCATCCCTCACCTCCACCTCCACACAACGCTTCCGGCCGCCGCCTGTTCACTCGTCCGTAGACCCTGTTACACCACGTCGGCCTCTGAGTCTCCTCGGCCGATTAGGAAGGCTACTCCTCCTCCTCCTACATACGATAACAAGGCCTCCTTATTAACCACAAAACGTCGTCTTCCCCCACCCAAGGATCCGAAATGGGAGAATGATCCTGATTATCGCAAGTGGAAGGATAAAGAAGCTGAAATTTTTCTAGATATTGACCCTATCACTCTCGTAATCAAAGATATCCTTCATTCTGACAGGTTTGTTTTCACCATTCAGCTTGTTCTGCAATTAGGGCCCTTTTCAGAAAAATTGAGTAAGTTTTGGGGGGGGTGACAATGAGTATAATTTTGGAACTGTTAGAAATTAATCTGTGTGGAATTGTTGAATAAGATGGATGGTACTGTTAGCTAAGCACATAGTTTTTCTGGTTCTCGTATTTTACTATTTTAGATTATAATATAATGAGACTAGATGCACAGGAAGAATATTATGAGGGGGCAAAACTCAAAATAGTAAACATGCATTAAAAATATCACTCTATATTTTAAGCCGTTAAAAAGTAATACATATATTAAGTGTGATAAGTCATGAATAATTCACCAATTTGTTTCGTCACTGTTGATTTTCGATGATGTTTCGGGTCATAGAAACTCTAGAAAAAGTGATAATATGATATATACGTAAGAAAATACAACAATGATATTCAAGATTGGTTCAATAATTACCTTACCGATTTGAAACCGAATTTTAGCCACAAAACCTCATATTCACACTCAAAGTCTCTGTATAGAACTTCAACCAACAACAATATATTTCTGCCTCATGAATATTTAGACAAGAAGGAGGGGAGAAGGCATACTACATAGGTTTTTAATTAGTTTAGTTTATAAGGTGGTCAAACTATTGAAGTATTACAATTTGCACCCTTAATATTTTCTATAAAATCTTGAAATTGGAGGGTGGTCATTGGCCCACCTTGACCACCCCCTCCTACCGCCACTGACTAGATGGATAAGCGTCCATAACATGAAGATAGGGTAGATGAGTTCAAGTTCAATAATATGATCTCTATGCAGATTACAACATGAAAGATTATTTACTTTTAATACAAATCTAATACGAGTAGTTTTTAAAGGTTTCAAAGGCACTGCGCGACGGTATCATCAAGCCTCAAGACATAGGAGCCATGATGTTTTTCAAGGAGTGACTTAAGGCGGCAATTTTGTATATAAATTATATTATAATTATATATATACGATTATACAAACGAAGATAAAAAACACACAATTATAAAATTATAATATATTTCATCAATCTTTTTCTTAATTTTCGGCATATCCAACCATTCTTATAACTATACCTATATATATTTGGCTCGTACGACTCAGTACCTTTAATACGCCTGAAAAACACAGCTTATGACGGGTAAATGTGAGTCAACGTATTGTAAATGTTACCCTCATACAGTGTATGGCATGAAATGCACAATTTATCTTTAATTGCTATATTTTATTTTCTCTGTATTTTCATTGTTAGGAGTAAGGACTTATTATACATCAACAATTTATTTTATTTTATTGTATAGGAAAATACTATATGTTGTCTATTAAGTGGTATAATCTAATAATGCATGTTTTATGTATTTCCAGGTATATGGACAGAGAGAGACTTACAGAAGCAGATGAGAAAACAGTTGTGGAAAAACTTCTTGCTTATCATCCTCATTCTCATGATAAGATTGGTTGTGGACTTCATTCTATTATGGTAACTTTCTTTTTTAACCCTTTCTATTTACCCATTTATTTTGCTTTCTGTTTCACTCTCGAGTCTCGAGTATGACCATTTGGTCAAGTTTTATTAACTTAGCTACCTCATGTGACTAGAAACTTAATTTTGGTTGGATCATTGACCAACAATTCATATATTGACCAAAAGCCCTGTTGGGCCCGAACGTTCAGTACCCTTAAGCCCAATACCTAAAATAGTTTTTTTTCCATTTATTATGGATGTAATTTATTTGGACTTCTTTGTACTCGCATCTATTGTAAATTTATGTTTTTTTGGTCTATATAAAACTAATTTCAGATATTTTAAGAAAATATATTTATTATTTATTATTTATAAAGTTATAGTGTTAGATGTTTTATTTCTAAAATTAAACATATTTGTAATTATAATTTTAGAAATATATTTCCTAATAGTAATAATTAATTAATTATTTAAACAAAAAAACTGAAAAAATAAAATAAAATAAAATTGCCATGTCCAAGTAGGAACGGTTGGGCCTAAATCCTAAATTAGACATCTAATTCTGGCAATTTAGGACCTGATTTTTCCGGACATCTACATATGCATAACCATAGGTTGCATATATTTATTGTATACAAAGTTACAATTTATATACTCATAGATGCTACTTGATTCATTGTATCTCTTGAGCTGCAAATTAAATAGGTACAGTTATCATAAAGTCTGGTCAACTTTTGACTTTTAGATAACAAATAATCACCATAACATTCTTTATTGTTAATCATACTCACCCCTGTTTCCAACTACTAATAACACCAAATAAAGTTGTTGATTACATTGACTCTAATTCACTTAAAAGTCTCTCTCTTCAGCAGCCTCGACTCATTATTGCCCCACAACAGTTGTCGTGTAGGTCCTAAAATCGAATATCTCGACTCAGACTTTTATTTTATTAATTTATTAATTTAACTATAAGTTTGATTTAATCTTGTAGGTTGATCGACACCCACAGTTCAGAAACTCAAGATGCTTATTTGTTGTGAGAACGGATGGTGTATGGATCGATTT
Organism: Calendula officinalis; assembly: GCA_963853835.1. Lineage (NCBI taxonomy): Eukaryota > Viridiplantae > Streptophyta > Magnoliopsida > Asterales > Asteraceae > Calendula > Calendula officinalis. The sequence goes on from OY970827.1 coordinate 6,635,231, forward strand.
CTCTTACCAGAAATGCATCCGATCTTACATTAGACAAAAATACCCTTCTTATGCTGAAAGGTTCATAAAAGAACATTACAAACGCAGTAGTAGTTGACTTTCAGTTTGACCACCCAAAGTCAAACCTGATTTCACCGACGGTTCGGATTTTAGAACAAAATCTTGGAACCATAGACACAATATCGGACTTTGGTCGAAACAGTGGTAGATTTCACACATATTTTGTCAATGGGAGTAGATAATGGTCGTTGAAATGGATCATATTTAGTGAGGAAAATGATTGAAGTTGAAAGATTTAATTATGTTGACTTGTTTTGATGTTTGTTTGGCTTCATGTCGTTAGTAAATGTTTTTTTTTTTTCCCTTTCTGGTTTGGGTTTTTCTATGCATTAGTTGGGAGTGTAAAAAAGAAAGCTTTTGGACTCATTTGTTTGGGGGGAAGTTGGCCCTAAATGACGCCTTTATTTTATTAATTTTTGCTTTGTTTACAGTCATAAACCTACTTGGATTAGGCTCATTTAATATAATTAGTAAATTTTAATCTTGATTAATAGTTGAGATCAACATCTTTATTTAAATTGTTGTTTTTGTTCGGGCAAATGTTATATGATAGGAATATGTTTTAGTAGAGTTTGTTTTGATAATACGAATACTATTTGTTTATAGTTATCTTCATACTTACTAGATCAAGACTAGTATCATAATTAAGAGATGATATTAAGAGGTAGATATGAGGAAAAGTAATTAATAAATTACAAATGCTATCTTGTGGTGAGTAGTAGGATGCAGTAGTACAAATAATAAGAACTAATACTGTTTCAAATAAACATGGGAAAATGACTGCTTAAATGCATGTTGTCACTTTCAAATTGTTTGTCTGATACGCTTAATTTGACAACTTTTGCTTTTATAATGGTAGCTAGTAAAATCTTTCTTTAGTAATTTATATCTGTGGCACATGTGACATTCCAACTTTGGACTTTAGCAATTACAAATGATTATAAATATAGACCATAAAAATGTAGCATATTATTCCACCGATTTTACTATTTAATATATAGCATATATGCAATCATTCCTTTGAATGTTGCGATTGTCATTTTGGGGGAAAAGACACTCGTGGGTCGCATGCCTATAAATTACTTGTTTGCATTTAACAACTTTTGATCCACTTAGTACAAGTTGAAAACATGCTTGACATGCATGTACCATGAAACTTGGTTTGTTTTGATATTTTGTACAATGATTGTACTCCCAAAAAGAACCGAAAAGGGAGGGTAATAAGTGGTCAAGTGGTGGTGTGGTGTTGTGTTGGTATTCCCATTAATAGCTACATTTTCAACTATCAATCATCAACATTGGTAATTCTTTTTACTCAATATCACCCAATATTTGTACCTTATGTTATAAGACTTGTATGCATGAGAAGTCAAGTTCTTGAAAATGTGTTGGCAAAATGAACAACAAAGATATTGGTACGATTGTTATGTGACAAAAGCCATGAACATCGATCCTACATTATGTTTTTGATTTGAATGGGACCCTTTCACATGGTTACCATATATATAATACAATCTCATGATCATAGCTTAGTTGAATCATACATGCAGTATGGTGATGGTACCACACTCTAGTAATTCTACAATGCCATCAATGTTTACCCGACATAGAAATTCTTGCAGCTACGCAGGTTCATCTGTGCCGACTCTGAGCTACTCATAAAATTAGTGGTCGTTATGTGATTAGTCGGCTCGCAAAATGATTCGAAACCCAAGTTACCAAAAAGAAAATTACTTCTATGACTTAACTTTGATCACATCGTACAAAAACAATTACTTACAAAAAAAATTAGCATTCATTTAAGTTACCATTTGGTTGTCTTACAAACCTCGATGCTAAACAAGTTTAATTCCAATCCAAATATCAAATTAGATAAAAAAAAATTCATAGAATAAAATAAAAATTATATTATTGAGGGAAACTTAATTACTTTTAACTTTTAAGTGAAAGAAGGTAGTATTGGAGGGAAAATGACAAAGGAAAAAAGAAAAGCAGACGGCAAGGCGAAGAAAAAGAAAGTTAAGTTATCACATCAAGGAAACAGTCCCATTCCCATACACAAACTCACCAACATTACATTTACATTTACATTTACATTTACAACTACATCTACCCATACTACGTACGTTGGTTTTGGTTGTACCATATAACATAGCCTAACGTACAACTTTTGTTGTCTTCCTCCTACACTACAATTCACACGACATTTTCAAGATTTTTCCACTTTAAATCTCTACAAAAAAAAGGTTTAATAAAGCAGAGTTATATGAAGTATTTATTTTATTTTGAGAGAATAAAAAGGTAGGAAGCAAAAAATGACATTTATTAAATATTTAAAAAAGTTATAACTAAATGGAATGAAAGAAGTAGGAGATGGATATCACTGGGAAGTGAGTGCTTCCAAAAGATTTTTTTACAGTGCGTAATTTGAACAGTTGAGATGAGAAGAGAGGTCAGTGAGTGAGCCAGAAGAGTAGAGCAGATAGACAGCAATAAAAAAGGGTGAAAATGGTCAGACATTTGACAGTTTATATCAAAATAAATGGACCACAAAAACCACACCAAAGTTCATATACTCTCTTTTGTCTACCAAGATACGCTTTTAACCAAAATCTCTAAAATGATAAAATACATTAAAAGAACTTATAGATTTATAAACTTGATACTTAACAGTATAGTTTTTTCTATCTTAAACACTATTATATGTCTTGTCCTCTGCTTGGCATCGGTTTTTTTCTTGATTCTAGCATAGTTGGTGAAGTTTTATATATTTCGAATTTCCATGCAAGCCAACCTCTTTGAACAGTAAATCAATATAAGATATCAGTAAACATCGATTTTGTCCACAAGTATTCTCAATATGTAATTATTAAGAAATTAGTATATTGAAGGGAAAAAAAAACTATAACTAATTCGTCAAATAATGCAGTTAAGTATATGTAACAAATGTCATGTCACATTTACTTTAACTTTCTAGTTTTTCAATTATGCGTATATGTTCCCATGTTGCTTTTTACTTTAAAATCGGCATAAAATTTTTTGAAGCAAACAAATTGTTCCTAGCTTGTTCACTAACCTTTTTATATACAAAATTTATACTTGTTAACTTGAAGTACTTTCTTAATAGAATAGTAAAAATGTAAGTCTTTTAATATTATATGATGATTGTAATTACTTGTAGGTAATATTGTTTTTTTATGAAGATAAATTTTGTCCTGTTTAAATATACTAATTTTAATTATAGTTTAATGGATTTTATATGACAAATAAAAATATCAAAAAAAAATTTGAACGACACCTAATCTACTTTTTTTTTTATCCACAACGGGACTTGAACCCATGACCACTAGACTATAAGGCCTTGGGTCAAATAAAAATATCATACACAAATATAAAAAGCTAAAGAACATTTAATACCATTGTAACTTTAGACTTGTATCTACCGTTTAACGTAAGTTCAGAAATCTGTATTTGGAGAGGAGTAGACTTACTTAAAAGCATATGAAGTCATAGCATGCGTATGGGGATGAACTTTTTTCATGCTTTGTTTTCCGAATTTCTTTTTCTTTTTCTTTCTTTTTTAAATTAAATATAATAAAGAACCCTGTATGCCTTTGCTAAAAGAAAGAAGAAAAAGAAATAAATTTTTATTTATTATTGTTTTTGTATAAAGTAGCGTTGAAAATACCCATAAAGCAAAATGAATTATTCCATTATACCACCTTAAAAAGAATTTATACCATTTTTTTACCCAAAGTAACAGTGGGATTTGGAATATATTCAAAACTCACACTTTGCTTGCATGCATGCTCAGAGTGACTAATGATGATACCGCAATCTGCTTCGAGTGACTAATTTCTTTCTAATGACCAAGGATTGAGTATGAATGTATGCCTCAGTCCTTCCCGTTTTCTTCTTGGTCCCACTTTCTGCAGTGTTTTTGTATATTTTGATTAATTCTCACTACACATCATATATTTTGATGTTTCAACAACATTATACAAGTATTATTAGACCGGTGCCAACCCTGCGTCGGGGCGCACGTCGAGCTTGCGTCGAGCCACGACGGCGTTGGCACCAGCCCGTCGTGGCCGGCGTCGTGGCGTATGCGTCGTGGCGTCGACGGATCGGGGAAGGGCGTCGAGGGGTACGGACGAGGGAGCGTTTGTTTTTTTTTTCAAAAATTATTTTTTTTTTGTTTTTTTTTTTTAAATATAAATAATTAATACTACACACAACCTCTATAAAAACCCACTATACTCTACCATTTTAAACACACAATCACATACTTCCTCTCTTCCTCTCACAATCACATACTTCCTCTCTTCCCAATTTCCATATTTTTTTTCCACTCAATGGATCCAAACGATGACGCCGATGATTACTGGCAAGATTATGTCAATGTAACAGCCGTCTTCGATTTGAACCAAACTATTGAAACGCTTGATTATCTGGATCAAGAAGAAGCCGAAAATTCCACCGTGCCAAGAGCACCACGAAGATATATACCAAGAGATCGCGTTGCGGCTGCTGAACGTTTATGGAATGATTACTTTGCCGAGAATGCCGTTTTCCCCCCGGACTACTTCCGAAGACGGTTTCGCATGTCGAAACCTTTGTTCATCCGTATATGCCAGGCTATACATTTTTATAATCCACCGGGTCAACTACCGTCATATTTTGATTATTTCCGTCAAAAGAGAGACGCTACGGGTTACCCCAGTTTTAATGTATTTCAAAAGTGTACCAAATTTTTTTTTTCCGTATTTTTTTTTTCGTGTGTTTTTTTTAATCGTAATGTTTTTATTATTATTTTTATTATTAATGTAATGTTTTTTATTTAATGTAATGTGTTTTTATATTAATTAAAATGGTGATGTGGAAATGATGATGTGGAAAGGATGGGTTTAGTGATGGGTTAGTGATGGGTAGGGTTGGCACGAACGTGTCAGTAGCAGGTCAGTAAGGATGCGATGACGTGGCGCTAGTGATGGGTTTAGTGATGGGGAAGGGTTGGGAGAGGCCTTATGTACAACTATATAAAATATCTATTATAATGTATATATAGACTACATTGTGTGGTGTAAAAATCATCACCTCTCTTTAATACGTAGTTAATATATTTGCATTTAAAAAAAAGTAAACTACACCTTAAATTACGCTCCATGAGAATTAGGAGTGGAGTTTTTTATTTATATAAAATATATATATATATATATATATATATATATATATATATATATATATATATATATATATATATATTTTGCTTTTACCGTATAGAAGAGATTACGAGTTTACTACGTATATGCCGTTAAAACCATATTTGTTATGTCGTTATCCTGTGAACATTTAGCTAGTTATTTTATTCCCATATATAGCAAGAAATTGGTAATTTGGATTTTACTATTTACCTATGTAGTTAATTTCTATATACAGTATCACATACGAAACTAAACATGGCATATATTTTACGAGTAATACTATTATACGCATAAAACAAACGTATTTTTTTTATTAATATTAAAGATAAAAAAAGCACATTAAAAGAATATGGAGATCATGAGATACCTAGTGAATAAAAGCACAAACCTCCGAGCACTGCTCATTACTCTCTCACTCTTCTTCTTCTTCCTCCCTCCAATATCTACAAACACGTTTCATCTCCATCTTCATTTCATGACGAAACTCAAACCCTAATTATTAATCTATCTCTTCTTCACAATTGCAAGGAGATGATGACCATTTTTGACTCACTTTACTGTGAAGAAAAACATCAATGGGATGACGACGAACAACAACCACATGACAGCTACAGTTCCCTCTATAATGAAAATATAAACCCTCAAAACACATTCCATGAACAAGACCTATATTGGGACGACGATGAGCTCTCCACTTTAATCTCCAAAGAGTCCGACCAAAAATTACACAACAATGGCAGCTCCGGCACCACCGCAGGTCACCGCCGTGAGGCGGTGGAGTGGATTCTCGGAGTGGTCTCATATTACTCGTTTTCAGCTTTAACCGCCGTACTGGCCGTCAACTATCTTGATAGGTTTTTTGAAGAGTTAGATACTGAAAAGAAGCCATGGATGACTCAACTTGCTGCTGTTTCTTGTCTTTCTTTAGCTGCTAAAGTTGAAGAAACATACGTCCCACTTCTTTTAGATCTTCAGGTACGTCTTTTTTCTTCAAGTTTTTACTTGTTTTTAATCATTTTTATGTTTAACGATCTGATTTTTTGTTTTCTTTTAAAGATGGATGGAAGCAAATACGTTTTTGAAGCAAAAACGATTAAAAAAATGGAGATTTTGATACTATCGAATCTTGAATGGAAGATGAACCCAGTGACCCCACTTTCATTTCTCGATTACATCACACGAAGACTCGGATTAAAATCTCATCTTTCTTCCGAATTCCTCCAAAGATGCGATTCTCTTCTCCTTTGCTTCGTTTCCGGTATAAATCTTTATATTTAAACGTAATATATATTAATATTTGGATTTATTTATCTATAAATGAACTAATGCAGATAGTAGGTATAGATGCTATCTTCCATCAGTGATAGCAACAGCAACAATGGTGCATGTAATCAACAGTGTTGAACCATGTATCGGAATTAAATATCAGTCTCCACTACTAGGCATTCTTGGTATCAATAAGGTCAACATTTGACTTTTTAAACTTATATACCTTCTCATGTCCATCACCCCATACCCAAAAAAGAAAAACGTTGAACGAGTCAAAAGTTAATTAGTTGACTTTTCTTTTATCATGACTCATGAGAATATGCTACTTACTTTTACGTTTTTCTTTTTGTTTTTAAACAGGAGGAAGTGGAGGATTGTTGGAAGCATATTCAGGAGATAACACGTGGCAGTAATTCGGCTCGGGTATTCAATAAAAGAAAGTTCGGTGTGGTACCCGGGAGCCCGGATGCTGTAATGGATCTATCATTTAGCTCCGACGAGTCATGGTCGGTGATCAATCCATCGGTTTCATCGTCGCCTGAGTCGGGAACAAAGAAAGCTCGCAAGGGTGAAGACTGAGCTAGCTATAAGTATTGAGTTAAATGTTGAATTTATTTAAATTAAAATTAATGATGCTAAATTGCCAACCATCTTTGCAATTAGCCCCGCCGAATATGGAAATTTCGAGTTGGAACTTGAAGTTGTGTGGTGAGTTTTGGAGGTAAAAGATGGTTGGCATTTTATCCGGATTAAAACAAAAAATGAAATGAAAATTAGAGTAATGGGGGGTTGGTATTCGTAATTTATTTCATTCCCTTTGTAAAAGAAAAAAAAAATGAACATATATGTTAATGTCAATAACAACTTTCTCATGGCCAAAATTATCCATGCTCGTATGATTATTATGTTCGTGAAGAGTTATTTAAGTTCATGTGTCGTGTCTAATTTTTGTCAAAAAGGAAATCTTCATGGAATGCGACCGCCATCCCCATAGAGGATTTCTAAAAATCAATTTAAGATTTTCTATATTTTTTCACGATTCTAAACTACTTTAAATATATCCATAAATGGACTTGAAATCATAACCTTAGATGATAGATAACATCAAACACCAATCCGCAATATCATTAAACTATAACTATTAGGTAAGACTTTCCATCGATTACAATTTTATAATTACAAAATTATTTGTAACTTAGGAAATTGTTGCTAAAAAGGTAGGAAATACCCAACGGGTGTGTATTTGGAGATTTCGGGATGGTGATTTGTACAAGAAATATATTTATCCTTGCAGGGAAATTTAGAGGAAGTAGACAATCTTACTCTTAAATTTGATATTTTCATATTGAAATAAAATTATGTTTAAGGATATAATTGTCCATTTCACTAATATTTCCTTATGGGGTGAATATATTTTTTGTACAAATCACCACCCTTTGGAGATGGTCGGTAGGAATGCATATTAGACTACCCGTAATGGGGTCACCCCTGCCACCTATGCGCCACATCAGCCCGACCAAACACATAAAAAATCCCGACGAAACACACGTAACCAGGGGATCAAATCATTCCCCTTTGAAAAAACCTCCCCCCTTTGAGAATTGATCGGTCGTCTGGACGACCGATACACACATAGGACGCGTCGGGTTGGTGTGGGCGTAAGGGGGGGACGCGTTGTTTGGTGATGATGTGGAGGTCACGACCAATTGTTTGGTCACGCGTTACTAGTGGTCTTATGATCGTTGATACTATATGACGTCACGTGATAGGGGAAGCACTCTTGTCAACCACCGCAAAAAATGATACGTTGTCCGTCCTACAAAGAAGTTTACATTTCTATTGGGCACAAGATTTTAGGTAATAGTTAGTGGTGGGGTCACTAGTAATACTTTTGATTAAAATATAAGGTTGGATTAGAGAGAAAAAATAGTTAGTGGATATTAATGGTGGGGTTATTAGTAATAATAATATTTTATTATGTGGGGTCCCTCAAATGTGAGAAATGTAAACTTTTTTGTGGGACAAAAGGTTAGTGAGAAATGTAAACGTTTTTGTGGGACGGAGGGAGTATATTTTTCCGTGATTGAGCAAAGATCCGTATGATGTATGCCAATTTAATTTATATCAGTTATATGTTCATAAAACGATTTCCATTGTTGAATATCTTGTTCGGTGTAGATGTATAATCTTAAAGAGAAATGGTATTTAGGCCTACAATTTAGATCTATTCATAGGTCTACTCATTTGATCACACGTGTCAAAATCAAGGGATAATATTATGAGAGAGAATTAGTGGAATACACATATAATCCTATCAAGTGGATAGGTATATGAGTAGGATTAAATGATATGACTAAATATCATTTCTCAATCTTAAATGTTTTAAAACTGTTGTCGTTTTTAAATCATTGTATAAGAAAATTTATTTTATATTTGACTAGTTTACATATTTACGTTGATTTAAAATGGAGTTAACTGCAAGAATGGTCCTCGTGGTTTGGCCAAATTGCACGTTTGGTCCTCGTGGTTCATTAAGTGCAGGCGCGGTACCCATAGTTTGCATTTTTGTGCACTCGTGGTCCCTCCGCCCTAACAGCGTTAAAAATGTCCGTTAATTTAAGGGCATTTTAGTCATTTTCATATCTGGTCCCACCATTCCAACCTCTCACCCCTCTATCATCTTCTTCAAAAAACACCCAATTATCTTCTTCAACAGTAAAATCAACCTATCTTTAAAGTTCAGGGCATGTTTGGATGAGTTTTTTGAAAAGGACTTATTAACTTTTCAAAAAGAAGTTTTGAAAAGTAAGGAGTTCCTTACTTCTTGAAAACTCCTTTTTGAGGCATTCCCCCAAACAACTTATTAACTTATTGACTTTTTAAAAAGTTAATAAGTTAATAAGTTACTTTTTGTAACTTCCCAAACATGCCCTCAAAGTTCAAACCATGAAACCCAAATTAATTTGAGAGAGATATCACTGATAAATTTGAGCAACCAATGAATTTGTAGAACACAACAATTTGTACAATCAATAAATCGGGCAGCAACAATCAATTTGGAGAAATAAATCGGGCAGCAAAGATGAATTTGTATCAACAATCAATCTGAGCAATCAATTTGTAGAACATAACAATGAATTTGTAGAAATATATCGGGCAGCAACTAATGAAATTACCTTGTGTGGGTGGACGGTGGACGAGCAGAAACGAGCGAGATAGAATCGAAAGTAGTAGTAGCGGCTGAAAAACCACTGATATTAGGGATTTTTTTGTAAATTCCGGGTTTTTACCGGGTCAACGGGTCGCCGGGTCGGCGGTTCAACCGAAAACCCGGCCGGGTCTCAGCGGGCGGAAAATAGGAATTAAACCGGACCGAGTTGACCCGCCTCATGTACCGGGTCCCGGTTCGACCGGTTCAACCGGCCGGGTCAACCCGGGTTTTAAAACATTGGAAAACAGACACACACCATTGGTCCAAAACAGAGACGGTGTAAGCCACAATCATTGGAATCACGGCTTTCCGGCCGCTGCACATTAAGCACACACCATCAGAATCTGAAATTAACTTACAACTATTATTAACTCCACACTTTAAACACACACCACCATTTCGTCTTCATCTTCACCAACTCACAAAGCTTCATCTTCATTCTCTTGGTGCTGAAATCTGGAACAGTAGCCCTAATTCAGAGGGGGTAGCAGGTAATCTTTTGGTAAAGCTATGAAAAGTTGTGTTTATGTTAGTGACGGTGGTGGTGTTAGCTCAAAAGGAGAAATCGGGAACTCATGGGCAACGAAATCGGGCACTCATAAGATCCAAAATGAAACCTGAATTGACCGCCTGCGAAATCGGGCCCTTCATCATCGTCTCTGTTCAACAACACCCCCTGTCGGTGTCTACTCCGGCAGATCTGAAACCTCCTCTCTGTTTCTTACTTGATTCCGACCAGAACCCACACCACCGCGACCATCATCATCTCCGGCAGACATTTTGTAATCGATTTAGGTTTTGTTAACAAAAAATGAAATCGATTTAGGTTTTTGTTGATCTTGAAAAATGGTTAGAACCAAACATTTTGTGGAGGTGGTCGGCGGTCAATTTTGGGTGGTGGTGGCCGGCGGTGAAGGTGGTCGGCGGTCAATTTTGGTGGTGGTAGGGTGTGTGTTAGTGTGTACACAGAAAGAGGTAAGAGAAAGTTTGGGTTTATGGGACATGTACTAATTGACTAAAATGCCCTTCAACTAACGGACATTTTTAACGATGTTAGGGTGGAGGGATCACGAGTGCACAAAAATGCAAATCATGGGTACCGCGCCTGCACTTAATGAACCACGAGGACCAAACGTGCGATTTGGCCAAACCACGAGGACCATTCTTGCAGTTAACTCTTTAAAATGGGTATCTTTATAATTAAGAAACGAACATTGTTTGTTTTTTTTTTATTATACGATACACGTGACACTTTCAAAAAACTAATCAATCAGTCAAGGATAAAAATGATTTTGTGATGATAATAATACTAATAGAAGTGTTTACCAAGTTGGTAATTTGTTAATATAAGATTTAATACGAGACTCATGCTACTTCTATATGTATCGCATTATAAATTTAAGTATTTTTCAGTTAGAAAAGTAGAAGAAAAGAAGCATCATGGCATTGGTTTGACCACGAGACAAGTGGCTACATGTTTAACCATGTGTAGGGACTTTACTTTCAAACGAGGCTAGTAATACCATCGGCGGAATTATTTTAAATTATGAGCTCATCAATGTTTTAAATATTTGCTATAATTATAATGTTTGGAGTTAACTGTTTTGTAATTATTGAATTCAGATCTTTATGTTTAAAACGCAATTTCCTCAAAGATCTTAAGAAACCTTTATTAGTGAAGCATTTTAATTTTTTTAGTTCATCTTGTACAAACAAAAAAAAAACAAAAAATAAAAGGGAATCATGGGAAGAGTTTCAATAATGTCATCATCTTTCCAAGAACACTCGAGAACAATATCCAATTTAAGATGTGTTTTTAGAGCATATGTTAAAAAAAATCATACTACGTATTAGATTAACTGTACATTATAAATTACATGAGATACATATTAGTGATAAAAAAAATGTACATTCAAAGGAGATATTAATGGTATTTATTGACAATAAAATTGAATTAACTATGTAGAGTAAAATGGATGATATGATGTGGATGATGATTTCCAATAACAAGAGAGAGAAGCATTGATGATGGTGTTTGACTCAATCCTTGCTAGTAGTGTTGTATACTATGTTATGAAGTTATCATTTGCAACCACTCAGCGGGGTCCATTCAAGACTACATCCCCAATTTTGTTGACCTCTTAGACTACCCGTAATGGGTGATCGATATCTATCGACCACTCCTGTCATATCTGCGCCACATCAGTTTTCTCTCTCTTTATCAAACAGTGATCAATAGCCGTAATGGGTGATCGGTAAATTTTTTTGTTTTTTAAATTTCATTATTAAAACATTATATTAAAAACAATTAAAAAAAATTACATTTAATAAAAAAAAAACTAGTGGTTATTATGTCAAAAGGGGTGTTGGTGGTGGCAAAATAGCCGTTTGATGGTGTTTTAGAACGTTGGAGGTCGACTGCTAACGGTCGACTATTCGAGCGTTAAGGGGTCGGGACGCGTCGGGGGAGGGTGGCCGTATCGGGGTGGACGTGTCGGGGAATGGGTAGGTGGCGGCCGTGACCGATTTCTGGGTCGTGTATTACGCACAGTCTTATATAAAGAAGTTTCTCAATCCAAAGGTTAGAGTGTTAAATTAATGAATATAACTAATTAATTTATTTATTATATACGTAACATTCATCTGATAAATAGTAGACTCTTCATATAATAATCAACACCTCCTGTTTGAATTACTCTCCATATAACAATTAGACAACCATTTATAATTCTAAACATATCATTGATGATTAAAAATGAATTTGAAAATTTATATAATAAACTTCATTAATGTGTGTATTAAATACAAATTTTCATTATCTAAGTAAATTAATATTTATATATTATAAAGTTCGTTTGATAACTATAACAAACATGAGAATAAATAGATATTTGATCAAAAAGTGTAGCAATCATATTTGATCAAAACATGAGAATAATTGTAACATCCTAAAACTGGCCTAGTTGTTTTAGGTATATTTTGATATTTGAAAATATCTAATTGACCATATGTGGAATAAATTGATTAAGTGTTAAATGAATTGTTTGACCTTTTGTCCTTTTGTGATATTTTAATCAAGGGATTAAAATATCTGTTTTCTGAAATGTTTAAATGAAAATGTGATTTTTATATTTTTGGATTCCCCTTTTAATATCGTCTCCAGAAATGCTTTCATTTTTAAAATTGGAGCCCGTTTGGTATTTTAAATAAATTAACTACGAAAGGGACTTTTATATTGTATTTGTTAAAAAGTTGAAAAAGGTCAAGTGGGTCCCACCCCACCCCTTGACCAGCCATTTGAGGGGGAAAAAGGCCCCAATCCTTTTTCATTTGTCTCCACATCTCTCTCTCTAAAAACCCCATAACTTATCATTGTGTTCTTGAGCTCCAAGGGGGTTTTGCTAGCTCGATTCTTGTCCAATCTTTAATCCGAACACGTTTTTGGAAAGCTCTTGAGGTAAGCTTCAACCTATATGTGTTTATTTTCGATTCCATGATAGTTGATAAATTAGGGTTTATGTGTTCTTGAGATTTGGTTGGTGATTATGGTGTTAAATGGTATATTAGGTGTTTATGCAAAGTTTGATATGTATTGTTGCTTATGTACAAGTGTTTTAGCACAAGGTACAACCTTTTTAGCATAATGTACACATGGGTGAATGTGTGTGTGTTCGTGTGTGTGTGTGTGTGTGTGTGTTCGTGTGTGTGTGTGTGTGTGTGTGTGTGTGTGTGTGTGTGTGTGTGTATCAATTGTGTGGTTTTGGTTTATGCTTCCAACTTGACTTAATTTGGGTTTTAATGTTAATGTGGGTTAAATTAATATGTAGGAAGTGATAATATGTCAATTTTGTTAGTTATGGATTATGTCAAGTTTTGGTGAGAATTGATAGCTAGTGTTTGGATGATGTAACACCTCAATTTTTAAAACACTTTTTAAATCATATTTTTAAATAAAAATATTACAAGTCCAATGTTCCCAAAATACGGTTTAACAAAAACCAATAAAAGCTTATCAGAGTATTAAAACTGGTGTTACAAATACAATATCATAACCATAGGATAAACGGGATCTACCTACGAGCTCCCGAGCTAGTCAACACTAGGCCACTTCTATCGCGACCTCTAATCCTTCGGTCCTGAACCTGAGTACATAGCCAAAAACAAAGTAGTACGTGAGACAAAATAGTCTCGTGAGATACATGGGTTTTCGACCCATTCTCAAAAGAATTAAAAATTAATATTTATAAGATTATAATTACTTATCCTTATCACTCCTTATTAATTCCTAATTCATCTTCTATTCATTTAACCGTATAACTAATAAGCTTACCATAAGCTTACTCATCATCTAATCACATATTTGTAAGCTATCTCCAAGCTTACACTTTCTTTATCACATATGCAACGGACCTCTCCGAAGCCAACTCTCCCAATATGGGACGTCATAGGTAAACTATCAAGGTAATTGGGAACCGCCATCTTACCGAGATTCATAAGCTCTCCCGTTCCTGGGTCGTCATGCTCACCCAACACTGGGTGTCGTAAACTGTGACATTCTACTATTTGCGCAGGGAGGTACCACCCCAAGTAGACGTCTCATGCTCCCCCATTTCTAGGCGGTCTTATTCCGGATATCTCATTAACACTTATGAGCCTCAGCTCCTTTCATCAAAATATGAGCATTAGCTCCTTTCATCAAATTCATCACTTATTAGAATACATCGATTCTAATTTATCATATTACTCTCTTTACTTATTCATTTTCAATCTCGACTTTACCGAGTCCTTTACTAATTTAAAACATATTTATCATTTTTAGAAATCATCTTACTTTGACTCTTCTTTGACTAGAATACACGTTTATTACTAGTCACTTATTACTTATTCTCTTAGTAATTCAATAACTACTTTCATTAGTATAATATACTAATCGATGCTTATTACTTAAAAATCGTTGTCTCAAGCTTTATTAATACATATTATTAATAAACCGATTATCAAGCTCTTTTAAATCATTATCTTTATTTATACATCTTATTTATGAAAACTCACTAATTACTTTTCATTATCATAATCTCTTTCAAAATCAACAATCGTTTAGATATACTAAAATAGTCTAATACTAGCATTTTCTCATCATATCAAATCATATCTTTATTAAAAACGTTTATTAATAAAGACTCTTAAAACTTCATAGTTTTCAAAATCATTTGCTATGTACCCAGTAAAAGTCTCATGTACTCACCTTAGCCAAGCTAATTCCAAATCGTGTCTAACAACACGAATCCTTGCTTTCCAACTTGTGAAATGTCACCACTCTTTAGGTCTTCTTGACCTACCATCAATATCATCATAATAACTAGTTATTATCCATAACTAATCACTAATCAATCCATATTCACATTCCTAACCACCAAGTTCATCCAACTTGGTGAAATCTCAAACCCTAGTTCAAGATTTCCATCAATAAACCCAAATCAAACTTGTACACATCGATTACAAGCTTACAATGAGTGTTCTACACCCATGATTAGTCATCTTCCCCAAAGATGACATGGTTGGTTCCCCAAACCACCATTTTTACCCATACTAAGCTCACAATCAAGGTAGATGAGCAAGACAATCAAGAATACTTACCCTTGATGTTTCAATCCTTCAAGATGATGAAGATCTAAGCTCTTGAGCTCCAAAATCGCCCAAGTTTGCCCCCAAATCGGCTGCACTATGTGTGTGGTTGAATGAGAAATGAAACCCTAACTCACACACAACAATATATATTCCAGACCAAATTCGCGCCGAGCTCGCGCCGAGCTCGCGCCGAGCTCGGCGCCGCGAAGTGACGCGGGTTTGCCTGCTGGTTGCCGCTGAAATACAGACCTCGCGTTTCGCTCGCGTTTCGTCGCCTCTTGTCTCAACTCGAGATTCTCGCGTTTCGCTCGCGACTGGCTCGCGTTTCGCTCGCGGCTCTTGTCTCAACTCTTGATTCTCGCGTTTCACCTCTGGAGCTCCTGTTCAACCTCGCGACTGCCTCGCGCCTGGCTCGCGCCGCGAGGGCTGTCTGGGTCAGTTTCTTGCCTTTTAAACTTGTTTCCATCCAAGTCTTGACCCATACTTGGTTACACCAAGTCCCAAACATCCAAACACTCGATAAAACACAACGGAGACTCGATTAAACATTTTACTACCTTTATTCCTCAGTATTTCCGTTTAATTCATTAACCAAAAATTCCGGTCGTTACAACTATTCACCCCTTAAAAAGGATTCCGTCCTCGGAATCAACTCAAGGATTTCCAATCCACATTCCACTTCCAAATTAGGATCCAATAACACTTATGCATTTGATTGCCTTACTTGACTCCGTTAAACTCAAATGGGTCACAAACCAACTTGAGTTATTAATACCCGAACGGGTCAAAATTTTACAATTTGACCTTAACACCTTCAATCATTTAATTAATCCCTTTATCCATATTGGGACGATATGACCCAATTAATACTACTAGTCAATTAACCAAAACGATTGTCAATGCCTAACTTTGACCAAATTGTCAACATTATCAAATTTTTTTTTGACTTAAGCACAAAGTCAACCATATCTTGATAATTTCTTTATCCACTAGTGGTTCCATTAACCATCAATTCCTTAACAATCGACCTTACATTCACGGTCCAACGCCAATCACACTCGATTCCTAAATTCAACCCGAAATATCCAACGGTCAAAGTCGCACCCCTTGACTACCATTATTTCCATTAATCCATTAACCACTATCATACACACGTAGATGATACATTATGCCTTTACCCTTGACTCACCACTTTAAACGAAAGTCAAAATCCAATTTTGACCTAAGTCAACAATCCACTAGTTGACCAACCTTGACTTATGAATAAAGTCAAACTTTGCTAAATTCCACATATTCTTTATTACTAAGGCATCGCTTCCCAAACTTTTCGTTCCCTATTCCAGTATTTAAATTTCCTTTCTCAATTGTTTCTCTCTTCTCTGATTTCAATTTTCTACAATCGATTAACAAATTCCATCTAAATCGATACCGATCTCTATTACTTTTTAACTTTCATCCAATTACTCATACCACATATAATTTCCTTCAAATATCCGTATACCATACTTGAAATTCCCGATCGCCGGCTCTAGAGCCTCAATCATATCCAATTGTGGCCTAACCACCCATATACATCCTTCACCACTCATTGGCTACTAACCGATCTTGCTTCCTAGAGCATTCCTTTTTCATGAATCATGAACTTGTAGGCATCTCCTACACCTACTTATACTTAAACACTACCCGTGTTTTCAACCCAAGTTCTCACTTGCCATAAAAATCATAACAACAACTAACCATACGGTTCTACATACGTCAGATACAAACATCATATCCCTTATATAACAAATTATACTTTAACTATTTTATCTAGAGGATCGGAAAGCCTCCAATCCAACACGATCCCAAACTGTCACAATGATCGGAAAGCCTCCAATCCAAAGTGACTCATACAACACTATTTCATCTTGCATACAATCCATGTATGCATCTTTACACTTAGCATCATGCTATCATTTTCTTTCATATTTGACCTTCGATTTTCCACTTATACATTATACCACACGGTACACATAGAATCGTTTCTAGTGCTTTCCACCAATCTACTCATTTATCAATCGTCCTTATTCGATTCATTCTATCATTACTAAAACTTCTTATTTTTTTTTTCTTTCACCCGGTCATCTTGAGTCAACCAATTGACTTCGATCGATACCCATACGTACACTATCATACTTTTTCAATAAACCTTTACCGAAACAAATTATTCACTCTTGATGTCACACCCGACATCCCCTACACAACCATTTGCCATGGCTATTTGCCAACACTCAATCAATCGTATCCAATCACTAAGGTTCCATTTTATATTTACATATATTCTTTTCTTTTTCTTTTTTTTTTTTTTTTTTTTTTTTTGTATTTCACGACTCACACTAACACTTAGTACTTCATTGTACTACCATTCTCATATGGAAAATATTCACCACCCTCATGATCCAACTTTCAATATTTTTACGCTAACATAATCCTTCCTATTCTTATTTCTCGCGACATACCGGTCGCCAACCCATTCGACTATACACATAATAACCCGGGGAGATTATCTCCCAAATTTATCTTTTCACATCATACATTCCATCAATAATTATTCTCACACGTAGATCATATAAGCACTATATTGTGCGACACATAAGCAATTAAATTCTAATCATCTATCAAAACTTCATAAACGAATTACCTGAAGCGGCTCCATGAGTTCCCTTCACCCGATTCTTGTTGGCGGTTGTTGCTGACGTGTCGTTTCTCTTCCTCGGGCACGCACTACTAAAGTGTCCCACCTCGTGACAAGTGTAGCATTCCACTTCTTCGAGGTTCCTTACTTTGCAATCCTTTGCTCGGTGCCCTACTCGTCCACACTTGAAGCATATGGCCGAATTTGCTTTACATTCTCCATGGTGATTCTTCCCACAACTTTGACAACTCCCAATACTACCATGCCTTGACGAACTCGGTTTGAACTTTTCTTTCTTCATTGATCCTAAGCTACTATCGAGCTTCTTCTCTTCTCCTTTTGACGCCGATTCTTGTGCTTTTCGCCGAAGAACCCTCTCAACACCTCGAGCGGTACAAATGGCCTCATCTAACGTAGCCGCCCGCTTGACTTCTAATTCAAACTCCGGTGGTAGTCCATTTGCATAACGAACCACCTTCATACGTTCCGTCGGGTAAGACTTGATTACAAACGGAAGTAATCCCGTATACTTTTTGGTGTACTCTTCCACCGACATATCACCCTTCTTGATGAACATGAACTCTTCCAGCAACTCTTCTAGATCTCTCTCGGGACAAAACTTTTCCTTCAACCTACTCGTGAACTCCTTCCACGACATCTTGTACACTTTCCTTCCCAAAGTCTCATACATGGTATCCCACCATGTCAACGCTTCATCCTTCAACTGTCGGGATGCATAGGTGACCATATCTCTCTTCAAACACTTGCTACTCTCTAGTACTTGCTCGGTTTCCCGAATCCAACGCATCGTGACCTTGGGTTCCGAACTTCCATAATACACACCGGGGTTGCACGACATGAATGTCTTATATGTACAACCTTCCCTTTCATCCGACCCCGAATCATCACTTCCTTCGGTCGATGGCTCCTCGGTACGAGTCTTGCTACCCGAAGACTTACTTCCCCCACGGGACTTAGAATCATCTCGCCTTTCCACATTCAACCGGTTATCGATAATCCGGTTCATATCCACGTTCACCTCATCCCTCATCTGATGAAACAAATTTCTGATCGCTTCCATAGTTAACGGGGTTTGGTTTGCATCCAAACCGAAACCTTCTCCATTATTACCGGGATGAGTCGGGATTCGATTTGAATCCGTCTCGCGATCTCGTGGGATCTCTCCACTTCTTGGGTTCACCATTTGCTATACCAACATATTAAACCATTAAAATTCAAAGATTGACTTATTAGTCAAACATAGCCCATAAAGCCCAAACATTATCTTTTCTCTTAGGGATCGACCCTAACATACCCATACTTTACTGTCTCAACGGACTGATCAAGGCAATCCTATGGAAACATATGGTCCTACTTAGCATAGCTTAAGACTAGGGAGGTCAAACCTACCTAATTCACTTAAACTATAGCTCTGATACCAAGTTGTAACACCTCAATTTTTAAAACACTTTTTAAATCATATTTTTAAATAAAAATATTACAAGTCCAATGTTCCCAAAATACGGTTTAACAAAAACCAATAAAAGCTTATCAGAGTATTAAAACTGGTGTTACAAATACAATATCATAACCATAGGATAAACGGGATCTACCTACGAGCTCCCGAGCTAGTCAACACTAGGCCACTTCTATCGCGACATCTAATCCTTCGGTCCTGAACCTGAGTACATAGCCAAAAACAAAGTAGTACGTGAGACAAAATAGTCTCGTGAGATACATGGGTTTTCGACCCATTCTCAAAAGAATTAAAAATTAATATTTATAACATTATAATTACTTATCCTTATCACTTCTTATTAATTCATAATTCATCTTCTATTCATTTAACCGTATAACTAATAAGCTTACCATAAGCTTACTCATCATCTAATCACATACCTGTAAGCTATCTCCAAGCTTACACTTTCTTTATCACATATGCAACGGACCTCTCCGAAGCCAACTCTCCCGATATGGGACGTCATAGGTAAACTATCAAGGTAATTGGGAACCGCCATCTTACCGAGATTCATAAGCTCTCCCGTTCCTGGGTCGTCATGCTCACCCAACACTGGGTGTCGTAAACTGTGACATTCTACTCTTTGCGCAGGGAGGTACCACCCCAAGTAGACGTCTCATGCTCCCCCATTTCTAGGCGGTCTTATTCCGGATATCTCATTAACACTTATGAGCCTCAGCTCCTTTCATCAAAATATGAGCATTAGCTCCTTTTATCAAATTCATCACTTATTAGAATACATCGATTCTAATTTATCATATTACTCTCTTTACTTATTCATTTTCAATCTCGACTTTACCGAGTCCTTTACTAATTTAAAACATATTTATCATTTTTAGAAATCATCTTACTTTGACTCTTCTTTGACTAGAATACACGTTTATTACTAGTCACTTATTACTTATTCTCTTAGTAATTCAATAACTACTTTCATTAGTATAATATACTAATCGATGCTTATTACTTAAAAATCGTTGTCTCAAGCTTTATTAATACATATTATTAATAAACCGATTATCAAGCTCTTTTAAATCATTATCTTTATTTATACATCTTATTTATGAAAACTCACTAATTACTTTTCATTATCATAATCTCTTTCAAAATCAACAATCGTTTAGATATACTAAAATAGTCTAATACTAGCATTTTCTCATCATATCAAATCATATCTTTATTAAAAACGTTTATTAATAAAGACTCTTAAAACATCATAGTTTTCAAAATCATTTGCTATGTACCCAGTAAAAGTCTCATGTACTCACCTTAGCCAAGCTAATTCCAAATCGTGTCTAACAACACGAATCCTTGCTTTCCAACTTGTGAAATGTCACCACTCTTTAGGTCTTCTTGACCTACCATCAATATCATCATAATAACTAGTTATTATCCATAACTAATCACTAATCAATCCATATTCACATTCCTAACCACCAAGTTCATCCAACTTGGTGAAATCTCAAACCCTAGTTCAAGATTTCCATCAATAAACCCAAATCCAACTTGTACACATCGATTACAAGCTTACAATGAGTGTTCTACACCCATGATTAGTCATCTTCCCCAAAGATGACATGGTTGGTTCCCCAAACCACCATTTTTACCCATACTAAGCTCACAATCAAGGTAGATGAGCAAGACAATCAAGAATACTTACCCTTGATGTTTCAGTCCTTCAAGATGATGAAGATCTAAGCTCTTGAGCTCCAAAATCACCCAAGTTTGCCCCCAAATCGGCTGCACTATGCGTGTGGTTGAATGAGAAATGAAACCCTAACTCACACACAACAATATATATTCCAGACCAAATTCGCGCCGAGCTCGCGCCGAGCTCGGCGCCGCGAAGTGACGCGGGTTTGCCTGCTGGTTGCCGCTGAAATACAGACCTCGCGTTTCGCTCGCGTTTCGTCGCCTCTTGTCTCAACTCGAGATTCTCGCGTTTCGCTCGCGACTGGCTCGCGTTTCGCTCGCGGCTCTTGTCTCAACTCTTGATTCTCACGTTTCACCTCTGGAGCTCCTGTTCAACCTCGCGACTGCCTCGCGCCTGGCTCGCGCCGCGAGGGCTGTCTGGGTCAGTTTCTTGCCTTTTAAACTTGTTTCCATCCAAGTCTTGACCCATACTTGGTTACACCAAGTCCCAAACATCCAAACACTCGATAAAACACAACGGAGACTCGATTAAACATTTTACTACCTTTATTCCTCAGTATTTCCGTTTAATTCATTAACCAAAAATTCCGGTCGTTACAGATGATTTGGGTCAAAAGTTATAACTTATGATTTTGAAGTAAAATGGTTGAGTTGTGATAGTTATGAACTTGTTAGATTGATTAATTAGTTATGAATTGCTAAATGGTAGATTATAGCATTTGTAGTTGTGTTTGGATGTTTTTAGTTAAAAATGGTTAACTAGTAAATTGGAAGTAAAATGCATGGATTGTTGGTAACTTGAATTTGATGAATTGATATATGATTATGAATTGCCAAATGTGGTGTAATGTCATGGTAAAGTTCATTGTAGGATTAAGGAGGTAATAATTGGGCATGTTGACAATTATGTGATTTTGACCCGTTTGGGCCATTTAGTGGTAAAATGATTTAAAATAACTTGGATTGTGAAAGTGTAAGTATTTTGTTAGGATTACGTGATTAGTAATGTTATTGGTAACATTTGGTGAATTGCAAGTTGATGTTATGTTTACAATTGTAGGATGTATTATTGTTTAATAACCCGGTTTGACCCGTTTGAATGTAAGACTTGCAAATGACTAGTTGACTTGCTATGTAAGTGTAGATGGTCATGACATGTTCATATGATGGTTTAAGTGTTTGGCTATTTAGTTAGTGCAAGTGTTAGTGTTAAATGTATATTTAACATTGTTTATAATTTGGTGGAATTATATACTAATTCGGTATTCCTTTGGTGCACAGGAATCGGGATCGGGACTCAGAAACATTAGACCTCTGAGCTCGGCAAGTGGAAGGTTTCAGTGAGTGGATTTAACCTCCAACTTGTGTTTAGTTACAATTAGTTTGGTATATGCATGCTTGTTGAAAATGCAGGAAATGTACCAGCTTCAGGGAGTTCGCGAACCGCGAACTCGAGACAGAGAATTTTGGTGTTGGCCGTGAACACTTCGCGACTGAGTTACCGAACGCGAACATGAGTTCGCGACGCGAACTTGAGTTCACGATGGGAACTCAGTTGCAATGCTTTTGATGCAGTTTCGTTGTATCTTGCTTGCTAGTTTAGTACATATTTGCTAGTGTTGAGTCAAATAGGTTATGTGCACAATGTGAAGTGACTTTGCTTGATTGGTAGCAACTACTCGGTAAGTGGGCAACCGGGTTCCGAGAAGTCAGTGCGCTGGGCAATGGGTGTCGACTAAAGGGTATCCGACCTTACCTGTATTTGTTGCATGGTCAAGGGGAGGGAGTTGCCCGGGTGTTGGTCACGAAACGCTATCGGTTACCGTGGTTTTGGCCGACCATGGTTTAAGGCTCCGGCAGGACCCCGATCTTCTTGGACAAACAGTGATACGTGATTATGTGGCTTTTAGATCGTAGAGATGTCTATGCTAGCTTGTTGGGCTTTACAGAATTTGTAGATTTTATTCATTCACTTAGCTTTGTGCTAATCCCTCCCTCGTTGAATCTTTTCAGGTGATCGGTGCTTTGGACGGGATGATTGACCAAGCTCAGTTTATTATGTTTTTAAAAAATGAGCCATGTCGCTTAAGTGACACCGTTTTGTATTGTTAAAGTAATGTTTATTTTGGAAGCTCATTGTGGGACCTTGTTTGTAAACTAAACTAACCTAGAGGATAACCTAATCGCCTTCGGGCATTAAAAAAAAATGCTTCCTAAATTTTGCGGTGTTACAATTTGGTATCAGAGCTTCGGTTTGGCGATGGATACACAAGGTTGGTGTTCCATTCCCAAATCGTGGCTCAAGTTTGGTCAAGCATTCCGGACGAGTGGGATTAGAGCAAATGTGAATGAAGTTAGTTTATAGTTAGTATGTAGTTACTAACGATTTAAACTAAGCTTTCGTGAGATGTTGTGTTTTGCTACAGTTATGGCAGATAAAGAGAACCCGACCCCCTTGACCCCAGAAAAAGTTGCTACCCCAAGTAACAAAGTGGAGACTGACCGGGAAGCACATATAAAGGCATTGGAAAACGAAGTGCAAGAGTTGAGAAATCAGATACAACAGCAACAACGACTAATCAAAGGAATGACACCCTCGATCCTCGCCCCATTGCTTCTTACTCTCCCTTCAACACAACCACTAGCAAATTATCCATTTCCGCCACAAATGAACCAACCCTCTCCACCTCAGATGAATCATCCACTACCACCTCAGGGACTTTACCCATACCCACACTTGGAAATCCCGTCACATCTAGAGTTAGGGTACCAAGGTGCCTATAAGCCACCGGGAAACATGAGTCGTAAACAGACTGTTCGTGGGTCAGGTCAGAAGAACCCGTGGTGCCGTAAATGTAAGTCCGCCCATTCGGGGACGTGCATAACCCAGACCGTGAAGTGTGTTAAATGTGGCCACTTTGGGCACAAAGGTATGGATTGTGAGTTTCCACGGGTTGTGTGTTGGAATTGTCAAAGTGAGGGACATGAAAAGAGTAAATGCCATTTGAAAAAGAAAATGGATTATGGGTCAAGTGCGGTGGTGGTCGGGGAATCTTCATCAACAGTAGAAAGGAAAAGAAAGAGTGCTGACGTCACTGACCGTGACAGCTCGGGTATGTTTTTATAAACTCAATACTTGTGTTTATGTAGAATGGTTAATTGAGAAGATTGCTTAGTTGAGGATTTGTGAAATGTTGTGATGAACTGAACTGCTTAACCGTGGTGTGTTATGTCACTCGAATTAGAATAATTGATTGCTTGTTGATTTGGGATACTTCTTATGTGTCAGGAGTTTTGTAGATATAAGTGATGTATGCTTACATGTTCCTTTTGTTGAAAGTTGGACTAAGTTTAGAGTGACATGATGTATGGCTTAGTCTAGTTAATTAAAGTTATGAATGAATGTTATAGAAGATTGAATCTTTTCTTGTTGTCGGGACACACATAGTGTCTCGGTGGTTAAAGTTTCTTGTTCCCATATTGTGAAAATTGGTGATTAGTTGATTGTAATTGTTTGTTTGTTCCTTCACTTTAGGAGAAGCGAAGAGAATCGGTTGTATGTCGGTTTCGGTCACAACATATGTGACCGTGGATCAAATTGAGTATAATAGTAATTATTGTAAACTTCGTGAATGTGATGCTTGTAATTAAAATGGATGGAATTGTATGCGTGAGTTGAATAGTCCAAGTAGGACTAGTGTTTGTTATGTGAAAAGTGAAATTTTAGTGTGACATGTCGGGTCACATGTAGTGACTTGTATAGTGAGAATCAGAAATATTTGTGCAATGTGGACAAATTGATGTTTGCTTTTGTTATAGACAGTAATTGTGGCAGATAGTCAGTGATAAATGTTGGAACGACCTGAAATGTTTTGATGCAAACCTGATTGATTTTCTATGTTGAATTTGGATTCTGAAAAGTGACTAATGAACTGTATGTGTATATCTTTTGAGGTGACTTGTGATAATAATAATTGAAGATAAGTGAGTTTGTTAAATGATTTGCATCGATTGTGAAATTATTTGAGAAGAGTTTGAAAGGGTGATTTATAGTTAAATCTAGTGTTTAGATTTAAGTGATTGTATAGAAATGATTTATGTTAATAAAAATTGATCATAGTTTAAATTGATGATTCTTAAATTGCTCAAAGTGATGATGATGTCTTATTGATTGTAATAAAAGCTGTTGAATTGGAATTTTGAGGTTTATGACTTAGAGATTTGTTTCTAGATCAATTATCAAGATAGAAATGATAGAAGTTGTTATGCTTAATTGTGAATTGAATTGACGAAATTATCTTGTTATTTGGATGTTAATAAGTAAGAGTCGAGAACTAGTTGAATTGTGATTGGTTGACTTGGAGTCTAAGTAAAAGTTGACATGTAATTGAAAATGCTTATTAGTCGTCACATGAGTTTGACATGTTAATGAACTGTGAATTGTATGTTTGAAATAGTTATGATAAATTTCTCAATGTTGACCCGTTTAAGGTAATTAGTGTCAAGTCTTGATTGGATGCATTTTGTTGCTAGACCTTGATTATGATGATAATTGTTGTTAACTGTATAAGTTGGTTTGTTAAATACTTTAACATGTTATGGATGTAATAAGACAATTTTTGGATAATAAAACTTTTTTTGATCTGTTAGGTCACAGGTATGACTAACTGGGTATAAAAGGTGTTGCTATTTGTATTGCCATGATTGTAATGAAATATGTGGGGTAGACTTGAATTGTGTAAACTGTGACTAGTTTTGTCAAAACGTGCCACTTGACTTTATGAAATTGTGTCCCCCGTGTAATAGGGCCATTTAAGCTTGGAATATCATATGATTGTTAGAAGTATGTTTAACTAGGGACTTGGTTAGTGTCACGAAGAATTGCTTGTTTTTGACCCGTTGTGCTTAGTATGCAAAATTGATGTGACTTTATGTTATGAAAGGGTAGTTTTGAGAATTAAATGATTAAGACCGGTAATTTTGAATTGGAAATTCTTAAAATTGTGGGTCGTTTAACGAGTTAAATTGTGCAAAATTGTAAATTTTGATAGAATAAAGAAGAAAATGAGTAGATAATTGAGACTTAAAATAATTGTGTGATCGTGTGTATGGAAATGATGTTGTAACTTATGCTAGTTGATTAACTGTTATGGCATGAAGAATGCTAACTTGTTATGAATGGTAAATGCTATATGAGTAATGAGATTATTTGGAGTAGGCGTAGACTACATAAATGAATAGATTGTTAATTGAAATGGCGATGTGTTGCGGGAACATTATATGGAAAAGTTTGAATTGCTAAGTATGCTATAAAATGCATGAAATATTGGATGTGATTTTGTTTGAGCATGTATACGTGAAAGTGATTGGAATAGAGTTGTAGACGTATTGTGATAAATGTTTGCTAATTGGATTTTGTTGTTGGATTCCGGGGACGGAATCCTCTTTAAGGAGGGTAGAGTTGTAACATCCTAAAACTGGCCTAGTTGTTTTAGGTATATTTTGATATTTGAAAATATCTAATTGACCATATGTGGAATAAATTGATTAAGTGTTAAATGAATTGTTTGACCTTTTGTCCTTTTGTGATATTTTAATCAAGGGATTAAAATATCTGTTTTCTGAAATGTTTAAATGAAAATGTGATTTTTATATTTTTGGATTCCCCTTTTAATATCGTCTCCAGAAATGCTTTCGTTTTTAAAATTGGAGCCCGTTTGGTATTTTAAATAAATTAACTACGAAAGGGACTTTTATATTGTATTTGCTAAAAAGTTGAAAAGGTCAAGTGGGTCCCACCCCACCCCTTGACCAGCCATTTGAGGGGGAAAAAGGCCCCAATCCTTTTTCATTTGTCTCCACCTCTCTCTCTCTAGACGTCTCTCTCTCTCTCTCTCTAAAAACCCCATAACTTATCATTGTGTTCTTGAGCTCCAAGGGGGTTTTGCTAGCTCGATTCTTGTCCAATCTTTAATCCGAACACGTTTTTGGAAAGCTCTTGAGGTAAGCTTCAACCTATATGTGTTTATTTTCGATTCCATGATAGTTGATAAATTAGGGTTTATGTGTTCTTGAGATTTGGTTGGTGATTATGGTGTTAAATGGTATATTAGGTGTTTATGCAAAGTTTGATATGTATTGTTGCTTATGTACAAGTGTTTTAGCACAAGGTACAACCTTTTTAGCATAATGTACACATGGGTGAATGTGTGTGTGTTCGTGTGTGTGTGTGTGTTCGTGTGTGTGTGTGTGTATCAATTGTGTGGTTTTGGTTTATGCTTCCAACTTGACTTAATTTGGGTTTTAATGTTAATGTGGGTTAAATTAATATGTAGGAAGTGATAATATGTCAATTTTGTTAGTTATGGATTATGTCAAGTTTTGGTGAGAATTGATAGCTAGTGTTTGGATGATTTGGGTCAAAAGTTATAACTTATGATTTTGAAGTAAAATGGTTGAGTTGTGATAGTTATGAACTTGTTAGATTGATTAATTAGTTATGAATTTCTAAATGGTAGATTATAGCATTTGTAGTTGTGTTTGGATGTTTTTAGTTAAAAATGGTTAACTAGTAAATTGGAAGTAAAATGCATAGATTGTTGGTAACTTGAATTTAATGAATTGATATATGATTATGAATTGCCAAATGTGGTGTAATGTCATGGTAAAATTCATTGTAGGATTAAGGAGGTAATAATTGGGCATGTTGACAATTATGTGATTTTGACCCGTTTGGGCCATTTAGTGGTAAAATGATTTAAAATAACTTGGATTGTGAAAGTGTAAGTATTTTGTTAGGATTACGTGATTAGTAATGTTATTGGTAACATTTGGTGAATTGCAAGTTGATGTTATGTTTACAATTGTAGGATGTATTATTGTTTAATAACCCGGTTTGACCCGTTTGAATGTAAGACTTGCAAATGACTAGTTGACTTGCTATGTAAGTGTAGATGGTCATGACATGTTCATATGATGGTTTAAGTGTTTGGCTATTTAGTTAGTGCAAGTGTTAGTGTTAAATGTATATTTAACATTGTTTATAATTTGGTGGAATTATATACTAATTCGGTATTCCTTTGGTGCACAGGAATCGGGATCGGGACTCAGAAACATTAGACCTCTGAGCTCGGCAAGTGGAAGGTTTCGGTGAGTGGATTTAACCTCCAACTTGTGTTTAGTTACAATTAGTTTGGTATATGTATGCTTGTTGAAAATGCAGGAAATGTACCAGCTTCAGGGAGTTCGCGACGCGAACTAGAGTTCGCGAACCGCGAACTCGAGACAGAGAATTTTGGTGTTGGCCGTGAACACTTCGCGACTGAGTTACCGAAAGCGAACATGAGTTCGCGACGCGAACTTGAGTTCACGATGGGAACTCAGTTGCAATGCTTTTGATGCAGTTTCGTTGTATCTTGCTTGCTAGTTTAGTACCTATTTGCTAGTGTTGAGTCAAATAGGTTATGTGCACAATGTGAAGTGACTTTGCTTGATTGGTAGCAACTACTCGGTAAGTGGGCAACCGGGTTCCGAGAAGTCAGTGCGCTGGGCGATGGGTGTCGACTAAAGGGTATCTGACCTTACCTGTATTTGTTGCATGGTCAAGGGGAGGGAGTTGCCCGGGTGTTGGTCACGAAACGCTATCGGTTACCGTGGTTTTGGCCGACCATGGTTTAAGGCTCCGGCAGGACCCCGATCTTCTTGGACAAACAGTGATACGTGATTATGTGGCTTTTAGATCGTAGAGATGTCTATGCTAGCTTGTTGGGCTTTACAGAATTTGTAGATTTTATTCATTCACTTAGCTTTGTGCTAATCTCTCCCTCGTTGAATCTTTTCAGGTGATCGGTGCTTTGGACGGGATGATTGACCAAGCTCAGTTTATTATGTTTTTAAAAAATGAGCCATGTCGCTTAAGTGACACCGTTTTGTATTGTTAAAGTAATGTTTATTTTGGAAGCTCATTGTGGGACCTTGTTTGTAAACTAAACTAACCTAGAGGATAACCTAATCGCCTTCGGGCATTTAAAAAAAAACGCTTCCTAAATTTTGCGGTGTTACAATAATGAGACTACATTAGTTGGAACTTGGGGGATAATTGTGTATTTACGGTTGGTGAAACGAGAAAACACATTAACTTTTTCTTATTCCCCGGGGTTCATTCGAATTTTACATGGTATAATTCGTTTCCAATAAAAGTAAATGTCTTTTTGTGGAGAGTTAATATGGACCGGCTACCGACTCGTTTTAACTTGTCGAGAAGAGGGATGGAGATAGAATCTATATTATGTCCGGTTTGTAATGTGAGTGTGGAATCTAGCTCACACTTGTTATTTACGTGTATTGTTGCTCGAGAATTATGGGGGGTGATTTTTAGGTGGTGTATGATGGATCCTTGGAGATGTGATTCGTTTCAAGAGTGGTGGGGGACTTGTGATGATGGGTTGTTTACAAAGGATAATCGGCTCAAGCTTCGGATCATTGGCGGAACTACATGTTGGATCTTATGGAGATATAGGAATTCAATGTTGTTCGATAGGGGGTAGGATGCGTAAGTCGGATTTGTTTGATAGTGTCCGTTTATTTTCTTTTTCATGGATCACTCGTCGGAATCACAAAATGAAAATTCCATGGGTTGATTGGTTGAAACTCCCATTGTAATGGTTTTAGTCTAGCGTTTTGTTAGACTCAAGTTATAAAAATGTCGTTAAAAAAAAAAAGTGTAGCAATCAAATTTTATATGTTCACATGTGACCAAATAAATTAATTTGAATTATATTGGATCGGATGTATTAACATATATGAACTAAAAGAAAACACTATTTATTATTAGTATAAAACATGACTAGTTTTTGTTAGTTATACTTTGGAGTATAGTTTTTGAAGTTAAAAATATTGGGCAATGAAAATGCAAAACTCTCTTTTCAACTAGTTAAGCATTGAAATCTTCCCAATTTAGTGATGCCAACCAATTTCATAAAAAAATAACAAGGTCTTTCTTGACCAACACACTATGATTTTGTCACTCTATTTAAACAATGCCAAACGGGCGTTTGTTTCCCAAGAACTAGGGATGATGAATATATAGAGATCTCATTTCTTTATACTATATATTTTCATTTAAGCCCCTTAATTTTATTAATTCAAAGTATTCACACTTAAAGAAAATTGCCAAGGACTTGGTGGCATCAAAAGAGACAAGGAGAAGAGAGATAACCATGTGCTTTTTATCTCTATTGCTATAACTTTAACTTACCACTTAAAAAAAGTCAATTATGGCATTGGCTTTCTTTGGTTGATAATGTTTACAGCTTCACCCCCCTCATATTTTTTTGTACGACTTTATGGTCATAAATAATGATCCTTCTTGAATACCTAAACTTATGGCTATATAATATTCAGTCCTTATTTTTTATATGTGTTGCGTGATTGCCGGAGACCTTTTTTTGTTTTGCCAAGTTTGTAGCTAGATTTCATGGCATATTCAATCATTATTTGTACCTTTCCTTTATTTTAAAGGTCACAATGGAGTGAATGTGTTGCTGCATATCTTTTGAACCTTTCTTGTAATCTCTTTCACTATACATAAGTATATGACCAAGACTAAACTTAGCGCAACCAAATTTAACTTTTTTCCTTCCATTTGGTCGTTTAGGCGACCGAAGGCGGTCGCTGCCCACTGTGTATTGGTATATTGTACATTATGCATGGTAAATAGTACATGTGTTATAAAATCAATTTTAAGTTTTGATCGTGTGTTTGTTCACCACTACAAATTTTATTCGGGGTTTGTCATGTATTTAGTATGAAAAGGAAAAATTGATATGACGCTAATATGGTATTGATGGCCAAACATGAGTTTGGTCATCGTTACACTTAGTCTAAGGTTTTACCTCAAAATTATTAACTTATATCGGCAAACATGCAATTTACAAATTAAAGAACACACTTAGGCCCCGTTTGTTTTGACGTAATCCTCCGTAATCTTCCGTAATTGTAATTCAATTACATTACGGAGGACGTTTGGATGACCCATTTTTTTCGTAATTCAATTACGATGTAATTTCGAATTACGATATTCGTTGTAATTGAAATCCGTCCCAACACCCTACGAATTCAATTACGATCCTTTAGTAAAGTAACAAATTTGAATATCTTATATACTTCAGATTTTAAAATCATTTAAAAATATTTTAAAAAATTAAAAAAATTTAAAAAAATTGAAAAAATTAAAAAAAATTAAAAAAAATTAAAAAAAAAAATAAAAAATTTTAAAATTTTAAAAAATCCTAAAAAAATTTTAAAAAATTTTAAAAATTTTTAAAAAAATTTAAAAATTTTAAAAAAAATTTAAAAATTTTAAAAATTTCAAAAATTTTAAAAATTTCAAAAAATTTTTAAAAAAATTTTAAATTTTAAATTTTTAAAAAATTTTTAAAAAAATTAAAAAGAATTAAAAAAAATTTAAATTTTTTTTAATAAATTTAAAATTTTTAAAAAAATCAGAAAAAAATAAAAAAATAAAAACTATTTATTTATTTTTAAAATGTAAACAAATAATAAAAAAAATTTAAAAATAAAAGAAATTAAAAAAATAATAAATAATAAAATATTGAAAAAAATTTTAAAAAAGTTTTTAAAAAAAGTCATAAGTATTGATTTGAATTACAACTCAAAATTTTGGTAACCAAACGCGTAAGCGTATTCAATTACAACACAATTCAATTACAACCGAATTCAAATACAACCGATTTCAATTACATTACGGAGGATTACGTTGAGCCAAACGCCCCTTAGACTTCAAGAACTAAGGTGACTTCATGTTCAATAAAATTTGAGCCTGAAATCGCAGAGTATGGTCAAATACAAACTTGTTTCTAGACTTCTAAATCTTCCATTATGTGATCGCAATGAGGAGAGTAACTTTCTAATTTTTTACTTCGAGAGGGTTAAAGTCCAAAAGGTTTGATATGTGATAACTAATATATATTACCTAGAAATTTATCAACCGGAAGCCTATAATTCGATCCAAACCATACCGCTTTTGCCAAAACATGTTGATTTTTAGGTATAACCTTAATGTTCCAAACTTTTTTTTTTCCAGAATTATTGATTTGGGGATGATGTTGCTTCATTAATGGAAGATGTTTGCCAATTGATGGCTTGGCGATATCAAAATTTAAAAGTACAATTCATGTTTGCCTCTTAATGCCATGCAATTGTTCAAGTATATTTGTTCATGAAAAGGGGAACTCAGCTTGCTGTTTTGATATATGAGTGTTTGTCTCAGATAATGGACTAAAACAACAATATTAGTTGGAAATGTGTAGAGGTTATTTTGTGACAAAGGAATAAAAAGTAAAAAAAATAGTCTAAGGGTGAAGCCATTTGAATGGATCGAAACTTAAAATGGTTAGAATGAGGGGCATGAATTGATGATAATGGGTCCATATTTGTGTGTAGCATATATGTGTTGATTGAAACAAGACATGATGGCAGGTGCAGTCAATCAAGAAACCAAATTTCACACCACATTCCTTACGTGATTGGTATAATTTCACCCTTTAATTCATTATCTTTATCCATCCCTCTTGAAACTCACCCTCCCAAACAATTGACATATCTTTCATGGACTCCTCTCTGCACTATTTGCTGCAGATTTATGCATTTATAACACGGGACCATTTTAAATGTCTAATTGTATTTTCTAGTCCCTTCTACTATGATAGTGTATTCTATGAAATATCATTTGAAATACAATGTTTATGCTTGGGATCATTATACTAAACCGATTACCGTCAAATGATTAGGTCGATCTAAGTTTAGTTGCCTGTGACAACCCCATATATAGCCGATTATGTAACGGTCATAATTTCAACAGTGTCTGCTAGTAGCTAGCTGGCATGACACTTCGCCATCTAGCATTAAATCAAACATGAAACTAAAACTAAAGCCAGCCAACCCTACACGTGGTCCAATCTGCTTCTCGGATTCGCACAAGATTTGATTGCGATTGTCTCATTTTAACACCATTTTCTTTTCTTTTTTTTTTCTTCAGATCCCACATATTTATTGAAACTACTTTCTTTAATAAAATTTTCATTTCCCCTTCAAGTTTTATCCCTAAATAAAGTTATCATTTCTTAAATTTAAGGGGTCCACTTATTATAATAATATTATTATCAATACTTTCACCACTAAGACCTGTGCCAACGGCACGTCGGGAGGAGGGCGTCGAGGCCGTCGACCCACGACGGCGTTGGCACCGAGCCGTCGTGGGGGCGTCGTGAAGCTGGACGTCGGGAGGAAGACGGGGTGGTGATGCCGTCGAGATCGGAAGAAGAAAGAGAGGGGAGAGAGAGGAAAGGGAAGGAAGAGAGAGAGAGGGGTGGGTGCTTTGAAGACTTGTACCTTGGGCATAAACACTTGTACATATTATGTTTTTTTATTAAAAAATGTTTTTTTTATCTGTTTTTTTTAATTTTAATTTTTTCTATATATTTGTTTTAATAATAAAAATTAATTAGTATTT
Source organism: Calendula officinalis (assembly GCA_963853835.1). NCBI lineage: Eukaryota > Viridiplantae > Streptophyta > Magnoliopsida > Asterales > Asteraceae > Calendula > Calendula officinalis. Next base: position 6,668,978 of record OY970827.1, read on the forward strand.
TTTTTTCAAAAAAATAAGGTTTTTTTTTTCATTTTTAAATTTTAATAAATGTAATTTTTTTAAATTTAATATAATATTTTATAAATTTAAACAATGTATTTTTAAATTAATGTAATGTATTTATTTTATAATTATTTAATTTAATTAAAAATGATGATGTGGAAAGGATGGGTTTAGTGATGGGTTAGTGATGGGTAGGGTTGGCACGAACGTGTCAGTAGCGGGTCAGTAAGGATGCGATGACGTGGCGCTAGTGATGGGTTTAGTGATGGGTAAGGGTTGGGAGAGGCCTAACTATCTCCTAAAACACGTTCTCTCTCCAATCAAACCTTATATTTTAATCAAAAGTAATATCAAATACCCCACTACTAACTTTCTCCTAAAATGTTGTGCCCAAGAGAAATGAGAACTTTATTTAGGGACGGAGGGAGTAACGAGGTTTAAGATTACACACTCATGAAGTCATGAGATTCTAGAATTTAGATCTCGTGACTACAAGCTATCAGTGAACAGATTTGCAATTCGCAAAAACAAAGCGAAAATAAATAACAGAAATAAGAGGGCACAACCGGGTTCAAACGGGTAACCTCTTGGTCTACAGTCAAATACTCTATTAAAGAGTTCTTGGCTTAGCAGTTTGGTGTTTGCCCTATAACTTTTAGGTTGGGGGTTCAACTCCCGTCTTAGACATATGTGAAAATTAGATATAAATTAGGATTTGCCGTTCACAAAAAAAATTAGGACTGGACACTTTTGGTTTGTAAATTTAAGGATGTACATAACATCAAATACTTACAAAGACATCATATCGTTAATCCCATAGGCTAAAGTAATTTAATTACCGAGCAGTTATTAGTTATCCGGTAGAATAAATTATAGAAATTGTCTCTGAGGTATACTCAAATTTACGTTTCTGTCCCTATTTTTTTTCACTTTTTCTGTCCCTGTACAATTTTAAATTCCGTATAGGGTAATTTGGTCCTTTTCTGCGAACTACTTGTACCTTATTTTTCAAAAGTTTTACTTTTATGTTCATCTTCTTAAGCTCATCATCAACATCAAACGGAAGTAGATGGAAGGACTAATAGACAACAATTAAAAATGTACATGGGTAGAAAAAGTGAAACAAAAATATAGAGATAAAATCGTATATTAAGGTATACCAAATAGATAATTTTTGAAATTTACTCTATCTGATATTATGGACATGTTATTTAGATTATAGGTAACGCCGGTTATATAGTTATTAGTTCTTACTAAATACTAAGTATTATGTGTAACAACCTAGGCTGTTTAAGTCGAGTATTTCGATTGTAAATATATGCTTTAGATCTGTGACTTGCCCTTCTTTCCGGTTAGGATAGTTTCCGTCGAATATGTTGGTTGTATATTTCGTTTTGGATTTAATAGTATTGGATTTCGAGAAAAATGATAAATTTGACTATATTGCAAGACTGAAATGGTCAATGAATTGTTGGTGGGAAATTAAAAGAACTATGATTTGAAAGGCTGAGTGGTCCTCAGAAGGATATCTTTGTAGTTTACTATAATCACAGTTCTACGGTGAACCACATTATTCACACAATATATGTAGTACTATTGTACAACTGGTAAAGCACAAAGGGACCCTTTGGGTATGGGCAGATAAATTTGAAGTGACAAGACCAGATTAAAAAGGATAGAAAATATATGATTATATACAGGAGGACCTAGTATGATGCACAGGGTTATCTGTTCAACCCTTGGATTTTTTCTGAATAGTGTTAAAATAGTGTTAAAATTTTCTTTTTTTGTTAGTGTAGGTGACATCCTTGAGAAAATTATGTGCAACCGGTAACACCCTTAAATTTTTTTCCTGAGTCCGCCATTAATTTATATGGTAAAAAATGGTAAACCCCCCCCCACCCCCCCCCCCCCCCCCCCACAAGGGTATAAAAATACTAAGAAGGTCTAGGTAGGCGTAAAGTGTATGGTGGGAGTGGACGTAGATGCATCAATTCATGTTATGTTCGAGTTAGTAGGTTCGGGTTTACAAGTTGACTGGACAAAAATATTTGATTTGAACCAACATGTATATATAAACGTGTCAGATAGCTCGATCTTAACCTGATTTCTTTCAACCTGAACTTGACCAATATAATTCATTTAATTAAACATATAAAATAAATTAGCAGTTCGAATGAGGCTAACGGGTCAACCACGTTGACATTTTAAATATGTATGCAATACTTACTAAAATATATTTATTTTTTGAATACATATATTTTCAAATATATCTATATAGTTGTGTTCTAGATAGTCCAAAAGTTTTGTAAAGTCCCAGGGGATAGATCTTAGCAATTGGATCAAAATGGTCAAGATCAAATCCCTTAGCCACTGACACCTACGACCACCGCCGACCACCGCCGGCGCCGCCTCCGCCGACCGCGCTCCGCAGCCGTCCGGCGGCGGTGGTGGTGGTGGCTGACAGTGGTGGTGGGGGTGGGGGTGGTGGTATTGATGTATTGAAGTACATGTGATTCACTAAAAACATGGGTTCCAAAATACAGACGAGCATATTACTTCGAATCACATGTGTTTCAAGTCACGAAACACATGTGATTCACTAAAACACATGAGTATCTAAAAACAGGGGAGCATTAGAACTCCGAATCACATTCATTTCAAAAGGTGAAACACATGTGATTCACTAAAAACAGCGGTTCCAAAATACAGACGATCATATTATTTCGAATCACATGTGTTTCAAGTCATGAAACATATGTGATTCACTAAAAACAGGAGTTCTAAAAACAGGGGAGCATACAAACCGAATCACATGTGTTTCTAAAAGGTGAAACACATATGATTCACTAAAAACATGGGTTACAAAATACAGACGAACATGTTATCTCGAATCACATATGTTTGAAGTCACGAAACACATGTGGTTCACTAAAAACAGGGGAGCATACGAACTACGAATAACATGTGTTTCCAAAAGGTGAAACACATGTGATTCACTAAAAACAGGGGTTCCACAATATAGACGAGCATATTACTTCGAATCAAATGTGTTTGAAGTCACGGAACACATGTGATTCACTAAAGATTGAATACACAACACCACCGCCGGTCAGCACCACCGACCACCGCCGGCTACCACCTCCGGCCATCGCCGACCAACGCCCATCGCCGCCGTTGGTCGCCTCCGCCGGCGGTGGTGGGGTATTGATGTATTGAATCACATGTGATGGTAGTGGTGGTGGTGATTTGAATGTTGATCTTTACCTTTGACTTTTTCTTGATCTAAGGGTCAATAATTATCCCTTGTGACTTGATAAAATTATTGGACTACTTAAAACAAACCACTATATCTATAAACTACTAACCTATAAATATAAATAAATATATTTATAGTTTTTAAAAATGTTTTAATAATTAATTTGATTGGCGGGTTAATTCATTTAAATTATTAATTCGAACCTAATCTAATTGACTTAGAAACTTGTTTACATTAAATCTAATATACTTATTATTATATCAATCTCAAATCGAATTTTAGGTCGGATCGGAAATTCCATCACTACATGGAAGGGCAAATAATAGTAAAAGCCTTCAAGTAATGCTGTGGTGGTATCCTATTTGGTACAATTTAATTTGTCTTATATGAGGAAGCCTGAATTTGATATTTGGTGTTTTGTTCGATTTATTGGCTGCATGCATTTATCTTTTTTTGTTTGATGTTCCCCAACATGAGGAGAAGACAAAAAGACTATAACGGGTTATCACACTATGTTGGATTTTAAAACTGTAAAAGTATTTTATCAATATTATTTATATTAAGGTTTTGATAATAACAGTCCTAAATATTGTCTTTAAGTGCATCAAAATTATACAAAATATAGAAATACATATACATATACATCAAAAAGAACAACGAAGTTACAGAGGAGGCTGAGGGTCCACAACCACAAGCTATGGATCCAACCATCCAAAGAGGCAAAGAGCACAAGATGAAACAAAACTAAAAATAACAACGACCGAAGGCCAACCTACAACCAAAACTGCCTACTGACCCACGAAGCCCACTGGAGAACCCTAAGCCCAACATAGGAATCTCGAGCCCAACACTTGTTAAACCAAACACCGTAATCATCAAATACAATGCAACAAGAATCACTGACCACATACCCATTCCAAGTTTACCACCAACTATAACTCGTTTTCTTCTCTGTTTTTCATCAACATGAACGAAATTATGTGTATGTCAAACACGATATCCTTTATCCTTCTGATCCTTACTAAAAATTTGATCATTACGTATCAATCAATATATATGAATAAAAAGACATAAAATCCATAAATAAATATAAACTTGACATATTTAATTATTTAAATAAATTTGCTGGAATGATGAGAAAGTATAAACATTTTCAATGGATTTCCCCTAACATTTCAAGTGTATTCCTTTTTAATATTCCTTCATAATCCTAGGAAAATTATTAATTTTCTGGAGGATTTCCAACTGATATAATACACTGAGGAGCAAATATGAATCGGGTCGTCAATATACACCGAGGAGTAAATAGGTGAATTTGTTAGTGAATAATTTGATCGATGGAGTTAGAAAATGATGCCACAAAATTTAAGTCATTGATTATATGAATGATAAAGTTCGGAGTGTTGGCATGATATTTCTTAAATAGATGGCCACATGTTATTTGCACATATATTTTTTTACAATGACCTCTTTGTCACTTGATTAAGAACCTTGTACACTAACAATAATGTATGATCAATAACTATAGTTATTATAGTGAAAAGATGCTGAATAGACAACATCATAATGGTGGATGAGTGGTAGGAGCTAGCTACACATAGAATATAATACAAGGACTAATCCTCGTCGCTTTGGACTCCTTTGTGACCACATATATATATTTACGTACAAAGTTAAAAATAAAAAAAAAAAGTTAAAAAAAAAGTAAAAAGAAAGAAGATCAATTAGAATTAGTCAAATATACATGGTATAAATGTAAATCATTATACTTAGTATTTAATATTATCGGCCGGATTCTTGAGAATGTGCTTTATATATAACAACTTTCAAGCAACCCTTTCGCCTTTCCCCCAACTTCACTATACCTAAACGCGCCCTTGCTGTGAACCATAAGCTATACTGAAGAAATTTGGTTCTAATAATCACTTAAAATAATAGCAAAGTCGAATCAGAAAGAAGCTTATGTGGAAATCTCCGATTATAAGCCCCACCGATAATCACATACGTGTTTTTCATCCTTGTCTAATGGTTAACGATTTAGAGCATAAATTTTCTGCAACCAGACTAGTCTATAACTTCATGAATAATGAGAAACTGTAGTGATCGATGTTCTAGTTTTGCCATTTTCCTCTACGTTCGTTTACAAAAACAAATGGTAAAATGTAATTTTAGCCTATTTAAAATACTATTAAATTAAATCATTTACTTTTTAAGAAATCTATTTAATTAAGATATAAGAAACAATTAATTCCAATTTGATTTTTTTAAAAAGGGAACCTAAGCCAAAAAGAGTTTCGACAACGCCATCACCCTAGGCAAAGGACCCGAAAAATTAACAAATAATCTAGCAAGAAGCTAGGCAAAGAAATACATCAAGAAATACAAAAAAAATGATTACAACACCAATTAGACCAATGAAAAACTACCTTATCTTTGAATCTCCTACTTTTGCACCCAAAAAAAGACATTTTTTGAATTTCACTAAACATATTAGTTGGACAGCAATTCCAATTTGATAGGAAGCGCAAACTAACGCCTAATTCATGAATCCGACTAACATAACAATTCCGGCACCTTATTCATGAATTAATGCAACGGAACCACCTAGAAGTTAAAAGATTCTGTTTTCCTAATTTCACGTGTGACATTACATTACGTTATATACGGAACCAATCACATCACATCTGCTTGTCGTAGGCAAAGGCAAGTGCGCCACTTGACCCAAGATTCCTTAACCACTTACAAGTTACGACAACATGATGTCAATCACATTCAACTTGCGGAAAGTTAGACCACTAAAAATTCAAAATCGGGTATCTTTTATACCCCAAAGAAAACGAGCCCTTATCGATTCTATTTTGGAGATTCTATTTTGGCGATTACAATAGTAAAGTATTAAGGACCGTTTTAAGTTTTTAACTAACGTAATTCTACCCCCAATTGATAAAAGCTTGCCTTTCCATTGTTGCTAATTTCTTATGGATTTTTTTCCACCGCTTTATTCCAATTAGTAATTGGGTTTTGATAATAACAGTCATTAGAGCTGTTAATAAAAATGAATAATATATGCTATTTACCTTTTTTTAACTCTATCAGTCAAATTAACTTCCTTCTTTTTATCAACATTCAAACTCCTCCTCCAATCAAAATCCAAACTGTTTGTTTTTATCCATTTTTATTGACAGTTCTAAAGGCTGTCATTATCAAAATCCTTAATTATTATATGATTATATCCATGTTATTCCCAACTGAGATACCCAAGTATAAGTATATAAAACGGGAGTTTATCACTTTGAGAACTAACCGTATTGGCAACCCTATTAACCTCATTATCACACACACCTATTCCATAAATCCGGATTTTAGCAATATTTACTATAAGGCCCGAAGTATCATAAAAACTGTTAAGAGTACTGTAAGTTCATGATTTTGATACATCGAGTTCAATATTGACATGAATTTCTCTTAAAACATCTCTTATCACGTTGACAAGACATCAACGAGTATGCATGTATCTTTTTCCTCTTCATGGAATGACCCACTTGTCATGCTTTTACCGTTTAACACTTGCAAAGAATGACGAGATTGATCACATGTCTTGTTCTTTAGGGTGAGTAGTAAAAGCGTCTAATCGAGCCAAAAATCAACCGAAACAGATAGAAAAAACCCAAAAATGATGAATTTTCAAAACCAAAACCTATCCGATTATATGTTTTTGGTTTTGGTTCGGTTTTGGTTTGGTTTCAGTTCAGTTTTTTTAGCCCAAATGTCCATCGTTATCCGAATATCAAACCGAATCGAAACCAATTGATGGTAAATGGTATTAATGATAATAGAAATCTAGGCAGAGTATAGTCACTATAGTGTTATAAAATAGCATGTACCGACAAAACAAGAAACAAAACGTTTGCGTGGTTCAAGAAAATAGTTGTGTAAAAAATTAAAATAGTCAGTTTATAAAGAAATCAACATTATAAAATCGTTAATATTAAATAAGGTATCTTGTATGTCAGAATAAATAGTATCTCTTGAAAATGATTCTTTATATAAAATATTAAAATTTTAAGTTTCTGTTACAGTATGTGTGCATTTAAAAAGTCATGAGTAATTGCTCACACACATTTAGTGGTAAGCTAGCTTGGGGAGCTGATATGAAGCATTACTGATTTATTGATAGTCTGATACGATGCATGACTTGGTAGAAGCTAGCTATCTAACTTCTAAGGTGTTTAGAATCGGGTATTTGGATTTTTGAATATTTGTGACTTTTTTATTATCTGAATTTGATTATTACCAGCTCAATCCGTAACGGGAGGGACACAAAATTCTGGACAGATTTCTTGTTGGGTTCTTTTTCAATAAAATGTCTTTTTCACGGTTTATTTGTCTTATAATCTGATAAATATAATTGTGCTTGGTTCTCTCGAGATTCTCGCACCAGTCAAACGGGTTGGCCACTTGGAGATGGTCTTGCGCCTACACTGTAAAAGCATAAAGATTATCAAATAGAATTAAAGTTTTAAAAGAGATTTTGAAACGGTTAGCCCTTTGTGATGGTATTTATAAATGGAAATGAGAAGATGATCGCTTGTTCGTTTATTCAGTTAGTTCTTTTAGAGCTTTACTTGAGAGTATATCAATTGATTCGGGTAATAATAATTGCTTTTGGAATAAAAGGATACCACTTAAAGTTAATTGTTTCGTTTGGAAATTAATCTCGAATAATATCCAGACTAGAAAAAACCTACAATCTAGGAATGTGTCTATCCTAACGGTTTTATTTCCTTTATGCTGGAGGAAGAAACGGTAGACAATTTATTTCATTCATGTCCCTTTCAATTTTAACATGAGTTTGGTTTTCCTTGGGTATAAGTACGTACTCGTTCACCCTAATTTGTTTTGCGGTTTTTGTGCTTGTTTCCCAAGTGACTAATATGAAATCCAACAATTACTATGTCTTGTACTTTTGTTGCCGCATGCAAGGAGATATGTTCGAGTAATGCATACTGTCCGTTTGGATGTCATTGTATATATCGAACTAATAACTTACTAACTTGCAGTTCAAAAAAAAATGTAAGTCGAAGTAAATTCCAAGTATATTTTATGATTTCCACATAATTGTCGTATTGTTTGGAAGAACATGTAAGATTTCAATTTTATTGACGTATTATTGAGGTAACTTTAAAAGAAAAATACTTAGAAATTATTTATAGTTTCCTAAAACGGGAAAATTATGTTTTATTAAATAGCACAAGTCTCGAAGCCGCTGTAATTTTGGAAATCCGCCGACAACGTTTCCGTCGAGGTGCAAGATTCTCCAAAGATAATTTTTTTTAGAAAGTCCTTTATTTTAAGTGCTTAAAACTTTGAATCGTCGAATACTATATGTACTATGCATTGAAAATTTTTAATTGGAAATTACGGATTAATATTTACTAGCAGGGTACCCGCGCAATGCGATGACGGGTACCCAGAAACTATATTTCGTGGCGAGCAAGTGTTGTTCGTTTACACGATTTTTCCAACAATAATTGCGCAAATGAATGATTTTTTCCGTCTTTAAAAATTGCAATTAGTAATCATTATCATGTAGAATATAATAATACATTCAAGTTAACCAACAAACTTAAGGATTATAATTAAAGAATATGTGAGCACACAAACAAATACCTTGATCATGGAAAGTTCGATACAATATGTTTTCTATTTAAAGTTGGTTGTTTATTTGTTCTAAAACAAATTGTCATTTAGAGCAATTGGTTAACACACAGTTAGATTTCACAAGAGGTCTTGTGTTCGAATCCTGGAAGCAACACTTTTTTATTTTTGTGGTGTTGAAGAAGTTATTAAAAGTGGAAATGTCCTTAAGTTTAAGTTTAAGGAGTTGTTATGTTTAGTAGTCCTAAATGCTTTATAGATAGTATAGATTTAATATGCCGCGATGATGTCTTCTTTGTTTTTTCTGCGATTTTTTTTTTGTTAAGTGTCCTCTGCACCTAAAAAGGGAAAACTTTCACTTTGTAGACTTAGTGGTAACAAACTCTAGTTTATGATTATAGCATGTTATCCGCTGCTTAATGTGGTTGCAAATAGTTTTCAGCGACTTTAATTGGTGTTTGTTTAGAGGTGGGCGTTAATCGTGACTGGTGCAAGCGGGTGTGTTAGAGAGAGGAAGAAAGTGACGTCCCCAACCATATATATGGGTAACGAACATAAGTTGTTAATGTGTTATGACTAGTTTTAGACGGAAACAACAAAGTGACATTTGGCAAATTCGTTCAAGATTGGGTATAACTCCAATTTAGGCAAGTCTTAATAATCTGTAAACATGATTACATGACATGCTCGGCTATAGTCGAGTGTCCATCACGTGGTTTAATATCATGATGAAACAAAAAAAGAAAGATAATAAGTATGATAGAAATAAAATGATGAATGAAAATAACAGACAGTACTTAGGATATTTTCTTGTCATACGGTTACATTGTTACTGTCTATAACTCAAAGAATTAACTATAAACTGATTTTAATACTTATGATCGACGTGCATACCATGTAGGCATTTCAAAGATTAAAAATGCAAAGGTTACGTTATACCGGTAGACTCTTAGTTAACGCTTGTTTATGATAAAGTTTAAGTAATGCCCAATTAATTTTAATAATGATGTTTTTTAACTAATGTGACAAAAGTTGGTGACCTCGGTACTGATAATATTAATTATATTAATTGTGTACATTAAACGAATTTGATTTAAAAGTGCCGTTTCATTTACAAGGGTGTCACAGTAATCTTACAGTATAACTTAATTAACAAATAAAATGAGTAATATTTTATAATTTTAATAAGGCAGTCCAGTCTTGGATGTAATTACTCCCTTCGTCCCATAACAAAATTTACATTTCATTTTGACACAATAATCTTTTATAAGATAGTTAGTTGTGAGGTCCTTTGTAATACTTTTAAATAAAATATAAGGTTGGATTGGAGAGGGAAAATGTTTTATTGGTTGAATGATTAGTAATTATATTATTTTATTAGGTGGGCCCCCAAATTTGAGAAATGTAAACTTTTTGTGAGACAAAATTTTAAGGATAAATGTAAATTTTTTTGTGGGACGGAGGGAATACTAAATGCTTATTTATGCAAGAAAATGCTTATTGTCAACGACGTTTATAGGTACAAATCCCATCGTAGACAATAAAAGTAAATTAGATTCCAATGACGTTTATAGGTTCAAATTCCATCGTAGATCTAAAAAAAATGAATCTTGTGGATGCTGGTCCACGTACAATACATGAGTATCTATAGGAACACATCTTCAAAACGAAAAAGACATGGTGGGTCCCCAGGGAGACACGTGAGTCTTCCCACGTGTCCGGAAGTACTAAAAAATACAATAAAATTAAATTGAACCCAACATTTGGAACCCGTATCCACCTTATAAATACCACCGTTCGGCCACCTTCATCATAGCACTCTTGCCTAATTCCTTGGCTCACACAAACCTAATCTAGCGTCGGTGTTTGTGTGTATAAAAGAGTCTCCAAAAATGGTTGGGTGGGCTATTGCCGTACACGGTGGCGCCGGAGTCGACCCTAACCTCCCAACAGAACGTCAAGAAGAGGCCAAGCAGCTCCTCACTCGCTGCCTTAATCTTGGCATATCTGCTCTCCGATCATCTGCATCCGCCATTGATGTCGTTGAACTCGTCGTATGAATCATTCATTACTCCTAATATAGATACAATGCACACAATATTATAATTTATAACAGAGTAGTAATCGATTAATAAAAACAATATTAGTGATCGATTGATATGAATATTGATATATGTAGGTTCGTGAATTGGAATCGGATCCGATATTTAATTCGGGTCGTGGATCTGCACTGACGGAGAAAGGGACGGTGGAAATGGAAGCGAGCATCATGGATGGCCCTGGTCGGAGATGCGGTGCCGTGTCGGGTCTCTCCACCGTTAAAAACCCGGTTTCCCTGGCCCGCCTGGTCATGGACAAATCCCCACACTCGTATCTCGCATTTTCCGGCGCCGAAGATTTCGCTAAGCAAATGGTAGCCCCCAATTGTTTTTTTTTACATTTATTGTACACCACCAAAAATATCCAAGTTTTATTTCCTTTTATTTTTTAACGTATTAATAATTTCAAGGGTGTGGAAAGAGAGGAAAATAACTATTTTATCACCCAAGACAACGTCGGGATGCTCAAAGTAGCCAAGGAAGCCAACTCCATCGTGGTAATTAAATTTACGTTACAAAACTACTACTCGTATTTTAGACTTGGGTATATATATATAACGTTTCAAAAGATTAATTTAGTATCCTTTGGAACAACAGTTTGATTATAGAATCCCACTAACGGGATACGAATCATCATGTGGAGTCGGGGTGGAGAGCCCGATAAAAATGAACGGTCTTCCGATCAGCGTGTACGCGCCGGAAACAGTGGGGTGTGTGGTGGTTGACAGCCAAGGGCGTTGTGCTGCGGCAACATCCACCGGAGGGCTGATGAACAAGAGAACTGGCCGGATTGGTGATTCTCCGTTAATCGGTGCAGGGACGTATGCATGTGACACGTGTGGAGTGTCGTGCACCGGTGAAGGTGAGGCAATAATCAGGGGAACACTTGCACGTGAGGTGGCGGCGGTGATGGAGTACAAAGGTTTGGGGTTACAGGAAGCGGTGGATTTTGTGATAAAAGAGAGGTTGGATGAAGGGTATGCAGGGTTGATAGCGGTTTCGAAAACGGGTGAGGTGGCATATGGGTTTAACTGTGTAGGTATGTTTAGAGGGTGTGCAAGTGAAGATGGGTTTATGGAAGTTGGTATTTGGGAGTGATTTAGTTAATTACTGCATGTTAATTGTAATAAATTGCAGGCTCGATCTCTAGCTTGTTTTGTCGTGTTTTGTTTTTATTAGAGTAGTCAATTGATGTTCAACTTTTCTTCTGTTTTTTACTACAAAATTGGCGTATGATTGGTTTTTTTCGTTCTTTCTTGTATATATGTTTGTCTTATGGTCTTTGATAAATATCATTTCATAAATTAAAAATAAGCATGAGAATTGAAAAGTATATATAGCTACAACCTAAGTATAACCATGGGAGGACCTAGTTTGGTGCATAGATAACCTTTGAAATTTGTTTTAATAGTGTTAAAATAGTGTTAATTGTTTTTAAAATTTTCTTTTGTTAGTGTATGTGATACACTTGAGATATAGTGTGCAACTTGTGACATCTTCAGTTTTTTTTCCTTTGCCCACCACTGTCCACTGTGTATGTTAAATTACGCCTCAGTTAAGTTTTAAGTGTAATTTCTAGTTTTTTTCTACAAAAAAAAAAAAAAAAAACGGAATTAATTTTTGAATTGTACTTTAAACATTGCAATATAATCGACTTGTACCATGTAAACAATGATATACTAGCCATCCACACTAAAGAAACGAACTACCCAACTTCTGTTACCAACAGTCTTTGGATCTAGCTAGAGATATCAAAGATGTACCAAAACTGCCCTGTCCATCTATTGGTCTTGGTAAAATGTTCTATCAATTTCTAGTGTTTAGTCTCATACATGAGAAAGGTGAATTAAAAATGATATTTTATCACCGAATGACCTTTGGTCTAATGGTATGGTATTTGCCTCTCAACCTTAAGGTCAGGAGTTCGAGTCCCGTCATGAGAGTAGATTAAATTTGCTGTTAAAAAAAATAAATAAAAAAATAATGATATTTTATCACTTATTTATAGTTATACCTGATGCGGAAAGATTGAGCGTTAAATGTAGTATTAAACACATTATGTAAATCAGTTAAACATAATATATATTTTGAGTTGTTTTCTTTGTTGGTGTCGTATATTTATATGGTATTATGCATATATATTTTATGATATTAAATTTGATAAATGTCGTATACTTTGGAGTTACATATATATAATTGGTGTAAAAGTAAAATTCTAGTATGTCAAAATTGAATGGTCCAATCGTCATTATGTCATGCGTCAATGTAATTGTAGTGCGCATGGGAGGTTCTTAACTAGAATCCAAAAGATTCGATCTTTAGAATCTAAACATGTCTTTTCTTTATTTTGTTTTTTGACATTTCGTTTTTTCTTCTTCTAATATATGAAAACCGAGACCCACCACAATTCCTTGCCTTCTCCTCGATCTTTCCTCCAGCCACCAGATGAGATAATTACATCACTGAATAAAGCACATTTGTATAGTATGTTACTGATAGATATATTAAATTATGCAATAACTTTTATTAATCTGTTTTCTCTCTCTTCTCATTCAATACAATAATGCTGCCGATTAGACAGGATAATCACCCACAAACGCTAATTTGTGGGTATTTTCCCACATATTACTCAAAAACTACCCACAACTATAAATTTAAAATCTTATTCAATTGTATTTTCAAAGTTACCATCAATTTACATGTCAACTGCTAGTTGGCAAAAAAAAAAAAAAAAGAAGAAGAAAAAATAGAAATTCAAACTCAAATATTATGTTAATTTTTTAATCTGTGATGTTAATAAAAAAAATTATACCCTTGTTTACAATACAAGTGAAAAATGGAGAAATTGATTTCTCAGTATGTTTTCTTTGTAGGCAGAAGGTCATTTTCACATGAAAAATAAAGAAATAAAGGTATGTGTAAATGTTTTTTCAGAGAAATCTGTGTCTTTATTTCTCATCCCCTAAATGAAGAAAGTGATTTCATTTCCATTTCTCCACCCTCATTTCTCTTTACAATACATACCCTTACTTGATGTTGGTGATTTGTATCACCAATATTATTTAAGTATAATGGGATAAACTTATTGACCCAATGTAATCTTAATATATATTGAACAAGTAAGGATGGTGCGGAGTGCACGCTGGTTTGAATTTATTCTGATTAAAGTACACTGACTTAACGGGGGTTCGGGGGCAGCGCCCCCGATAACGGGGTTCCAAGGGGCAGCGCCCCTGGCGGGGTTCAAGGGGCAGAGCCCCTGGCTGGGGTCGAGTTGTTTTTTGACCCGTAAAATTCGACCCGGTTTTGGGCGGTTTTGGAGCAGTTTAAACTGCTGTTTAGCAGTTTAAAGCAGTTTTCGACAGTTTTCAAGGATGTGGGAATATCACAGTTTTGGTCATAGAATCTGGTACAAACTCATACGAATTTTCACATTTTCGGTTCTTGAGATCTCTCTGATTTTATCCGATTGAAGATTTCGAATATACCTTCGAAATACTTTGATCTGAAAGTGACTACACGACTTCAGAGATTCCAAGCATTCGAAATTCAGTACAATTTCTAACACTTGACCATGCATTTATATTAAATCTGGCAACATTACTTAATTATTTTATAGAGCCTTCAAAATAATGAGCTGATTATTATTACTAAAACATTTGAAAAAATATTAATTATACAATTCCATCAAAAGTATCCAAAGTGGGAGCCATAAATCAAGTAGTGACCTGGCCTTCTTACAAAATAATATTAAATAAATAAATTCACTAATCCCTTGCTTTGAAAACGGGCTAAAAAGATGCAACTTTTACTATACCCCACACCCCATCAGCCCACTATGCTTTTGTTCTACGCATGTCTCTTGATCTCCTCTGCCAACGCCGCCGCCGGCAAGACCATTTTCCTCCTCGCTGGCCAGAGCAACATGGCCGGCCGAGGCGGAGTTATCAACGACAAATGGGACGGCCTCAATCTTCCCCTAACCCCGCCATTCTCCGCCTGAGCGCCGATCTCACCTGGCAACCGGCCACCGAGCCTCTCCACCGTGACATTGACTATTTCCGAGCATGCGGTGTTGGTCCGGGAATGGCCTTTGCTAATTCATTGTTACGGTTGGATTCAAGCATTGAAGTGGTGGGATTGGTTCCTTGTGCGGTCGGTGGAACCAATATTACCGAGTGGGCACGTGGTGGACAGCTTTACAACCAGTTGATCCGGCGGGCGACGGCGGCGGTGACTGGCGGGGGTATCATCAAAGGGTTATTGTGGGGAAAGTGACACCGAGAAGACGCCGAGTTCTACAAGCGGAGATCGGAGAGGTTTTTCGATCACGTGCGCTCCGATCTCCTTTTGCCCACCCTTCCAATAATTCAGGTATCATGATTTGTACAAGTTATCATTGCACAAATTAACATTGGGTTTAAAAAACATATGATAGAAGTATATTTTATTTGATTAAAAATGATGACAGGTGGCATTGGCATCCGGGGCCGGACCATACATAGAGAGAGTACGAGAGGCTCAGTTGCTCGTGAATTTACGATGCAAAAGGGCTCGGACTTGAACCTGATAGGTTGCACCTGACCACACCATCTCAAGTAACGCTTGGCGAGATGTTAGCCCATGCCTTCCCTCTGGCCCACCATTCGCCTGTCACGAGTAAAGCTTCAACAACCCCTCATAATTTTGTTACACGATTTCTTAACTATCTAATCTTTGATTTTTTGGGTCGACTTATTTGAGTTGTCTTTAATTGAATTGAGTTTTTAATTATTTTGTATAGCATTCTTTCCTATTTGTTCTGGAATTGGTGATAAAGCACAAAATATGTTACTATTACGAATTCGATAATTTCTAATACGATAGTATTGATTATGCATTAAGGATGGAAATGTAACTTCTTCTACTTGATTATGAAGTTATGTATCGCATATCTTATCTAAGTTGTGTTGTGGTAGACGGTAGATCGATTTGTTAGCTTAAGTCACTAGTATTGGATGTCGGTCTTTCTTGTTGGCTCGTTGTTTTGTAAGCTTTGGTAGTTGTTTTTATGTGATTTTGTATTTTTGGAAAGTCACTAATATATTACTCCGTAGTTTTTAATATAGTCGTTTTGGTCTAAAAAGAGTTGCCAAACTCAAATTCTTAATCTTCATCTGACTAATCTTTAGTTGAGACGTTTCTTCTTTTATAAATAAACTCATTTTCTATTGTGTTCAACTTAATTACATTTATTCTATACCTTTTTCCTCTTCGGTGTGATATAAATCTATTTTGATCTCTCTCCTTGGATTGCTTTGTCTATTTCTTTCAACTAATCTTACCTACCAGAATATTTTTATTTTTATTATTTATGCCTTAAGCTTTTGTAGAAAGAGATGGTTCATCAAAGTTGGATTTCTTAGAGGAAGTCAAGATGTTGTCAATGACGTATAGCCCAATTAGTAATACATGACAACATTTTTGCAATGAAAAGCACAAGGTATCATGGATACAAAACCCTAGCTTGACACCCTTATGCAACAAGGGGAGATCAAGTATGTCTTTCACATTATCGATAGATAGCCGATTGTAGGACAGTTAGGATTTCCAGTAATAAACCTTT
This sequence comes from Calendula officinalis, assembly GCA_963853835.1. Taxonomy (NCBI): domain Eukaryota; kingdom Viridiplantae; phylum Streptophyta; class Magnoliopsida; order Asterales; family Asteraceae; genus Calendula; species Calendula officinalis. The sequence continues at coordinate 6,685,602 of OY970827.1, forward strand.
TGCAACAAGGGGAGATCAAGATGTTGGAGGGGAGAGAAAGAAAGAGGTTCTTGCATGACCATTCTAATCTAAAAATGAAGCCTTTGGCAACTATATTATGTATAGGTGTAATCGATATTGGCAAGAGTTCCACTACGAGAGCTTGTACCTTTGATCATTGCCAACTAATTTAAAAGAGGGAGATAGAAAAATGAAAATTTAAAAATGATCAAAATACCCTACGCGTTTGGTATGTAAGGTGATTTAAAAGGAGGAAATAGACGGACTTGGACACATAGGCATGTAAGGCGACTTAAATGAAAACCATATGGACAAAAATACCCAAAAAACGTTTAAATACAAATTGTAGAATTCCAAAATACCAAAATTAAAAACTTTTTTGGTAACCTGGGATCTTGATAGATGATCACAAATAGAGATCATCTCCAAATTTAAATATCGAATATCTTTAGATAATATCATGTGTATCTTGTAAATGTTTGTCATTATCTTCTATCCTTAATTAAAGGATTGTATCTTGTAATCTCATTATAAATATACAAGAGCACCCACATCAATTGTGTGGTTAATTTTATAACTCTTATATGGTATCAGCCTAACCTATACCCCTCCTCCTCCTCACCGATTTTTTCCTCTCAAAATCACAGGGACCTTCTTTTTTCTCTTCTTCGATGGCTTCTTCATCAAACAACACCACCTTCCCCATGAATACCCTATTACATATGATACCGATTAAGCTTTCGTCTACCAATTATCTTTTATGGCGAAACCAAATGTTACCACTGTTTTCTTATCAGAATCTTCTTTCTCATGTCGATGGTTCTTCTTCTTCACCATCCGACACCATCACAGTCGATGACAAACCTGTACCGAATCCCGCTTTTCTGACCTGGGTTCAACTCGATCAACAGGCTGTCATCCTCATTAACTCCTCACTTACCGAGGAGGCAGCTGCCGAAGTTTTAGGACTTTCCACTGCTCGTAAGATTTGGTTGTCTCTCGAAGCCGCTTATAGCAATTCTTCGGTAGAACGAATTCATTCCCTCAGAGATTCTCTCCGTCAAATCTCCAAAGGAACCTCTTCTGTTGTCGATTATGGCAGAAGTTTTAAACGTTTTTGTGATCAATTAGCTGCGATTGGGCAACCAGTGGATGAAATCGATAAAGTCCATTGGTTTTTACGTGGGTTAGGTACTTCGTTTGAGACTTTTTCTGTTGCAATCCGTACCTCTAAACCAGCGCCCACTTTTAGGGATCTCCTATCCCAAGCCGAAAGCCATGAATTGTTTCTTCAATCTCTACATGGTAATACTACATCTCCTGTCGCTTTTAATGCTGAATATTCGAATACCACTAACAATAACAGGGTGCGTTCATCAAATTACTCCCGTGGTGGTCATAATGGTGGTAATAATCGTGGTGGTTTTAATGGTGGTCGGGGTCGTGGTCGCCGCCCTCCCCACTGCCAGTTGTGTCGTACCAACGGCCATTATGCTTCGGCCTGCCCTAGTTTACCTACTTATGCATCTCAACATGGCCGCCCTACTAATGATGCAAACTTGGCCCAAGCTTTTCACTCTCAGTGCAATGTTTCTCAAGATCGTCCGGATTGGTATGTTGATTCCGGTGCCACCGCTCATATGACCTCATCTACATCCGCCACAACGGATTCTACACCTTATTCGGGTAATATGCGTGTTGCATTTGGTAACGGTTCTAAACTCCCAATTTCACATATTGGTAACTCTATGATATCAAACAAATTGTCCTTAAACGATATTCTTGTTATTCCTAATTTATCAAAGAACTTACTTTCTATTAGTAAGCTAACCACGGATCATCCCGTTGATGTGCTTTTTTCTCAACCCCTTTTTCATATTCAGGACAGGGTAAGCAAACAAGTGATAGCGCAAGGTCGATGTGAAGATGGCTTGTATGTTCTTCGTGATGATCACAATGCATTGGTTGCGGTCACCAATCATTCACATAAAGTTTCTTTTGAATTATGGCATTATCGTTTAGGACACATTTCTTTTGATGTTATTTCTGTATTGAACAAATTGGGTATTTTAAATGTTACTTCACTTTTACCTAAACCTATTGTTTGTGAACCGTGTCAACTTTCTAAACGCCAAAAATTACCTTTTGATATAAATCCCAAACGAGCCTCAAACCCTTTAGATTTAATACACTGTGATCTTTGGGGTCCCGCTCCCGTATCATCACATGGATACTCTTATTACGTTGTTTTTATTGATGACCACTCTCGCTTTACATGGTTTTACCCATTAAAAACAAAATCGGGATTTTATGATGTTTTATCTAACTTTGTTAAATTTGTGCAAACTCAATTTTCTAGAAAGATAAAAGTATTTCAAAGTGATGGGGGCACTGAATTCAATAATCAAACGGTACGACGTATTTTTGAAGAAAATGGAACATTTCATCAATTTTCATGTCCCTACACGCCCCAACAAAACGGGCGTGCTGAACGCAAGCATAGACACATTGTTGAAACGGGTTTAGCTATGCTTTTTCATGCACATGTACCTGCATCCTTTTGGGTCGATGCGTTCAGTTCGGCAACATTTATCATCAACCGGGTGCCTACTAAAGTTCTGGATAATTGCTCTCCATTCGAATTGCTATATGCTCGAAGGCCGGTTTACGATAATTTTCGGGTATTTGGATGTCAAGTTTATCCATATTTACGTGACTATTCGGCTCACAAACTTGCTCCAAGAAGCATTCCGTGTATTTTTCTCGGGTACAACTCTCAATACAAAGGCTATAAGTGTTATGATCCGGTCTCCTCTCGCATGTATATCACGCGCCATGCACGATTTAATGAGGTAGTTTTTCCATTTACACATTCCACAGGACTAACCGATATTTCCAAGTTGGAGTTATGTACTTTTTTAGATGATGGATCTGGCTCTTCCAACACATTGGATGTACCAACTCCCACTCCAGCTCATGTGCAAAAATCCAATGCTACTGACCCATGTGTTGCATGTAGTACTCCACCAAATACGCCACATGTTGCTACTGCTCCACAAATACCCGAGTCCAATATTCCCGAGCCCAACACTGCTGAGCCTCCTGCTCAACCCGAAGCAGAGGCCCAAGCTGAGCCACCGGCTCAACCATCCGCAGCAGCCCCACAAAATGCCGAAGCCCATCCAGAACCGGATCCCAACCCGCCTACTGATCAACCCGCTACTACTTCAACACATCATATGACCACTAGGTCAAAAGACGGTATTTTTAAGCCTCTTCATCGGGTTGATCTAGCAACTTTATCGGTAACTAATCTTCATCAAGCTCTTTTCTCAATGACACAACCAAAAGGTTACAAATCTGCTGCAAAACACTCAAATTGGATGGCAGCTATGCACGATGAAATGGAGGCTCTTCGGCAAAATAATACTTGGTCATTGGTACCTAGACCACCTAATTCAAATGTTGTGGGATCAAAATGGGTCTACCGTACAAAATATCACTCTGATGGCTCTGTGGAACGCTACAAAGCTCGCCTCGTTGCTCAAGGGTTTACTCAAATACCCGGCCTTGATTATTCTCTTACTTTTAGCCCGGTAGTAAAAGCTTCAACCGTTCGTATTGTTTTATCTCTTGCGGTTACAAATAAATGGCGCTTACATCAATTAGATGTTAAGAACGCGTTTCTACACGGTCACTTAAATGAAACGGTTTTTATGGAGCAACCACCAGGGTTTGTTGATCCCGCATATCCGAATCATGTGTGCAAATTGTCAAAAGCTTTGTATGGCTTAAAGCAAGCCCCACGTGCTTGGTTTCATCGTTTAAGCACCTTCTTGCTTGCAAATGGTTTTGTATGTAGCCGTGCCGATCCTTCGCTCTTTATTTTTGCTCGCGATTCTTGCATTATGTATTTGCTTGTTTATGTTGATGATCTTATTTTAACCGGCAATCAAGAATCCGTGATTACTTCCTTCACAGCTCGATTAAATCAGGAGTTTGCTATTAAAGATCTTGGGGACTTAAACTACTTTCTGGGTTTGGAAGTGACTTACACCGATGATGGATTATTTCTTGCTCAAACAAAATATGCTACTGATATTCTTACTCGAGCAGATCTTCTTGACTCAAAACCAGTGTCAACCCCTTTAGGCACTCATGAAACTTTTACGAGTGACGGAAATTTATTTCATGATGCAACTTTATATCGCTCATTAGTCGGTGCACTTCAGTATCTTACAATTACACGACCTGATATCTCCTATGCTGTTAATCAGGCAAGTCAGCATCTTCATGCACCTACCGACGATCATTTCCAATCTGTTAAACGCATTTTACGATATGTCAAAGGTACTCTTACCTTGGGTCTCACTTTCCGCAAACCGCAAACCCAATCCATTTTGGGTTACTCTGATGCTGATTGGGCTAGGTGTCTTGAAACCAGAAGATCCACCTATGGATATTCCATCTTTCTTGGTGGAAATTTGGTCTCTTGGAGTGCTAAAAAGCAGCCAACTGTCTCCAGATCTAGCTGTGAATCTGAATATCGAGCTATGGCGAACACGGCCGCTGAAATTGTTTGGGTCACACATCTTCTACGCGAACTACATGCCTTACCTTCTGTTCGTCCAACATTACTTTGTGACAACAAAAGTGCGTTATTTATGACCCAAAATCCAGTCTCTCACAAACGTGCCAAACACATCGACTTGGATTACCATTTTGTTCGAGAATTAGTTGCTTCTGGCAAACTCTATACGAAGTTTATTCCGACCAAGCTTCAAGTGGCAGACATATTCACGAAGAGTCTTCCGCGCACTCAATTTGAACATTTTCGTGCCATGCTACGTCTTGGTCCACCACCGATTCGCTTGAGGGGGGATGATAGATGATCACAAATAGAGATCATCTCCAAATTTAAATATCGAATATCTTTAGATAATATCATGTGTATCTTGTAAATGTTTGTCATTATCTTCTATCCTTAATTAAAGGATTGTATCTTGTAATCTCATTATAAATATACAAGAGCACCCACATCAATTGTGTGGTTAATTTTATAACTCTTATAGATCTAACCCACTTTGCGAGCCGACTAACCCTAGACGACCCACTTTGCAGGTAGCCCGGAGACAGCGCATGTGAACCTCCGTAGCCAAAGGGGTATATTATTGGCTTTTAAGGTTTGAACTTGAAAATTCAAAACAATTTTCGTTAGTAGAGAACAAACTCTTACCATTAGAAGATCCTTTATGGTTAAATGATTTTAAAATAGAAAAACACAACTCTAAAAAATAATTGCCGTTGCAAGAAGCTGGAAAAAAAAGTAACAATGTTTACAAGAAGCTGGATTTATTTTTGCCATCGTATGCACGATCCAACCAAAATAAACAATTAATTTTTTTTTTTTAATTTTAAGATTCGACACATTTTGAGATATGTGAGAGTCAGTTTCCCTACCCTACACTGTATAATTGATAAACAAATCCCCTCCATTTCTGAACAATAAACAGCAATGTTATCCATCCTTTTCCTGATCTTCCATCTAGCCATCGCCTATGCTTCGACATCCAAAGGGAAAAACATAATCATACTCGCCGGACAAAGCAACATGTCCGGCCGAGGTGGCGTCCAAAACAACACCTGGGACGGCGTCGTTCCTCTCCAATCTCAACCCAACCGGTCCGACTAATCTCACCTGGGTTGAGGCTCGTGACCCACTCCACAAGGACATCGATGTGAACGCAACTTGTGGGTTAGGACCAGGGATGTCATTTGCTAACCGAGAGAGCCGAGCATGAGTCCATTGGGTTTGGTTCCATGTGGTCCCCAAAATTAGCGACTGGGCAAAGGGGGGTTTCTTGTACAACCAGCTTTTGAGGAGGGCTAAGGCGGCTCGAAGAAGTGGTGGTTCGATTCGAGGGGTTTCAGGGAGAGAGTGACTCTAGTGGATGCCACAATGTACAAAAGAAGGCTAGTCACAACACAATGGATCTTGGATCTCCATTGCTCCCTATAATTCAACCAGAGGCTTTTAGTGACTAAAATAAACCAAGTTTATATAATTTAAAATGAATAAATTGAGGTGAACATATAAAGGAATATCGATATACGAGTTTGAAGTTTGATTTATTTTATATGGGCCAGGTGGGTCTAGACAAGGAGGGTACGTGGAAAGTGTGAGAAAAGCACAATTGGGAATAAAGCTTAGGAAGGTGAGATGTGTGGATGCAAAGGGTCTGCCGTTACTACAAGATAAGCTGCACCTTAGCACCCCGGCTCAGGTGCGTCTAGATCGGATGTTAGCCGATGGGCTCCTTAACCGAAAACCTCATGCTGATATTGTCTCAAACCCATAGTTTATCTAGAGATATATATGATCTATCTATCTATCTCAAACCCAATATTGTTGTTAAATAATTGAGTAATGAATGTTTTAGCCTATCTTGGTCTTTATTCAAGTACATGTGGGTGGATTCAGAATAAAAATAGAAGCAAACCAAAAGAAAACAAACTTACATGACATGATTGTGAGTAGTGGAGGTTGCTTTAGTGTTTTTACTCATAAGCATATACTTCATATATTTAACCCAAAATGGGCTGTCTCTAATAGGCTTTACCAAATGGCCTTGAACAAATGGACTGTATCTAATAGGCCTTACCAAATGGGCTGTAATTAGTAGCAATTTTTTTTTTTTTTAATTTGTAGTAATGGTTGTTTATACCAACTTCACCAAAATTATACTTGATGAAAAAAATGGCCTTAATAGTTCCTCCGATTCAAAATAAGTGATACACTTGGGGTTTCACGGTTTTTGAGGCAAAAGATTATAATGATGATTAAATTAGATTAATTAGATGGTTAGTGGGGAATGTGTCCCACACCTTTTGAATAAAATAAGGTTAATGATGTTTAAAAGTAAAAAGTAAGGGTAAAGGGGTCATTTCACTTTATTAAAGTAGATAGTTAGTGGTTGTGGGTCCCATTTTTTTTGCCAAATAAGGAAACTTTTCAAAGTGTATCACTTATTTTGAATCACCCCAAAAAGGAAAGTGTATCACTTATTTTGAATCGGAGGAAGTATATATTTTGCATATCAATATTTTTAATTTCGCAAAGTAGGAAAAATGAAGTAATCCAAAGTAAACTCTGTATACATTACCCCTAATTTATTTCGTATCTAATAATAATAATTTTTTTTATTGCAAATCCTTAGTACTAAGGATAGAAGGGTAAAAATCTCTTTCTATTCATAGTGTTGGAAATGCCCGAATAAGTCGGCTCTAGAGCAATCATTAAATGTTCGACCATAAAATTTTCTGATTTCACTGGTCTTTTTTTCCTTTTGGAAGATATAAAAGGGAAATAATCAACCTATTAATATTGGAAGTCCCTTCTTCCGCTCCCAGCTGCGTGACTGCGTTGTTTAGTGGTAACGAGTGTGCGCCCTTTTATAGAGGTGAGCAGCAAATACGGTTATTCATAACTTAAAACACATGGAGTTTTTAAATATTTATTTATGGTATTTGCTAATAATAGTCTCTAGGACAATGATTAAGAATATGTTATCATGTTAATATACACATGTTTAAGGGTTTTGATAATGACAGACATAAGAACTTTCATAAGGTGTAGTGATTTTAACACAACACAAATTACTTCACTCACCACACTGTACAATATTTAAAACATATTATATAAGTACTGTAAAGCAGTGGTTGTAATGTTTAGAGTACTTTATGTGGTCCCAAAAATCACTTCTCTTTCATAAGACATGCTTTATAAACATGTACATCAATCTATAACAAACTCTTTAATTTTATGAATTACTCCCTTGTATAACTTTTTATGCACTTAAACTTAATATTTAATGCCAATTTTGTTGGTTAGTGACTTTTAAAGAATACAAAGTTGTTATAGTTACAATAAAATAATTTTATTTATAATCAGTTTTTCAGCGGACAAAACTTTTTAACAAGAAAAGCGTGAACCACACGAGGAGTTGGCTTTGTTTTATATTCATAGGACTTGAAAAGGCAAATAAATAACATATTCGCGTGGAACATCTTCATTCAGTAAACACAGACGAAAGCTACACTTTTTTCGGAGTTGTGTAAGGTGGTGTTTGTTTATTACTTAATGAACTTAATAAATAAGTTATTTAATGTGGAAAGTCATTATTGGTCTGGAAAAGTTATGGAGGTGATGTCCTCCCCATTAAGTCGCGAGTTTTATTTTATTTTTTTATATTTATCAAATTTATATTAATACAATTATAATTATTATGTATATATATGCAGTTATAAAAATGTTTAATTTCTAAGATTATATTCTTTATAATAAAATTTCGTTACATATTTCAACTTTATTTTTTAAAAAAATCATAATTCCTATATTTGTATTTTTCTTATTCAGAAAATTTTAATTTAAAAATATATGTGAACAGTTACTTAAAAATAATGAGTTATGAGAAAAAAAAATAGTGAAATTTTATTATTCAGACTATTCATTCAACACATTAAACAAACAACAACACTAATTTATCTAGACAAACATGATTTATCCAGACAGACACTTTACCCATACAGGACTTAACGAGTAAAAAAAAACAAACAAGCCCTAAAACAAGTACAATACATTTTTAAGTAATTATTTTATTAATAACTACTAATACTTGTATTTAATCTTTAAACATAACCAATAAAACGGTGGATAAATATTCTATCTTGTAGTTTTATTGTTAATAATGAGCTCTCACGGTGTTCGAACTTATACTCGACATGCATATGATCTTTTCATTGCTGTGTTCGTTTTTAAATTTTACCGGTCATCTAGTATTACATATTATTCAGTTGGTTATATTCTCAATACTTAAAATTAATTTACATTATTAATACGGGTAGATAACTAAATTGTTGTATTTAATAGAGAACATGTTCATTTGATTTTCATTTTACATTTTTAATATAATAGGTTGGTTTTAATTTAGCTTAGAATTGGTTTTTTTAATAACGTTTTATTTATGGAAGTAACTTTATTAGAAGATCATACATATGAACAAAAAGTTGATAAATAATATTAAATAAAAAGGAAACTAAAAATTGTAAGAATATTAGTAATTCTATTTGGCATAATATTAATACTTTATGTATAAATGCCAAACATTTTACCATATAGTAGAGATAATTAAACAGTTGACAAATATAGACATGTAGAAGTTCAGTTATAACAGATTTAGGATAATTAAATACAATTTGGTTTACCCAAATTTACATACTTCCTCCTATTCAAAATAAGGGATACACTTTAGGTTTCACAGTTTTGAGTCAAGTGAAGGTTAAATTACATTGATTTGATGGTTAGTGGAAATGGATCTCGTAATTTTTGAATAAAGTAAGGTCAATAATGTTTAAAAGTAAAAGTGATGGTAAAGAGGTCTTTTCACTTTATTAAAGTGGGTAGCTAGTGGGTGTGGAGCCCGCAATTTTTTACCAAATAAGGTAAACTTATAAAGTGTATCACTTATTTTAAATCACCTAAATATGAAAAGTGTATCACTTATTTTGAATCAGATGAAGTATATATTTTAGGATTTTGATAATGATTGATTGTCTTTAACATGAATAAAATATATGTATATTTCTTGGTGAAAAAATAATTCTTAAAATTCAAGAGTTAGTTGTTTGGTTGGATAGATAGAATGAGAAGTGGATTGGAATGGACCTAGTAATGGAATGACATATTTCATTACATTATTATGTTAAGCATAATTTATCTCTACTTTATGTATTAAGTAAAAAATTTCAATATTTTTTTATACACATAAAACAAATGAAATATAAGGGGGCGTTTGGTTTAAAGTGGGTAATGAGAAAGGGAAAGGCAATGAGAATACTAAGGAATACAATAGTCATTCCTTAGTATTCCCTAAACCATTGATGTTGCTTGGTTTGTCAAGTATTCCTTTAATAATATATATATAGTATATTGCTGGTAAAAAACAAAATATATATATAGTATATTATAATAAAAATAATATAATATAATATAATATAATATAATATAATATACATATACATATACATATAATATATTATAATATATACTAATAATAATAATAATATACATAATATAATATATAATAATAATATAAATAAATAAATATAATAATATATTATTATATAATATAATAACAATAATAATATAATAATAATAATGAATATAATATAATATCTATAATTATATATATTAATAAGTATATAATAATATAAAAAAAATAATAATAATATAAATAATAATATAAATAAACAAATATAATAATATATTATTATATAATGTAATAATAATAAAATAATTATAATATATATAATATAATATATAATAATAATATAAATAAATAAATAAATATATAATAATAAAAATAAAAATATATTATTATATAATAATATAATATTATATATAATATATTATAATTATTATATATAATATATTATAATTTTATATATAATATATAATAATAATATATATAAATAAATATATAATAATAAAAATAAAATATATTATTATATAATATTATAATATTATATATAATATATAAATATAAATATATAATAATTAATATATATAATATATATAAAAATAAATATAATAATATATTATTATATAATATTATAATATTGTATATAATATATTATAATATATAATAATAAAAAGTAGTGGGGTTAAGCATTATCTAATTCATTACCCCCAATTTAGTGGGTAATGAGGTATTCCTTACTAGTGAGTAATCATTGATTACCTTGAATCAAACCAAGCATATATAATGGTAATCAATATCATTACCCACCCCTCATTACCTCCAACCAAGCACACCCTAATAAACACTTTACAAATCTAATTACATATTACTCCCTCCGTCCCACAAAAAAAAAACTCATTTTTCCTTCAAATCTTGTCCCACAAAAAAGTTCTCATTTCTCAAATTTGAGGGGTTCACTTAATAAAATAATAGTATTATCAATGATTCCACCAATAAAACACTTTCTCTCCAATCTAACCTTATATTTTAATCAAAAGTATTACAAAGTATCCCACCACTGCCAATCTCTTAAAAGCTTGTGCTCATGGAAATGACAATTTTTTTTGTGGGACGGAGGGAGTATAATAAAAAAACATAATCCTAAGTTATTTTTAAAAAGAAATACTTCCTCCGTATCAAAATAAGTGACACACTTTCCATTTTGGGATGTATCAAAATAAGTGACACACTTTGAAAATTTTCTTTATTTAGTAAAAATAGTGGGACCCATACCCACTAACTATCCACTTTAATATAATGAAATTACCCCTATACCCTTACTTTTACTTTTAAAACTCATTAATATAACTTTATTCAAGAAAAGTGGGACCCCTTCTCCACTAATTATGTACTTTAATATATTTTAACCTCTACTTTAATCTTTTACCTCAAAAAACGTGTAAGCCAATTTGTGTCTCTTATTTTGATACGGAGGAAGTAATAAGTTAGTTACATTTTTTTAATTTTATAAATTAGCTTATATATAAATAGGTTAATTAATTGTATATTTTCCACTCCATTTCATTCCATGATGGAATGAAAAAAAACCACCTCCCCATATGTAATGAAAATTAAGAAAAGAAAAGAAATCACATTATACAAGTAATTATTCATTCCATTACATTAATTAAAACAAACGAATTTTTTTCATTCCAACGGAATGTATCATTCTATTCCTTTTTTGATTCCGCCATACCAAACACTACCTAATATTACTCTTTTATTGACAGCCTTTATATCAATGTGTCATTATTATTTTCCTATATTTTATACGAAGTAATATAATTTTTACGTAAGGGAGAGAAAAAATAATATCGATATACCACATATTCTCAAATAAAAATTTGGTAAGTAATTTTCCTCTTATTAATTTGGGAAAGCGTCGTTATTTCGTATTGGACTAAAATTCCGATAAAAAGACCACTAAACAATCAAATCTTGGCTTCAATTACAAGACTAAAATTACCTTTTTAAATATAAAATAATTTAAAAACTTGACACATGGTTCTTTAATTAATCATCTTCTGGTCTTCACCAAATTCCCCCTTTTTGCATCTTGATCTTTTCCCCCAAAGTTTTAAAATATTTTGATGGGCAATAATGGCCTTAAGCTTAGCGTCTTCTTCCTATTCATCGTAACATACGAATATTGGTCCAGTCATGTTAAAGTCGCTAACTTTGTTCGCCCTTATGCTAGCTCAGGCCATCTACTCAAAGATGTGTTCATTCTCGCCGGCCAAAGCAACATGGCCGGTAGGGGCGGGGTGATCGACGGAGACTGGGACGGAATAATCCCCGCCGGAGGTCAAAGCCAGTCCCGGCAAAATTCTACGATTGGGTAGCGATATGATCTGGGAAGATGCCGAAGAACCGCTTCATGCTGATATTGATGTCAACAAGACTTGCGGCGTCGGGCCGGGGATGGCGTTTGCGAATGCGGTGGTGAGAAGTGATCCACGGCGTGTGCTATTGGTGGAAGTGGTATCGGAGAGTGGTCCCGTGGTGGTGGCCTTTATGAACAATTGGTAAGGAGGGCCGCCGTGGCGGTGGAAGACGGTGGTGAAATTAGGGCAATGTTGTGGTTTCAAGGGGAGAGAGATACGGTTAACATAAGTGATGCTGAATCTTACAAGGGGAAATTGCAAAAGTTGTTCTTCGACTTAAGAACGGATTTGAAGTCTCCTTCGCTACTCATAATCCAGGTAATTTTCAACTCTATGTTTTGAATAGAATATACCAAATCCAATTACTACGAAACTGCTCGAAAATAGCGATTTAGTCTGTGTTTACTTGGTCAACTTGTTGGGTCAATGGTTTTTCGAATGATACAATTTGTCCAATGGTTTAAATTGTTCTTAGTAATCGTGCTGGGATTTTCTTAATCGATGTTTAATTTAATAACTTTAACAACAATATTAGTCAAGAAAAAGTTCAATTCGTATGTGGTAGGTGTGTCACTTGTTTTTTAACATAGTACGAGGGACTCCACGAGATAGGTCATAGGTGAGTTTCATGTTTTATAATCTGTTAGCATATACTCGTGGAATCTTTCCTTTCCTTTCCTTTAAAGTTTTAAAGGGTATTTCTATTTGTAACAGACTTTGGGGTCGTCGAGTTTTGCCCGTGCCTTGTAAATTGTAATAGACGCGAGCTCACCGTTGTTGTGACAGTTTCTGAATCTTCCCCTAGTTATCTGGTAAATAACGATTTGGAGCAGATTGTCTGCCTATTTCGTTTTAAAAACACAAATAATCTAAAATGAGTGTTTGCCAAAAAGTCCCCTGAAAATTTATTACTTGCATTTTATTTATTAACCAAACAAATAATCAAGTTTGTCAAATACTAAGAAAAATTAACATTATTTCAAACATCATAATCAAATCCACACACTATTTTTTAAAATCTCATTTTGTAACCATGAATTATCTCATTATCCATTTTCAAATCGCATAATCTATTTTCAATACCCAAATACCTTCTAAACAGAATAACTGAATTAGAGAAAAATAAATAAGGTTTTTAATCCACTAAAGAAGCTAATTGAAGATGGTCAAAAAAAAAAAAACTTTCCTTTTAAACATGTTCAACTTTTTTTTTGTTTTCATCAGTGCATTAAGGATACATGTTTAAATTATGTTTATAACTCAAAGTTTCTATTAATATTAAGAAAATACATGTAATACATCAAAGGTAAAAGCTAGACTTCATTAATATGTTTTAATACATTTAATTTTTCGTAAAGTTTGATTTAATAAACCACATCTTAACATGTGTAGTATGAGCACAGACTCAATTTGAATATATAATTTGTGATGGGATGTTTGTACGAATACCCATCAATGCATTAATTCGACGGTGTAACTAAACACCTTTTTGGTATATACGTGCCCAATAGCGACACTGAGTAATATTATTGAGGGGGCCAAGTATTAAATGGATAATTTGGGAGGGCCAAACTGAAGATGCGGACTTTTAAAACATCTGATTGATTCAGAAGTTGGTAAACCTCTTATTTCATCTGAATACAAAACAAACTTAATTATTCCGTAATTTTGGACTATGTTTGATTATGTGGTTCCAAAAATCACTAACTATTATTTATCCACATGAACAGGTAATTGTAGAACGAGACATACTTGTATAAGAACTTTGGAGTTAGTTGTTTATATTTTTGGGGGCAAAAGGGCTAACTTTAGTGACGTTTTTTTAATTTAATTTAAAATTACAGGTTGCTTTAGCCTCTGGTGAAGGAGATTATATAGATACTGTAAGAGAAGCTCAACATGGAATAAATCTTCCAAATGTAATGACAGTTGATGCAAAGGGACTCCAACTGCAACCAGATGGGCTTCATCTCAGCACCCAGGCCCAAGTACAGGTTGGGGAGATGTTGGCTCATGCTATTTTACAATCCAATTGTTCTAATTACTTTTAAGGGGATCGATCTATAGTCCTGTCGATATCATTATCGTTGTACACATATTGATATGTACGTGAATATATATTCTTCACAAATTTTTCTTACTTAAATTTAACAAAAGGTTATATGTACAACACCGTGTTTATCAGAAAATAACACCTACTGTTATGATTGGATTAAGGTCTAAAATTTTCTTGTGAAATTTGGTATCCAAATAAGCTAGAAAATAATGTCAATTATGTTGACGACAAAGATGAAGAACATACTTTATTCAAGAAAGTTACGGATGATAATACTAGGATTTGGGCAGTTACTTATTTATACGTACTATACTAGAATTTGGGCTTATTTTTATTAATTGACATCACTAGAATTTGGGCTCATCCAACTATTAATCATGTACTATATTCCAACTCATTTATAGTCGGATACTCGGATGGGATTTTTTCTATAAGTACACATGACATTATGCTTCTACTTGAGACTCCACATGTGCATGTTTAGTTTGGACAGCAAAACAAATACATCTTCTAAACTACTCATAAATTTATACGATTTTATCCACAAAGGGACTTGAACACATGACAACATGTCAATAGAAAACATTTTTCAACACCTTATACTGCTAGGCTAGAAGCCTACAAGCCCTTTGGTTATCCAGATGTGCATGTACTAAGCTAAATGAGTAGTTATGGCAGTAATTGAAATATGATGTCAACATAGCAGACAAAGTAGTAAACATATTGAGTCATGAAAATGGATTGAACTGTATGTTGGTTTGTCGAACATAAATACTTAGTTCATGCATCCTCAGTTTTAAATGTCAGCTTTCTGACTTTTGTGGTGGTTGTAAACTCCCTTAATACCGTTGGGGGTTACTGTGAATAATTTGATGCAACTCACTCTCAAATTTAAGGCTTTGTAGAACCCACTGAGCTATACCTTATGCATTATGAGACACGACTTCTTAAAATGCATTAAAAAGTTGGTTGAGTTTGACATCGGACTTGCATATGCCCTACTGGACCAATTCCACACTAGACCGTTGGTTGAGGGCTCTCACAATTGAAAGGAACATGACGATGACAAGAGTTCTTAAATCCTTAATTTCGACAACAAAAGTATAGAATTTCAAAGTTTGGCTGAGCTCTCGAGTTCGGCATGCTTGCACTATGTTGCATTGATGCATGCCTAAATATGAAGAAACATACTCACTCCGTCCCTAAATAAAGTTTCCATTTCTCTTGGGCACAACTTGTTAGGAGATAGTTAGTGGTGCTGTATTTGGTTTACTTTTGATTAAAATATAAGGTTTGATTGGAGAGCAAACGTGTTTTAGGAGATAGTTAGTGGTGAAAGTATTGGTAATAATATTATTATATTAAGTGGGGCCCTTAAGTTTGAAAAATTGGATATTTATATAGGGACAAAACTTGGAAGAAAATGGGAACTTTATTTAGGGACGGAGAGTATCATCTTTTTTCCTTGAAACCCAAATACGTAGGCAGTTTATGGAACTTTCGGGCAAAAAAATATTATTATTAGGAAGTTGTTTGCATTTTAAGTTTTTTTTATTATTTAATTTTGGACTTTGTTTTAAGGCCCAATTTTCTGCCGGTTTGTGTTTTTTGGCCCGCTAAAAATCTAGACCTTATTTAATACTCCCTCCGTCCCAAATTAATTGTCCACTAGACAAATGTCACACAGTTTTAAGAAAGTGCAATTATTGCACCGTCTACCAATCAAATCTCATATTTACCTACTTATAATTCATATGATTGGTTGTAATTTGAAATTGACAATTATTTTGGGACAAACTAAAATAGTAAGGTGGACAATAAAAATGGGACGGGGGGAGTATTGTTTGACATTCTAAAATTGTTACTTGATAATGATATGAAAATTAAGTTTTCTCCTAAATTCATATTCTTGTGTTGAAGGTTTTGAAGACCAGATTCACGGTATTCATTGAACCAATGTGGTTTTGAATTAAATTCCAGGGTAATCTAAGAATCAACGGTAACAATCTGTATTCTCGTCTTTTAGTGTACATTGCACGTGATTTAGTAGGATATTGGGTGTTTGGGATTGCGTTTTGAGGAAGATTATCTGCTTATTGCGTTTTGAAAACGCAAATAATCTAAATTTAATGTTTGGCATAAAGTTTGAAATAATCACTTATTTACGTTTTGGACCCTCCAAAATGGAGTTTTGGAAAAGCAAGTGAGGGGTTGCTTATTTGCGTTTTCAAAACGGATTATTTCATTTTACCTATTAAATAGATAAATAATCAAGTTTGCCAAACACTAAAAAAACTGATTATCCGATTATTGCGATTTCAAACGACATAATCAAATCCAAACACTAATTTTCATAATCACGTTTTGAGATCGCTGATTATCTGATTATTCATTTTCAAAACGAATAATCTATTTTCAGTAAGCAATCCCAAACACCCCGTTACATTATACATACATACATTAGAAAAGAAAAAAAAAACTAATAAACACTAGCAAAGATAATGATTAGCTACAATAACCATATTAAACATCTTGTTCCACATGCAGTAGCATATCCACCACCTGGTTCATGGTTGGTCTTTCATCTTTACAACACCTTAAAGCCACCTTAACCAGAGTTACAATTCTACCCATGTTGTAACTCCCATCAACTGCCGAGTCCACAACTTCTTGAACCCAATCATTCTTTCCACCAGCAGCCACAATCTTTTCTATCACCCAACTATCCACCCGATCGACACCTGTCCCTCCCCGACCTGTAATCATCACCACCCCGTAACTATACACATCAACTTTTGAGGTTATAGGAAGATTAACAAACAACCATGCATTCTGGAGCCATGTAACCTCGTGTCCCTCTTGCTTTTGTAAACTCTAGATTACGTGTATCCAACGACTTACACAACCCAAAATCTGCCACCTTTGGTTTGAAATCACAATCGAGCAATATATTATGAGGATTATTCCAAGCATTCTTCCGCAAGCCCTTTTAATGCAATCTCAAACTTGTTATCCCAATCCAGCTGCTTGTCAGAACATAGATTCTCGTTTTCCATATACTCGTAAACTAAAAGCATGTGTTTTGTCTCAACACAATACCCCCATATCTCTATCAAGTTCATGTGGGTACTTGAAATTCGTCTTCACATCGGTTGTTCTTACTAGATTCATTGAGATACTCAATTGATTGCTACAACACCACCTCCTCCTCTCCCCAATGAAGTTTTTTGAGGCCTTCTTTAGTTCCACATCTCTTAAATCGTGTGGCAGCTTGGAGATAATAACTCTAATGCACCAAATATATAGGTGATCAACATCATATCATAAACTTTATGGACTCTTTTTGTCCGTTTATGTTTGGATCATAGGTGGCTTTTGGGAACAGTTTAACCTGAATGGTTGAACTACCTTAATGTTGTTGGAAGGTAAAGGAATATTCTTTGGTAGCTTTAGATATATGGAACCATTAAAATTGGCGTTTACCACTTGGGATAACAAATAGAAAACCCTTTGCAACTACAACTATTCATGCACTCTTGCACCCAAGGTTGTATTTGGCATGTATCATAACCCCAAAAATCAGAATGAGGAAGTGATCTTCATCATAAAGTTGGCTTAAATTCAGGTTCACAACCATACTGTGATTGATTAGGTAAGCAAGAACACTTCCTACCATGCAAAGGATCATTGAATCCACAACTTCCATGTATTTTACACGTTTCAGAAATAGCTTCCATAAACATTATTCCCATGCTCGGGATCAGGCCAGTAGCAATTTGGAATCACTGATTATCGTTATCAAAAAAGAGCTTGTAGAAACCAGATGAGTAATTGGTTTTGAAGAGACAAGTGATGCAGATTTGGTGAGTGGGAAGCAAGGTATCTGTTAAAGCTTTGCCATAGAATTTTCCCATTTTTATCTTGTAGCAAAAGGTTTCCCGAATTACTCATTTTCAACTCACCCGTTTTCTCTTGTAGTTGTAGTCGAAACCGTTGGTGTGAAATTTTCAACAAGGAAAGCTTTGAGAACTTTCCATTGACTGGTGAATCTCCATCCAAACGATCCCATCTGATAATGGTTTAGTTAACCATATTGAAAAGTAATAAGCATTATTTCTAATCCGGCAGTGTAAAGGCCGTTTGGAGAGATCAAAAAGTTTCTCCACTGAGAGCCAAGTTTCAATCCAAAGGGTGGCGAGAGAGCAAAGATGTTATTAATGGTGTTTGAGATCACATTTAAGAGGAATGGTATCATAACTGAAAGTGCTACTGTTGGATCGAAGTGTACGTGTTTAACAATAGAAATTAAAGAGGAATTAAGATCAAGTGTTTGGTGGAAGAAATATTATTCCATTAAAGGGAAAATTACAATAACCGTCTACTCCTTTATATAGATATTAAAAGCAAAAGTTAAATGCAATAAAAAAATGACAGTGGGAGAAAGACTATGTAGGTATTCCTCCTTATGCTAACCACACTCTTCCATAAATAATACAGTACAACTTAACTTACCCGACATGCAAATTGACAAACTGATTATGTGTTACGTCGGTTCCAAACCAGGTTGCCACCAGAAAGCAATAATATTATCATGAGTGCCGTAAAATCTGGCAGTTAAAAGGCATGATGAACCTGTGCCTAAATAGTAACCAAAAGCTTTATCCTCATGGAGATTAGAAGAAATAATAACCAAAAGCTTTATAATGGTCTCAAAAGCCCATTAAATAAGTTCCCCCCCCTAAGAATACACTAGCAATGAATTAATTGCTAACATTTTATTATATTTGAACGTAAATGTTAAGTTCGAGCATCTAATGTCAATTTTATGACTTTTTCTGGTCAACGGTTGCTTCGAATAATTAATTACTTGATGCAAGACATTATTATTATGTAATACCCTCAGGACTACGTTTTCTATTATTATTATTATGTAATATTAGTGGAAATGCATTAAAATGGTGGTTGAATTTCGTATGAGATGTTAGCCTCAACATACCTGCTACTGGACCGCCTCTATTTAATTACAAATATAATATAGTATATGGAGTATTATGGACGAAGTTATAGAAGATTAAACAATAATACATGCATCATAGTAGGGGTGTAAATGAGCCGAGCCCGACTAGGTTCGAGCTCGGCTCGTTTCGAGCCTTATATGTAAAGCTCGAGCTCGGCTCGTTTAAGTTTTCGCAGGTTCGGGCTCGGCTCGATTAGGCTCATTTAAGCTTCCATATATACAAAATATATAAAAAACTTTATTTAATTATGATATTTAATATATTGTGTAAACATTTCATTTTTATATTATGTTATATACATATATATGTATATGTATAGTATACATACACACATAAGTATAAAAATATATAATATATAATTATATTTTTGTCATAATTAATATATATTTGCTCGTTTAGGCTCGCGAGCCTAATCAATCTTAGTGGATCAAGCTCGGGCTCGGACTCGTTTAATAAACGAGCTCTTAGTTAAGCTCAGACTCGGCTCATACTCGTTTAAGCTTGGCTCGTTTCGAGCTTTTAACGAGCCGATCCCGAGTAGCTCACGAATGGCTCGGCTCGTTTTCACCAATGTAGTCAGCTTCTTGTGATATTATCTCATATCTTGAGATTCTATATATTTTACCACCAAAATCGGCTACCGAGGGTTTGCAATTGCTATATATTTTTTCTTTTCCGCTGTTCAAAAAAAAAAAAAAAAAAAAAAATTTACTATGATTTTTAAGATGTTTGATTGCTGCAACTCGATTATCTAACACTGCTCTCCTTTGTAGACAATTCCACCACCTCCTCTCCCTATTTCAATTCGTTCCTAAGATTGTTAGAGGCTTTCTTCAAATCCGCATATATAACTTGCTCGTTTGTCGGGAATGGTTGTGAGGAGGCGGTAGATGTCATTCCCGACAAACGAGCAAGTTACAGAAATCGTGCGCGAAAACAATAAAAAGATAAACCACAAATGATTTCAAACTTAGAGTCTCACTTCGGTAAGTGAGAAAAATCCTAACCTTCAAGTCCCTATGTGAGACGGTGATGATATTAAACCCTTAAAACCGACCACGCCCTTCTTTTAAATGATTTCTTTAACTTGCTCGTTTGCAAGTGATTAATGGAAAAAAATCGATGTATTCTTCCACCTTTTGGCCGCCACTGATATTATGGCCGCGTCGTTCCCCCAACACCAAATGCATTTGATTTGTCAATTGAGTTTCAAGAAATATAAATTGATCCTAAAAATTATACTCCCTCCGTCCCACAAAAAACTTCTCATTTACCTTTTGCACAAGTTTTTAGGTGATAGTTAGTGGTGAGGTCATTGATAATACTTTTAATTAAAATATAAGATTGAGTTGGAGAAAAAAAATATAATTAGTGGATATTAGTGATGGGGTCATTAGTAATAATAGTTTTTTTATTGTGTGGAGCCCATCAAATATAAGAAATTGGAAGTTTTTTGTCAGACAAAAATTTAGAGTGAAATGAGAAGTTTTTTATGGGACGGAAAGAGTACTAATTAACCAATAATTTATGTAAAAGGTATGTAGTAATTTATACCTACCTTAACCTATTCTTATGTCTCAAAAGGCCGGGTGGGCCGCTTAGGTTTACGGGTAGAATGGTTTGCAGATCAAACAGGATCAGGTTAGAATGGGTCATCTATAATAAGTATCTAACATCTATATAAGTATATCTAAAATAGTATTAACCCATTGACTCTTTAGGGTCAGACCCATTTGAACCGATTGTAATGACTTAAAAGTAAAAGTTGCCACCCAGAATATTTATAAACCTATATGTTTTAACTTCAGCGATTTCTTGCTCATTAAGAGGACAAGAAGACGATTAAGTCTCTTCTGAGGAGTCAATCTTTCATGCATTTTTTAACAGCAGATTTATTTAATTAGCACAAACAATTAATGAATCAAATAACTAATACAATATTATATTATACATTTACTTACATAGGTAATCATCACTTCCTTATTCGCCCACCCTCAGCACTCCTTGTAATGCCAGTTCTCAACAATCCCCGACAACTCATTCGTTTTGCGTTCTGTTATAAAAATAAAATCTTATTAGCAGTAAACAAATAGTGTACTAAAAACATCCATAAAATAGTAGAGTTCAAGTATTTAACCATAAAAACATCCATTCAGCTACCATGAAAACTTGGATAATCCATTCAGAAATGTCATTTTCATTCAGAACAGTCCAATCAAATCCTTTTAGCAAAACATTCATCAATGCAACAAACATGTTTATCATGAAAAAACACTAAAAATTGATGGTTTAAAATAGAGTTAATAATCTGCTTTTTTTAAATAGAGTTTGAGAAATATGTTATGCACTCAAAACAATCAAGCTATTTGCACTTAACATAAAGCCTATTCAGCAAGCTATGCCTAATTGCCTAAAAATAAGCATTAACCAGACTCATTTGTAACTCTTTTGATTATTGTGTCCAATTGTAGAAGATAGTAGGTGCTAAATAAGAATAAACTAAATTTATCGATTGCCAGACTCAACAAATAAAGAATATAAAGCAATTCTACTTTCACCACCACAACATCATATAGGGGTATTCAAAATTGGATTAAACTGCATAATCAAAAGGATCCAGCATAAAAAATAATGGGTATACATTAAAAAAGCAAAACCTAGAAACAAACAAACCAACAGATCAACAAAATCAGTATCTAGAAAATATAAATTAGGGCAAAATTAAAAAAAAAAGTAACCAAAATTGAGAAACTAACTGGTGAGATGATGCCGATGGTACATTAGGAAAATTTTCTAAATACCTAAACATACAACCAAAGAATCGATTAGAACATAATCTTATACTAAAAGGATGGAAGTGGCAGGCATTAAAAATAAAATTTTGGTGAGTTTTAATCTGTTTGACAAATTTTATCTTTAGCATTCTATATTTTAGAACTGAAACAATTTAACGGGAAAGTGTTACAGCATCATGAACGATCCAATTGTCAAAGACTCAAAGTTCATTTTTCTATAAAACCAAAATTAACTGATCAAAGAATGGAAAACAAAATTTGCTTTAGAGGAAATTACATAATCATCAAGATGAAAAAATAACCAATTAACTGACCTGGATTTCTTTTGAACTCTTATAAGCAATTAGAAACCCCAAATCCTATTGAAGTTCTGCTATATATCAACACATCAATGATCAGATAAAATGAGCATAAATTATACAGACTTTAAGAAAGAAACATTAATCCAATACTAAATAGGAATAAAATATTTAAAAAAGTGGCCGGATAAAAGAATAAATAATCGATTCATTAAAATAAGATGAATTTAGGAAACCCAACTATGTCTGCTACTTCCCGATCCACAAATAAACTGAATTTAGTAAAGAAACAATTTACATCTTGGATCTTGGACTGACAGAATTGAAATTTCAGAGCCTTCGGTATGAAATTCATAAAAAAGATTCAATAAAATGTTCAAGGATATGAGTTCCAGTGAAGTAGACGTCGGAATGCAATACAACCGAAATCCAACTAAACACACCCCGAATTGCGAAAATTAAACAAAAAATGAATTAGAAATCATAAATTAAATCAAGAAAGATAGCGACGATTGCAGAGCATGAGATTGGGGAGTGGATTCTTTTGGGCGAGGAAAACCAATTAGGGTGATGACGATTCGATAGAGACGAATTAAACTGGTTTGATAACGAAATCGAATTAGGGTTTCGAAGGAGATGAACGATTGGAGGATGAGGGGAAAACCGAAATCGATTAAGGGTGCGTAGGGTTGGAACTTGTAAGAGAAAGATACGTTTGAAGAGACTGACGATCGAAGCCCAAACTTAGGATAGGGGTGTGCAAGGGGTGGTTTTAGGCTCAAACCGAACACGATCCGCTAATATTGATTTTAGGATTTTCAAACCCAATGGTTTCGGTTTCTAACGGTTTCGGTTTTAGCGGTTTTTAGCCTTTAACGGTTCGGTTTCGGTTTTGAAACCGAATCCACCTAGTTTAAAACATTGATAGATAATTTCATGTACTAATCTTTATTTTTCCAAAATTACATACAAATTTCAGTAACAATATCTAACTTATAGCATTAACTTCAATGTCTAATAATATATTTCAACAATGAATACTATTTTCCAGCCCAAAATTCAAATTATAAGTGTATTTTGTAACATATAATAACGATATAAACATTAATGAACCATGGTAGATGGAATTTCAAATATTTAAATAGGTCGACTTCTATTTAATAAATATAAAATTAAAAATATATATAATATATTAAATATTAGCGGGGCGGTTTCTTAATGGAGCGGTTTTTGTAACATCCTAAAACTGGCCTAGATGTTTTAGGTATATTTTGATATTTGAAAATATCTATTTGACCATATGTGGAATAAATGGATTATGTGTTAAATGAATTGTTTGACTTTTTGTCCTTTTGTGATATTTTAATCAAGGGATTAAAATATCTGTTTTCTGAAATGTTTAAATGAAAATGTGATTTTTATATCTTTGGATTCTCCTTTTAATATCGTCTCCAGAAATGCTTTCGTTTTTAAAATTGGAGTCCGTTTGGTATTTTAAATAAATTAACTACGAAAGGGACTTTTGTATTGTATTTGTTTAAAAGTTGAAAAAGGTCAAGTGGGTCCCACCACACCCCATGACCAGCCATTTTGAGGCGGATTAAGGCCCCAATCCTTTTCATTTGTCTCCACCTCTCTCTCTACCGTCTCTTTCTCTCTCTCTCTAAACCTACACCATCTTCTTCAAGTTCTTGGTGTTTTTGGAAGATCCAAAGCTCGTTTCTTGTCCAATCTTTAATCCGAACGCGTTTTTGGAAAGATCTTGAGGTAAGCTTCGACCTATATGTGTTTATTTTCGATTCCATGATAGTTGATAAATTAGGGTTTATGTGTTCTTGAGATTTGGTTGGTGATTATGGTGTTAAATGGTATGTTGGGTGTTTATACAAAGTTTGACATGTTTTGTTGTTTGGGTACAAGTATTTTAGCATAAGGTACAACCTTTTTAGCATAATGTACACATGGGTGTGTGTGTGTGTGTGTGTTCGTGTGGGTGTGTGTGCGTGTGTGTATCAATTGTGTGGTTTTGGTTTATGCTTCTAACTTGACTTAATATGGGTTTTAATGTTAATGTGGGTTAAATTAATATGTAAGAAGTGTTAATCTTGTAGAATTGGGTAACTAGTTATGATAAATGACATGTTGGATATGCTAGTTGTGATAGTGTGAGTCAAAATTGTTAGTTTTGAATTATGTTGAGATTTGGTGAGATTTGATAGCTAGTGTTTGGATGATTTGGGTCAAAAGTTTTAACTCATGATTTTGAAGTAAAATAGTTGGGTTGTGATAGCTATGAACTTGTTAGATTGATTAATTAGTTATGATTTGCTAAATGGTAGATTATAGCATTTGTAGTTGTGTTTGGATGTTTTTAGTTAAAAATGATTAACTAGTAAATTGGAAGTAAAATACATGGATTGTTGGTAACTTTGAGCTCGATGAATTGTTACATGTTTATGACTTGTAGTTATAGAGAATTTGTGCTATTTGATGGAAATTGGAAGTGTTATGGTCATATTCGGGCTTTTGACCCGTTTGGGCCATTTAGTGGTAAAATAACTTGGATTGTGAAGATGTAAGTATTTGGTTAGTATTATGTGATTAGCAATGTTATTGGTAACATTTGGGGAATTGCAAGTTGTTTACATGATTGTAGTTGTGGATAGTATTATGGTTTTAATAATCCGGTTTTGACCCGTTTGACTGTATTACTTGCAAATGACTAGTTGACTTGCTATGTAAGTGTAGATGGTCATGACATGTTCTTATGATGGTTTAAGTGTTGGCTATTTAGTTAGTGCAAGTATTAGTGTTAAATGTATATTTAACATTGTTTATAATTTGGTGGAATTATATACTAATTCGGTATTCCTTTGGTGTACAGGAATCGGGATCGAGACTCAGAAACATTAGACCTCTGAGTTCGACTAGTGGAAGGTTTCGGTGAGTGGATTTAACCTCCAACTTGTGTTTGGTTACAATTAGTTTGGTATATGCATGCTTGTTGAAAATGCAGGAAATGTACCAGCTTCAGGGAGTTCGCGACGCGAACTAGAGTTCGCGAAACGCGAACTCGAGACAGAGAATTTGGGTGATGGCCGTGACCACTTCGCGACCTAGTTCCCGAACGCGAACTCGAGTTCGCGACGCGAACCTGAGTTCGCGATTGGGAACTCTACCGTGACGTTTTTCGCAGTGTTTTTCGTGGCTAGTCTACTTGTTATGTATGCCTAGTGTTAGGGAATACCATACATGACTTTGTGCACATAGGTGAAGAGACTTGGCTTGACGGGTAGCTACAACTCGGTTTGATTGGTAACCGAGGTTTGAGAAGTCAGTGCTCTGGGCAACGGGTGTCGACTAAAGGGTATCCGACCTTACCTGTATTTGTTGCATGGTCAAGGGGAGGGAGTTGCCTGGGTGTTGGTCACGAACCGCTATCGGTTACCGTGGTTTGGCCGACCATGGTTTAAGGCTCCGGCAGGACCCCGATCTTCTTGAACGAACCGGGAAGCGTGTATTGAAACTTCCGTGTTCCAGCGATGACCCAACCGGAGATGTTTATTTAAACTTCCGGGTTTAAGTGATGACCGAACCGGAGATGTTTTATAACTTCCGTGTTCTAGTGAACAGTGATACGTGGTTAGGTGGCTTTTAGATAGTAGAGATGTCTATATTAGCTTGTTGGGCTTTACAGAATTTGTAGATTATATTCATTCACTTAGCTTTGTGCTAATCCCTCCCTCGTTGAATCTTTTCAGGTGGTCGGTGCTTTGGACGGGATGATTGACCAAGCTCAGTTGTTATGTTTTACAAAGGAGCCATGTCGTTTAAGTGACACCGTTTAAATAATTAATGTTTTGAAGTTTATTTTGGGACATTGGTTTGTAAACCTAAACTTATTATTATCTTTATGCTTCCGCTAAACTAACCTAGAGGATAACCTAATCGCCTTCGGGCATTTAAAAGAAAAAAAAAACGCTTCCTAAATTTTGCGGTGTTACAGTTTTTGGTTAAAACCGAATCCATCGGTTTTTTCAAAATCTAAAACCAAACCGCCGGTTTTGAAATGGTTTCGGTTTTAACGGTTTTGTTTTGTCGGTTTTAACGGTTTGGTTTCGGTTTTTCGGTTTTTATGCTCACCCCTAACTTAGGGGGTGTTTGGGAAAACTTATTAAGGGGATTGTGCTTATTAGCTTATAAGCTTATTAGCTTATATAAGTTAATAAGCTTTTTTAAAATAAAGTGTTTGGATGGGCTTATTTAAACTTATTGTAAAATTACTAAAAAGGATCGAGGTGAGCTATGGAGGACAATATGTGGAGAAGAAATAGGGTTAAAGGTGAGGGTAAATGTGTAAAATGGTTTAATAAGCTTAATAATCCCCCGCAAATGGGCTTATTTAAAACACCCTTAATAAACTTATAAACCAAACACTTAAAAAAACTTATTTAGGTTAATAAGCTTAAAAGCTAAAAAGCCTCATTAATAAGCCCTCTCAAACACCCCCTTAGGCTTTCACAAGTGTTTTTTTTTTTAATTCCCTACTTTACATTTAGGGGCCGTTTGGTATTAAGGAATGGTGGAAGGAAAGGAAAACCATTTCCTTAATAAAAAGTTGTTTGTTTTAAAAAAGGTAAAAGGTAAGTGGATTACGTGGAGTATTCCATTCCTTCAAAATTGAGGTTTTTCATTCAACCCACTACCCCCATTTTTTCTTCATTCCGTCCATGAATTATGCCCAAACTTTTAGTAGCCCACTACCCTCACTTTTACGGTTTCATAAATTTACATCACATAATTTCAAGCAGACGTACTTCATCGTTCTCTAAATTTAAGGTATTTTTTACTTTCTTCTTCATCACATAATTTCATATATCATCTAACCGTTGTTTTTATCTCAATACAGATCATTGTTTGATTTAACCGTTGTTTTTATCTCAATTGAATAAGTTCTTTTTGGTAGTTCTTTATGCACATTAGGTGTTCGATAAAATTTCACCGTGAATTATGCTTTAAAATGGAAGGTGAATTATGATTATTTGATGATTGTTTTGCTATTTACTTTATTCTTTGCTGAGTTAGCATTGTATGATGAAGGGGGGAGAAGCTACATTTTTCATCTATTAGCTTATATAAGTATCTAATTTTCATTTTTTTTAGTTGTTATCTCGTATGTTTTTTAAAGTTAACTGGACACTTAGGTCCCGTTTGTTTTGACGTAATCCTCCGTAATCTTTCGTAATTGTAATTCAATTACATTACGGATGACGTTTGGATGAACTTATTTTTCCGTAATTCAATTACGACGTAATTTCGAATTACGATATTCGTTGTAATTGAATTCCGTCTCAACACCCTATGAATTCAATTACGGTCCTTTAGTAAACTAACAAATTTGAATATTTTATACACTTCAGATTTTAAAAACGTTTAAAAAATTAACAAGTATTAAAAAAATAAAAAAAATAAAAAAATTTACAAAAATTTATTTAAAATTTTTTTAAAAATTTAAAAAATTTAAAAAAATTAAAAGAAATTTTAAAAATTTTAAAAAAAATTTAAAAATTTAAAAAAATTAAAAAAAAATTAAACAAATTAAAAAAATTAAAAATATTTAAAAATATTTAAAAAAATAAAAAGAAATTTAAAAAATTTAAAAAAATTTAAAAAATTTAAAAAAATAAAAAGATTTAAAATTTTTAAAAAGATTTAAAAAAAAAATAAAAGAAATTAAAAAAATTTAAAATTTAAAAAATTTAAATTTTTTTTAGAAAATTAAAAAATTTTAAAAATAAAAAATATTTAATTTTTTTTTTAAAACTAAAAAAAAAATTAAAAATAATTTTTTTAAGAAAATAAAATAATAATAACAAAAAATAAATAATAAATAATAAAATTTTAAAAAGGTTTTAAAAAAATGCATAAGTATTGATTTGAATTACAACAAAATTTTGATAACCAAACGCGTACCGTATTCAATTCCAACCGAATTCAATTATAACCGATTTCAATTACATTACGGAGGATTACGTCGACCCAAACGCCTCTTAATGTTTGGTTAATTTCTTTACTGTTTCGTGGATATCTAAATACTTTTGTTATTATTAGTGACTTGCATTAATTATTTCAGTTAATTCATACAAGAAAGAAAAATTTGAGTCTGCATACTTGGCGATGGAGATTAATAAAAAAAGGTCAAAGTAGTCTTTTAGTTCAATATAGATCATTCCATCTCAACAAGTATAAAACAAAACAAACATGTCTTTCGTTAAGAATGGTTGGTTCAATTACATGGTTCATTACTATTAATAATCTATTCCATTCATTCTTTTATTTCATTCCATCTAACCAAACAAGCACATAGAGAATAGGAATTGATAATTTTCCTCCTCTTCTTTTCTCAATGCAATCAAACAAGTGATTTGGATGCTAATTTCATTCTCACCTCCCAAAACTCTGTACCAAACACACCCTTAGTTTATTTTATTATGGTGATATGACAATAGTGTACCATCACCCATCATCCACGACCACCGACCATCATCACTATCGTCACCATCATCCACCAATTGGTCGCCGTAAAATATAGTTATATGATATACACTGTCGAATTTTGTGGTTACATTTTTAGTGTTTCTCAGTATCTTGAATTTAATTAAGCAGTTGAAACATATACTGCTATATGGATTTTGAAAGAAAAAGGAATCCTAATCTAAAAATTATTCATGACTGTCTTGTTATATATAGGCAAATAATTAATGGGTTACTTGACGAATACATTCTATAAGTTATGACTTATGACCACTAATATAAACAAAAATGAATAATACGATCTTTGATGAATTAAAGAATTTTATAGTTTCTTATTTCTAGTAACAAGTCTACATGATATACCCTTTTCCTCGCAACCATTTTCCAGAGGTTGGGATCTTCACATGACTCTCATCCATACTAAAACCACGACCATTTCCTCCAAGATTAGACCCTGAGTTTAACACTTTTCCAAGAGCTTGAACTTTATTGGGGAACTCATGTCCCTTTCCACATGGATTCGGACCAGAATTTATAATGCTTCCAATAATATGGCCATTGGTCAAGTTGTGTCCTTTTTTCTCCAGGACTAGGACCCGAGTTCTTAATGTTCCCGAGAGTTTCAACATTAGGAAACTCGTGTACTTTTCCACCAGGACTTGGACCAGAGTTTTTGATATCTCCAAGAATGTGATCATTGGTCAATTTGTGTCCCTTTCCTCCAGGACTAGGACCCGAGTTCTTAATGTTCCCGAGAGTTTCAACATTAGGAAACCCGTGTCCCTTTACACCTGGACTTGGACCAAAGTTTTTGATATCTCCCAGAACGTGATCATTGGTCAAGTCGTGTCCCTTTCCTCCAGGACTAGGACCCGAGTTCTTAATGTTCCCGAGAGTTTCAACATTAGGAAACCCGTGTCCCTTTACACCTGGACTTGGACCAAAGTTTTTGATATCTCCCAGAACGTGATCATTGGTCAAGTCGTGTCCCTTTCCTCCAGGACTAGGACCCGAGTTCTTAATGTTCCCGAGAGTTTCAACATTAGGAAACTCGTGTCCTTTTCCACCAGGACTTGGACCAGAGTTTTTGATATCTGCAAGAATGTGATCATTGGTCAATTCGTGTCCCTTTCCTCCAGGACTAGGACCTGAGTTCTTATGTTCCTGAGAGTTTCAACATTAGGAAACCCGTGTCCCTTTACACCTGGACTTGGACCAGAGTTTTTGATATCTCCCAGAACGTGATCATTGGTCAAGTCGTGTCCCTTTCCTCCAGGACTAGGACCCGAGTTCTTAATGTTCCCGAGAGTTTCAACATTAGGAAACTCGTGTCCTTTTCCACCAGGACTTGGACCAGAGTTTTTGATATCTGCAAGAATGTGATCATTGGTCAATTCGTGTCCCTTTCCTCCAGGACTAGGACCCGAGTTCTTAATGTTCCTGAGAGTTTCAACATTAGGAAACCCGTGTCCCTTTACACCTGGACTTGGACCAGAGATTTTGATATCTCCCAGAACGTGATCATTGGTCAAGTCGTGTCCCTTTCCTCCAGGACTAGGACCCGAGTTCTTAATGTTCCCGAGAGTTTCAACATTAGGAAACTCGTGTCCTTTTCCACCAGGACTTGGACCAGAGTTTTTGATATCTCCAAGAATGTGATCATTGGTCAATTCGTGTCCCTTTCCTCCAGGACTAAGACCCGAGTTCTTAATGTTCCCGAGAGTTTCAACATTAGGAAACCCGTGTCCCTTTACACCTGGACTTGGACCAAAGTTTTTGATATCTCCCAGAACGTGATCATTGGTCAAGTCGTGTCCCTTTCCTCCAGGACTAGGACCCGAGTTCTTAATGTTGCCGAGAGTTTCAGCATTAGGAAACCCATGTCCCTTTCCACCTGGACTTGGACCAGAGTTTTTAATATCTCCAAGAATGTGATCATTGGTCAAGTGATGTCCCTTTCCTCCAGCACTAGGACCCGAGTTCTTGACATTCCCAATAAAATTAGTAGCGGGAAACCCATGTCCCTTTCCTCCTTCACTTGGACCTCCACCACTTTTAATAGTTGCAAGACTGAATGCGTCCATTGCATCTCGAATCGCATCGTCAACATAAATAACAGAGTTAGCAACATTGATTGGCCGAGCCGCTACGATAAAGCTTAACGGAGTAGCAAGTAAAAGAATGTTGATCATAAAATAGTAGCTTTTGGCCATTACTAAGTTTAATTATATTGGCAATCAAAGTTAGACACAAAAGAATTTGTGATTTAGATTGAAGGCTTTGTTTTTTTTTTTATCCACAATGAAACTTAGAGAGAAGAAGAAGAAGAAATGTGTATGGTAAAATTTGTAAGAAGATGATGGTATTTATAATACCTATGCATGCATATGCTTGCAGAAGTAAAAACAGACCTGGTCCAAAAGCTACCCAGCAAAGACAAAAATTCTTGGATTTAGAACACATGGGAGAATAGTGATTTGTAGCCGCCTGTGTACATTCTAACATTTTTTTATTGGTCTCCTGAATCCAACTTCACCTTTGAATTCGGTTCAACTAGGTGAAGACATTCATTAAAATATTATGGAAAAGGAGTACAAATATTATTTTACTTTCTATCCAACTCCTAAGGAAACAGTTCTAGCCATAAAAAATGAAACTGCGTATGTTGTCTCTTTTGGTCTTTTTTTGGTCAACCTCGAACTGAAGAGTATCGTAGTTGCTTACGCAAAATTTTAAACGCTCTTAAAAAGTCTTATTGTTCCTGTTGAATGTTCCCTTGGTATGTTAACTTGCATCGTATCAAATGTGCATCTCCTTAAGTTTAGTCTGAAATAATTCATCTTAGACAAATTAATTTTAAATTTTGTAAATTGATCGGTGATATGAAACTTTTCTATTTTGTTTGTATTTTAAAGAAAGGCAGGAAGCTATAACTTGTAATTGGATCAAGTAGTTAATTATATAACCCAGGCAATATTTGCTCTAAAAATGTGGCGTATAATATGAGCATCCATACTCTATACAACTCTCTCAGAGTTAATTTTAATACATCAACCTATCTTTTTTTCATTTTTCTCATTTTCTTATACAACTCATCCTTCCTACTTTTATAACTCTTATGATCATAAAAAAGTGGGTGGTTGACTCATCATATTATCCTACCACCACTTCATAACCACTAAGGGTAAGTTTGGTACAGAGAATAGAATTGCAGGGAAATGGTTGTAGAGAATGGAATTGTAGAGAAAGAGAATTAGTCTGGAGAAAGAGAATTGACTCCTCTGTTTGGTAGCACAGAGACTTCAACAGAGAATTGCAGCAGAAAATCATTTCTCTTGTTTGGTATAACAAAAAAAATCAGTAGAGAATTGTACAAACTTTATAATTAGCAAACATATTTTTTTCCCACAACAATCATTATTATAACATACAAAATTCATGGATAAATTAATAACGAAAGTGCATTAATAAAATCAATAATAACATCCAAAAACATAATTGGTGCTGTTCAAAAAGAAAATAAAAGAAGTTACATCATTGTTACACCAAATTATGTATAATAGATACAAAATTGATGCTGTTAAAAAGAAAATACAAAGTTGATACATAGCAGATGCATAAAACGAAAGACATAGATACATAATTATAATGGATACATAATTAATAGATACATATATACAATCAAATTATGTAAAATAGATAAATAATTATATGTATTAGTATTATTACAATGAAAGCACCCTATGTGTGTGTAATAGGTAGACGTAGGTTTCCCCAAAACTTTATCTCACTGTTTTAGTAATGAATAGTAAAAATATGCTACTCATTATCGAGAGACATAGGTTTGGGTTTGCACAAGTCTAACGAAAGATAAAGATTGAGAGACAAAGAGATAGAGTTCGAGAGACACATATCGAGATTAACCTGGAAGAAGCGACGAATTGTTGCTGGACGAAATTACAGTGGACGAATAGGGATTGACAACGACGACGAAGGGTTTGCTAACGTATAGAGAAAATAAAAGAAGGCTTTGTGGTGGGCTTTCTAATCTCTGTGTTTTCTTTTTTAATTCTCGTTTTGTGATTCTCTTCTTTTCCCCTTATTTATTAGGGAATGAAAAAGAGAGTTTCGGAAAAGATTTTTTTCTTCATCTTCTTTTCTCAATGTAACCAAACAAGAGACTTGACCTTTATTTCCCTTTCTCTGCCTTCAAATCTCTGTACCAAACACACCCTAAATGGTTTATGATATACAATCAGGGCGGACTTCCTTGGAGTTTAGAATGCTCGCACGACTCCTCAATTTTCGACTAATTAAAATTGTTATATTTTTGTAAAATAAAATATATGCAAGTGTTATATCTAAAAAAACCTTTGGACTACCGTTTACTTGTGATTTATTATGTGGAAAAAAACTTATGCTACTCGAGAATTGTTGTCCTGAATGTACCACTAGATACAATGTAATATTACTAAGGTTGCTCGTTATGGGAGCAGGGTGGCCAAAACTACGAAGCTTCACGAGCGGGGTTGTGAGAAATGTCTGATTTGGTAGGGGCCTTCAAATTTGGGTGAGTGTGATTGGATTGTGTGTTTTGATTGCTTAGGTAACATCCGATGTGGCAAAAATTTTGATATAACCAATGATACACATACTCACTAGCCTAAATGTAACGTATTATTTCATGCATATACAACTCCCGTTACCAATACTTAGAATTGTACCATCTTTTGCATCTAGCTTCTTGGAAAACGGTTGTTCAAAAAAAGTTAAAATATAGTGGTGTTCGTGCATGATAGTTGATATTGGTTAAAGTTGTGATGGTGATCGTGTTTTGAATTTTATATTTTGTTTCTGGAAACTCTCATCATTCCTCACGTAATGCGGCACAATATAATACTATATGCTCATTAATATCATATACTTTCTCCGATTCAAAATAAGTGATACACTTTCGGTTCCACGGTTTTTGAGGTAAAAGATTATAATGATGGTTAAATTAAATTAATTGGATGGTTAGTGGGAAATGTGTCCTACATTTTTTAATAAAGTGGGGTTGATGATATTTAAAAGTAAAAAGTAAGGGTAAAGAGGTCATTTCACTTTGTTAAAGTAGATAGTTAGTGGGTGAGGATCCCACTTTTTTTTACAAATAAGGTAAGTTTTCAAAGTATATCACTTATTTTGAATCACCCAAAAAAGAAAAGTGTATCTCGGAGGAAATATGTGAGTTG